>CM076727.1:5511196-6111196 GCA_038501795.1 Pseudopleuronectes americanus
CAAGATAAATTCACACTCACCAGGCCAGAGAGCATACATCTAAGCAAGATGATCAGGGCCAGGAAACATCCGGAAAGAGCTCTGATACATTCCAACAGGGACGTGCCTGTAATTGAAGCCAGTGTGCCTTCACTGAATGACATTATGTTCAAACATCCTGGGATGAAAACCAGTGTGTAGATCCAAGTATTGTCCGTCTTCCAGGGCCAGCGTCCTCTCATTTCCTGCCTGCTTCACCTGCCTGCCCCTCTGCAGCCCAGGCCCTGATCCAGGTGTTCGCCAGGCTGCATCCACAGCCTAGGGCGCTGAAGCTGTCAATGCCCAGAGAACCACCTCCAGGGCCGCTGCACATCAGGGTGGGTGGTCACATGAAACAAGAAAAGTTATTCAGAATATAACGTATAGAAAGAGTTTGTAGGGAGAACTCTCTGGCATAGCTTATTATTCCTTGAACTTTTCTCTTTCTGCCTTTTGACCCTTTGCAACTTTTCTTCTGAATCCATCATTACCTACATTCTGATCATGCTTTTCCTCACCTGCTTTCTTCGTGCAAATCTTTCTTTAAATCCCAGGATAATATTGAATTATACAAATCTCACTTCCTCCTGCTGTGTGAACTTTGAACTTAATTTGCTGTATGTTACATTCAGTAGCAGTATGCACGAATACAGACCTGTATTTAATATAGTGTTTCTATTGTATTTGCTCCATAGCCTTTTCTGTTTTCTTGCCTAGTTTCCTCAGTAAACTTCTGCTCTTCTGTCAATCGATTTGTCTTTGGACTTATTTATTTAATACACTCACTTGCACACATACATGTGCCCCACTCTCCTCCCCTTTATTTATTTACAGAGGGATCCAGATCAGAGCACTTGGCCGAGATCGTGTGTGATGTAAAGTTCTGGAGAATAAAAGATGTCTATTCCAATAACATATTTCCTGCGTGTATCGAAAGACGTGTCAATTTCAGTTACACCTGGCGCAGCAGCTGGAAAACAGAGAGTTCTTCGCTTCTAAAAGACAATGCCATACCAGTCACTCCCCACCTGAATGACTGATACATTAAACATGCAGAAAGCAGCGGGAGGACACTAGGGAAGGAGTGTTCAAAGACAAAAACAACGCATCCAAAAACAAAAAAAATATGCTGCTCAGTACAGTACAAGACAACACAACACAGGTGTCTGGTGCAGCAAACTAGCACCAACATTGAAACCTAGTCTTTCCAGGAACACAGTCAGAACTTTCATTCGACATGCCGCAATGAAGAAATGATTGCAATCAGACTGTTTCATAGCCTATTTGTTACTCAACACAATATCCTCTGTTATTTTCCAGCTGTCGTGTGAATCTAGTTCTGTATCTCTGTAATGTACTGGCAATGTTTGACATTGCAAAAGTGAGCATTTCTTGGCTTTTCTATACTCTGAAAGCTGTTCCAGAGAGGCAGCTGATCACACAGGCTTTTGTAAGTGGAGCAGAGGAGCATCTCTGCCTTCTAGTTCCCTGACAGGACTGTCAGAGTACATTCGGGCCTATAGACCAGACGTGCTAAAATCCGCAGTCCTCACCATGCTCATGAAATGCTGACACAGCTGCCCTAGGCTTGGCCTGTTGTAGAAAATTAATTCAGGCAAGCCAGAGGACACCTCAGTCAGCGAGACAGACAGACAGATTGGGGTCCTGTAAGGCAGGCAGTGTGAAAAGGACTAGAGTCTCTGGTCTTTGTTCACTGCTGGACACGTTAAGACTCCATTAAGGAAGCCTGACACACAAGGCGACGGCTGTCTCTGTTCTGCCTGAGCAAGCAACTTATTAAAAGTCTGGGACTTCTGCTCTTTTACTCTGTCATAGAAACTCAGACAGCAACATTTAATTTCTTATAAAATATGCATTTGTTCCTTCTGGGTAATACGTTTATAAGCATGTTTTTTTTGTGTTGACTCCTGTAATTATATTTGTTATTACGAATAAGGTCAAATTTGATATGTATTTTCTCTATTACTGATTTCAATTGAGTTCACATTTTCACATTATTCTGTGTTATATTGGTGCAATATTGGTGTTTTGCAAACCTACAAGTCGTCTTTGATAAACATCTGTCAGCTTGGGCAGTTATATGTTCCAGTGAGAAACAGCAGCCAGCTGCAGGGATGCTACACTAGGCTATTTACAGTTGGCTCCACATGATGGAGGGATTGACCCATGTATCCAAAAACATCAACTGACAGCACGGGTTAAACTTAAAAGTACAACGTTAGCATAAAAATAACTAATGCTGCTGTTTCCCTGCTGCACCAGGGGCTGGATAAATGCCAGCTGTGTTGCATGAATGCAAAAGCTCATATTGGAGATGACTGCAGTGTAAACAGGCAGAGCATTATAGATCAGCTCAAACAGCATCATGAAAATAGACTGTATGCCTACACATGCCAACATGACACAATCTCCATCCAAAACCATCAGTCTTCTCTGATCAAAGATTGACAAACTGACACCACAAACACAGGTCAAACATATATTTACTCATCATTTGTTAAACACTGTCTTACCATTAAAATGGTCGCCTACAGTTTGTATTTCCATCCACAGATTTCAGAAAATCCTGTGCTGCGGTCAGATCGTTTGAGCTTTCATATCCTTCTTGGGATAATGAACATTTTCTACTCATTATTTTTGTGATAAACAGTTTCAGGCACAAAAACAACATTTCCATTTGATCTTCTCTTAATCCTTGAGTCTTTGCTGGATGTTTTCTGCCCCCTGCCTGTGCATGCTGGTGACGTCGCTAGGAAAAGCTGTGAGCTGATGTAGCTGTGGTCTAGTGGCAGAAACTTGGACCATGGTCAGAGAAGGTCTCTGGTTCGTCTCTGGTTCGACTCCACAGAGAGACACTAAAGACAAACCTTGATTGATCTGCCCAAACAATCCAAGAGTCTGTTTAGACCCTGTCTAGTGCCCCTGAGCAAGGCACCTTATTCCACCAACATCTGCTCCCCGGGCGCCGTACATGGTCGTTCACTGCTCTGTGTGTCCTGCACCAGATGGGTCAAAAGCATAAGTTTAATTTCCCTTCCTTCATGAGTGGGCCTGTGCATGTCTATGCATGTGTTTGGGACTAATAAATGCATCTTAATCTTAAGAGGCCACAACTCTTTCAGTTACTGTGTGTGATTGAAAGAGGTGGCAGGACAGCTACTGGTGTCCCTCAAACCACTGGTGCTCATGGAAGGGAATACATGTCAGAAAATTTCGGGAAAATGTTTGTCAAGTCAAAACATTTGGACTCTTGTAGCAGATACAGTTAGAATCTAGAGCCCGTCACTGTTATTCTAAGACCATATTACTGCTTGTGCGTGAGCAGGTGATGAGATAATATGAATAACATAAATTTCTAATCAACACTAACATTAGCAAAAGATAACTTAGGATTTCCAAGTGGGAGTTGATTTTCTGACTAGAAATAATAACATGTAAATTAACGGCTTTTTTGAATTCCAACATTACACAACTGATACTACTATAGGAGTCTATAAAAAGATTTCCATATAGTAGCATATCAATGAAAAGGCCTCTCCCGGAAATAATCAGGCCGTAAACATCAGTCAACAGCTTCCATACAAAGAACACCCTGATGTTTCAATCTTAGTTTCTGTTTCCGCGAATATGTCCAAAAGATTTAGTATTCGTCTTTGAAAATTTTGACCGTATGACTTTAACACATGAATAACTTAAGAGTTAATATTTTTTGCCTTAATAGTCACTAATTGCTTTCTTCAAATTGACTTTTGATCAATATCACTAATTGTGTGTCTTGCTTTCGGTAATTTTATCAGAAGAAAAATATGTGAATTTTTTTCCAACCAGCTAGCGGCCTCTTTTACTAGACTTCCTTTCAGATTGGAGTCTTAATCTTTAGTCTTTAGTTAGGCCTTGGGGAATCCTTGTTAATAGATCCTCTTGCTTAGGGCCTCTGGCTTAATCCTTGCCATTTACCACTTCCTATGCTGGTTTGCTAAATACTCTAAATTAGGTGGCTGGCGGGGCATTTTGTATCACTCCGTGTCCTGACCACTCCTCTCTTTTCTTTCTGGTAATTTTTAGGAAAGGAGGGGCGAGGCCTGACCTTGGAATGGTCACGCTGGGACCTTGGCGCTTAATCTTGAACGTTTCTCTGGATATACTGCGAACTTCATAGCGAAATGATAATTAACTCCCAGTATCAATTAGCATTCAGTGTGCAGAAGGGTAACGAGGAGCCAATTAAAATAAAATATACATAATCAATTATTTATTCGCTCTTAATTACAGTGAGTTTTTACCCTGTTATAACAACGGCAGTTCAATTAATGACCTTCAGCTATCTTCATTTGAAATTGCCGTGGAGCGGAGGAATTTACCCAAACCCCACAGTGAAACAAAGCTGGAGAAATACAAACACACACGCACACACACACAAACACACACACAAACACACACACAAACACACACACAGACACACACACACACACACACACACACAAGCACACAGACTTGCACAAACTCAGAAAAAGAAACTGAACAAGGGGGAAAGAGAGATAGAGAGAAAGACAGAGAGAGAGAGAGAGGGAAAGGAAAGCAGGAGAGAGATGTAGTGAGAGAGAGGGAGAGGAAAGAAGGGGACTGGCACTGTCTGTCAGTCAGATGCCCAGAGCTGCGGTGTACATGGTGTCACCCACACGACCGAGCCGTCTGTCGAGGCCACCTGCCTCATTATGGGAAATGTATGCATCTAGGGCAGGCTCTGGCTCATCCTCTGCATGGGCAGGGAAAATGGCACACTGGCAACTATTACTGCATTATGTTAGCAAGCTGTACACACCGCATGCACACACACTGCACTGAGAGACAGGAAACTAGCGAGCCAAGAGTTTTACTGAATGGGCTGGGGAAAAAAAGCGTGTGACTCTGGTGTACGTGTGGATTTCTTACACAAGTTCTAACTGGCATGAGACTCTTGGACAGGCGGTTTGTAGGATGTGGCAGCATTATACAAAAAAAATATAGCATATAGTTTTGTATATTCACACATTGTAAGAGATGCATGATAGTTGAGTGTGTGAAAAAATGTTAACCAGTGCAAATGTCCCCCTCTCTGGCCACAGGGTCCTATAGCAGCCAACGCACACATGCAACAAACTGAGCACGACACAAAACTTTTCTCCCTGTCCATCCTCGCTCCCCTCTGCTCGCGCCTTCCGCCCATACCTGGCCTGAATACCATTAGGCCTAATGGAGCGCGGTGTGAGGGACAGCCAATCATGATGGCGTCCCGTCAGTGACACCGACATGTATCTTGGTGCTCATTATCATCCTTGAACAGCGCCAATTTACATCTGATGCTCTGACTAATTCTGCTCCAGTGTTGTCAAGAGGCATAGGAAGTGGCCTGGTCGTGATGACAGCGCGGCTGTCAGGAGCCTGTGGATGGAGGATTCCTCGGGGCATGATTTAATGCCCATGTCAAGCCCCGCTGTCAGCCTTTCTCTCTCTCCCCGCTCCCTGCGCTCCTTCTCTCCATCCAGCCATTAGGATTCAGCCAGCGGAGAGATGGAGCGATAGAGCGGGCGATTGGCCTGCTTAGGATTCACACTCTGGGCAAGAAAATAACACGCCCTGTTTCACAAGTGATTAGCCCTTCCTTGTAAACCTTAAATTAAGGCTAAAAAGGAAAGGTGGCGGAGAGGTGATGGAGAAACGAAATGTGCGTGACCGCCAAGTGCAGAGGAAAACCTTGAGCATTTCCCTCGCTGGTTTATGGCTTCTTGTTTGTCTAATTTTCAGAGACAACTTTCCCGTGCTATTTTGCTGAGTTGTTTTGGCTTCTGTTTGGTTGTATAACACCACGGATTTCTTGGCCCCTCGCCCTCCCTCTTGTAGAGTGATTAACATATTGCACGATGTCTCCTGATAGTTCCACTTGCACTGTGAAATCCTTTCTTGCTCTCTCTGTGTGTTTACTTTGGTCAAGACGGAACAGACTTTTTGTGGAGTAAAGATCAAACCATCCGGTAAAAGTTTATTCTGCAGAATGTGTTGTGGACGTGGGGATAGAGCTGTGCATATTTTTGCATGTGCTTCTGAGAATGAGACAGCCGCTGTCTGTTATCTGAAACAATTGCCAAACGTGAGACGCCTGACCTGTGCTGACCCCCTGCCAGAGGTCAGAGGGGAGAGGGGCCACAGATGGTTGGAGATGGCCAGCCGGGTCAGGGAGTACAGAGGGACAGGGTGCGGACATTTCACAATGCCACAAAAGAAGAGACTAAATGTTATTTGAGTCTGACGCACAAAGATATAAGTTTGGCCTCTCTGTCTGTGTCACTGCAATATGTTTCCCTCACCCCTGTTTCCCTCCTCTCTAACAAAGCAGTGATAAATCACCAGAGGTTTTGCTTCTGCATGTGTATGGCTCAGTTTGGTTTGTCTTCTCTTTTAACGTAAGAGCATCACCACAACCGGCTCAAAACAGAGGCGAGCATGGTTGTGTGTGAGTCGTCTGGCTGTACTATCACAGTAGTAGAAACCGACCCGGCCGTTTCCCCTGGCTTTAACTTTTAATGAATATTAATTAGATTCGGTCTACCTTCTGCATGTTTTGGCTCAGATTCACATCCTCTTTGGCCACATTAGGCCGTTCTTGCAGCCACTGATTGCGGTCCTCACAACGCCTCAGCTGTGCGAGAAAAAACGGTCTCAGTTCACAGCATTAGCACTGGAAACCAGTCAAAAAACAGGAAATGTTTGTGTGCTATTTAGGTGATAGATGATAGGCGTTTTTATGAAGCATTTCTTTGATATCTTATTTAGCTATGGTGCAGCAGTTGGCAGGCTGAAGGGGCTCCGACCAGTTAGCATTGGCTCCGCTTGGTAAGTGTCAGGTCTAACCCTGCACGCCTGTCAGCTCACATTCACAAAAACGGCCAAAAAGAGGTCAATAAAATAATGAATGATGTGATAACTACAAATAAATAAATTACTCACTGTTTGTTCTGAGGAGGGTAAATATGATAAATGTAAAGCTATTTAAATAGTGGCACCTAAATATACAGTGGAAACAGTAGTTCAGTGTTACAAAGTGTTTTAAAAGGGGGACTAATAGGAAAATTTCTTCGATTAAAACTTCCACTTTCTGATGCCATATTCTCTTGGAACCAACTACTGCAGTGCCTCCAATTTATTAAATAAGGAAATAATTCAGTAAGATTAAGTGAAGAGCTGATGTATCAATCTTTTCTTACAGTTATAAAGTTTGATTTTTAAACCCTGAAATACTAAAAAAAATGTAACTAAGGCTCATTCCATGTCTGCAGCTGCCGAGCTATTTTAAGCTTTCCCATAACCCATGTGCAAAATAACCTGTGATATGAAGCTTTATGCCCAACACACTAGTCAACATTTAACCCACCCTTAACGCCTGAGCCAAAAATATGCTTCTTCACAATTTAAATAACTTTTCGGCCAATTTAAATCACTTTAAAGCTTGATAAAAAGACTCATGGTAAAATAAAGAAAAACTGTGCAGGGATCTCCATTATTCTGTATTACGCTGACGACCGTGTGGTGTGTGTTAATGAATATGCATGTCTTTAATGGTTCATCTCCTCCGCCCAAACCCCCACCCATAATGGCCGTTTATTAGATGTGTAAGTGTAATCAATGCCTCTTTTCAGTAGAATAAATAAGGGGGGCAATATAACATGTAAATCATCGCTGGGAGGAGTTGTTGTGGCAACAAGGCGCCAACGAACACACGCAGTTATTATTTCTAGTTTGTGGTTAACTTCCTGTGGAGATTGATGGATACTCAGAGTGCTCCTGTGTGTCTTGAAGGGAACTATTGATCGCTGCTGCCATTGGTTTCAGCCTCCATTTGTTGATCTGCCCATGAAAGCCCAACTACATGGATCATACTGTAGAAATGACCCCAGCTCTTTTTAATGATGTTTGAGCCTCCGAGAAAAAACCTGCTGCTCCCACTAACAGTCAGGCTGCGAGCCACGCTGCATTTTCTACCCACATGGACACGGCCCTGTTTGTTTTTCTGTCTGTTCCGCTGAACGGTGACGCTGGGAAATTGGGAAATCACTCGCACATTCACAGACACATGAATGATCGCGCAACAACTGTAGCAATTTTGATAATGAAGCTCTCTGAATTATGACACGTTGGCTCTCCGTTCATTTGCCAAATTGTGTTTGGTGTCGTTTTTATTGCAATTTTCATCAGTGTTTTTTTCTCCTCCGCTTTAAGACAAGAAGGGATCATTAGCCCAGGACTGTTCAACCATGCACAGAGGAAAAATGCCATCAAAGTTGTCACACAAAATGTCCTTGTTCTCTAATTTATAAACAAAAAACACAGATTTTCTCTTTCATGTGGCTTCTTGGAGATAATTATGACAAGATGAAAGCAGTTAAATTCCTCCCTCTGTTCTCTGCTCTTCAGATGGTTCCCCCCATTGTCAAAAATGGAGATGAGATTTCATGTGGCTGTCATTGCCTGTGTCTTTCTCTCTCTCCAGCTCCAGTTTTCTTTCCCTCCTCTTTCCTGTCTCGCTCCCTGTCTGTCTCGCTGATTCACTCTTCTTTGTCAGTTTTTTATTGAACTCTGAATATCCAAATCTGTCATGTTTCAGAACTGTCAATCAGTCACTCACTATCTGTCTGAGGTTGCTGCCCCCTAATGGAAGAGAATCATTAGCTTTAATCCGCTCTCTGTCTTCTTGCAAAAAGACGCATATGTTTCTGTGCACTCTCTCCCTCACACACACGCACACACATGCACATACACACAATTGCACTTGGTGTTGATGAGATGTCTACACACCCCTCCCTCACACACTCTGAGGCGACGGGCTGGTGCACTGTGTGTCATGCCATGCTGTGGTGTCTGCAAGTGTGTGTGTGTGTGTGTGTGTGTGTGTGCGTGCGCCCTCTTGGGAGGTAATTACCAGAATAAATACAGTAGAGGCCATGGCTGCTAATTTATGCCTGATTGTTGACAGTCAGAGTATTGTTTAACATGCACAGAGAGGGCCCTTGGTGTTGTGTTTCATGATCCTCCTTGTACGTGTGTGTGTGTGTGTGTGTGTGTGTGTGTGTGTGTGACAGATAGAGAGAGGGGCGTGCTCAGTGCATCTCTGGTTTCTGTTATTATCCTCTCTGTGTGTGACCCTGCTGGTTAAAAGTTTCAGTAAACAAATTCTGTCTAATCTGTGTGTGTCTGACCTGTATGTCTCGTCTTTTCTTATTGACAACACTTTGGGCTAACACCAATTTAAAAGGGTAGTCATTCTTTGATTGGCCTCCTGGTCTATATTGTCCTTATTTATCTCAAACTATCTATTATGCAGCCACTTAGTTGAGGCTCTGATGGAAAAGGGGTAATTCTTTTTTCAGATTTTCCAAACACTCAGACATTCCTCTCTCATTGTGCAGTGTCCTGTCCTGGCATCTGATCAGACTGATCGGTTACCTGGATCATGTTGTGTTGTCTCACTGGTACCTGAAGTATCCAGTGATCTATTAGTTTGTCTCTTAAGACTTCCCAACTTCCTTACACACCCTTTTTAAATAGTGCAGTTCATTTGGAGTAATTTCAGCCATGGTTTAATGTGTGTTTGCCTCCATATAGAGTATTTGTGGCACCAGGATGGCGAATGTTTGATTTGCTTAAAATAGACTACGGCGGCAAGGTACATGTCACTCAATGCAACACTGAGGCTTATTTAATTTGTTGACAATAAAACAAATATAGAATACCTTCAGCCACTCCCACAGAGATTATTTTTTACCCATTAATAAAAAAAATTTAAGCAGGGGCCCACCAGCTTACTTTGTTGAGTGGGTCACAACGTATGGAGGCTTCAGTCCTTCTACAGTGGCCACAGGTTCAGTTTTGTCCATTTGCTGCTAACACTAACACTGTCCTATCAATAAAAACAGCAAAATGCAAAAAATATATAGTTCATTCATAGTAAGTAAATTTAGTGTTTATAATTGACAGTTATTTTAAGGGAAAGTTGTCCAGCTCTCTAACTTGCATGTAAGTCTTTTTACATCTTGTGTGGCTGTGGTTATACAGAAATCCTCTTCTTCAACTCACTGTTCCACCCAGCATTTTCCCAGAATCCTCCACAACCACTTTCTATTGACTTTTCCTCTGTTCTTGAACACACACTCTTGTTAATCAGATGGATGTGGGTATGTGGTTGAGGGGCTTTAAACGCCTCATAGACACCCCATGATCTTTATGAGTGTGAGAGGATAAAGGGTTCACAGCGCTGCAACTGAGAGCGCTGCTAAGAACCTACGTAGCCCAAATTATCTGCAGAAAGTCAGTAGAGTGGAAGTTCAGATGCTTGCACCCAAATGAGGTTTGAATCAATTTAACTCTCGGCCCAGAACTTTTAACGATAGCCTAGGTCTATCAAAGATATTGGATATTAATTCATTAATAATAGATACTAATGAGCTTTGAAGTGGGTGTAGTGTTGGACTTTAAAAGTCCCCAGTGAGTAATGAAGCCTGTGGAAACACCTTTGAGGCTCTGGGGGCCGGGAGGCCTGACTGGAGGAAACAGTGCAAGTCTTTGTATTAGAGCTGATTGAGCCGGTCTGGGCCCCAGCTTCGTTACAGCCAACCACTTACACGCCCCGGATTCTACTGAGGAGACCACTGATGAATTTGTTTAATTGAACGTAAATAATGAATTCCCAAGGAAGAGATTTGGCCCAGTTGTAATTGCTGGAGATCAGAGGGCACAATAGCAAACTTCAAAACGCCTGACCCAGGCGGTCGTAAAAGCCGTAACGATGACTTCGAAGAAAGAAATGAAGAAAGTGATATCGGAGGGGGTGTTGGGGTGGGTGTAACAGAGGAAGGGTAACTGAGACAGAGACAGGGAAAAGAAGATGAACTAATGAGGAACAAAGACCTAACGAGTTTCGCGAGGAAAATGAAGTGTTTCCAAAGTCGTCTTTAAACTTGGCGAGATGAAACGCGGGAGCGGCAGTTGTTTTTGACAGCTCGGGACGAGATGGGCCACAGCTCAGAGAGAGAGGGGTAATTCCCTATTCCTTTATATTACCCGCTCTCTCTCTCCTTCTCCCTCTCTGCTGGGAGCCCCCCTCATCCCCCTCTCCGCTTCTCTACATTGATTCTTGAATTAGACTGTTTTATTGAATAATTAATGGGCCTTTTCCCATGATTGATGATTTGCATGGCTTGAATATTAGCTTTTCAATCAAACGCAGCTTGTTCTAATGTAACCATATTGAAAACATGTCAAACACTGTTTACCCACTTTGTGCGCAATGTTGTCTTAAGTTCCGGCTTCGGAGGCCTCACAATGCTCAGCGGTGGGGAGAAGCCTTGTCAAGCGCTCGCTCGGTGTTGATTATAAGGCCCTGGAGTTAGCACTGAAAACACGTATATACATCGGTGCACAGACACATGCACAGATGCCCGCGCACAGAGAAACACACCCAATTCTAGGCCCGACATGTGTGAACAATAAATGGTAAACAACCCTGATGGTTTTCTTTCCGATGAAAATCCATCAGTTCCCCAAAAGGACCCGTCTAATAGCTACAGTAGCGCTCTGCTTAGTTTGAGTGGCAGCGAGGGCCAGTCTGGGAATAGATTGTCAGGCATATTGCGTCTACCATCTCCCAGCACCATATCACAGAGCGAGAACACATCAGTGCTGGGAGAGACACATGCATTAAGATTCCCTTTTAATTTGACTGGGATTGAAGTCGAGCGCTAAATTACGCCGTCATCCCCCTACACAGGCTCCCCCTCCCCGGCCCAACCCGAGCTTGTTTTTTGTTTGTTTCGCTTATTTATTTATTTACCGCCTTACTTATTCATTCATTCCAAGAGTCCGATTTTCAGAGAGTGTGTCAGCGCGTCGCTCGGCGCATGAAAGCACTTTGCGTGGCGTTGTGTCTGGTGTGTTTAGACAGTTCCAAACATGTGCATGGTTAAATAATTTACAGCGTAACTGACTAATGACAGGCAGTGATCATGTCGAGACGAAGAGGCCTGGGTGACTGCTGATCAGGGACAGTGCCTGTCTCTTCTGCTCACGCTCACTACTACTGTGTGTGTGTGTGTGTGCGTGTGCGTGTGTGTAGCTGTGGGCTTGGCCATGTTGTGGGTGTGGGAAAGGAATATGTTTGTGTTGGTGTGTGCAGGCAGCAACACAGATTACAGTTCACTCTGCTGTACACGGAGTGGATGGATCCCTCCCAAGACATTTGTCGAAAATTGATTTTGAGCTCCATTCATCACTTGGGTTTAGTGTGTGACAGTTCATTCACTGCGTATACAAGGAAACTATGAGCTCTGCATACTCTAAGTTCCCAAGACATTTCACTGAGAAATGCATATGAACTTGAGATTAAGTGCTACGCATAATTTAGTCACTGATGATATAGTCGTTCATGACGGCTTTGTGCTTCTGTGCTACATCACTAGATAGAGAATGCTGAGGATAGCAGCTAATAGGGCTAATTATTCAGTTTTTTACTATTTGTTTTCACTTTAAAATAACAAATGAAAATCAAACACAAAAAACAATAACACAATCCTAGTGAAATCGGATTTAATGGATAGTATTTTGTGTCTTTGTTTTTATATTACTATGTTTGGTTCAGTAGAGCGGGTCTTTTACTGTGGTGGTTCCCAAACGAGGGGTCATGATCCCCAGTTCTATTTATAAATAAACCATGCAGATAATGATCAGCCTTCAGATGTTATTTGTTTCCATGTGACTCCAGAGGTGATCACTTATTTCTACAGATTTGCACCAGTATCAGTTGCAGCAGGTCAGTTTACAGCACCACAGGAAGCATTGCAATATGTGCATATTAAGGTGATTTGGCATTTTATGACATTTTCTCATGGGAATAATTCATGGATCTTGATGAAAAAATATCAGGCACATTTAGGGAACTGTGGCCCTTGAATTTAAGGGAACTATTTGGCCTTGGCGGAGGTCTTCAGTGTGGCATTCTAGTGTTTTCAATGAAGACATCAAAATAAAAGTACTTTACATTCACTCATTAAAAAAATGCTGGATTACTTACTACAAACATTTACTGGGGACTCTTTTCAGAGGATCACACCAGTGAATATTTAAAGCACCAAAATGCTGGCTAAGGAATAAACATCTATAATGCAGCCATTCACCCCACTGATGTGTTTTCTGGTCGTTTTGGACTGGTGCAGAATAATGAGCTGGAGGCATCAATTTTAAGGAGGATCATTTAATTGTTTATTTTAGTTTTCTCACCACATAACATAAAGAATGTCACCAGGCATCTTGTAAAAAATGCTGTCTGATTTTTCAGCCTATTTCCCCCATCAGCTTCAAGAATTCTTAGACGCAATCAATTACCAACAAAGACAGATACATACGAAGATAACAAGCTAAAGAAAAAAAAATCCCCAGAATTCAACAAAAACACGTATAGCACAATAACACCCTCCCAAACCTCAGCTCCTCTCACTATAAAGGCACCTTGAAGAAGAGGGCCGGTCCCTGGGGCTTACCAAGTATCTGATCTATTATGCAAAAAATCATTAGGCTAAATTAAAAAGCTGTTTGAGGGTAACCAGATCCTTTAATGAGGTCAGCGAGCAGCACAGCGACATTAAAACACAACCCAAGAACAGAAACAGGAGACGAGAGGAGAGGGAGGCCATTGATTATCAATCATTAGTCATATCTCTCTTACTTTCTCTCTCACACACACATCCAGGCACACATTGAAACACACTCAATTACAAACACTTAACATTCCTCTCACTTTCTGCCTCTGTCTTTATTTATCCGACAGGTAAGTTCTTATCGTTTCAGTAGTCATCCCTTTAAGGCTCCTCACAACTCTGCTGGTCAGCTCATGACAATCAGGACGGATCCTGCGTCGCTTCCGTGGCAGGATCGTTTGTGTGCGAGCGTGTGTGTTCAGCTTCCTCCGACAGTCTGAGCCAGGAAAATACATCGGTTTATTTGGCATGGTGAGCGCCTCTGTCTATTTAATTAGCGGCGTTGAATCTCAAGCAGGCTGCAGATCTAAAAATACAACCAAAATGATGTTAAAGAGACAAGATACAGCAAAAGCTGACAATTATGTTAATGCCCCTCTGTTTTGATAAAGATGCACAGTAAGATGTGTCCAACCTGCCTCCCGGAAGCAATGCAATACTGGCTGAAGTGTGTGTGTGTGTGTGTGTGTTTGTGTGTGAGTGCTTGTTTGTGTGTCAAAGAGCTACAACAAAAGCCTGCTTTCTACACTGCATTGATTTATAAACAACACATAAGCTCCTGATTATATTTACATCTCATAACCATAACACAAACACATTATCTGAAACTTAATTGGATGACAGTCGGAGCTTTAAAGCTGAAATTAATTTATCAAACAGGACACTTGACCCCATCAGTGCAACAGAGAAGCATTTGACTAGAGGCTAACATGAGGACCTCTTGTGTCTCATTGTGCTTTTTTTTTATCTTGTAGCTATTTGGATTATTTGTATTATCTGATGCACTGTAGAGTGGGTGGCTCAAAGCTATAAAAGCTCATCAAATGTTATTTTCTGTTATTTATGATGACAATAATGATTAATGTTATAATATAATTTACTATAATAAACACCTTGTAAGGTATTTGTCCCTTTTTGCAGATACAGTTGACAACCAAAGAATCTGAAAAGACGGCTAAATTGTAGAATCCAATTCTAAAATTAGGAAAGATTACCCCAAAACTGCAAATATACTTTAAAATAATGCTTGACCAATTAATTTAATAAAATAAAAATGTTAAAACCAAACATACTGAAAAACGTAAAACGTAGACATACATGAGTGTGACAAGAGCTACCCTAAAATGACATAATAGGACTCTGGAGGAGATGGGGTTCATGAGCCAGCCACCAAAGGGTGATGGAGATGATTCTGCTTCTCTTTCCGTTGTTAATCTACAGCTCTTCCTTGGGTCTCTATCATTCGTACTAACCACCAACCCCATCCAGCCAAACAGAGCTCCTCTCCGCCATCTCCTCCGGCTCTCCATACTTTGTCTAAGATTACAAATTCTTACCCAGTTTTTTGTCCAATGACACTATTTGTGTATGACGCCGTAACCTTTCACTCAAGTTCTGGGACTATCATACAGAAACTATGCAATTCTTTTATGGTAATCAACCTTTTACAGTGATTAATTTGGCCCAGGAGGAACAGGATCATTCTAAGCAGTTTTCACACTGGACGCTGAAGACACATAGTTATCATGTTAAAATCTGATCTAACTAAAATCCGGATATGTGACCAATTTAAATGCCAAGTGTAAATGTAGAGAGATGTCCATAGTGGCCTGAGACTGACCGTACTAGCATGAGCGGAACATTAGTCCAGCAACAGCAGTTTAAGTGCCTTGTGTGCACAGCATTGAGTCGTAGGTCACCTACATTTGAGAGGTGTTCAAAGACCAATGCTGGCCATCTGTGGTTTCATACACGGAAAGAAAAAAAGTGAACTTGATGTGTAAAAATATGCTTCAGGTCACATTTACAGGATTAGTAAAGGTCGAGCTGTTACGCAGCGTATGGAGACAGCTGGATTGATTAATGACTGAAAAACACGCCCTGCTCTGATCCAAATATAGCTGAAAGTAATTCTTCGTCCTCTGCTGTGCCATTCATGCCCTACTGTGCATATATCTGGTTGCCTGTGTGTTTGTGTGTGTGTGTGTGTGTGTTGATTAAAACCTAAAATAGCTACCTTGTGATGTATCCAATCAATCACTATCACCTCTACGACCTTGTGACCCGTCCTCTCTCCTTCCCTCTCTCCATCTCTCCTCCTCTCCCCTCCGTCCGACTCGTTGCGTCCATTTTCTCATCTGGCATCATCTCTCCGTCACCTGGCCGCGCTCTGGGGACAGTTTGTGCGTGTCTGTCTGCGTCGGTCGACCTCGTGAACCCCCCGGGGAGCTGAGTGAGAGGTCTCAGTCTGGGCCTGAATCAAACGGGACAGTTGGCACGGCTCAATCAAATGCAATTACGGCAGCTGCGTTTTAGCGCTGTCAGTGTGTGGAGCGGGGCCACGGGTGGAGGTGAGCGCTGTGAATAATGGAGGAGTTGACGCACACTAGAGAGCCCCGGCCTTCAAACGTGTGGCCGCTCCGACCCTTTGACCCT
This sequence comes from Pseudopleuronectes americanus, assembly GCA_038501795.1. Lineage (NCBI taxonomy): Eukaryota > Metazoa > Chordata > Actinopteri > Pleuronectiformes > Pleuronectidae > Pseudopleuronectes > Pseudopleuronectes americanus. The sequence continues at coordinate 5,527,450 of CM076727.1, forward strand.
GATCGCTCTTCACCTGTGGGAAGGGGGTTCATCGGAATGCATTGTGTGTGTGTGTTTTCTTTTTTAGCCGGCTCTTAAAATGTTACTCTCAGTCTTCTATCGCCGGCAACTGTCAGCTGCAGATGCTGCGAGACGGAGGCGAGCGTGACGGCTGAAATACTTAAAAGGGCCACGCCGCGTTCGTTTCACAAGCTGTGGTGCTTTGAGAGCAACAGTTGTCAGCTGATCTGAGGACAATTATTAGAACACCTGTTCAATTCTTATGGTAACATGTGGCCCCCTGTCTGTCTCATGATCACTCTCGAAAGCCTGTATGGACTGGTATGAGACACATATATTCACACACACAAACACACTAACCTTAACCATTACTACTTGCCTAGCCCTTACCTTACCCTTACCTTAACCATAACATAAAATGTCTTCACCTTTATATTTAAGGATTTATATCATGTTTTTGTCACGTTTTTGAAACACGAGTTATACCTGGACCACACACCCACACACACACACACACACACACACACACACACAAGCACACACACACATATATATGCATTGTCCTTTTGTGCAGCTCTTTTTGACCATGGCTCAATTAAGGATATTCCTGACACAGTTTCCACAGTGACGGAGTGTCACATTCCGATCCTTGCTTTGATATTGTTCTTGTAGCTCGACTGGTTCTGATCTGTTTGATGTTTGACGGTTGATAAGCGAAAGGGGTGTGTGCAAGCGTGTGTGTGTGTGTGTGGGTTTGTTTGAGGCGGTGAGTTGCAGAGCACACTATACTTTAAAGGTATGATTGTCCCTGCACACGTGTCTCACTGTAGCACGCTAGCCATGCGGTGTTCTTCCTGTGTGAGTGTGATCGAGCAGTTGGTTGTGACCTTAAGGTGGTGGGCCTGCAGCTTCATGATTAGAGGGTCACTGGCTCAAACCCCTCTCCAGCTGTTCCCCTTCAATCCGTGCACAGTTCCCGTCACAAATGGGAACAGTTTGATGACATCACCAGTCACGGAGAGGCCAGTGGGAAGGCCGCACTGGCCCTTCCCCTCACCTCTGGGATAGTGCTAATGAGGTGTGCCTCGCCTCACACTCTCCCTCTTCCTGTATTCCTCTCTGTCTTTTTCCATCTGTTGTATTCTCATGGTCCTGCTCTGAATCAGTGTCGCTGCCGGATCACCCCGTAGACCCCGAGTCACCCTACAACTCGCACTGCTGCAACTCTCTAATGACTCGCCACACAGGGAACTGAAAACTCAGCCTGCAGCCGCGGCCGGCGAGCGGGCCGACCACCAGCCGGCTCCATGCTCTCTCGTCCCTCAGATCTCCTTAAAGCTGCGCGGTAGGAGGTAACCTTCGCACACTGTGATCTGAATAACTGACTCACGTGCTCACTGATTTGTCGGCCAGATCACTGCAACAGGATTTTTCTTTATGATACTGGCTAGATCCAGTGGCTTCTTGTGTGAAAGAAGCACGTCCCTCTTTATGTCTAGGGTGAAACATCACTTAGTGCTAGAGTTCAATAGTAATTAGTCACAAGGGACAGTCCATAGTAAAAATAAAATGACTTCTTTGGTGTTAAATTAACATGAACAATGGCAGGAGCCTCAGCAGCCAAACAACAAAAGCCCAAAAAAATTATTGATATGAAAAAAATGACTGATGTGTTTATTCCAGGCCTGTTTTGTTTTGTTTAAAGCAGATCTCATCATGAATCTTTTTCCTGGTTAGATACAACAAGGCTATTGGGATCATTAGAAATTCACAAACAAAATAATGATTGTACCATATTTATCAGATGTTGCTATGTATTGCGAGCAAGCTGTATTTTTTTTTCATCCCACTCCGGCAGTTCCACGGAGAGTAGGCCGAGCTGCTCTTTCCTCACATCTGCCTGTGTTCGCCCTGTGTAGCGAATTCACTTTGTCGCGAACACAGGCGCTGCAAGGTTCTGAACTCCAACCGCAGTTGAAAGACAATGCAGTCGCGATTGCATTTGACTTTGAAAAACTCAAATCCTTCTCTGTTTCTGAAGGGAGCACTGACAAGACAGAGAGCGAGGCTTTCTTTCTTTGCAGTTTTGTTTTTTCCGCTAAAAAATCAAACGGCGCCGCTCTCTTTATTTGCCCCTAATCAGCATGCGGCTGCTTTGGTGGTGGATTGCAGAGGTGTAAACCGTGCTCTCTCCCTGTACGTCGATGCGTATCTTTCAAAAAGGGCTACGATTTTTGTACTCTGCAGCTTTCAAAAATAAAAGAGAAAAAAGCGAGAGCAAGTATTACAAAACGACCACAGTTTATTTTCACAAACCTATACGTTTCATTTTGATCTGATGCCAAATATTTGTTAAGCATTTGTTGTGCTTTGAAATCGGAAACCTTGACATGCCCACATAATGTGCCTTGTTATATGAGGCCGTATAAATGGATCCTGTACCTCCTGTGCATCTATGCAGTATTAAAGCAGACACTGTGGCTGTGGTTGGAGAATGATTTGTAAATATGGTAAATTAAGACTTACTGAGTCAACTGTATATTATTATATCTCCCAGTCATTTTGATAAAGTGAAGGCACCAGGAGCCGGGATGTTTTATCCCAGTGCTGAGCATGACTCCCCATGATGTAACTGCTGCAATCAGGATATTAGGACGAGCTCAGATCCGATGTCCTTTTGGTTTCCGTCAAGTCGTCTCTCTAACGTGACTCATTCGACAAATAGTTTTACTAGCAACCTCTTCCGTCGCTGAAGAACTTTTTGAACATCTTGTGCTGATAAATATAGAACTGCACAATGTCTTTAGCAGCGCAGCAGGACAGCAGAGTGAAGTCAGAAATTGGAGGTGTCCCAGTCCATGTTGAAACCAGAAGACGTCAGAGCGAGTGAATGAAATCATCCATCAAAATGTTTGGATGCTCGTATATTAACGGCAACTGACCTGTGGTTAGCATCAACTGTAAATTAATGTGACACTGGGGTGATTTTTTTTTAACTGTTTAAAGTTAAAAGTTAGGGATAATTGTGAGCGCATACTGTATCTACTCTCTAGCAAACACATAGCATACTAACAGTGCGGAGAGAGAGAATGAAAGAGAGGAGGAAAGAAAGAGAGAGGCTGCTCCCGAGCTCCAACTGCGCTGCACATTTTTCATTTCCCGCCGAGTTGAAAAGATCAGGTAATTGAAAAGGAGACAATCCAGCAGCCAGGGCTCCACAGATGCCAATGAAAAGCTTCAGAGATATTAGAGTATTACACTTTGGGCCCTGTCTTTGTATTTCTTTCACACGGGGGCCTATGGGGAAAAATGGCTTTATAATGACAACACCTGAAAAGTGTTTTCCATCAGGCTCATGCATCATTGTCAGCGCAGGAGATGAAACTGCATTGTTTCTCTTTGGATGGGCAGTGGAGAGACAGCAGGCTGCAGAAAGAGAGAGAGAGAAAGAGAGAGAGAGAGAGGGGTGGAGAGAGAGAGAGGGAAAGGAAGGTAGATGTAGTATGTTCTCTAAATGCAAACTACATTGAAATGTAATAAAAATCGGATGTTCAGCATCTCACAAACACCTTCCTAAATAATAGAAAACCTGGCAGTTTGCAACTTTTTGTTACTCTTTTTTTTGGGGTGGGGCGGGGGGGGGCTTTTTCACTGGCCAGTAACTGATGATTTAAACCTCTGACTTTCTCTGAGGATCATATCAAAAGTTGTGTCCTGCAGTGCAGACGCACACAGAAATCTGCACAGTTAAAATGTATTATCAAATAATGAATAACTCAAGCAATATGCAATATGAATCAGTCAAACATCACATCTGAATTCATGAAAAACCAAACAGAAGGGGATTCAAAAAAGTGTCTAATAAGATGACCCTATAATCGGTGCATTGTTGGATATCTCCTTCATCAGATTTGCTTTTTAATACGGAAGAAGGTTAAATGCAAATATAAACAAATTCAGTGCACGTGGCTGCATGAGTATGGCAGCCGACTTAACATGCATGTCATATAAGAATCCTTCACATTTTGGATGGATCTCATTTCTCCAAACTCGCTGCCCTCCGTCAAGCCTTCCGAGTGGGATTTGTCTAAGATTAATAGTTTTATGATTTATAGGCTGGCAGTGTGTGAGCAGCACCGCACCTCCAAACAGCCAGATATACAATTATCCGCTGCTCCTGCCCTATATGAATGCCATTTCCCCTGCATCCCTCCTTAAAAGAGACACAGGCCATTTGTCTCCCTAGCTGCCTCCTCACCCAGGCCAGTAATAAGCCATCTGCTGGATCTGAACATGAAAGATTAAAATGATATACAGTATGAAAGCTCTCTATTCAGTTGCTAATGTCCAAGATTCAGGGACGCAGAGGCCAAAGCTGTCATCTCTCTCAGGAAGAGGTAATTATCACTCTTCCTCCGAGGGGCGGCCGCTGCCTCCGCCTCAGCTTCACGGAGGACCAGGCCCCCGTGCCGGCTGCCACCAGCCAAACCTCATTTAGTAGGCCAGAACAATGCCCGACCAAATGTCTGGCTAATCCTCACAATCCTTTGTATTCATTGAGGGCTGGTAGTATGGGCCTGAGGAGAGGGCCCCGCTGCTCGTGTGGATGTGTATGGGTGTGTGCGTTCGAGGGCAGGGGGTCAACTTCAAGCCCACAGTGCTACAGGCGAGGCGGGTGATTATTTCACTCACTGTCATTAAGTCTTCTTTTGTGACACTGTGTGTGGGGACACGCACGTGTCTGTGAGTGTGTACGCACATGGGTTACGGGGTATGCCTTGTACATAAATGGGAGATTAGAGTGAGACCAGTTTGTTGTGGGAGTTTGATCTACATCTGAGAATCTGAGCAAAGAGGAGAAGTCAAATTGGCCACGTACACGAGGGGATGGAATGATGGCAAGGAAACTGACAAGAAGAGGCCCATGGTGACCTGTCAGATTGAATTTTATGGTCTTATATCAGGATTCATTACCTCTCTGTATCATCTATCATTTTATTTCACACAGAGATTTTCAGAAATGATTATTTTTTATTGGCATCAGAGAACTGCCATTTATTTTAATCCTGAATGAAAATGAAAATGATTTATTGAAGACAATTATTATTGCAGCAAAGTGGGGAATTCTGTTTTGAAACAGGAGGTTGTGGTTGTTGTTTAAGGTGTCGGTGTAACAATGAAATATGATCCAGGAAGCCAAACAGCCACAGTAACACATTAATGCATTTAAGGCTTATCTGACGTAAACAGTTCTAAACGTTATAAAGTAATCTAACAGAAATGAGGTTTGCATGCATGTGATTAACTAACACAACACTTTGCCAGATGACCCTATGATGTTTTGCTGGAGCCCCCTGTGTAGACTCTCCCGCTGCGCCGTCGGACTCGCTGCATTCATCCATCCATGTGAGAATTTTCTTTGCCTTCTTTTGCATCATTTAGGAGGAGCACTGTGACGCTCTGAGATTAACTGAAAAGTTGGCTCTAGCAGATTTAAATGTGGCTTCATGAGGGGATTTCTCTGTGGTAACATGCCGGGCAACAAATGTGACTACTAGCCTGTAACGGCCACCGTGTGAAGCCCAGATTATGTGGTTCAGTCTGGAATCAACTGTTTGCATTTATCTTCAAAAGTTTTAGAACTATGTCCAAACAAACATGCCGAACTTGGTGCAGAATTGAAGGGTCAAGGGTCAACTGAGTACTGTTCTAGTTGTAAATTAAATCCCATTTATTCCCATTGCCTTGGAGAGCTCGGGGAAATATATCTCAAAACATTGTCAAATAAAACCAAAATTATCTCCATTTACTAAGACTTTATTTTGTTGAACTGACCCTAAAATAAACTATGACCCCCTGATCACGTCATCCATTCAGAGTCACTTTAAATGTCAGTCAGTTAAGTCTTGATTATTCTGCGTTTGCTGATATACTGAAACAAAGAGGATACAGTTTTCCCTCATCTGTTCATTTATCCCACGACAACTTCCTCTTTCTCATCCGTCGCAGATTTATTCTGTGGAGTGTCTCTCTGAGCTGTGAGCTCTACTGAGAGAGTTAATTAATTGACCATGTAGACCAGAGGGCTTAATTCACTTACATTACCCCAAGCTCATTGCAGTCTGGCCTCTGAGGTTAGGGGAAGGTGGTTTAGACCTGCTTGGTGAGGAGATCCAGGTGTCTCTGCTACCTCCTCCTTTCCCTCCATCTTCCTTCACCTCCTTTCACAGTCGGAAGCAAGACGCTCCGTTCATTCTGCTTTTCTTAAAGCAAGTCTCATTTATGCTGGAATCTTTCAATTTTGGCCATTCAAAGAGAAATGACATTTAAACCATGTTTTTAGTCCTGAAACTCCAAAAGCGTTTTGTGGACTCAAACACTTCACCCACCTGTCCATCGGCAGAGTGGTGAGTGGCTAATGAGTGAATTTTAATTTTTGTGTGAACTTTAATGCACGTCTTGGTGAGTGTCTCTCCCACTCATTCCTGTGTGACCCATCCTCACAATCATACAATTAAACACACTTGCTGGAACTTTAGTGTAGCCAGCATCTGAAATGTCACAATACACCCCCATGATATGATTTTACATCTGCCAACTCTGCCGCTGCTGGGCTCCATCATTAGTCGAGCCTGAGTGAAGCTGCCTGCAGGACTTTCCTTGACCTCAGCTTTTCTTTCAGCCTGTTGAAATCAACATTATCTAAAGGGCCTACAGTGCGGTGAACCCCCACACTCAACAGCCATCAAAGCTTTGTTTTTATGTTATTATTGTGGTGCAAATTGTTTGGATCAATATGTTTTGCTCCGAGCTTTATTGGATTTGCATCTTGCTCCTTCTATGTCTTCACTTCTTGCTTCATGTTTAAATGAGACGGTGAGAGAGAGACCACCCCAGCCTCTGCTGTCTTGTTCTCTCTATCCTTCCGTCTATTTTTTCCCTTTCATCTGAGTCCAACTGTACCTTCTCTGTGAGACGACATGAGTAAATGCTTCTGTCAGGCCTCCTGAGTGGATTAAAGTGGCCTTCAATTACCTTCATCATTGACCTCATGAAGCTGGTTAACTGCAAAATCCTTAACCCTAAACTCCGTCATTGTGCGCTCTAATTCGGTCCAACACACATACAGAGCAACAAACACACATTTGTGTTCTCAACATTACAAAAGGGGTGAAAACGAGTAGGAAAGATCTATAATGAAAAAAATAGGTTAAGGCTAAAATAATTCATTCTGGAAGTTTCCCTTTTTTCAGATTTTGGTGGAGATCAAAGCTTGGTTTCAGGTCTAATTAACCAAACGAATGCAGATCCCAGACCTTCTGGCTGCGGGTAAGGCCTTGGAGGGATCCCTCGCTGAAAATCCACATCAGATTTAAATAATTAATATGACACCTTGAGCTCCACAGAGAAAGAGGGGCTCCATGTTGGAGTTTAGAACAATGTCACTGCCAAGTGTAATGCTGTTTGTCTCCATGAAAATGAGCAGTGGAGAAAGCAGCCACTCCATTGTACTGCCTCCTTGGCGGATCTGGGGACTGCTCTCCCCTTTGTCATGCTAACGGGGAGCTTTAAGGAGCCGTTGGTAAAGAAGGCCTGCGGCCTTTGCTCCGTTCCCGGCCGGGCCCGGCTGAAGCAAGCTGGGCTGGGCTCTGGGGACTTGGAGCTGGGGTCATTTTATGGTTTTTAATCCTCTTAATCCCCGTTAGAAGGGGCTTGGTGGAGACAAATCCGCTCCCAGAGGTCCTTAGGATTCAAACGCTGCGCTTGAGCAACTGTATCATTTGATAACAACAATGGTGGAGGATAGATAGAGAAAGGGAGAGGGACAGACGGAGAGAGAAATAGGAAGAAAGATAGAAATCTACATTATGATTGAGAGATATAGATTTTTATCTTTGCCCTCTGGTTATTAGCTCTACTCTTCAAACATTACCTCCTGCACGTTTCTCTCAAAGTTTGTGTCTAGGTGGACGTGTGCATGGGTCACACAGGATCCATGACACATGCACACCTAAACACATGGTCTGAATCTCATGCTAATGACCCTTATGTTGCCCTGTGGTCCATTAAGAAATGCAGTCCGCTCTGGCTTCTCAGTATGGACAGCACTGTGGCCCGTTTTCAGAGCTGGGAGAGGCTGGGGAGCCAGGGATAATCCAGAGGGCCCTATTCAAATTAATACACTCCTTTTAACCTCATCTCAGACGAGCGCTCTTCATTATCACTCAATTAAAACTGCATATATGAGCAGGCCTGGCCTGGAGAGGCCTCAGACTGTCTGAACTTAGTGACCGAACAGTTGTGCCAGGAGGGGGAGAGGGAGGCCACAGTGGGACATGAAAACACTGACTGATCAGGATGAACATGAGCTTATGGCCTGCTAACTAATCAGAAGTGTGTTCGTGTTTGTGACATGAAGAGACATAATATACCAGCTGGAGTCCTGATAAATAATTGCCAGATATTACAGGGAGATTAAAGGTTGCACCATGTGAAGAAAAATAATGTCCTCCTCTAGAAATATCAAACCTGAAATTCTAGGTTTGATATTTCAATGTTCATCTTAAATGTCGGGTTTAGGACTGTACACGCAGCTGGACACAGAAACAGTGGGTCGCTAGTACAAATACTGCATTTGAGACAATACCCTGGCTTCTGTGTCATGTCTTATTGAAAGAGTATGGCAGGGGGGTGGTTAGCCTAAGTCACAATTGCCCTTGGCTCACCGAGGAAACCCAAACATAGTCCAGAACGTTATTTTTGCGGAGAATGACATGAGTCAACGTGAGGTTGTGGTCAGCCATGTTGGCAGGAACCAAAGCATGGAGTGAAGCAGAGAAACAAAAATGCAGAGGGAGGGAAAGTAAACTTTAGGAACGGGACTGATGCTATGTTAAAAAGCTTTAGCCTTTAACTACAGATTCCTCTCAAGTTCAAACAAGCGCATAGGTCTTTGTTTGATGTCTTACTTTTTCATTTCATTTGCTTCCCTCTTCCTCAAGTCTTTCTTTCTGTTTCTCCTCCAAACGTTGCACACCCGCTCTTTCTTTCTTATGTATCCGGAGCGAAGTATGGGGTCGAGCACCTCCAGCGCTGAGTCCTGGTGTGGGAACAGGCTAGCTGTCTGTGTTCTGCATATAGCCTGCAGCCAAAGACCGAGAAGGAGCGAGCAAAACAACAACCACAAGTCTGGCCTGTCTGCAGAATGCCAGGACTGCTAAGTGGTTGGCAGCCTCAACACACCAGGGGTACACTGCTGTCATTTGCTGGGAAGAAATGCTTGAGATCCCAAATTTCACTGACAGGGCACATGTTACTTGGAATGAAGAGGGTAAATTATTCCCCCAGTTTGCATATGTAATGTTGGGCTTAGATGATGACAGTCTGAAGGTGCTTGTTTTCTGACCGAAATCTACAAAAGAAGTGGAAAAACACATTTCATACACTCTGGGCTGAGTGGTTGGACTAACAGAGAGAATGTGAAATTATTTTCTCGAGCAAATCTGAATATTGTTCTTCAAAAGGTTTCAAAAGCACCACACCTGCTCCTTTAAGCACCTGATGTCAGGTTGTTTATTCTAGAGCAGCATGTTTTACTGAACTGCTGCTTCCTGCAGGAGGAAGTGTTGACCAAATTTGGAGGACACAATATGTGAATAATTGATGAAGACATAAAGATGAGGCCTCCTTACTGGACTTGTTCGAATTGGGAAACACAATATAAAACCTAAAATGGCACTCAGTAAGGCGCATACCTCCACCAAAGCTCAAAAGTCCCCATAAGGTAAATCAAGCTGCACCATGGTTTCATCCGTGACCAGCATCCTTACATCAAATGTTGTGGTAATCCGTCTCGCAGTTTTGTGTAATCCTGCAAACACACAAAAAAAAACTAAAACACCTTGGCGGAGGTAATGAACACGTCAACAATATCATGCATTTTACATTGTTAACTAGTGAAAGAAAGAAAAGAGCTCCAGATCAGATACTCTGTGAAAGAACTTGTAGTACTTGTACCGTCTAATGGTTAATTTATCTTTGTCTTTGTACTATAGTGATCGTACTGGTACAGTTTGTGTATAGACTTCACCTGAAGCAGTTCTGAGAACCTCAGCTTTCCTCTCTAAGTAAATAGTGCCGGAATTTTCACAACACAGATATGAAGAAAAAAAAGCAGCGCCATCCACACATCTTGAATTCCGATTTAAATACAAATCTCCTTCTAAAAAAGAGCAACAGTTATGATTTTTCTCATCAGGGCTGCATGTCAAATAATAACTATGTGACATGAGGGTTCGATCATTCAAACAGCCCACTAATGAAATGAATTCCCAGCGTCGGCAGAGTTCACAGTGCAAGTTTGACCCTGTTGTCCCCTCCACGGTAACAAGCTAAAACTAAGAGACCATTCAGCACCAGATTGCCATTTCCATCTGGCGGATTTGTTATGTGACACAGGAAGACGTGGGAACATCTTTTCGTAATTGTGGTTTCATAAAGAACGGTGGTTTCATTTGTTTCTTTGCTCTCGCTGCACGCATATTGTTTCACCCAGTGGGTTGTTTTCCTTTGTCAGGTCCTAAGTCCGGACTCTAAAGTCTTTGATCAGGGCTGTGTTCACCACCCTCACGTTTCTACAGCCTTTGAGAAAGACAAACACTAGGGCTAGGAAACCTGTGTAATGAGCACAGTGCTCGTGCTCATGTGTATGTGCGCTTTATGGATCCCAGTTCATTTCAAACACTCGGTTCTTACTGGGAGTGCAGCTGAGAGCGAAAAACACAGCTTGTTGGCGTGTGTGTGTTTGTGTGTGTATGTGTGCGTGTGTTGATGTGTGTTTGTGTGTGCATTGACAGCCTTTGAGCCAGTTCTCGCCTTAACTAAAAACGCTCAGGGCACAAAGCAGCCCCCCCTGCTCCTGAGCTCAGGCCCTGCTCTCGCTGTCTGACAGGAGCTGAAGGTAAGCACCAAAGACATCCTGACACACGCACGTAAAAGCACTTTTGATGCGGGGAAAATGGACCGCTTTGCAGTGTACAAACAACAGCAAAATGTCAACAGAACGAGGCGAGTCCGACGGGAGGCAACAACACAAGCCAAGTTCAGATGATATTACGGTGAACAAAACACGAGTGTCAACCACCAAAGGCCCATCGCCTGTCTAGCTCCGTCTTCACATTGTTTTCACTTTGCTTGTTTATCAAACCGTCCTTTTCTCCTGTGTTCAATCAAAAAAATCTGATAACCCACAGGAATATGGAAAAAGGAAACACACGAGGGAAAAGAGAAATAAAGAAATACTTTTGTTAACACGGTAATTTTCCATTTACTTCCGTTTATGGATCGCTCAATTTTCCTCAAGCTGAGTTCTTGTCACTGCGAACTCACATGAGTCAACTGAGGTGTCATCAGGGTTTCCCCTATAATAAAAACAGATCTGGCGGTGAAGACACCTGCCATGCAACAAGAAATACTCATTAATAAAATGCTAAATAACTATAAAATAAATAAATAAACTAATAAATAAAGGTGTAAAATGTCCATATTGTGATGTCAAGTCAAAGTTCATTTAAGTGGAATGTTTAAAACCAAACCACAATTTTGAACAGGCTTAAATTGTGTAAACATATTTAAAAAAACTAAAACTAGATAGAAAATCAAAGCATTAAACATCATAAATATTTGAGAGTAAAATATTGCATGACAAATTAAAGGTCTCATACTTCAATCAAATTAAAAGCCAGTGAAAGAAGTGGGATTTTAGCAATGTTTGCAATGGTAATGAAAAGAAAAAGCCAAAGATTCTCACTGCTTTCGTAATGTACCATTTTTTCAAATGTCAAAAGTCACACTGCTTAATTTCAGGTAATAAAATATTTGTATTTAAATGTAATGTTTTTATTGAGAGAGAAGTTTTATTGCTCGCTGCTTTTGGGGTTTTCTTCACTATTTGGGACACTAGGAGACTACCATGTTCATGAGAGCATTGAAACATTTGTTCATGTAATGTACTCTGTTGTTCACAATAAGACATTGTACTTTATTTAAACTCCTCCCAATGTAATTCAATCTTTGGTGTTACTTTTCACAAAGAACTGCATTGAGATAAGTTCACTCAGGAGCCTTTAGACATACAAAATGTTACTTCAGCCGCCAGGTGTCTCTTAATCAAACCAAAACAAAAGACCTAGTTTGATGACGTGGTAAAGCAGTGTGGGATCATGGGAGTTGTTGCCTTCCCCGCCATTTGTTGTCCCGTAATCTTCTGGCAAGGCTTGTGTCCCCTGTGTGTTTGTGCTTTACAGGTAAAGCAGATATGATGCCAAAATAAAACTTCCCTGACAAATTAAATTAAGGATTTGTTTCGGTTTGAACACAGTCAAAATTATATTGGATAATGTAATACACAAGTCTGCAAAATATATAATGTTGGTCTATTTATTTTCAGACATTTTAATGAAACTTGCCCATTTCTATCAGCCCCCCATTAGAAATAGTGTATTAGTTGTAAACACTGGCTTTTTAATGCTTATTTAATAATTGACTGAGCTTTATGGATCAGTTATAAGTTATATTAGGACACCTTCTAAAAATCCTTTTTTAAATGTTGCCTGCTCACAACTGCAGACAGGATGATTAAAAACCTTTATAAATTACTTATCAGCAGTTATGACTACAGATTTGATGATTTATTTAAAAAAAAGAAGGAAACTCATGAGAATTTAATAATGGTTTGCCATTTGCCAACATTTAGAAACTGCATCATAAACAAAGACTTTTGACATCTGTGTCTCTGCGTGTATTATTCACAGTCAAAATAAAGGAGAAAGAGGTGAAGATACTTACAGTATATTAAACAAAAATTAATTCAACATCTATTTAAAATCACATTCACTCTCCTCAGCGCCTGCATCGTCTCAATCTGAGCTCAAGTGGTGTCACATTTAACCTCATAACTCTTCTCAGCCTGGGATGACTCTGCCCGCTTTCTATTACTCTTCCATGTTTACCTGTCAATGGACATCTCCCCACATTCCCTATAGCTCCTTACCCCTCACCCTGCAACACCTCCCCCAGCTGTCAGTCTCGGCTGTTTTCTCCTGTGAGGTGGTTTTGGTGAGGGCCGGGGGTCAGGGCCTCGTGATGCTCTGGGAGATAAGTGTCTGCTCTATCCCAGGGCTACACCTGTAGGTCAGCGCAGGGGGATGCTAATCCCTCAGCCGCTCGCTAATACTGATGATCTGCATCTGAGACCCTCTCCCCCGGGAGAAAGGATGTTTGTGTGTGTGTGTGTGAGTGCACGTGCTGCTGGTGTGTCTGGCTGTAGGTGGCTGACAGATGAGGCAACAGGGGGGCCAGCAACCCGTGTCTGTGCTTGTGTGTGTGTGTAGCATGGGGGTGGGGGAAATGATTTCATTCCGCGTACGAGTGTTTATGTGTGTGTACATGGGAGCGCAGGCGAGGGTGGAGCTATCTCTAAAGGATGCTGGGAGGGTAACTGGTCCACTTTCCTTGGCTTCCACCTTCCGAAAGGCTGGAAAGCTCAGATCCTAGACGGAATAATTTGTCAGCTATTTACATGGAGAAATGAGGAGTGGAGAAATGGCACGAGCAGGTGGTGTGTCTCACCCCCTCTTCCCTGTGCCATAGACAGATGTGTCTGGCTGCAGCAACCACCCCTACCCCCACCACCCCATCCTCTCCTCTATTCCGGGGGACAATCTTTTGATGCACTACACTCTTGTTGTCTAAAAATTAGTAAAGGAAACACTGTTTAGAGTTTGTCTTTACAGTCAAACTTGGGGATGTATATATGGAGAGGCATTGTGTTTCTGATGTGATGAAACCCTTCTGTCTCATAGCTTTCATAGACACTAAGAACTAACCTTAATTTGGTCCTCCACTTATTGCATGCATCATCTTAAAAAGTGGTATGGTCCAGTTTGCTATTATAATATATATTTTTTCTATACATAACAGGCTATATATTTACCTATATTTTTACTTTCATCACAAACAACTTAAGACCAACTTTACCTTAATTATCATACGTCCAGTTTTTAGACAATAGTCCTGAAAAAGATTTGATATAACTCTCACTTTCCCCAGTGCTAATCCCCAGTAAAAAGAATCCAAAATATTCCAGATACAAATGTGCATTTTGAGTGTGCTGCTCTGCAAATATAATAGGCTCCACCAATCGTGAGTCAGTCTCCGATGTTAATCATGGCATTTTTACGCGTTTTGATGGATTCAAACAACCAAATTTAACCAACCTTTCCATAAAAATCTTTGTGAAAGGTTTATTTGATTCTTAATTTGACTTTGTAGTTTGGTCCATGTCCCATCCTCTACATAAAAGAGATCAAATTTTTCCCAATGCTGATCAAGACTCTTTGATTTCACTTTTGAGGAGCTGTCATGTCACCATCTTCATACGTTTATGGGTCATATCATATAATAACATAAAAAGCAATTTAAGAAAATCTCAATAATTTGTAACAATTTCCGATGTTAGCCTCACTTATTTTAACACAACATCCAACTAGAGATGTTTTTGTGACATAAACAGAGGCTGTTCATTACACAACTTGATTACAACAACATGTAACATGAAGATGAACTGGCATCTCTATTAATGCATTACTCAAAATGAGCAATATACACAAGACTGTGGCTTAAACCATGCAGCTTCAGAATAAAGAGAAAAAAACGAAGATTGTTGCCCCGAGCTTCCCTCAGACCTTTCTAAACAGGCCCAACAGTAAAACCCATAATCACACATGTCCAACTGCTCGAATCCATCACAGTAACGGGTTCGTAAAACTGAGCGACAACCTCTCAGCCTTTACTGTGTGTTTATGGGATGGAAACGTGCAGTGATTGTGTTGTAAGAACAGTTTATCTCTAAGTTGAGCACTTGATTTGAACCAACTTTACTGAGCATAATTGATCATCACAACAGCCACTCCCCTCGCCCTTTCAAATATATTAGAGTCAAATATTTACTGCGGTAGTGAGGATAATTGCTAGTTTTAAAAGTGGAACAGATGAAGAAGAAAAAAGTTAACATGAGGGCAGCGTGAACAGGGATAATATTACTTGATTTAATTAGCTGCACGGTTGGAAAAAAAAGGTGACTGGGTTTGTCCTCCGGCTAACTCCACACACACCCACACACAACACATACACACACACACACACACACACACACGCACACTAATCATATTTCACCCCAATCACTAAACACACATTCATATTTGAAGGTTTATCCCAGGCGGCCATTTCAAATTATTATGTATGTGATTCCAACCACACAGAGTAGAGAAAGTGTTTACTCTCTTCATTGAGGCACTGGATAAGTTGAGAGCAGAAGCTAAGTGTACTACAGTCTATGGCAGAAGAATAAACATTTTCCTTTATAGCCTGAGGACCCACTTTTCATCTGTCAAGCATGTTTTAATAATTAATCTGTTTAATACACACACACAGCATCTGCTGGGTACAACTCCCATCCTCCCATTCAAACTGACTAGCACAGCTGCCACTGTTTGGGTGTACTGTACAGGTCTGGAATATGATAAGATGTTTTTTTTTCCTCCTCCTCTGCAGTACACAGACAGAATACTACTATGTGTGCTGACATACAGTATATAGACACCCGCAAACATGCACAAACTTGTATATTCACACACTGCTGCAAACTAGTTTATGCTGAAGGGGTGAAGCCCCTGACTGTGGGCCTACTTTCCCTATGTATTTCTCCTCGGTGAGGAGGCCAAATGGGGATTGTGTAAATTAAATACATTTCTTTTTCCGGCAGCAGAGAGAAATGATGCCAGATTAAGCCCATGAATATATACATGGGCCAGGGCTGACCTGTCTCCAGACGCCTGATTTCCCTGGAGGGGTGCTGACATGGTGAGGGGCTCCAGGGGTGTGTAGGTGTGTGTGTGTGTGTGAGTGTGTGCATGTGAGTGCCTCCTAACATCTGTGTGTGTGTGTGTGTGTGTTGCACTGTGCACCTCAGACAGAGGTGAGGAGATCTCTTGAACAGCTCCAAATTGAGCTTAATCTCATTCCTCATTGTGCTGGAACAGGAATGAAATTGCACAATTGCACTTTAATCGACGATCGAACAACCTCTCCCCCCTTTCCCCCTCTCCTCTCTCTCTCTCCTCCTTTTCATTTCTGCTACTCTCCCTCTCTCTCTCTCTCTCTCTCTCTCTCTCTCTCTCTCTCTCTCTCTCTCTCTCTCTCTCTCTCTCTCTCTCTCTCTCTCTCTCTCTCTCTCTCTCTCTCTCTCTGTGCGTCTTTGTGTCCTTGGCCTTAAATTCCCTACATGGGCCGGTGGGCATGATTGCCTGTTAGCCTCTATTTTCTCCTCTTTTTCTCTTTTTGTTCCAGTGGAAGCATCTAATAATGTCTGTTCAAGCAATCAGGAGGTTAATGTGGTTAGGATAAGGGCAATCTTAAACCAATAAAGGCCATCCAGATGCTCCAGTGTTCTTTCATTGCATCCTCTAATCCTGGAAGATGGTGATTTCGGGAATTTTGCGCTACATCCTTTGCAGTGGAGCGCGTCTCTATCATGGGCAGGAAGGATTCAGTCAGTCGCCTGGGGTTGATTACACAAACACACACTCACACACACACACACACACACACACACACACACTCACACACTCACACACACACACACACACACACACAGGTGCTTTTGATTATTGAAGGTAGGAAACCTTTGCTCAGCTTGAAATTAAACGTAAGAAGGGCATTTGCCTTTCCAAGACTATAAAAGAGCAACGGAGCAACAAGAGATTTATTTTATTAAAAAAGAAGAAGAAAAAAATGCGCTCCCCGTCCTCAGTGTGCATTCATATTCAGCACTTTGCCTTTTTGGTTCTCTCTCTGAGACAACGCTCGCAAAATCAAACAAACCACAGTATCCAGGAGAATCTATTTTTGTTACGAGTGAAAGAAGTTAGGATAACATCTGACTCCGCTAAACTAACAACAACTGTGCGCGGATTACAGAGATCGGCGTCGGTTACCGCAAAGAAATACCCGCTACGCTTGAATGCAGCTCAACCCTTAAGTTAACAGTCTTCCGCTTATGCACTCATGATGATATTAGAGGCTAAAAAAAGCTGTAAAGCACGAACACTGAGGCCATAAAAAGCTTATGGGAGCAGTAAAATAGCACCTAACTAGCTCCGCAAATTGGAAATACCTTCATTCTGTCATGTGGTTACATTGTACAATTAAAACAATGTGTTGTTGACTCCAGTCAGCAGGAATCCCTACATGTGTAGATTTGCAAAGGATATTATAAAACACATTTTTTTACAGTAATTTGATGGTTTCACAGCACTATACTCTGGTGATAATGATCTCTGCATGTCAAACTGTGT
The DNA here is from genome assembly GCA_038501795.1 of Pseudopleuronectes americanus. Lineage (NCBI taxonomy): Eukaryota > Metazoa > Chordata > Actinopteri > Pleuronectiformes > Pleuronectidae > Pseudopleuronectes > Pseudopleuronectes americanus. The sequence continues at coordinate 5,544,864 of CM076727.1, forward strand.
GTGTGCAAACATAATGAAAGGAAAGTGCGCCGAGGAAAAAAAGCCATACACCAAGGCAAGATCTGCCCCTGTTACATATTTAGAGGAATACAGGTACTTGAGCCATGTAAAATGTGTTGATTTGTTGCTCAAGGTGTTGGAACAAAACAATGCAACAAAGGTTCCCAGGCTGTTGTATCTGGGGTGGATGTTCTCATTATGGCCCATAATGAAGGGCCCTGCTTACCGCTGTGCATCTACTCAGCAACACTGACGACCCACACACACACTCACACACACACACATACATGCACAGGCCAGGCCGCTGCCAGGCTGTCAAGTCCAAAAATAATTAGGCATCAAAATGAGTTTCCCTGTTTTTTTTTCCTCCCCTTGTTCGTTTTATTCATGTGCTGGAACTCGGGAGACTGGCTAATGCAGTTAACATGCTCTCATCATGAATTTTCATTACACCATTACATGGGTACGTTACAAGAGCAGGGGAGCTGCGACTACAGGGATGCCATCAACATGCACACATTGACAGAAACACACACACACACACTCACAGAAATCCTAGATGGACATAAACCCATGCATTTATTCAGATGCATACCGAGAGATGCAGCTTTAGTCTTCTACCAATCAGAATTAAATACAGTTAACTGGTTAAAATGCTGATCATAATATGTATATGTGAGATATAGCTTTCTCGGACACAACTATTTTACATTACTGGTAATTGAACAGAGACGTGTCATTAAATAAATTGTTCTATATATTCAGTTTCAGTTTCTGGGATTTAGTTGGAACTTGATACCACACTCATATCTGTTCAATGAATATGAAGCCACAGCCAGGATCCAGTTAGCTTTGTGTAGTTAACATTAACATTCATTAACCAGAAGGTTGTTGGTACGATTCCTGGCTCTTCCTTTCAGAATGCCAAAGTGTTCCTGTATGAAAGTGTGTGTTTGTGAATGGATGGATGTGGCTTGCTTGTAAGGTCTTTGAGTGGTCAGTATGACTAGAATAATTATAGAAATACAAATAGAGCTTAGCTTAATTTACCACAGGACTTGAAACTGTTATACAAAATACCAGCACTTCTAAAGCTCAATAAGGACCATGTGGTAAATATAGAGTTTTAGAGGCAAACTATTAGCTACTTTCATTATTTATCAATTTGCAGATTTTTCAATTATTTATTTTTTATTAATCAATGAATTGTTTGGACCCCACAGCATCCGAAAAACTGTGGAAAATACCTGTTATAATTTCCTTGAGAGTAAGGTGACGTCATAAAAGGTCTTGGTTTGTTTGTCAAACGAAAAGATTTTCAGTTTATTGTGATTTGATGAAAGGACAAGGCAACAAAGACTCAAACCCAAAAATCTCAACGCTAAACCCTGGAAGTATCGAATGTACAAAACATTTTTGTTTGAAAAGAGACGATTCAATCAACTAATAAATAAAACATTGCAGATTTTAGCTGTTTCTTCTGTTTCTAATCGTTATGCTGTAGCAAGAGAATAACAGTTTTTCCAAAATATTAACCGTTGTTTTGCATTTGTAATATAAATGCTCTGTCGCTTAAGTACCATGACATGCTGTCGTTCACATCAAGAGTATGGTCTTACTTGCTCCCACAACATTACTGGAGTCATATTATACACGTCCATCACCAACACAACACAGATATCTTTACTGCCGTTCACAAAAACACAACTGAACTAATAACACGTCCTTATAGGGCAGCGCTCGTGTCAATGAGCAACAAGGGTGTGTGTAATTACAAAGGTGTGTGTGTGTGTGTGTGTGTGTGTGTGTGTGTGTGTGTGTAAAAGGAGGTTTCTTAGGGTTTCTATTGCTGATCTGCTCATGCTCAATTACCCAAAGTCTCCTGGGGCTTAGGGAAGGTAAACACACATCAGCTGGGCCTGATTTATTTCACTGTCCCACTGCAGCCTGGAATTAAGGCATGCATGCATGCAAGCTTGCTCTCTCTCTCTCTCTCTCTCTCTCTCTCTCTCTCTCTCTCTCTCTCTCTCTCTCTCTCTCTCTCTCTCTCTCTCTCTCTCTCTCTCTCTCTCTCTCTCTCTCTCTCTCTACCTCTTACAATCAGACACACGTTTTTCTGTATAGAGTTGTGCATATTTGCTCTAGCCGTTACATTGTCAAGATATTTATCCTTTGTCAGCTGCAGAATTTTGACCAAACCTCTTGGGAAACCCAGACATTAAATCCCCAAGATTAAACAGTGTATTGTCATCAGGCTGTAAATGCTCACAATTACACAGCTGACTAGAACTAAAGTCCTATTGCCACGACAACAGGAGACAGTACTGGTGCCTTTGCTGTGCCCTGCATCCCCTGAAGCCTAATCTCCATCCGTCCCTGCCCTCCTTTCATCCTTTCTTCCGTCTTCTTCCTTCCTCGCTCTGCCTCCCGTCTCATTTCCCTTTTTTACCCAACAGGTATCTGTGTATACGTGCACCATGCCGTCATGCATAGTGTATTTATTGATTCTTATGAATAGACTGTCAATTTAAAGCTTGACCCCATTAGACCCCTATTAGATTGCTACCTAACACAGTCATGGGAGCAGCCCAGTGTCCCTGGTGGAACATGTCAATGCTAATCACACGGCCGAAAGCGGGGATGAATGGAGAAACAGAAGGAGGAGAGGAGGGAGAACAATGGCCTGTTGGTCAGCTTCCCTATTAAATGATGAAAACATCAACACACGGCATGGGCCTCTGGTGAATAAACTCCTCTATACCTTCTATTTTCACCGTTTTCTATCATCATCTGTCTGAACAATTGTGACTACTTGTATTAATTCCTACATAAATAGTCCAAACACTTGAATGGGACTCAGCAGAGCACATATTTCCACCAAGGCCCAACAGTAAATTTAATTTAAACTTAAATTGAATCAGGCTGCAGAACAATTTCACAGAGTTTTAGATACCAGTCCCCTAAATATGCCAGATTGTTTTTATATATCAATGTCAACGAATTATTCACTGGGAAAACGGTGAACACCATATTTTTCAATATTCAAGAAAGTGACAGAAAAATCCCTGGATCCACCCCTGTTTCATTAACATGATTCTTTTTTGGCCCATGACCCATCATTCTTCCAAGTTTCGTGTGAAATCGGTTCTGCAGTTTTTGTGTTATCCTGTCGACAAACAAACACAGGGTGGAAAATATAACCTCCTTCGCGTAGGTAGAGAATTATCACTTGCATTCAAACTCTCAAGTACCCGGAATACTCACTGCTAATGTTCATGTTAGCACAACCTAGTTCCAGTTGATAACCCTAACCCTGTAAACTGCAATACCAGAGCTTGTTGGCAGATGTGCACAGTTAACTAAACTAAAATTAGTTTTACACTCATAGCATCATTTTAAATATGTAATGTGGCCTTCAAGTGCTCGTCAAACCATTACGTGATAAAGGTTTTTTATTGTGATCAGGTCTTTCCGTAATTTTTACTTTCTACAGCTCGCTGGCTTGTTCTTCATAGCTACGCTAGCGGTGTAGCTCATTGAATAGTAATGTTAGTCTGTCAGTCTGTCCACCTCATTGTTCCATTCTGGAATATCTCAACAGCTATTGGATATATTGCCGTGACATTTTAAATAAACATATGTTGTCCCAAGAGGATGAAGCCATTTGACTTTGTCCAATGCATTACTCATCAAAACTCATACCATTACCATTAGTCTGAGCTGCACTTTAAGTTTAGGCTTAATCTGAAAATGTTATCATGCTGTGGTGAACATTTTAGTACACTTACATTAGCATCACAATGGAACATGAACCTGAATAAAAAGAGAAATTATTCAATTTACATTGGCTGGATTAAGACCCTCATAGCCTGTTCAATAGATAATGGCTGGAAAAAAATATCTCTGCCATTGTGTACTATTCATCTACACTCTCCTCCACTACTTCAAGTTTTAGTCAATACACTAAACGTTTCAAGCATTTGATCCATTTAATACCCACCACTCAAAGCCCAGTTGCTTTTTGTCATAGAATGAAGGTGAAAAGACTGTTGCTATGAAATATTAATCATACACATGCACATATAAAGGCTGGGTTGGAGCGGGGATAGCCTCAGAAAGCCATGAAGATAGATGGATGACACACTGTACAAAAAAAGAGAGAAAAAGTGAAAGGTGCAAAATTGGAGTAGAAAGGGAGGAGCTTAAGGTGGGATCAATCCTCCCTCCCTCTTCTCCCTGACGCTCATCTGTCCTGCTGCCACTTCTGAGCTGTCCTGTGTGATTGTTTGTCTTCAGAGCGCCGCCGTCTGCCAGACGGGACTGTAGCATCAGTGTTCGGAAGCGTTCCTTTCTCTGGTGCGAGGCTGCAATGACAACGTCTGCCATGTTTCACTCTGATCTCTCCATCAGTGTGAATAAGTGTATTGCCACGCGTCCTCAGACTGTCACTCACTCCTCTGGGGAGAGACTCACACACCGCTCCTTGTTATCTCTGCTAAGATGGACGCCATCAAATGCTACAGATGTGTGTGTGCAGGCCTGTGCATACTAACACATGCACACACATATATGTTTTATATGGTGTGGTGTGTGTGTGTGGGTGTGGTGTGTGTGTGGTGTGTGTGTGTGTGTGTGTGGTGTGTGTGTGTGTGTGTGAGAGGCATTAAGCATTCAGCAGAGATAGACATATACACATTGATGCACCGGTTTTAGAAAATATGGGCTCTGATGTGCGCACCCACATATACACATACATATACATACAGAGATCTTTTTAAGAACTTTGCATTGTGCACAGCCTAACCAAAACATTTTTCCCTTATCTTAACCAGGACCTTAGAAATTATGTTTTGCCTCAGGACCAGGATTTAGTCCCCATGTGGTCTACTGGCCCTGATAACTGTCCTAAAGAAGTAACCAAAATGAACATACACACACACACACGTTACTACATTAACTCTAGTGTTTAATGATCTGAAAACAGGCATGCAAACTCAATTAATGTACAATGTATGTTAGTATGATGATGAATGTGAACTGTTTCAGATCACTGGGTCAATTTAGGAAACAGAGGCATGACAATGTGACAGACACCTCCACACGTCTGTGTGTTTGTGTGTGTGTGTGTGTTCTTGCACGTGTATTTCATGTGTGAGAGAGCTATCAGTTTGTAGTGGCTGCGTGTTAATTTGTGTGTGTACGTGTGTGTGTGTGTGAGCGAGCTGACCTGTAGTGCAGCGGCGCAGCACTGGCTGACTACCTTTGTTAGATCACTCTGTCTTTCGTGTCACATCAAAACACCTCATTATCTCCTCCTCTCTCATTGGAATTCAAACAGTACTATTAACCACCTCAATATGCTCCCTCGCTCTCTCACTCTGTTTGTCTCCCTCTTTCTCTCGCTCTGCCGTCTCTGTCAGGAGCCGCTGAGACGGCGCTGGGTAACAATTTCCTCCTTCTCGTTTGAAAGCGTTATTTAAATAACAGATGTCTCGTCCAGCGGAGGACAGGAGAAGAAAGCCACGCACTTGCACTAATAAATCCTTTCATAATCTGTCAGGTGACGAGGACCTCTGCAATGAGCAGCTTTAACAATCTTCATCAACCCTTCAGGTGCCCGTCAGGCAGTGGCAGAGCAGACATCTCCTCAGGAATGTCCCTGCACACAGGTCTCAAGCTGAAGACAGATATGATGGTGGCTGCCATCTGCTGCGATTGACGTAATTTGTTGCCAGATTCTGCACAATAGTAATCGGGACAGATACATGCACTAGACCAATCGGATGTCACTTTCAGACGTTTCCCCTGTACCAGAAGTATTTGCAGTGTAATGAGAACTACCTCCAATGTAATTGACATATACTTGTTCATGTCCTATCTGCTAACATGGAGGAGGCCTTACACTGCAGTAAGGACTTAGGCCCTCATTTTAGTATAAATGGGAATGTGGGCACGTACGTGTAACAGGAAGTACACAACGACTGCTGACACAAAGTGTGGGAAGTATGGTCAATCCTGTATAATGCAGCGAGCCACAAGGGGGCGATCAGGAGTATTACACTTCACTTCTAAGTGCTGTCATCTCTCCATTTTTATATACAGTCTATTACTAGAGCCCAGAAGCAGAAACGCAGACTCTGTGTTTCATTTCTCTAACTTGGCTGTGACCATGTCAACAAACTGTTGAAGGTTAATAATAAATAATTTTGCAGTAGTAATAGTTATCAATTGAAAATGTAATTATTTCTTAAAAGTTGAAAAGTACCCCCGGATTTTAATGTAGCCCGAGGCAATCTCTCCAATCATTTGTTTCTATGTACAGGTGGTGATATGTGCAGTCTGGACAGTGCAGCTCTGTACTGAACACAGTCACCCAGGCTGCCGGGACTGTAGTCAAGGCCCCGGCCTCTTAATTACAGTACGAGTAGAACAGGAAATAAGAATTACTTGAAACAGGAAGTTCATATTACCGCGTGAGCCGGGCTGTGTCAGCAGTGATCACTCTCTCCTCATTAGTGTTGCATTACACCTCATTTAAACACACACACACATGCACGTTCACATGCACATACACACACACACAGACTCACACAAACACACACACACACACACACACACACACACACACACACACACACACACACACACACAGCACCTGTAGACTTTGGGCACCAGGTGAATGGATCATTTTCTCTATGCCTCATTTCAAGGAACAGCTGTGCTCTGGAGGAAGTAGGGACTTCCTGTAGAAGGATGCATGGAGCTTTCACTACAAATCCTCTGTCATACTTCTGTGGTAGCTGTGAATATGTGCTTTACACACACAAGAGTGTAATATATATATATATATATATATATATATACACATCTTTACTGTATATACACGTCCACAGATTCAGATAGGAGATGATAGAATAGATTAGCAGATGCAGACAGATACAGAGCGGTTTAGTAATCGCTCGGTTTTTCCTGCTGCTCACATCTTTTTTTCTGATGGTGGCTGAAGGGTGACACGCTCTCCTCCTCCTCTCCCCTCTGCACAGAGGATGGAAGCCTTCTCTGTATATGAAAGAGTAGTGTGGTCGAGCACAGGCAAGGTGATAACCCTTTTGTTTAGTCTGAGCTCCATCACAGGCTCTGTCAGGCCCAACAGACGAGCAGACAGAGCCATGACAGGCCCACTAATCTGACAGCTCCTGCACATCACAAAGCAAAGAGCAGCCATCACATCAAAGTGGCGCGAGAGAGGCACCGGCAGTGAGAGATTGACGCCACTGCTTTGCTCTGCCATTTTCGCTGGTATCTTCATAGCGCCTCTGACACACGGCGCACCAGGAACCTTCAGAGGGGGTATCCAGGTGGTAAAAGGGGGAAGCCTGACTTGAGGGACTCCCCTCTGGCTGAGTGGTGAGTGTGGGTAACCTTTCCTGGAGGATGACTGTGTGATACGCTGAGAGTACATGACAGGCTGTTTAAATGGATTTGTGTTCATGTGTTTGTGTCGTTGACGTGAGGGGAGGAGGGCTGTTTTGAGAAAAGGGTGGAGGGTCATGTGGCGGATGACTTTTTTCCTGTTTATGGCTTTCAATCTAAGAAGAAATAGACATTTCATCTAATTACGGTTTAAATGATTCTCATCAAATGCTGTGTCACTTTCCTGGCACTGTCATTCTCTTATTCATCTATGAAAATTTGAGCCAATTTTAAACTAGAACGGCACTATGGGCACATACCTCTGCCAAGGCCCAACAGTGAATTTCAAACAAACTGCAACAAATTACACACACTCATGAATATCAGTCCTCATATCAGTCTATATGACAGATTTTTTTATCAAGATAAATAAATCATTCCCTGGTAAAATGTGAAAAAAATGCCACATTGTTAATGAAAGTTAGACAAAGTAAATTCCTGCATTTGCCCCTTTGTCCAGATCCACCCTAAAATGTAACGGATTCTCCCTGGGCCCATGTCCCATCCTTCCACTACGTTTTGTGGTTGTCCGTTGAGTAGCTTTAACGTAATCCTGCAACACAGGCTGTTTAAACATGTTTTTAATAGAGCCCACACTGATGCCCCCAAAAATTGAAGTAAAGAAATTTAGATACCAATATATTGGCCAATATATATATATGTATGTTAATAAAAAAACGACTAAGATGTCGTTATCAAAACCCTTTTGACAAAAAACATTAATTGAGGCTAGATATTTAACAGTATACAACCAAAAATATAACGTTTGAGTTAAGAAAAGAAAGTATTTATTGATATACTATGTAAACATTAAGTGTATTCTGTAAAAATGTGTATAACTGGATTAGTCCTATATATACTTCCATCATAAATCCCAGTAATCACTTGCTGCCTCCTACAACTTCGGGTGTATTTTTACTGTATGTCACAGAGCGGGGTCACACTCCAGGTATGTGGGTCACATGTGCTCTTCCTCATCCAGATGGTTTGCCAGATGCAGAGCTGCCAGTCGTCTGACAGGCCGTACACCCAGCCTGCATACGAAAACAAAGGCACAGAGAACGCAGGGCGGCACTCATCAGAACACTACCTCTGAACTTTGTAGTCGAAACTATTTGGGTGTGAACAATACGGCTTCAGGAAAGGTTTTCTACTTAATGTTGAGTAATAGGTTTTAACGCCTATGTGCGGTTTAGGACAGAAATGAGGTAATGGTCTTGTAGCAGTCTGAAGTGCCCGAGTCCATCTAATAATGTAGAACAACACTAATTTGAGAGAGGCTCTTCATCTCTGCATGTTAATCAATAAACTCGTTACCTCCGGTGCTTAGTGAAGGAGGGAAGGGAGATGGAGACGAGGGGGAGACCGAGGGGGTGGGGAGAGAGAGGGTTGATTATAATTTCAGATTTTAGCAGCCTGTGCCTTAGCATAACCTGCTCATTACAGTGAGTGAAAGTGTGTGTGTGTGTGTATGTGTGTAGGTGTGTGTGTGTGTGTGTGTGTGTGTGTATGTGTGTGTGCTCGTAGTTACCTCTTCAGGACCTTTTGCAGCATAAACGTGAACCTTGGCAGGATCAGTAGATCTTATGGAAACCTGGTCCTAATTAGGCTAAACATAATTTCTGAAGTCCTGGTTACGGTAAGTGGTAAGATGTGATTTGTGGTTAGGTTAAGACTAGGGATCAGGCAGTAATTGGTCCTGGTGAAGGTTAGGGATAAGGTTTTTGGTTTGGCTTTCCACAATTAATGGAAGTCAATGCAAAGTCTTAATGAGGATAGCTGCACAAACCTGTGTGTTTGTGTGTCTGTGGATCAGATATTACTCATGTTGGTGGGACCTCACAGTCACATTTCAGGACTTCCTCATGCAAGTCTCCATGACGACATTGAATTTTAAAGTGAGAGCAAGTTTTAAGGGTTAGGCAAGGAGTAGTTATGGTTCAGGTTAGAGTAAGTCTTCAGGAAATGAATGCCATTCATTGCTTGCAGTGTGTGTGTCTGTGAGTGTGTGTGTGTGTTTGTGTGTGTGTGTGTGTGCTTGTGTGTGTGTGTGCGGGTGAGTGTGTGGCCTCAGACTTTCAACATAGCCTCCCCTTCTGCAGAGAGCCAAGCACAAGTGGCCCATTTAGAATATAAACACACAAAAACCTGTTATTTCAATTGACCTTCGTCACATCAAGCTGTCAATGATCTCAGCTCTGTACTCCTCGTCGTTTTCTCCTTCTCTTCCTCCGAGGCAGGCTGCATGGTAATGAACATTTGGTTTCGGAATAGGTGAGAGAGGGAAGGAGGGAAATTATATGCCAGGGCATTTAGCCTAGCAGTGTTCCTGGTGTAGGTGAGACAGCCAGCAGCGTTTATGGAAATGGACAGAGCTGAGGGAGCCGCTGTGGCTGCTGCTGTGTTTTCCCCCAAACTCCCAACAGCGAGGAATCGGAGAGTACTCTGACAGACCCGGGTATCCCTTTGTTAAACGGACCGGCAAACTTTCATTTTCCACCTGATTTGGGATTTCTTTTCGTCATTAACTGTGGGCGATATTCCTCTATTTGCACACCTCTAAAATAAGATGCAGCCAAAGCTGCGGTGACGACACGTTCAAGAGTTTGAATCCGCTCTTAAGTTTGTTGATCTGAAAGTGTGCGCCTGCATATTTGCTGCAGAACGTCAGCGGTTGTTGATCATTATGTTTGTCAGTGTTGTGCCGTAGTGTATCCGGCAGGCATCCCTGGCCTGCTTCTGGCTTGTGATTAGGAGATGAGAGGTGTTTATGATTGACTGAGCCATCCACTGTCACTGTACACATCCATTAGCATAACTCTCCGAGCTGTCACTGTTTATCCACGTACTGTACAGGCGCGCTGTGTAGAAGATTGAAACCAGTAATTATGAATAAGAAAATAAACTCCTCTTCTTGCATTCTATCAGAACTCGTGTCATTCACACCACAGCAAACTGGAGCTCCGGTGTCCAGCTTCATTTTGCGATGGCGTGCGTGACACTGAGTCAGTCGGACGTGTGCCTTCACTCTAAATGTTTTCCTCGGGACAGGTAGTGTCATTGAAGTGCTGCTGGCACCGGCAGTCTGCTGCAAGATGAGGTGATTAGAAAATGTAACGTCACACTCACTTCTACCTGTAATCATCAATGTTTTGTAAAGCTCGCAGGAGGAGGGAGGCGTTCATTTAAAGCCCTTTGCTTTTTGTTTACCACTGTCAGCGGGTGAATAAAAGGCTAGGTAAATGGAGGTAATGGGAGCTATATCTGCACAACAGCTCACTTTGAGGTTTTAATGGCGCTCGGTGGTCTCGTTCCAAATCCATTAATATTCTGTTTAATATGGCTAAACGCTGTTAACTGTTTTTAGCACTCGGAGACAGTCTCTCGGCTGTCTGTGTTTGTGCTGCCAGCACATCCACAACATCAGGTCAATGGATCTGGAGGCCATAAACGACTGTGACAGCCAGTTTACAGTCAACTTAGACGCCTCGACTTTTCCATAAAACTCCATTACTCCTGCGAGAAGCAGGATTCAGACTCGCTCAACTGAAAAGTCCTGGACGGCTGAAGACTGTGACGGGGAAATATGGTGTGTTTTACTTCACAATAAATTCATGTGGATTGTTACTTCGCAGACTTTTTGCTCTGGATTAAATTACCCAACAGTTAATAAAACATATAGATTGAGGACCATAAACCAACTTCAATATTTAAAGACTACTTACACTTAAACGCATCAATAATTTAACTTTCTTAATAGCAGGCTATTTCCTCTTGAAAACTTTTTACATGTAATTAGATGTGATGCTGCTCTTATTTGTTTTTAGAATACCAGTTGATCAATCACAAACATGACAAGAAGCAGGATGGTTATTTTGTCATGTCTTTGTCCGACTTGACAAACAAAGTTCACTCCTGCTTGTGTGACTGTTCCTTCAGGCTCGAGGAAATTTGAAAACGGAGTTGACGGAAGTAATACTGTTTTTCAGGCCATGCTGATCGGTAAGAGTAAAATAACAAACCCTTCTGAAACAGAAACTGGCCTCAGAAACTAACCCTAACCCTAATTCTAATCTGGTCTCGCCAATTCTGTAAAGTCATTTAATGTCAAATTTTATATATCCAATGCTTATGTTTTTAAAATACTTTCAGTAGCGGCGTGTGGCAACCACTATATAGTTAAGGTAAAGGAAAGATTGTATTTGCGGTTGCTACAAACTCATAGCTCGTTCTGCACAAACTTTCCTGCATAACAGCGTCCCTATCAGAATGGAGTCTTGTGAAAGCTTGGCTCTCCAACTTTGCTGAAGCGGGATAACTTTGTCCAAATGCGTTTGTCCTTGAAACTGATCTTGTTTAGCTGCATGTTTCCAGCTGTAATGATGTTCCAGAAGAGCCTTCATCATCACTACAAGTGCGTTTCTGCAAAGGAGACTCACTGGCTTCTCTTTAACACAACATTCTGTCTCTGGTTTTCTTGACAGTCGCCATGATTCTTTTCTCTGATGACATGTAACAGCTACGTGTGTGTTTCATTCACCCTGACCTTGACCTGAGAGATGCACAGTAACAAGAGGTACCATCCAGAATTAAATGTTAGTCTATGATTTCATGTTATTTTCTGTTATCGTAGGAAATATAAATATCTGAGATGCGTTTCCAGGAAATAGTGTGTGTGAAAACACCTCCAATTCAGATTGGTGCATTTGTTGCTTTACTCCTACTGCTTTTCATTCCATCACAGTTTCTCATTGTTTATTATATTGCATTTAAATCCACATATCCCTTTATAATGACGTGACTCCATGTAACCTTAAATTCTCACACTCCAACGTTTGGGAGCCACTGGGATGTTTGTCAATGAAACCAAATCCAATCGTGTAATCATTTTACATCCCTCATTCTCTCAGTGGTTAGCCAGCATTCTCACTTCTAATGGCGCGAACATTATCACCCTAAAACCCACCACACGCCATCTGTGTGTTATAAACACACACACAGAAAACATATGGTGAACTTCAACAAGTAAAGCGCTTGGTGATGGGTTGTGTGGCCGTTAAGCTGTCAGACAGGAAAAACTTTTGTTCCCGTCGCGAGTGAAGCGGCTCTGTCCTTGTCCGTGGTTTGTTTCAGTTCCAGTCTGGGCCCAGTTCAGTGGATTCTGGGCAGAGGAAGCTGGCACTGTGGGGGACATCTGGTCACAAGAGGGGAGCGTCCGCACAGGCAAACTACAGGGACAGCAGTGCCAGAGAAACAGGCCCCCAGATTTGACGCCAGTGTTATGTTAATTTGATTTGTTAATTCAGTGGCCCTGTTTGAGGGAAATCTGCCACCAACACCTGCCACCGCTTCCAAAGGCAAGGACGCAGATCCACTGTGACACCGGCTTCATTAAATAAACAAACCAGGTCCCCCATAACAGCATTTGGTGGAAGGCACCATCAATTCTTATACATTTAGATCACAGCGATTGGAGGTGACACTGAGGAGCTACATCCCGCTGTTTCAGAGAGGCACAGGGTGAAGTAAGTGTGCAAGTCAATGTGTCTCTGTCTGCTGCGCCTAGGATTCTTTCTCCATCGTTGGCCTTTGTCTGCCCCACGTTGTACGCAAAAGAAATGTGAGTGTCAGAGAGCGTGTGGACATGCCAAGTGTGTATTTTCATTTTGTCTCCCAGCTTCTCCGCCAGAGAAGATGGCGACTGATGTATTTTTCAGGCATAGTTCCACAATCAAAGAGGCTCTTGTGGCCTTTCTGATGCGTCATGTAAATTTTATAAAGTGCGGAGCGGGGAGAAGAGAGACACAGAGACCAACTGCAGCTGTGGAAAGCCTAATGTCTGTTTGCCTTGAAATCTGACGGGTTGTCTTTGCTCCTGTCTCTCTAACTTACCCTCCACTTACCCTCTCCTCGGCGGATCAAGGCCGGTCAAGGAGCTTCTCACCACAGGGCCCGATGTCAGACAGAACGTGTGGACGTGTGTGCATGTCAGGGCTCAGGAAGAGGGGCGAGAGTGGAGTTAGAAGATACCGAGGCACGGACCTCGATGCTGCACAACAAGCTAATGCTAGATTTGCATAATGGGAGACATGTCACACTGATGTGAAATGTGTGTGTGTGTGTGTGTGTGTGTGTGTGTGTGTCTGTGTGTCTGTGTCAATGTGTCTACATGTTTCATCTCGGTAACGTTCTTGGACAAGGAGCCCAGGCCCTCCCATACTTTCCTCAGCTGCAGTTCTGGCAGGTCCTCGGCCTACTGTGTGCTTTTCTAATGATTCAATTGGCTGAAAGAGCATATGCTCTCCACTGCATCATAAAGTTCAATTAGATGTGTTGTAATGTAATTGAGTGTGTGAGTGTGTGTGAGTGCGGTCAAGGTAGTTCTCATGTTACAGGGACCTGTATCTGTTTACACATCTTCCTCAAGGGGAACATAACATAATTAATTCAATTTCAAGATGAAGAAAAGTTTAAAGTTTTTATCTTAATCTAAGGTTAAGATTAAGATAAGGTTGGCAATGTGTAGCCTAGTTTAAGACTAGGTTTAAATAAATATTAATAATAATAATAATACATTAAATTTATGATGCCTTTTACCACACTCAAGGACACCTTACATACAGAGATTCATAACAACAGACCAAACATGAATACAAACAATATTCAACAAATAAATCTTCAGGAAATGAAAGGTTAGTGTCCCCTAAATATCATGTGAGTGTGTGTGCGTGTGTCTGTGTGTGTGTGTGTGTGTGTGTGTGTGTGTGTGTGTGTGCCTGTGTGTGTGTCTGTGTATGTGTGTGTTTGTGTTTGTGTTTGTGTGTGTATCTTGTGATTTTTTTTTATTTCATTGTAAAGTCAATATCTTCATTCCCATGTGGTAAAATATTAAAACTGCTGCTCTGCTATTGAGGAACATTGATCAGGTTTGTCAGGTTGCACCTGTTTGGTCGACGGTGACGATTCAGTGTCATTGCACTGATTTCATCAAATTGTTAACATTAACACTACCTGGTTAGTTTATGACATTTTCACACATGATGCAATTTATAGATTGAAACTTTAAATGAATGCAGGAAGAGGACGGGACTGAGATTAATGAAATGAATGTAGATTGCAATTTTGGGAACTTTTGCATTCACTTAGTTTCGCGCTGCATTTGAAGGAGGTTCATTAAGACACAAGAAAATTGTCTGTGTTTATTTCGATAACAAAAAAGCATGAAAATAAAAGTTTGAAGGGAAAAAATTATATATTGCAAAAACCATAATAACAAATTAGGACTTATCTCGATTCCCAAAAGTATATTTGCTTGTCCTGATCGAAGGTTAAACAAAGGACAACAGTAAATAACACTCAACTTGAGTGGCCGCAGGTTCGATTCCGACCCGGCCCTTTTCTTCATGTCTTCCCTGTTCTCTTTCACTTTTACTCTTTCCTATTATTAAATTTGAAATGCCAAAAAATATCTTCAATAAAAGGGAAGCGACTGAAAGGTCAAATTAATTTAAAATTCAATTAGGTTTAAGAAAACTTACACCATTTAAAAATCCAGCTTATTTCTCTGTGAAAACCAGCAAAGGAAAAAAAAGGAACAGTTAACCAGTTAAACTGAAAGTCAACAGTTCATCTCTGCACCACCTCATGTTCTCAGCTGCCACGCTTCCCCGCCTGCCTGCGATGTTTACTGCTAAATATTGATAGACATCTGGAGTGCTATTCATCCACCATCAAACTTCAGCGTGCCAGTGAAGTAGGCACAGCCCTCCTCTCAGTGTGTCATACACACACATGTGCGGGCAGACACGCGTGTACACAAAGGCACCTGGGGTGAAGTGTTTGGCTTCGTGGCAAATCAAAGGCCTTGGCCACAAAATCAAGCCCCTGGAATTTAGAAAGATTGGCTTCCTTCTCAAAGGCAAAAACAATCGCTACTGTGATTGGATGAGTGTGTCTGTGCTTGACAACTGTATTCATCACACAATCCTGACACACTCAGGTGGTAATAAGATTGTTTTGGTCCCTGCTTAAGTAAAGTGAGTCTAAGCTTCACAAATATTGTTTTGAGAGTGAGTGATTGATTTCAGATCCATTTCCTTTGTCTCCTCGCTGCTTCCAGCGATAAACACAACAGCGTCTCAGTCCTGCTCCATTGAAGCTGCATTGTTTGTGTTTGTCATCAGGAGCAATGAGAGAGGAAAAGACCTGATGTTTGAGCGAAAGGCAAATTCAGGATAAACTGTCGAAAGGCATCAGCGGGATTGACAGAGTTTCGGCAGCTCTGTTTTCACCGCAAGCCTCTCCCCGTTAGAGAGAGATCCTTGCACGGGGGTCAGAATGGAAACATGTGTTGTGTGAGCACCATAGAGAGAATGATCCTCCATCTTATTAGTGGAGAACTCAGAGTACACTACACTGGGGTTTACTAGACACACAAAAGAAGGAGATACAGGAGGAAGAAAAAAACAAGGCTCTTTTGTCTTTTCGTAATTATTCATGCCCGGGAGGGATGCTCTCTCTCCTTTGTTTTTGTCAGCTGACACATGTACAGGTATGATGGTGCAGGCGGTTTGTCTGTGTGTGTGTGTGTGTGTGTGTGTTAATATATTTGTGTTTGTCTCTGTCTGTGTTTTTGTAATTGCACTGAAATGCCAGTTAAATGCATCTGTGTGGGTTTCAAGCAGACAGAACGTGTCCATCAGTTCCCGTGCACGTCGGCGACACGGAGCCATTCAGCCACGTTGGAAGCAGCCGCTTTTCCTCCACAGTCCAAATCAAAGCGAGGACGGGAGCGTAACAATGAACCCAGCGGACTGAGCTGATGGGCTCTTTAAATCCACCACAGACAACAGCAGCTCGGTGACGATCCTGCTCCGTGCTCTAATCGCTTCAAATGGAGTCATGAAGGAAAACGCGCCACAGCCAGCCCGAGCTCTCCTGTTCCAAAAGGTGCTGCAGCACTTGTTTGTGCAGAATGTCTGGCAATTAAAAATAATTGGGAAGCAGGTTTTGCCTGTGAATCTTCCAAAAGTGCCAGTTATGATCTAATGAAGCTTCATTAGGCATGCTGAAAGCGGAGAGCGCCGTATGACAACGGCAATTAGCCAGGATCATAGGCGAAAAATAATCATTAAAAAATACCTCGGCCAAGATTAGCTTTCCACTTAATGACCAATTCATTAGCTAATTGATTTCTTATTAGTTACAGGCACAGACGACTGTTTGGGGTGCTGGTGCTGGTAATTAACAGCATTTACGCCATTAGTCAATCGCCTAATTTTCCAGGAAAACAACTTTGGAGGGGAGTATAGCTGGAGGCTTTGGGCCATTTGCTTTTTGCTCCTCTGCTGTATTATCGCTTTAATATCGAGAGGGGAATCGTCTTCCAGCTTAGGGGTTGTTAACACGCACTAATACCTACTGATTAGACCTTCATGTAATCTGCCCATGTGTTTGTTGCCTTAAAATCATCTGAGGTGGATGGATTGACTGGATGAGGGGATAGAAGGAAAGGAAGGAGAGATGGGATGTTATGAAGAGAAAAATTTGCAAAGTTGGTATATTTTATATTGGATTCAACTTTCTTTCAGTGTAACATCTGCATTGGCACCTATAGATTAGGTTTTTAATGAATCAGCTATCTCTGCCTGCTCGTGAGGCTGCTGTGATCTTCCTTCCATCAGACCTGAGCTGGAGCAGACCAGGATGGATGGATGAGCAGTGACAGGTGCTCCCTGCCTACAGCAGCTCGCTGAGCTATCAACCAGCAGCTCATAATGACTGTCTGGAGATGGGGCCTACTACTGCCCACTTCATTAACATATGAAACAACATATGAGAAACACATAATTAAAAATGTAGCAGAATACTTAGAACACAGGGTAATACTAATGATGTCCTATCTGAGACTTTCTCATTAACTATGATCTTAACACCTATGTACAAGTTTCATTGGAGTATATTAACTGATGGAGTATGAAAAGATGACATTTAGGATGCCTCGACAAAAAAATTGCATGTTTTAATTCCTTTCTATTAATTCCTTTTATTTCAGTGCTAAAAGTTGAATGTCTTGACCAAACGCCTCAAAAACTCAAAGCTGAGAAAAATCTAAAATATTGCCCCCCGCTCTTACCTGTGCTTTGCGTCTAAACTTCACATTTAAAGACGTCAAACCGGCTTCGAGGCCGACAGTAAGTGGACTCGAGTTTGATGGCAGTCACTGGAGTTGTGGCCTCTGTCTCTGCGGAGGAGAGATGAGGAATTCAAAGGGATGAGATGTTAGACATGTCTGATAGGAGAGAGGCAGTGATTTTAGCTCGTTCATAACTTGCCTTCAGCCAAACGACACAGCCTGCGGCACATGCCGGAGTCAGTCTGACGTCCAACCCGCTTCTGACACACCAACACTCCCACATACACGTACACGTGGGTTTGCGGTTGTGTCACAGGCGCGGCGTGTACGACTGAGGGTTGAACCCGTCTGATGACACACTAAACTCCGATCCTCTTCTTCATGCATCACCATTCTCCTCCTAATCTTTGGCATCTGTCCTCCATTCACCCGTCCACCCCTTGTCTCCCTCCGCTCAGTTTTCCTGAGTGGACCCCTTCTCTGTGTTGTCTTCACCTTTTCTTATACCCTCAAATCCACCCTGTCCCCTCCTGTCTCACCTCCGTCTCCCCTGTCTGCGTCGGGGCCTTCGGTTCTGTTAATTAATTCTAATGAAGTCATCTATCAGGGACTCCTCTTTTCTCAACACCACAACATAAATCACTCTCTGTAAAAGATGTGATCCCTCTTTGTCCATCGCTCTGAAGACAGACCCCTCTCTCTCTCTCTCTCTCTCTCTAGAGCAGCCTTTAATTGTGTGATTGAGAACGTGCAGCTTCACTCCTTAAAAGCCGCTCTGCCTCAAATGGCCACCACCCAGGCGGACACCAGAGGGACCCCTTATAGCCTGCTGTGGCGAGACGCGCACATTGGCACACAAAGCGAGCGACATAAAACAGACACTTATTGTAAATGGGCCTCATTGGTCTCCGAAGACATTGTTAACATGTCTGTGGGATGGTTCCCCCTGCCAAGAGGCAACTTGATCCACATTTGCAAAAATTAATTTCTATAACAAGCTGTGACTGACTCACGCTGTCCAAACGGTAACAGTAATTTCAGATGGACAGCACTGAGAGATTTCACTGGAATCCCCATCAAACTGATTGCTGGGCTGGTTTTTCTTTTTCTGTAACAGTTCATCCTTTTCTCCACTTCTGCTGGACGTATGATAGTAATTATAAAATTACGTAAGTGGCATTTTCTCCTTATGGTTTCAGGTCCCTGCGCTGTGTCCCCCGTGACGCTGGTGATGCAAACCTGTTGTAACACAATGTGAACGAGGCGCCCAGACACATCTAAATAATGTATAAATGATACGTCTTGTTAGCTCGGACTCGCAGGTTCAGTTGTCTTCTCGTGCACCAAATGATCAATGTCCTCCTATTATCCTCATGCACTCTCCCCGGCTCCATCCCCAACTCTCCCCCGCCTCTCCCCGGGTCTTTCATGTTGCCCTCTGGGAGCCAAACAAAACATGGGGTTTCTACTGCAAATAAGGAGCTAAAACACCATGTGATCAGTCATGAATTATTTGAACAGTATTGATTTGTATAAATCGTTGCATTTCCCAAGAGCGTTTGACCGAGAACAACAGTATATCTTTCGCAGGGGGACTTTGAGGAAAATACTCTCATTTTATTTTTGGCACGAATGAAAGGAAACGATTTGAAGGAAACGCTTGTATAATTAGTGAGTAGATTTAACGTGAAGAGCAAACGGTGCCTTGTTAAGAGGAGAAAGGGAACGAGAGAGAAGAAGAATATGTTTGATTTCCAAGCATTGTCAGTGGATTACTGTGTTTTCCCTGCAAATCTGCTCTGCATTTAAGGGTATAATGTCAATTTCATGCCTTTTTTCTTTTTCTTCAACAAGAGGCCCCCGGTGCCCTGTGGGTAGATCGCAGTAAGAGAATACACAGGGAAGAATAACAATCCAGAGTGGAGAACCAACATATTCCCAAAACATCCCAGTTGAGTGCGAGCTAATGTTCAGCACATTGTGGTATTTTTCATGTTGAATCTTTCTTATTTTCTTGCCCCGAAAGCCTCATTTAGATGGCAGACGAGGCTTTGGAGCGCAGAGCAGCCTGAAGTCTCTGTGGACCGCTGCAGCTCTGGAAGAGGACCTAAATGAAGGCACCAGACAATGCAACAAACCAAGAGGTCCCCGCACCCCACAGACAAGCCAGAGGACTCTAATAAACAAACACACAGCCGCCATCATTAACGCGACTGTGAGTCATAATCCTCCTCTTCCTCACAAAGAAAAAGGTTTCAATTTTTTTCGTATACCAGGGGGGAAGAATCCAATTTTCTGCTTTCTGCTCGGCACCACATCTGTACAGCATCTCCGCAGCGCTGAATCAGATTCAAGTGCACCGCTTTATTGCATTTTACTGCTGCTCCACTGTTCCCTATAGAATGAGATGATGATATTTGGAGATAAGCGCCGCTCTAAAAAAATAAGCTTTATGGTCATGGAAATGATGTTAGGAGACGGAGGTGCAGTAGTTGCTTTTTAAGTTGAATTCTCAAAACTCACTCCTTCACTGTCTCGGGGGCGAGTAAAACATTTAGACAATCACATCTGTCATCCATTATGATCTTAGTGAAGTGTGGTGCAGAGAGATGAGCACTGGTGCGCGTGGAAACATATTCTAATATCTTTCTGTCTCTTTTACTCACAGATAGAAGTGTGTACTCTCACTCTGTCTTTGTTTTTAATTCCCATATTTGGAGTTAGTAAACCATTTAGTCAATGACTTCCCTCATAAGTGGAAAAAAAAAGAGAGAGAGAGATGTTGGCAACCTTCCAGAAGCTGAGACCTGTATTTGGGATGATCCGTCCCGTCTCACATGAGGGATTAGTCTGGAAAAGGGAACAGGTTGAACCAGCGGTGTGGTATTTGTTGGAGTGAGGTCTTGTGTCCAGGCTCAGACTCTTCCTGTGTATCTTTCCCCTCATCTCGCAGTATTCACACTCATAGGCCTACAGCTCATTAATGATATTAAACCTTCAATCCCAGTGTAAATCTTGATGTTCAGTCAGGAAGAGCAACACAAGCCCACTCTGTTGACTGCTTTGCATTGCTCCAGTACGTCCCCCACTTCCTCTCCCACTCTTCCACACTGTCTCTCTCTCCCTCCTCTCTCCTGCCTCCTCCTTCTCCCTCTCTCTCTCTCTCTCTCTCTCTCTCTCTCTCTCTCTCTCTCTCTCCTCTCTCTCTCTCTCTCTCTCTCTCTCTCTCTCTCTATCTCTCCGCTCTCATCCAGCCGGCACAGACTCATTTAAGTCTGCTGATGTCTTGATAATGTTCCAAAGCCATCACTAGCAGGTAGAGGAGGAATTCCTCAGCTCGCTAATGAGCAGTAAATGGACGATCACGACATGAGTAGCTTTGTGGACAGTAAAAGAAAGTGGTTGGGTGCTTGGCACCCGCTGCAACTCGGTGACGACTATATTTCACTGGTACCTACAGAGGAACATGTGAGGAGGATTCAATGCTGTATTTTAAAAGACTGCTAATTAGATGACAACAAATGGACTGATCAAATAAATATATACAAATATAACAAAATATATACACATATACACACATATACATATATACAAATATACTTAAATATAAACACATATACATATATACTTATATATCTATATCTATATGTACACAAACAATGTAAAAAATTTTTTACTTCTTTATAGGTGTAGTTTTGATATTATATTCTACATCTGATTTATGTGTTGTATGCGTAAGACCTACTGCTTTAAACCTATCTATCTATCTATATCTATATATCTATATATTTATATCTATATTTGTACTATGGAGCTAAGTAGCCTAAATGAAAATGTTAAATGAAAAATGCTATATATATATATATATATGTAAATAGATATATTATTAATATTATAAGGTGACTTATAATGTAGACTGGGACTATGATCAACAGTGATGCATAAAAAACATTAAAATTACAAAATTACAAAAATTGACATTTGCCCAGATTTTTTATAGGAAATACATTTTACTTTTGCAATTTGAATACACTGAATAAAACAATATATAGATAGTAATAATAATAATATTATTATTATAAATAATAATATTTTCATAAGGATAAAAATGATAGTTGTAGTAGTACTAGTATTATTGTTTAGGTATTTTGGGACTCTCAGGCCACAGATCTATGGAGCTGACACCACACACTTTGTCCTGTGGTCGTCCACACTGGATAGAATAACAACCGTAACACTGATGATAAATAAGTTAGTGAATAATTCAAAAATAACACGACATGGGGGTGCGTGTTTTGTGTGTGTGTGTTGTAATTTTTCACGTGCAGCAGGAAAGGCGGGGCGCGTGGTTCGTGGGGGGAAATGAACGCGCGCTGGAAATATGATTGAGGCCCCTTTAAGAGTGTTTGGCCACTGGAAGTGAAGCGACAGCCGCGTCGGTGCGCGAGGAGCTTCCCTCCTGGATCCGCTCTGTAGTCCTACAGGCGGCTGCTCATTGGACAACACCAGCCTCCAGTCGACGAGATTACACGCGTCGAGATTTTTAATCTTTATAGAGAAGCTCTGCTCTTACTGAAGCTGTTGTGCGATGTCCTGAAAAATAGAGTAAAATGGATAAAATGATTGCCTTTATATACAAAAACATATACACTCATTAATTAACCTAACACTGTGATCGCCATAATAAACAGACACTGCCTTTAGGTCTTTATGTTTTCCTTCATTATTTTGGTATGGACATTTTTGATCTTATCAATAAATATAGTTGCATCTTCATCCCCACTGATTGGCTGACATTTATTAGATTTTGTATGTACGTGCACGTGATCTCATCCACTCTGGAAATATAACATTACTCATAAAAATGACCAGTGAACAGAAATATTCCATCCGTTATCTTTTACATCGTTCACAGTTCATTTGGCCCATTCTGAACCCCTGTGTGTAAATATCTTATAAAACCTTGATTTTTAATTTTTAAGGAAGCCCCTGTTGGTGAATTATTTCGTTTCACACGCACAAACACACACAAACACACACACGCACATTAAAAAGCGCCATTTGTATACGCCACTTTATTGTGGGATGGTAACGGGGCACGCGACTGGGAGCGCAGATTTGCGTCTTAAAGAGGATTTAGGTCTATTAACAACAAAAGGCGCAGTTCATGGCACCAGGGAGAGACCTCGACGTGTGCGTCAGGCGCACTGATGTGGAGCGGGCGCGCTGATAAATGGAGAGACATCAAACCGAGTCATTATGGAGCTGAGATATGAGACTTTCACAGTGGCGGGCCGCTCTGGGCGGCGCACCCAGGGGATCACACTCCTCTCCCGGCCTTTTGTGTTTGTGTGCTGGACTGATGAACGACTTAGATAACGTTAAGCCATTATGGGCTCACTTATTCCCATGAAAAGCCTGTAAATAGAGGGAACATTTTTTCACTGCTGATTTCTATTGATTCGGGGCCCATATCTGTAACCGTAAACCACAGAGGATCACAAGTGAATGCTCAGATGGGAGGCGAGTTTACAAGCAGCCAAATATTAATTACAACATTATCCCGTAATTAAATATGTGTTGCTGTGGATCGTTGGCTGCTTTCTCTTTTCATTTTGATCTACAGCCCTGGTAATGCACTTGTTTGCAGCTGGTAAATAACTTCACACAACAAAAACGTGAATTTTCCTGCAGTAAAATAAGGGGAGAAATAAAAGTTTGAGGCCTAATATTTTTTTCTGAAATTAACAGAGCCGAGCGTATATCTCTAAAAAAATAAATTTAAAATGAATTGATCAGTTTTAAGTTCTGACATGATTTTAAATGTGCACCCTGCAGACCCCACAGAGACTATAAATCCAATCAGCTGACGCACCACAGGTTATAGGTGGAGTTCTGCTCAGATTATATCTTTCAAACTAATTGTCCAACTCAACAAACGCAAAAAAGGAAAAAAAGAAATCAAGTGACGGAGCACCCCCCACCCCCCTCCCCCACAAACATTTATACCTCCCATAATCGCGTTAATTAAATTTTCTTCGAATTAATTAGACACGCAGGCCAGCAGCCATACACAGCCTCCACGCATGGGGCCGATCCACCGTGGGCATTTTTAATGACCCCGTAATTCAATTAACCGCCTCCATCAGCTCCAGCATTGATTTGTGGAGGAAGAAGGAGAGAGAGAGAGCGAAGGAGGAAGAAGAAGAAGAAGAAGAAGAAGAAGAAGAAGAAGAAAAAAAAAGCTGCTGAAAGTTGAATTCTGCAAAGTCGAGGCGGCCTGTAATTGCTCAAGACACAGATCGGAGAGAAGAGGGGGTGGGGGGGGCCGGGCTGAGGTGGCCGTGTATAAATAGTGTGCTCTCAAATACACAGTCACAACAGCAGGAGTGATCTCACCTCCTCTCCACCCCTCCTATCTGCCGCTGCTGCCAGCCTCAGCCCCCAAAAAACACAGCGCTACGTCCGTGAGCAGTGGTGCCGCTGGTGTGGTGGCGTGCGCTCACAAAGACAGACGAGACGCGACGGTGCCTTGTCGTATTCCTGGCGGTCCACGGTGGATTTCCCCTGACCAGGACACACTACTGAGCGACGGCAGCGACCATGGAAGAGCTCACGGCATTCGTGTCGAAGTCGTTCGATCAGAAAACCAAGGAGAGCACCAAAGAGAGTATCACGTACAGGGAAGTTTTGGAGAGCGGCTTGAATCGGGCGAGGGAGCTGGGCAGCCCGGAGACAAACCTGCAGGACATAGCGGAGGGCACCCACTGCCCGGTGCATCTGTTCAAGGACCACGTCGAGCTGGAGAAGGAGAAACTCAAGGACTTTAATGTTTCCAGAGGGACAGATGGTAAGATCTGGTTTGGTTTTTTGATTTGAACAAACCGCCCCGTGCAGGGGATTGTGTCGGGGAAATGTCTCAAGTTCAGTTGTCTCGAATCGGCAGCGAGGCTTTCTTTTCTTTCTTTTACAAACCACTGCAAATCCGTGCGTAAAACGGTTTTAATTCCACCGCTTTCACTTCGTACACGGACAAAGTTTACGCATTATTGTCTTTATTAAAAACATTATTTTTACAGAGCAGGAGGCGGGCCCATGGTCTGACCGTCGTTTTAACTATTTGAGGATTGTTTTCAGCCTCGGGTCAAACGAAAAAATATATACCCTGGTATTTATTATGATTCTAACAAAATAATTATTATCTATTATTTCTGTGGCTTTTAAAAATTATATTTAACCTTATGTTATGAACAATTTAACATTGTTTGCCAAAACAAATAAACATCTGTCAATAATCCAAGATAAACCCTCAACATTTCCAATTTACTTAACTTGTTCCTCTGATAGTATTTTACAGAGCCTTTACATTTAATGTGGCTTTATTTAAAAGTATAACTGTAATGCTATTCTGATGTAGTTTCCCTTTTGTTTGACGTGCACTATTCTTTACATTATCTACCCAAACACAGATTTCAGCTATTTATAATTTGAACAATAAGCCCCTAAACAAATGAAAAATAGATTTTCCTTTAAAAACCCTCACATTTATGAAATATTTAAAAAGTGCAGTGAGTCAGTTGGACAGGCCGATGTGCAGCGAGCAGACTTTCAGACATTTACTGGGTGTTCTTTAACTTGTTTCTATATTTATCATGTAGCAGCAGTGCAAATACTTTTCTCTATTCTTCCTTTTTACTTTTTCATTAAATCCAGACCACAGAGAGGAAGTCTGCTTCTCTCTGTGTGCGTGAGTGTGTGAGTGTGTGAGTGTGTGTGTGTGTGTGTGTGTGTGTGCTTCATTTGATATTTATATAAAATCAAATGCTTTTCAGCTGTGGGGGAAAAAACACACTTTCACGTCAACAAACTACAAACAACAAAATGCGACAAGAACATTGAAGTAATTGCAGCAGTTGTCAAGTCTGTTACTAATAATAACGACACACATAACAGCTAATGGTGCAGTATATGGTCCAATTAAAATACAATAAAGCCTATATACTGACAACCTAAAAAACACGAGTATTTAAAGTTTAAATGAAAAAAAGGAATAAATTGCTCCACATATTTTTATTTATAGTCTGTGTTTCACTGGAGCAGGTAATGGGCCTAAATCTTTCCCAGCTTCAGTCTGGACTTTAAATGGCTTATTAATGTGACATGGCATGTATTGACTGATTTACCTTTACAACTGCACTGACACAGCTCACTGACTTATGGAGGCTGGAAATGTGCAGCCACAGGGCCCTCTCTGGGAGAATTAGAGTGTATATGTATATGTGTGTGTGTGTGTGTGTTACAGCCAACTACCAGGCCTAAAGGTGGGGGCCCAGTGTTGGCTATGGGGGGCCCACTACTGTAGGCTATATGTGTGCGTAAGAGTGAGAGAAGGCCGGTGATGTGTGCGCATTTACGCGTCTCCCTCAGGAGGCTGTAATGTCCAGTACTGAACGCGTCCTCTCCTCTTCCCCTCTCCCCCTTAACCCCGGGCCGCGTAACAGGGATATACGAGTGCAAGGAGAAGAAGGAGGACGTGAAGTCGGAGGACGAGGACGCGCAGGGCAAACTGAAGCAGCGGAGGAGTCGCACAAACTTCACCCTGGAGCAGCTGAACGAGCTGGAGCGGCTCTTCGACGAGACGCACTACCCGGACGCCTTCATGAGAGAGGAGCTGAGTCAGCGGCTGGGGCTGTCCGAGGCCCGGGTGCAGGTGAGGACCCCTCTGCCTCATGCTTCCCCCTTTTTCTAACTGACGCATGTGTCTGTTAAAACACGGGGCTGCAGACCGAGCCACAAAACAGGAAACCACGTTTGTCTCTCAACATTTGCGCAGACACTGTGCGTCTGCAGCGATCACAGCCTCCTGCTCCACCAGAGATAGTGTTATTGCTGCTTTGAGGGATACGATGCATTGGCTGATATATTTCTTATAATGTGCGCGATTTGTAGGCGTTGTGTTAATGACCACATTTTATTCTACAGCGCCAAAACAGCCATCGTTCTAAAACAATTGAGAAGAAATCAAAATATTGCGCCACATATGGAAAACAATAAATTCCATGGTTTCATCTTAAACTTATTTACCCGTAAAATAATTAATGTAAAAAGAAAAGCCTAGAGGGGAAGTTTGTGGACCCTTTTTCTCTTCTCTTTCATTCTAAATAATTCAGTTAGCCGGGGTCGAGTTCATGTTGATCATGTTTTCAACCTTGCAAAAAAATGCTACAAAACGAAATAGTGGTTGAGCCTCAGGTCTTCTTTCAACAATTATAAAATGTGTTAAAAAATTACAAAACAAATATAGTGGAGCGTTTTTCTCCTGTATCTTCTGTGAGGTCAATACATCACGTGTCCTGCAACATGCAATAAAATTAAAAGCCCATCAGTCTCCAGGCTGGTTGACCCCACAGACCTCTGAGATTAATGATGCAGCCTCTGTCTCCCACAAAAGCTCCAAGTCTGAAATATTTTTACAATATTCCTGCAGAGACTTTTAACTCTGCTACTCTGACATTTGTGTAAAATTCTGCAAAAACATTGACTTGATGCTTTGGGATTAAAATAATTCAAATTTAGGTTGAATATTTAAACATATTTGTCCAGCATGTGTTTCCTGTGATGTAATTAACAAGGAGCTAAATAGCACAAAAAAAAAGAGAGAAACAGAAATTCAGTATTTATAAAGGCAGTGGTTTGTTATTATAGATATAAAAAGTTTAATCTGCTGTAAATCACCCGGGATGTAAGAGCGTCCATCAGCAGGCCTGCAGCCTCCACTCCTACCATCCTTGGAGGAGGAAGAGGAGGATGAGGAGCAGTGAGGAAGAAAAAAATCCCAAGCAATGATTAAAATGAATGAAGAGCCTGAATGGCTGCTTCAGGGGACGCGCTCTTATGTCAACTCGTATCCCTCCTCATTTTCTTTGTAATATCTGCCATAGGCTTGATGTAGTATCGCCATAAAAACACATTAGAAATAACTCGATTCTGGCCCAACTCTCGCTGCTGTTCACCATCTAATCGGATGAATACAAAGCCATCACGGAGCTTTATAAGCCCGTCGACTACCGGTTTGAGTCAAACACGGTCGGACTTGCAGGGCCACACTTGCAGTTAGCACTAATAAAGTGTGAATTAAAAATAATTGATGGTGTAAATTTGCTTGGTAAAGACCCCAAGTTTGCGTTTCCTGTGCGTAAAGTGGATTTGGACGGACAGGAGACGTCGTTCGTCTCTTATTGGAAAATAAAGCATTTTTTTAAAACCCCCATGTTTTGGACACTTTTGGGGACACACTTCCTCCTCACTCACTCGCACACACTCGCACACACTCTCCCTGTGTGTTCGAGTGAATTGCAGCCATGAGAACCTGCGCTCCGAGCAGCTGTCAATGAATCTAATTGAAAGTTATGAGAGCTTGGTGAGGAGCAGGCAGTAATTCGGTTAGGACTAATATCTTTGGGTTTCTGGCGCGCTGCTAAATTAAATGTCATTATTCACTGTCTCTAATAAAAAATCAAAAAGGAAATGAGATTAGGGTATTTGTGAAGCGCATCATTGAGTGGTCCTTAATGAAGAAATAACTGTCTGAACCAGTGTAGTTCACTTTGCTTAACATACTGGCGCGTAATTGGAATTGATCTCGGTGCCCGTCTAATATTAGCCTTGATTTATCTCAGGGGTTTACTGTGCGTCTATGCAAAATCACCTGGGATTTTCATAAACACCTTTTCTACCATCATTTAACCGCTGAGCAGCTCACCGCTCAGCGCCCCAGCACATCCATCAGAATGCAGCGTGGGCCACTATTCATAATAACAACAACTGTAATGATGACAACAACAATAATAATAATAATGATAACAACAACAATAGTAGTAATAATTATAATAATAGTGTTATAATAATTCAATTAAATTAGTACAATATATTTATGCTTTTTAAATCGTAGGCTGGAACATATTACTTTAACGTCCCGGCAAGGTGTGGGCATACATTCTTAAGATTTCATTTTAAAGGGCGAAACAATATATTTCTATTTTCACATCACTTTTTCATTATTGGAAACGCTATCGACCGCGTCGCTGCTGCAGCCTCATCCACGCGACGTCGATCGTCTCGCCACGCAACTTAAAATGGCTCCGCGGCACCTTGACTCATCATCCTCCTCATTATCTTCATCCTCGTCCTCCTCGTCAGTCTGTGCCCTTTGTGTAATTTCGCATCTGTAAATGATAATCAGTGCGGGGTCGGAGGGTGAGGGAGGGGGATAATGTTATTCACGGAGGCAAATTAGGCTGATGATGATTAACAATAGGCCGGAGCCTGAAGCCTGCAGCTCCACAGACACTCAGCACACTGCAGGGGGCTTAACGAGGATTATTTCTCATTTCAAAAAAATATCCTTTTAAACCAAATGTCACAGTATAATTCCCATAATGTTGCCCCCAGCCTCTGTGAGCCTGTGGTAGATTACTCACTGCTGAGTTTACAGTGAACTTAGTTGTTTTTTATGACCTATAAAACCACTGTGTTCTCATAATAATGAACTGTGAAGCCCAATGATGAGTTTATAAAGATTTTTATATTCACCTATATCAAATTTTATTGTGGGTTATTTTCCATAAATCGTGTTAGTTTCCCATAAATGTTTTTATTATAGAAGTATTTCATAGGAAATCTTTTACCAACTGACAAATAAGATTTCATTTGAACTGATATAAGCTATATGTGCTTTTCCTTTATTTGTTAAAATGAGTTGCCCCTCTACAAATTATAACTTTATTAAAATAACATCTGACATAAAATAAAAAATAAATGTATCTATGATTTACTTTTTCATTCACAGGTCTGGTTTCAGAACAGAAGAGCAAAATGTCGAAAACAAGAAAATCAGATGCACAAAGGTAAATATCTCTTCTTCTAATTTTCTATATTGCTTTTTTTTTGGTTATTTTACTTTAACACTTTAAATATTTCTTTTTCACTGCACGTGGAAAAAAACTCTGACTTTCTCATCTCACATAACAACAACTGTCTGGCCGTCTGACAGACATCTTTCCGTTCTCTCCAGGTGTTATTCTGGGCAGCGGCAGTCACCTGGACGCCTGCAGAGTAGCACCCTACGTCAACATGGGCGCTCTCCGGATGCCCTTCCAACAGGTAGGCCTCCTTCTCCTTATTAGCTGACCAAGCTTGAAAAATAAAATCGAACTCAGGTTGATATTAAATGTAGAAAAGTTAAAAAAAAATGCAGGCAGTGTTGCAGTATCATTAAAAAAAAGATGATTACTCAGCATCCTGTGATGCAGGGGGGACGACTGAGGAATCTGTAATGGAGCTACGTGTGGGATTCTCAGAGTCAAAGTAGGCTTTCTATATTTGTACATCCACATGAATCTAGGCCACGGGTATAGCTATTAGATGGAAGAGATGTGTGTTGGAGGAGGGAGCAGCTCCGACCTCAGTGCACCTTTCACCTTGTGGCTGCGTGGAGAGGCTCGGCCTGTGCAGGCAGAGGGGAGCTAGGTGGTCGGACATTTGATCTGCTGCTATCTGCTTCTGTGTCCTGGCTGCTTTGTTGTCTGCTTGACCCTGGTGAAAAAGCAGCGGCCTAATTAAGCCAACAGCGTGGCACATAAAAGAGAGGATGAAAGCAGGGGAATGGAGTCGGGCTCTTATGGATATTGGCGTTGAGCTGCACTGGCAGGGGTGGAGGCTTGAGGCCTGCATACTGAGAGAGAGGCAGACTGAATGAGGGTGAAACAGGCAGTGCAGCATCCGCATATAAAACAACTGAATGGACAGTCTCGTGGTGGAGTTGGGTGACGACTTGACATCGCAAGGTGTGAGGGTTAACTGAGGCCGGAAACCTTTGCATCCATCTTCAGGATCCAGAGAGAAAAACTGCCACAATCATATCACATAAAATAAACTAAAATACATATGCAAGCTGGGAGAGTGTGACACATATACATTCACGTGTGTGTGAGAATATATCAGTGAACACACACGTCAAACCTCCACCACCTGTTTTAACAGGGGTCGCATTCGTCTCTGTCGTCTCCTCCAGAAAATCCAGTCTCAGTTTTCCACGAGTGCTTCTGCGATTTCATCCCAAGTCTGGGAATTATCGGTCCCAGCTGCAGTTTGTTACCTGGGTGTTGGTAAATGAGAAACGTGGAGACGCAGTCTGCGGGAGGTTTTGTTTGGATACTATCTCGGAGCTGCCGAGCAACGATAAATCTGTGGTTCTATTGAGTTTCCTCTTTCATTAACCAACTTCAGCTCCAGTCATTCTCAGTATTTTTAGGGCCAAATATGAAAGGCAGCAAAGCCTCAGAAAACATATTTAGTCAAGTTAAAACTTTGACTTTATATCATTCTATTTTGGTTGGAGAAGAAAGCATGAAATAGTTGAGTTTTCCCACTTCTTCCTGTGGTGTTTGAAACACATGAGAAATGGCAACAGGCTCAGTTCGCTCCCTCTGAAGTGAGCGGATGCTTAATTTTCACCTACTTCTTATAAAATAATTGCCAAGAATGTGAAAACTGATATTCTATGCTCCTTATGGTTTCTTTTTTTTCCCTTGACTCAGGAATATGTCTGGATAAATATTTATAACTCCAAATATGTGAATGTCTTTTTAGTGCAAAATTGTTTATTTATGCAATTGAATACATAATCAGGATAACAAGACTGCATATTTCCAAGGCTATAACGGCGTCCTCAGTCTGAATTAAACAAATCTGTTCTGGGTCCTAGAAAGACTTTGATTCTGGATGATTAAATTGGATGTGGTGTCTGAGAGCAATGTATGATTCATTAACTTTTAGAATAGCTGACATGAAGAAAGGGCTCAAGTGGAGAGTGCAGCCCTTAAATATTTTCTTAGAAAACATAGTGTAAGCAACAGCTTTGAGGGGGTCAAATTTGAGGGGGTATTTAATAGTGTCAGAATGTGAAACCGAATCCTAGACCCTCTTCACACACACACACACACAGACACACACACACACACAGACACACGGCCCGAGGCTCCGATGCCGACTAATTTTATATTTCGCTATCCTGCAGGTCCAAGCCCAGCTCCAGTTGGACGGCGTCGCCCACTCACACCCCCACCTGCACCCTCACCTGGCCGCTCACGCTCCCTACCTGATGTTCCCACCCCCTCCCTTCGGACTACCAATCGCATCTCTCGCCGATTCAGCCTCTGCAGCGGCGGCAGTGGCGGCGGCTGCCAAAAGCAACAGCAAGAACTCGAGCATCGCCGACCTGCGACTCAAGGCAAGAAAACACACCGAGGCTCTGGGACTCTGACCCCACCGGGCTGCCCCTCCGCTCGCCTGATGCCCATAATCGCCTCTCACACAAGACTGGGCTTGTGAAAGGGCCCGTGACACTCACAGCTAAAACTAAACTAAACAAAAACACTGAGTGAGAATGAAAAGAGAGGAACACATACAGAGAGGGGGGAGAGAGAGTATGTGTGGGAGAGAAAGGGGGAGAACAGTGGAGGAGGAAAAATAAAAAGAAGGAGGGAGTGAGAAAATTGTCACAAAACCAGCTGCCAAAACAAACCACTTGTAGAGAACGGTAATTAAATACCAATGAAATCACCTTTTACTTTTCGCCCCAACAGGCAGGACTTCTGCGGGGCCAGTGGCTCAGTCCACTCCAGGCACAGATCACATCCCAAGGACCGTACAAACACATGTGGATGTCTGTCTGAGGTTCGGGCCGGGGCCCGTCAGACCAGAGGACGTTAGAACAAAGCAAACTGGCAGGCAGCAGCAGGGCCAAAAGCAGAGCCTCGCTGACGCTGGCTGCCGCCATGTTGACAATGCAAACAGGTTGAGCATGTGGGAAACAGACTCACACACCACCTCACCGAAGCATTGGAACAGCTCTCACCTTTACACCCCACAACCCCATAGAAAAATGAAGGAAAAAAAAACTTTAAAAAAAGGCCATATTTGTCTCCAACCACTGTGTTCCATGCTGCTGCCAAGTGCATGAGCTCTAATGGAGGACCATTCTGGGACTGGCCTCCATCCACACCTGACACAATCGCTCAACAACTCTTTTTAACACTGCCATTCAACACGCCGGCAGCCCCCCCCGCATCTACAAAAGTGAAAGGTCTCCATTACGGTTTGATATCCCTCTTCTTCTGGACTTGTGCTATAGCAAAAAAAAGCAACAACTCCTTTTCCTTAGCCGCAGAGGGGAAGAGACATTTTCTGTCGGCGAGGTTCGGTTTGCTTTTCTCCTCACAGCGTGCTCCCTCTGTCCTGATTTCTTTCTGTTGATTGTGTTGTATCCTGGGTAAAGAAGTGATGATATGCCTTTGCACTTCAGGTCTTGTATGTGGGTGTTTACAAATGGCACTTACAAGCAGATACTACTTTACTAATTAAAAATGGGGGGAGGGGAATTTGATATCGTCATGTGATCAGCAAAACGGACATTATCTTGGACAAAGGGTATAAATGCGATTTTTTTCTTCTTTTCTTTGAAATTCTGAAAATATGAAGAAAGCATCAGTCTAACTGAAATGCAATGGTGTGCAGTTTAAGTGCAATACTGTAAATAGCAGAAGTAAAAACAGCTAGCGAGTTAGCTCTCAACGATAAAGAGACCCAATGATTTTCTCTTGCTTTCCGTGCACTGTTGGAGTGTTGAATTTCTTTGCCAAACACACCAGTCTCTTCTACGGCAGTGTATATTTTGTTGAGTTGAAGAAAAGTCACTCGAAAAACCAGGTGCCATATCCCGCCGACCCTCCTATGTATCCAAGCGGTTTTGTATACATCAGGTACAGTTGTCACTTGTTGAGGAAGACATGAGCACATTTTTATAAGCTGCAGAAATAAGGGGTGAATTAAAAAAAAAGATCTTCGCTACTCTACTAACACAAGAGAATAATCCACTTACAGATGGATTTTTTGGAAAATGTTCATACTAGAATCAACAAATCAGCATTGTAATCCAAAACCAAGCAGTTGTTTACAATATGATTTGCTTAATTCTGCATGTTATATGTGACATTTCATCGTTGATTTCCACCTAATCCAGACTGTATTTCACAAATTCCTCCGGACAAAAATCGCGACATGTGGATTGTTATTGAAAACTCAAAGATTATTTTGACAACCTTTTCAACGCTGCTGTCAGAGCAGGCGACACACGTGTAGACCGGCTCCCGGCCTGCGTACCTCTAACAGGCTCCAAACAACATTCTCTCTGTTCACAGACCTCCATTTAGAATCGTTTATCTATGTCTCCATTTTTAAATTAAACATATGGGTGTTTTATTTATTATTTTGTCAAAAAGGTTTATGAAAGATGAAATAGTTGAACTACAAGTGTACATTTTTACATGGCTTTGCATTTATTTTTGTATGTTATTTTTTTTTCAAGTGTTTGAATTAGGAGGTGTGGCTGTAGTGCATTGTTTGCCTAAAAAAATGTAGCGTGTCCAAGTTTACAAACATTTCAGGGATGGTTGAATTTAATAATACTCCATGGAATTTGTTGTACCCATTTAAATGATTCATCATTTCATATGCAAGCATGCCTAAACATGAATCATCGTACAGTTTGTTTTTTTCCCCCGTTTGATTCACAAATTATGAATGTACATCTTGTACAAGTAAACTATCAATAAAGTTATAAATATTTGTACTCAAGCTTTAAAATTTGACTTGTTAACCTGCACAAGAAACATCCAGTTTCATTCAGCAACGTACTACGTACACAAGAACACAAACGAGACATCAATCATCATGAATTAAAGACACAACTGACCGCATTTTAAAGAAGGCAACAACTCTCCAGAGCTGATCCCCCCCCCTTTTAATATCTCAAATATTTTCGATCCTCATGCACGTTCCTGCTCTCTCCACGCCACACCGTGTTGGGGCTGATGCTCATCAACTGTCTCAACCTGTGGATCAATATTAATATCGTTCAAAAGTTGGCATTCACACAGACTCCGCGTTAGCCGGCCCAGCTCATCACATCCAATATGAGCCTCACAGCGACAGAGAAAATTGAGCTGCTATAAAATCCAGATGCACCCCCCACGAGCGTGGAGCCTCGTGCAGGGGACGACTCTCTGCCTGTGATCGTCAAAATGACATAGATAGTGGGAAAAAGCCGCGCTGCAACGTCGTCAAATAGAAGCAAGATGGCTGTAACCGGAGCCTGGAAGTGCAGCGGGGGAAATAGGCAGCCAACGAGAGACGTGTGGGATAGTGGACGCATGACATGTAATGTGCTCTGAGCTCCAATGGCGTTGATTAACTTTGAGCAGATGATGTGAGAAGGTCAGGAGTGGCCATGTGTTCATCAGCGTCTGCATTGGAATTCAGACTCCACACACACTTTTACGGATTATTGCTCTCTCCCTCCATTTGTTCGACCCACACATACAACATTTTGCACTTCTAAAATCCTAAAATCATGGGTCTGCCTTATTTTTAAGTATATCACCTTCCCCCCGGGACCTTATTTCCAGATGTGTGTACACAAAGTAATTAGACCATGTGGTATAGTGGGCTATTGTCTGAACCCCATACAGGAATTAGTCCAAATGGCGTCCTGTTGAGTGCAGAACCCCCTAGAAGGTCGCCGCGCGTTTAATTTGTACCTCTCTGCTCATACATCAAGATTGAGTGATATAGTCGCAGACTGATGGCTCCGTATTTACCCAGTGACCCCTCCGGCTGGGGCCTGCTGGGCCGGCTCTGGAAATAACAGCATCCTTTTATGTGTACTAATAATTAGCAAGGCACACTCGGCCATCCATCAAGCCCCAATGAGCCATGGCTGCTTTGTCAACATGTTCAGGCACATAAAGCTATTTATGTTGGCCACAGGTAACCAATACACAATAATATATTAATAGAGAGGGGGAGGAAAGTGTTTGAGTGTGTGTGCGTGTGGAAATTAGTAGACAGCTGTGCTCACTATTAAATTTACATCTGGATAATCGTTAATGAGCTTCACTTTTTCTTGTTTCTGAATTTTCTTGTTGTTTTAAGAGAAGTGTGCAGCTGAGCCTGAATCCATTGAAAGATTTATTATAAAACAACTGACATGCTCCATATTATGGGATGGAGTTCAATGAGTACCTACCAAACTGTAACAGCGACTGTTTTGATCTTCAAAAAAAGTCCCATTCTGCTTCGTACGAGCACAGGCTGCAAAACATGCGAGTCCCAGAGGTCTGATCCGCGGTGGTATGCTGCCGTTACAGCTCATCAGCGGTCAAGTGCTCAGGGGTCACGTGGAAATAGTTTTTATCACATTTCATTCTCATAATCCTCTTTGAAATGTCACACACAACTATGATCAGACGGAATGTGAGCTGTCGCGGCATTAACGTAAATCTGGCAGTGGTGTGAAATGACATGACAGAGCTTATAGGCCTGAGAAGACAGTGAATATTTAGCTCAAAGACACGGAGCCGGAGCGTTTAGTCAGTGTAACTGTATCACAATACCTCGAGGAGCTACTTGGAAAAAACAGCTCTGAAAATAACTGTCTTGTGTTTGGTTTAGCTGAGAGTTATTTTTTTCTTTTGGGGTTCTGTTCCGGCAGCTTCAGTTTGTAGCTTGAAGTGAAGCCACCCAGAGAAACCTCAGCTGAAAACAATTGAGCTGAAGTGCTGAAGTCACTACGGTCGGCAGCGGATCAAAGGACGCCTTTCATCCCAGTTTGTTTGGGCTAGACTTGGGTTTGCTTTGTTGGCTAATGCTCATAAATGTATCTGGAGTCATCAACAGTGCAAAACTATATTAAAACTAACATTTTAAGTCTGGGTCAACACTCAAGAGTTCTTATTTTTTGCAGAGGAGGTGGAGAGTGTCAAGAAATGAAACTTCAAAAATTGTGGAAAGAAAGAAAAACAGCAGACCATTAAGTTCACATCGTGTTCAGCCGTTTATGTTGCAGTCATTAGCAGTTTATATTCAGTTCAATGTTTTGGCTTGTGTTGTTCTAATCCAAGTCAGTTATCAGTTGATAAAAACACAATATTTTCTGTCCTGTTGCAGCGTAATGTCCCATCAATTTGGAGTTATTAGTGGAAAAGAATCAGCTCCATCTGTAAATACTGCAGCCAGAAAAAAAAGAAAGTAAAATGTGACTTGAACTTGCTCAAGTCATGATAACACACACACACACACACACACACACACACACACACACACACACACACACACACACACACACATATTTATTTAACGTTTACACTAACTGTAGTCACTTAATAGAGAGATGTGGCATGAGATATGGAAACGGTGCATGGCGGCTGTGTTTAACTTGTCTCGGTTTGTTCTTCAATCTTCTGGTTTGCTCTGGGTAAAGTGGGTTTCTCTGTTGCCGAGTGTCGTTGCAGCTCCATCCAGTGGGCTCCCAGTAATTCTGACCAGAACCTTTTTTTTTCTCTTTCTTTTTCATCTCTCTTTCTCTCTCTGCTCGGAAGATACAGCCACGATATTCGAGACGCAGTGTCACATAGCAGCTAAGTCAAAATTCTTCCAAATGTAATCACTCTAAAAATGATCAGACAGGTTCATGTAAAGTATCTGTGTCAACAATGGATTTATTTAAGTCGTACTTATGAAAGAAGGCTGAATAAAACAGTCGTGATGAAATTTCAGATGTGAATAAGCCTTTTTATGTAGAAGACATTTTAAAATCTCACAGTAGGGAAAGCACAAGGAAAGAACAGTTAACCATGGCAGACTTCCAACGTTCATTGAAATGATTCAAAATACATCTAATATGCAGCTTGTATTATTATCCACATTTTAAGAACGTTTGAACTGAAAAGGATAAAGTCGACATTTTGTTAACATCATTGTATGTTACTGCTGAAATACAAACTTTGTAGTTTGCTTTACACAACTACTGTGACTTGATTATTTTAAGCAACGAGAATGTCACTGGGTAGAGCTCACTATACATGTCCACATTTTTTTTCATAAAGTCATTATTTCTTTAGAAATACACAAAAAAAAGAAAGTGAAATAGAAATTCACCCCAATCCGGACCTGCACCAAATTAAATGTGTTTTTCCTTTACCAATACCTCATATCCCTTCAACTTAATTTCATGGAAAACATTTCATGCTAGGAGCTTTAGCATAATTTTTCTAAATAACAAAAGAACACAGATGAAAAAATTAGCCCTATAGTGAGGGTCAAAATAAATTGTTCTTCCTGTTTTATTTTGATCTGTTGAAATTACCATCATACAACTACACTCATTATTTAACTATAGCAGATAAATAGCTAATATTTATTTTCTGAATGGAATCAGACCCCTGATCACCCCTGACTCTAATAGTTGTGAACTTGGATCTGAAAATTAAGTTAATTCTGTTGCATTTAATTAAAAACATTTGACTGTGCAATCTTCACTGCAGACAAACCAGATAGGATGAACACAGTTTTTCTAACTTCACTTTGTACCATAGACTGTTTATAAAAAGCTCTTCACAGAACGCCAATAAACAATAAAAACTGACAGTATATTGTATAGAACCTTTAAAGAGGACACGCTAATGACAAAGACTAATTCTGACGCAGCTCGTGAGCATCACCGCAGGCTAAGCAAACAGCCCATAGCAAACTCCCTAACTTGATTTTAGTTATAAAGAATAAGAAGTAAAGGACACTTTGATGCACATAGTTCAAATGAAAATATCTTTATTGTGTGGGTGGTGTGGGATTCAGTGCAATAACATTGAACATGTGAGTCTGTATTGTTCTCACTGACAGTTATTCCTGTTCATCACCTCTTTGAACTGCCCACAGTCACTTGACAACACATGAACTTTATTGTCAAGTGACTTTTCCTTCAAGAATAAAACTGCTTCATTTCGAAAAGCAGAAAAAAAATCCCATCCTTGATAAATGATGCATCATTGTTTTTCCTTCACTTTTTTCTCTTGGCGTTTTTTTCTTCTTTTTTGACTGCTACATGCGTTTGCTGCGAATAAACATTCAGCGGCGGCTTAAAACCATAATTCATTCTGAAACGTCCTCCATTGAAGTGCTGAGTAACAAACACTTCACTTAGAGCTGTTTTCAAAAATATGTTTCTCAAAATGTCAAATCTCTTTACTGGAGTTTTCTTCAAAGTATTACTTATTTTTTTTAATTACACAACTTCAAACCAGTGTTTAGACAACAAATTCACCCTGAGAAAATAATCATTGCATATTAATGTGATCAATAATCTCAACCAAACAGCAGTTTTATTTCCAGCCGGGCTGCCTGTTTATCTGAGCTGCACTTCAATGCAGACACAGACACACACAGACACACACACACACAAACGTAGTCTACGCTGCCGGCCGAGTGCAAACATTTTTAAGGTTGTGTTCTTATTTACAACAAAATGAATCTCAATGGGAACGCAAATATGATTAAGTTAAGAAATTGAAACAGATGTCAACAGTAAACGTTTGCGAAACATCCCCACAGACCATCAGAGTGAATTCCTGGGCTATTAGCTTTAGTTAGCTCAGATTGCCAGGAGGTCTCAAATTCACATTCCCCGTCTTAGTGCATGTGCGCTCAGTCGTACAGTGGACAAGCAGGTGGTCCACAGTGATGTCTTAATGGCATTTGTCACAGCGAGTGGATCAAGAGGAGCGCTGACGTTAGCCATTAAACACTCGCGGCGAGAGAGAATCCAAAGCAAAGGGAAACCGAGCTCTTGAGTAAACACATGATGCAGGACTTCCCCTTTTAAAAATGGTTTCAGTGTGAATGCTCGACGGTGGAGAACAACTTTCCACGTCTTTATTTTGCAGCTTGCCTTCACAGTCAGTCACCCAGAGTGGTTTATGCTAATCTGGACCAAAGCGGAGCAAAGGTCACCGCAATGATTTCTCCTTTTCAACACTCGCCTCGGAGATCTCTCAGAAGCTCTTTGTTTTGATGTGGCGCAGCAAAACATCTGTTTGGCAGAGATGCGGCTCTGACACGTTTCCAGAGACAGATAAAGAGTCTGTGCACCTTGTTAAAGGATCCCACTGCTGATGCGGTGGCCGTTCTGGGCTGTGAGTGTGAGGATATTTCACGTAATCCCACAAAATAACGGATAACACCTCTCATACTTTGGTCAGATTGTTTTTTCTTAATCACCTTGGCTACTCTTGCCCCGCCTGTAAGCAATATTATTAGTGTGCCTGTCTAGTGAACTATAACAAACTGGTTTGGGTTTACTCCTGCCGTTAATGTTGCATAAAATTATGGTTTTGTGTCCTCTTTCAACCTTTCATTGTGTTTTTACTTCTCTTTGCATAATTACAGTCTTGATATGCACAGTAACCATCGTAAAGTTTGTTTTGGATAACCACAATCTTTTCCGTTACTTAACCTCAAAGTTTTGTTTTGCCTAAACCAAACCACACGAAAGTCTTACAATGTGAACCTGCTATCTGGAGTCAAAGTGCTTTGTATCTCCATGAGTACCAGCGTACGACTTTCAATATTAAAGTTATTGCTGGGGAAAAAACTTGATTCTTCTTGATCACATCGTATCATCTTGTTACATAGTATGTAGTCTTGTATCGTATGGTCTCTTATTGCCTTGTCTTGTTATTGTGCGTCATGTCTCATATTGTCTCATCTTGTTACTTTGTTTCATTTATTGTATAATATTGTACCCTCTTGTAGTTATATTTTGTATCATCTTGAATAATATCGTACTGTATCCTCTCATCTTATTACGTTGAGGTATGTCTTGAATCATATTGTATTATCTCATATTGTATTGTCTTGAATCGTATTATATCGTATACTATCATATAGTATCTACAGTATTCTATCATATAGTATCATATCGTATACTATCATACAGTATCATATCGTATACTATCATATAGTATCATATCGTATACTATCATATCGTATACTATCATACAGTATCATATCGTATACTATCATATAGTATCATATTGTATAGTATCATATCGTACCGAAGCTTCCAGGCCTGCACATCAGCCTGATCTGGTTATCGGTATTTATATCTAAAAAAATGTGGCTAAGACTTGAAGAAATCTCTGTTTTTAATAATACAATTATTCCCTTTCCATCAACTGCGCCTTTGACAGAAATTGCTGAAATTTGAGAAAGCTGCGCCAATAATTTTCAGTTCTACTTCAAACAGTCAGACATGGACAAACATTGTCTGTACAATGGGCCTCACTGACAGAATCAACTGTATCACTTTACAAAGAGTGACCTTCAGGGTGAATGGCAATGTCTGAACAATTATCCCAAATGTTTAACTAATGTTCAGCTGCAGTTTAGCTCAAAATGCACCAAAATGAAAATCAAGCATGTATACCAGGGGAATCTACCAACTCCATGGTTGTTACTATTTTCTTTGGAAACAGGAGTACGGTGGCCCTGAGAGCTCAACGCTCTGAACTCAAGAAAACATGTCCCACACTTGTTCTCACCCAACTCACCCTTATAATTCAAATACACACCCCAAATTCCAAAATCTGGACAAATCAAACATTTTATTTGAGGAAAAATAAATGGCCAAAGGTATTTTATAGACTTTGGTTGAGAAATCTGCCTTCTTTTGTCACTTTACTGGTGATCCATCACGATCAACAACAAAATGAGAGCAAGTAACGCAACTGGTACAATAAGCCAACACAATGTGTAGCAAATTAATCAGGCTTGGCCCAGGGCACGCTCTGGAAAAATTATCTCATTTGAGCAGACGGGTCGGTGCTCCTCTCTAATCATATCAGAGTTCAACACAGTGACTCGTCATCTCTGTCGTGGTCGTTACCAAAATAAGACCAGCGACTTCACTGCCAAATTCTCAACCTGTTAAAGCTCAACTCCTGAGATGAACCTGCTTGTTCGACAACCAGTTTGTGTTTTAACCTTTTATAAATCTGGCCCCCTGCTTGAATGTTTACACGGAAAACACGAAAATATATATCGACAGCCTATATGAATAATCTTAGTATCTATATAGAGGTAACACTTGTGAGATTTCTGCAGAGGTGTAAGCATCGGTTTTGATGTTACCAGGTCAGAGTAAATGAAGATGGATCACGTTTTAAATGAAAGATAATTAAGATTAGTAAATATGCAGATTTTCCCTCTTGGTGAGCTGAATTAACTTAGACAGTTTGCGTCAGATAATGATTTTTATGCAACTTAGGCTATATTGAGATGCATATTCTACTAAACTGACAATACCACACTTGAATTATATTGACGTAAATAATGATTAGCTGGTCTATGAGATGATTTTTGGTTTCATATGCATGTTGGAATGATCCTGCATAATTAAAAGTTAATTACTAATGCACAGTTTTGAAATTAAAAATCAATAAATATGCATTTGAGATAATCAGTGCTGTGTATGCATATCGCACCACATGCACATCACACACTTCCACATGACTTTGTGACCTCACAGATGAATCAAGGCCCTTAACTCTATAGTGCTACAGTCATATCTTTGGTATACGGCTGAATGCAGCCTCTAATATGCAGCTTAATGAGGTAAATATGAATACAAATGGGACAAAATACATTCAAGAAAACGAAACAATTCCCATGGAGGGCCCACCGGGGTCATTATCAGCCATGTGAAATAACAATATGTCATACAAACACATCTGACCTCTCAACCTGCAAGGATTCTATCAGGCAAGAAGCAACGCCTTCAGGGGGGCACAGGGGCTTCCAGCACATAAACTCACCGCTCAATGGGTTACTTATCCTTCTCCCTCACGGTGAAGAAGAGGAGAATATTTCATACGTTAAAGGCAAATGGGTCTATAAATTGCCCGAAGGAAAGCTAGCGTTTCTGATTGCTACTCATCTCGCAGTTTCCCAAATGTTTTACGCTCCTCTGACTGGTAATCAATAGCTACACATGCAGCCTCTCAGCCAGCACTGGCCTTTTATAGTAAGCCTAAGGAGTAGTTGTCAGTCAATGGCAGCCTTATAAATAGACTGAGGCTACATGCGGACAGATGGATGCTCTTCCTGTCAACTGTGAAACGCCAAAGACCAAATAGTCTTTTTTTTTCGCTTCTGCTGTGGGTTGTATAAATGTGCCATGTAAGACATTGTATGGATTATACTAGTTTATAGATAAGTTCTTATAAAGATTAATTTCTTTATAGAGTTGAGACTAATTGATGCATCAATGGTCGATACGTCATTTACAGTACAGTTAAAGGAATAGTTCACCAAGAAACAAAGATTCACTCATTATGTTCTCAGCCCTATTCCGATATTTATTTTAATTTCATTATGTCTACAGTTATATGTGTTTTTAAACAATTAAGCAAGGGTTTTTACAACAGGTAATGTTAAATTAATAATAGATAGATTGGGATTATTGGCTGACATTATATAGTTATTTAGTGAAATGGTCTTTTGCGGGGTAGGTAAACTTCTAACATATTATTCTATTATAGTGGTTGTTATTTTAATGGCACGATGAAATGTTTTTTTTATCCACGTTCAACCACGCTAAGTAATAAATATAAATAAAGTATTATTTATGTTATTATCATCATCAACAGTACCATCTGACATCAGACACCTCACCACTGATTTAGTAATTTGGTCTTGTAAAGATGCTCTAAGGCCTATTAAGAAAGGTCTCTTGGACTGTGTTGTCCTGATGCAGCAAAGAGCTGGTTACAAAAAACAAAAAAATTAAGAAGAGAAGGATAAACATCACCTAGAGTATAAATGCTGCCTTTCACTGATAATTGTTTCTGAAAATTGCTTTAAAGATGTGTTTTACATTATCACCTTTTTTTTGTTTTTACTTATCTACTTTCTTCTTTCTAGAGATATTGAGACACGTAATCTTAAATAAGCAAGGATGCTGGCTCACTTGGTGGCACAGGTGCCTGCATATGTAGACGCTTGAGTCCCTCTGCAGCCGCTGTGGATTTGGTTCTCACCCGGCCCTGTGCTGCATGTCCACCCCTCACTCTTTTTCCCATTTCATGCTTGTATTGTCCTATGCACGAATAATAGCTTGGGGAAAATAGCAGCTAGAACACATTTGCCATTTATCAGGTCCTAAAACAATACTCGGGTGTCCAAAATTGTTTAAAAAAAAGGCTGTAACCTGGGAACATGTCCACCTGATTTGATTAAAAGAAGAGTGGTAGTAGGTTAAACTGACTTCAGTCTTCGTATGGGCACCTGACTATTGTTAAGACTCATTTAAAGCCTTTGTTTACTCACTTAAAATATGTCTGATTTGCTCATAACTGATCAATGAGGACGTAAACATTAAACATTTATAAAACTATAAATCACATCGAAATAGAAAGCCATACCAGTGAATGGAAATAGAACCATTGCAGTGTAAAACATGAAGCCACGCTTGTCAGCTTTGAACAACACTATTCTCCAGGTGTTTACAGGCGTTTGTATGGACACCCTGGATTCCAGACACTGCAGTGATGATTATCTACCAGTGAAAGATACATCAGTAAATCCAGCAAGACTGCTGTTTGCTTTGAAGAGAACAGAGTACCTAATTACCCTTATTTACAGGACGCTTCATATTATCTCGCCGTGACAGCTCCACTTGCCTAATAGATATGATCATTAGGACTTTCACTTCTGCAGCTACGCCTCATGGATATCGCTGATTTCCGCCAGCAATCAGATATCCACGCACACAAATACGTCTTTGAAGTAAAGGGCAGAGAACC
The DNA here is from genome assembly GCA_038501795.1 of Pseudopleuronectes americanus. NCBI lineage: Eukaryota > Metazoa > Chordata > Actinopteri > Pleuronectiformes > Pleuronectidae > Pseudopleuronectes > Pseudopleuronectes americanus. Next base: position 5,589,225 of record CM076727.1, read on the forward strand.
CTATCGAGAGTTATTATGGATGTGTCGGAGGAACTTATAGAGTGTTATTGACGCCTGCAAACCCACAGGGATGACACAAACACACGACATTAATGCGCCAAGAAAAATGAATGTGCCGTTGTAATCATCTTTAGAAAGTGTTTTATTTTCTGCCCGGGCTGAGCTGACTGTCGCAGGTACATAACGGGGCGCCCTGATGAAAAACAATCGTCCCTGTTAAGTTACTGTAGCGTCTGTCCCTACAGGCGTGCATATACTGTATTGATGAGCAAATTAACAGAGTTGGATTTGACTAGAGAAACGTCTATTAGATGAAGCCATGACAGATGAATTCAATTGGGACTTTAATAGCGCCGCCCACACCAGACGACTTTCAATGGGAGGCAGGAAATTGGGCCGTGCTAAATTGAGTTGTGCTTGTTGTGATGAATGCTCGGCAGCATATCAGTTTGGGTCGACTTTATCATCACACCCGGGCACTTTAAATACAGCAACTAAGTGGTTATATATGCTCTCTAATGCGTATATTCAATCAAATGCATGTTTGTCCACACTTTGAATCTGTGTAGTTCGGGATGTGAAACTTGGCGAACCCTTCCTCCTCCCTGCTGTTGTTCTGAGACCCAATTAGACGTACATATCCCACACAACGCTGCAGCTGGAGGCCAGAGTGCGTCGGTTTTGTCCGAAGGGAAGAGGCGTGGGAGAAACGCACAGTGGTTGCACCCGCCAACACGCTGCACTTGGCGTGGTGCATATCAATACGAGCAGCAGCTAATAACGCCGGCTGCAGGTATGTCTCCCAACATCAGAGGGAGACGAGTGCAAAGGTTGTTTCATCTTTTATAGATCCGGTTTGAAACCCAGCAATTGCCTCAAAGAAAGACTGAGTGAAGAAGCAAAGAGCAGGAACCAGAGTCACAGTGTGTTGTGCGTTCGCTCACTCGCGTGTTTATGTGCGCATGGTTCATGTGTGTGTACAGTACCGTGCCCCAGCCGTGAAACCGGGCTGTTTGCTCGCCTCGTCTTTGAAATTGTTTATGTGGGCCCACATCCCTACGGCCGGATAAGCACGGGGCTGTAGAGCTCCCTGCGGAGGTCGGCCTCGCTGAAGCCCCCCCCCTCCATCATTTGCGATTGCCCTATGTGATAGCACCCAGCAGGCCTGAGAACGGAGGCCTAATGTTCTGGATGGATGGTGTCATGAAAGGAGACAATTATCAGGCAGTGAGCGAGGTCTCCCAGGGTTATGGTTTTTAGTCAGATTATTTATTTTATGTACTTTTTGAAGCAGGAGCTTTAAAGTTGAACAGCCGTAGGGTTCCTCTGTGGGTTTTTTCTCTCTCTATCCCTGGCTGTGTGTATTTGTGAGGTTGTGTTGCTGGGAATAGGATTTTTTGAAGATCTAATTGGCTATTATTGGATGTTTTCAGGCAATAACAATGCGCTTTTTTTTGCCTTTGTTTTAAGGTGTAGTATGTGTGATATTGAATCGACTTCACACAAGCCCTTTCTACACCCTTCAGCATGTTGGCCACAGCAGCTGCTGCTCACATACACTGGAGGAAAAAGAGATGGATAAATAAGACTTAGAAAGAGGAGGATATGCCGGCCTCAATCACAACTTTCATTCAGAGCAAAGTAGTGTTTCTTCCTTATAGTGGATTGGGTACAATTCAATTAAAAAATGTCCAAATGACAAAGCCATGTTTCAATTGTGTGAATATGCATTTATTACTGTATATGAGAGAGAAAGCGACAGAGAGAGCAGAGAGATGTTAGAGAGAAGGGGCCGAAAGGAAGGCTGGCAACTGTGTGCTTGTAAATCCTAAAAAGAATTCTCCAACAGGATGATTAAAGGAGTAGTTTGAGAATTTTGGAAGTGGGTTTTCTGCAGGGTCCCCGGCTTCCTCCCACAGTCCAATGACATGCAGATTGAGGTTAGATTAATTCGACACTGGAGTGACACTTGATTGTCTCTCCACGCTGGCCAAATGTCAGCTGGGATTGACTCCAGCTAACTCCCCTGCGACCCTCAAAGGAGAAGTGGCAGAGAAGCGGTTTAGATGAAGGATGGATGGATGTCGGTGTGATCAGAGGACGCTCAACATCAATCCACGTAAATACTGACCAAGAATGGATTTCTGTGAAGAGCTGTCAAAGACTCCTGATCTCTATCAATCTATCCAGTATGGTGCCAGAGTCAGTGATGGATACTTTTGGTTTCTCCATTGTTTGATCCTATGCATCTGCCATTATTCTTACCTCCATCAAATGGTTTTTTTTTCCACCTCTGTCCATTTGTTCTTTTGTTTGTTTAAACTGATTTCCAAGGAATTTCATTTGACACAATGTCCAGCTTATTCTAGATAAATTTGAGATGTGCTTTAATTGTTTGCAGGACCCATTTCTTCTGTAAATCTAAAGTAGAATCTGTAGATCTGATTATCTGGAGTAAGGGCAACACATTTTCTGGAACACATGTCATCAGTGTACTTCTCAAACATGACATTTCAATGTTGTGATCATGAAACTTACCGGAAGGATGAGACATGGATCAGGAAATAAGCCATTGACCTCTGATGTGGATCTGTACAAAGGGGCAGATCGAGGAATTTATTCTATTACTTTCCTCAATATTGCTAGTACAGTGTTTTCCAACATTAAGAAAATAAATCCAAGAATAAGTGTTGTGTGTTTGTCGTGTGACCTCCTTCAGGCCACAATCTTCACTGCGGGGTTCCATAGAGCAGTAAAAGCTACACAGGGTTAAACAACATAACTTGAATTGGTGCATCCCTCAAACGTTCACATGCTTGACAGTATTTATTGATGAGATTAGATCTGTGAAGATTCATTGGTTGATTCCTACAGAAACGTCAGCAGTCCCACATTAGTGCAGCTCCTTATTCATGGCCAATAATACTTCTTCCTGTGCAATCAGCCTCTCTACTTTCCCAGAGAGCGGCCCCACATCTCCTGCAATTACATCCTCCCTCTGTAATCTGTACTTCCACCCAAATGAGACCAGCCTGAGTAATTTGCGTGAAGATTCGCCAAATTGAGAAATATAATGGGCGAGAATCCGGCCCGTTCTCCTGGTTATTGAATACAGCAGCGCCCCAAAGCGATGCGCTCTTTGTACCCTATTGTATGTTGCGGCTAATCACATTCACCAAGTTCCAGCCCCTGAGAGCCTGAGCTTCTCCCAAATGGAAAACAAAGGCAGTCATGACAATCTGTAATATTAATCTGATTGGGTTAACTGTGTCTCAGGGCTCCTCCACCCTGACTCCTCAACTACCTGTGGCTGTGTTTTAATCCGATTGCACTAATAGCATGTTCAAAAAAAATATCAGGACCGTGGCCACCTTCCCCCACTGTTACACACAACTTCTAATAGAACATCCTGTATTTCAAATGAACACTCACAAATTTGTAAATAATTACTATCACATGGGGAATAATAGGTGGCCCCAATTCAAATTCACTAGCTCGAGGCGGTGTGGTAATCATGGAGGAGAGCGGGGAAGGCAGCATAGGGGGATATGGGGGGGTAAGGAGGGACAGGGAGGTAATCACATTGTATAACAACCACAGAGTCTGACAGTTTGATAAGAGAAAGAGTTCAGAGCGAATAATGAGCAACTTTGTGCATAGTACTCATGACTTTATGTGCTACATCATTTGTCAGTATAGCAGCTGTGTGCTCTTGCTTTTTAAAACGACTGTTACCCGTAGTTAAAACGAACTTGGCACAATCTAATGGATCCATTGTTCACTTACCGACGGCTCCTTACAAATGGCCGGGTCTATTTCAGTGGCTACAGGCCCGTGTTTGTTACTTAAAAGCAAACAACACACACATTCCCGAGAAGTTGGTGATGGATTGGATGTGTTATCTGCCTATTAGCACAACAGCCCATTATCAGTGTGCCCAGGTTACTGCGCTGGCTGTAAAGCAATAAAGACAGCCTGATCCGAGCCACCGCTGAGTAGGAGTTCAGTGGCTGCCTGCGTCCTATCACTTTCAAATGAGCACCACAAATCACTTCAGCGGGATGCCTGCACCAGTAGTGTGACCATCAGCATATGAAAATATGTATAGGAGATCATCCAATTTACTGCCAGCAGATAGAAGGAAGGGAGCCCGCCGTGCGCCGAGTGATTGTTAGATAGCTGGTTTCTCTGCATGTGTGTGTGTGGGAGACTCTCTACATGTCTCGCTCTGCGGTTGTTAATATCAGCAGAACATGTGGTTGCGATGTAAACAACATTTTGAATATCACCAGGAAACTGGTGGCATTTGTCGCATTAATAAGCAAATCAGTTTCTTTCTGGGGAAAAATCACAGCATAACAAGACAACTTGGGGAACGTGGGGCTTGTTCAACGTGTGTGTTCATCTGCTATTTCTGTGTGTGTGTACGTGTCTGAGGAAACACGCCTGTCCGCTTGTGATCATGTGTTCGTTTATCCATCGCCATGTGCGTGTGTGTGTGTGTGTGCGGTGTGTGTGTCATATTTTGAACAAACCAGTCCAATTGACACTGATCCTGTCCCCGGCAGAAAATAATTACAGTGGTGTTTGTGAGCCGCTGCGATGGTGGAGGGACAACACAGAAACCTGCCTCGTCTCACTGCTTCAGAGGACGCCACGTCGCCCAGGAAGGGGGGCGAGGAGAGGGGGAGACAATAGCAGGAAAGAGAGAGAGAGAGAGAGAGAGAGAGAGAGGAGAGAGAGAGAGAGAGAGGAGACCATAACATGAGAAAGCTAATTACTCCACCTCCTTTTCCACGTCTGTCACACCGCCCACTTATCATAATAAATCCAAATGCGCTGTTCTTACTGTAGCACACACTTCAAAAGTGGCCTTGCACAGGTACACGTTATATCTCAGAGTGTCTTTCTCCCCACGGCTGGAATGATGTGTTTTGTCCAAACTAATAAAAAAAAGAAACAAGAAGCACATTTTTTGTTAGACTGAACAGCGTTGGGAAAAATAAGTGGTAATAGCAAGAAGAGCACTGACTGATTTCAAGATAAATCAGAGAACACGGCGGCGGAGACAATGCCGCCTCTTTTATAAAGATTTATGACACACATGCTCGCACACCCACAGACGGTGTCAATCCTCCTCTCTATCACTCAATGCAAGGATTTACATACTTTACACTCAGACATGCACGCACTCTCATTAGTGGAGGGGGGCTCGTGCGTGGCGCGCGCGCTCGATGATGCTGGATGATACCTTCTTGACAAGAGATCTGAGAGAGATCCCTGTGTAAGAGAAAACAGCGATGAAGGCTCCTAATATCTTTGATAGCATCGTTATGCTAATGATCAGGAGTAATGTAAAATTCATGAAGTGTACCTAGCAGTTGAGGATTGCCAATACTTGTTCTGCCGGCAAGAGGGAGGATGCAGGGAACGTGTTACAGGAGTCGAGCATGCAGATGTTGTTATGCTTTGCCCTAATTGTTTTTCGACAGATAAGTGCAGCTAAATGACTTTCATGTGTTGGCATGTGTACGCGGGGGAGGGAATTGCTTCTTACCTTTTCCTTTCAGCTGTTTGGCAGAGTGCTTGTTGGAACAAAACATTGCCCTCCTAATTATTCCAACCATCAGATCTGTTAATTTGCCCAGCCACACAATCTAGACAGACACTGTGTAAAAATACCAACAATAGAAATATTGTGATTTCCCAGTGAACATCCAAGTTTATCCAAACAGAGGAAAATGCAAAACAATCTGAAGGGGTCTGCGGCGGAAACCTAGCCCGTTCTGTCACTTCAAAAAGTCTCAGCATCAACCTGTCCATCATTGACAGTTATGAGTTTGGACTCTCAATCTCTCTCTGTGCATGCATTTGTGTGAGTGTGTGTGAGTGTTTGTGTGTGTCTAAGATCTCTCAGGAGTGTCTTTCAAACAAATTTCCATTGAGCAGTCATCAGTAGGAGGTCCAGGTCCATTGGAGATGGCGTAGTCACTCTGAAATCACACAGCTAACCAGGACTGTCAGCCAATAAGGATGTTTTTGATTTTTCATGAAATTCACGCTCAGTTCAGATTAACCTGGACTCCGACACACACATCAGAATGGAGTGTGATTAGATGGCGGCGGATGTTCACATCTGGGGAACGATTAGCCCGGATGCACGGCCAAGCTGGAGTGAACAAAAGAGACAGTGTTGTCAGTTGTTGACAAGTGACTTGAGTTGTTCCAAATTTAGAGCCATTGAAGTTACACGGGGGGTGAAATGGGGTCCAAGAAATGCATAGTGAAGAGGGTCACTGTGTCTTTGGAACCTTCGTCACCTCACAAACACACGTAAACGAGCTGTAGTCAATTTAAATCACATTCTCGTTTGGACACTGTACATATTCAAGAAAGCTCCTGGTTGGTCAGAATTTTGCCAATACATGATAATTGAATGATGAAACTCACAAATTTGTCATAGATGCTGATTCCATAGTGTCCAGTTGGTGTGACCCTTATGCAACCCCTGTGTAGTTAAAGGCAATGCTTACTGTAATTCTGGATGTAAGGCACCTGGATTCAGTCTAGGCACGCTCAGTCTGAAAAGGCCTGGGGAAGGTGGACTCAAGTCCTTTTCCAGTTTGCCTTTCACATATGAAGAGTGAAGAAGGAGATTGTTCTGGTCAGACACGTTCATAAGAGCAGGAACATTTCCCGAACACTCAGGAGAGGGATGTCACCTGGAAAGGACACCACGTATAACTTCCACTGTGTTTTTTGTTTACAGCACAGTGACACCAGCCTCGGTCTGTTTCACCATTAACTTCAGAATCTCATAGTCGTTGGCGTCCTCTATGTTCCTGGCACCTCCTGTTCTTCCAGTACCACAGTTAGAAAGGTCATCAGCACGACTTCTCGCTCACTGGGACTTCTCGGGACATCTTCCCACATGGGCTGACTCTGACATTTACTGAGGGGACTGGCAAGAAAAGTTTCAGCTGAAACCCCTGCCATCACATGCACCAGTTCCTACTGGGGGTAAAATATCCTTCAGAAATTATATTGCTTCTGTTGCATACACTGATTTAATGGCTACTCCTTTTAAGACGTTCTGCTTGTTATCAAAGCTGTAGTGTGCAAACTGAAAGGAAAAAGGCGCTTTGCAGAAAGTGGACACCGGTGAATTGCCAGTGATGAAATGACGAGGACGTCTGTCAATTGGACGTTTGATGCGGGCTCAAACTGAATGAGAGGCCGCGAGCGCTGGAGAGCAAACACTTTTTGAAGTGCGTTACTTCACGACATGTTGTGGATGAGAGGTAGTGAATTAATGAAAGAGGAGAAAATGCCAGTATTGTCTTTCAAGCACATCCAACAATAAGAATTAACATATGTGACTCCTCAACTCTATTTCTGTCCACATAGTTTTTGTCAGCAGAACTTTCTCTAAGATGGAAATGAGGCGGCTATATTAAAGATGTTTCATTTAACAATGGAGGAAATGAGTTCATATAATGTGAAAGGAGTCACTTGGAAAAACAAATCCACCAAACTCAGCGGTTCCCTTTAGCTCTAAAAGCTGTTTAGTGATGTTTTTACTATCTATAGCTCATTGTTTTGGTTTTAGAACCAGCAACTCTACTCCTTTCATTCACTTTCACCACTTTGTTTAAAGGAAAAACGCTCTGATGAACCCTGTGTACACCATCGGCTCAGCAGCAGACCACAGGCAGACAGCTAGAGACGGGCTGAAGAGACAGATGTTTTAGTCTCTTAGCTCTTGGGTTATGAACAAAATAAATATTTGCTCACCAGCCTGTTGCAAATAAACAAGTCAGCATTTAAAAAACTGTCCATAGTGATGACAATTTTAAGCAATAGTTTGACAAATTGAATATTTTCTTCTTTTCTTTGTAGCCAGGAGTCAGCTGAGTAGATTGATACTATACTCACATCTGCCCAGTAAATATAAAGACGTAGCCCTTAGCATATTAGCTTAGCATTTGGAGTGTACATGATGGGAATAAGCTAGTCTGGCTCTTTTCAGAGTTTATAATCCCCTTATAACACATCTAAAGCTCCCTAATTAACACATTACATCAGATTAAAAAAGCTTAGTAGTTGTTGGAAGTTACCATATCAATTGTCTCATGTAAAGCATCTGGTGTGGGCTATTTTTTCTAAAATGTCAAACTGTTGTTTTAACCTGACGTGTTCATGGGAATACTTACCCCTGTCTTTTTCTTTGTTGGTTTGTTTTCAAGCATAATCACACAAAAAAAAACTGAATAGATAGTTATGGGTCAGGATTATTTTTCAATTTCTTTCACATTGTGAGTCAAGATGTTTATCTTAATTTTCCAAAGGAATAATTTAAGGATGTTGATGAAAAATGGAAAAAAATGATGGAGGTGTGCTCGGAGGGCCATTCTAGTCAAATCTAAGTTTGAGCTGTAATTTTCTTATCTCACTATGCAATATATATTTTAAAATAATAATTCCTCTCTCTTGCTCTACAATCTTGTTCCCACCATAACCACCAGTTCCCTGGTCCCTCCTCTTTGCACGGCTTTGACCCGGTGGGGTCCAGCTGTGTCTGCTCCCACACCTGTACACCATTTCCCCCTCCTGGTTCCCACTCTGGAAAGCCGTTGACTGACAGCAGCACTTCAAAGATCTGCCCCCTCCTCCTGGTTATCATCTGTTATGGGAGTTGTGTGGGGCGGGTAGAGAGAGAGTCTCAGGCAGCCGGTTCTGTTGTGGGGCCAATTTGGATGATTGGCCTTGAAATGCAAGCTGAAACGGGCTTCCCTGTGTTCCTTTAAAGTGACCCATGCCTGGGAGTGTAATGTAAAATTATCCTCGCCGTGTTTGTGTTGTGTCAGATGTGGTGACTGGCAGAAACTGTTAGTAATTGTCTAAGTGCTCCGGTGTGTCAAAGCTGTCCGTCACTCATCCCAGCGCCCTCCTCCTTAGTTCTGCTTCTTCAGCTTCTCATAATATTTTCACTGAACTGCAGAGGACAAACTACTTTCAGTGATGGAGTTGTCACTTTGGTGCTTTTGCTAAGAAAAATATTTTACCTTGGGAAGAACACACAACCAGCTGACATGTGTTCCTGCTTTTTGGGAGAGAGAAAATAAGAGAGGCATACTTGTTCTTTCTTTTGTTCTTTGATACTTTTACAAATTCAAGACTATGAGCTTTACTTGTCATAACTCATTGAAGTAGAAACTAACCTGAATGTGACATTATGAAAATACATTCCTTACTGAATCAACTCTAAAAGAATGGACACGCGTACATATTCTCTTATGTATACACTTAAAATGGAAAACTACTGACTGGATACCTGAATCATGAAAAGAAGTTTCAATCGAGTTTGGTTTCTCTGCTCGGGGATATAATTAAAAAATGTTTAAAGCTACGTCAGACACACACACACACACACACACACACACACACACACACACACACACACACACACACACACACACACCACACACACACACACACACACACACACACACACACACACACACACAGACACACAAAGGCAGTGCAGTGTGAAAACACAGAGCTAAGGTTTGTCTAATTAAACCCATGAAGTGTAAATTGCTGCGGTTATTAAGGTTCCTGTTAATCAGGGCTTTATTTAGAGTTTATTTGGAAGCTGCTATAAATCATGGTGGTGAGGAGCCTCACAGAAGGTTGGGCTGCATGTTGCTGCAACTTGGGAAGCAACAGTGCATTTCATTAGTGTGGAAGTAGAACCACAGTAATGCAGTACTCAGGAATGTGCTTCTGTAGTAAATACTGCAGCTGTCAGATAGAAGATCAGCTTCTTTTTACATGAAGTTAGATTGAGAGTTAAACATCTGTTTTCCTTGTTTAAGTATTTGGTGCTTTCCTGCCAGAGGCTATCGATGGAGTCAGAGCAGAGAAGAAATGCATGTCACGGTAACCCCAACCTTAATTATCACCAAGGTTCATGTTAAACTAGTCGCTGATGGTCAGTAAATATCTTTTAACAGTGATTTGGCTTCTGCATGTATAATTTTCTATTCGTCTGTTAAATACAGAAGACACAACATTTGTAGCATTGCAGATGTCTAAAGGCACCATGAAGAAACTAAGTAATGAAACCAACATGACAAGTCTGATGGAATTCATTTTTCTTGTCCAACTCGGATTTGTATCATATGTATCTTTTATAAGGTTGAACATTTTCCTGTATTTCACAAACGCAAAAAAAAGGAAAGAGAACTAAAGAAAGTGGAGCTTTTTCTTTTTACTTGATCTGCCCCCTAGCCTGACATTGTCATACTCACACTTCTAGTCAGAATGTGAGTCTGAGACCGCTCCATTGGGCTGTGATTATGGGGCGTGTTTCAACCGAACCAGGAAATATAATTCCTCTTCGCTCAATTGGATAGACCTACAACCAATCAGAGCAACGTAGTATGTGACGTATGTTAAGCGAATCATTGTGAGTTATTTACTAATGCCGGGTTCACACCTGACGCTGAAGCGCAGCGCCAAGCCTTAAATAACAGCTGGCTCCCATCCACTCCCATGTTAAACCTTTGTGCGGGTCACACCGGAGGCTGAAGCGCCGCTCTGCCCCAAAGCTGCCTCGCTCCGTGCAGCGATCGTTTCGGCGTCGAGTCTATTTTTTCCGCTTGACGCGAGCGTATCGCGACAGGAAACACACTGAAATTAATTTAAATACTTTGAAGTCCCCTTCTGTTGTCCTGGAGTTTTACCAATGACATTATTAAATGTCTTTACCCTCCACACCCGACATTTAACGGAGCAAACAGCGGAGAAATTCTTCAACATGGATGACATTAAATTAATAATTGAAGTGGAGAAGTGCAGTGAGTTGTATGATCCTCGGAACATGTTGTATAAAGACAACACCAAGAGAGACAAATGTTGGCCCCCTTAAATTGATTCTTCTCCAAAAGTCAATTTGTACTTGTTTGGCCCATAACCCAACTCTTCTACCAAGTTTCAATAAAATCCGGTCAGTTGCGTAATCCTGCGAAAAGACAGACAAACAAAAAGCGGCCCATAGACGTACTGAAGTCCTTAATATTCCCCCAAATTTATAAAATCTCCCCCCAAGTATATGGTCAGGATGAGGTCTGACGGAGTCCAAGTGAGAATGCAGCACAAACATGTCCTGATGGTGACGTTTCTAACACGTGAGGGATACAAATCTGAAAGTAACAAAAATAATACAAATATCTCAAGATGAAAATGAGGAACCACACAGGAAGAGAACACCAAAGGGCTAACGTCAGTGTCAACGTGCTGTACACAAACAAACAGACAACCAGCAATGAAAACACAACCTCCTTGGCAGAGGTAACTAATGTTCAAAGTTTGAACTCTGTTGAGTAATGGCTGTGCTACATGCATCATAAACTGAGAAGCAGATGTTTATTTGCAAGTAAACGAGAGGGATCACTTTGTCTACCTAATTGCTTCCCAATAACGTGAAATACCAACACGATTTTTCAATTTAACGGCCAGTTTACTCCGGGCTGCTGCGGCAGTGAACGTGGAAGTCCGCCTGTTACACCCCCCCGCCTCCATTCCTGTCCAAACACACCTTCTCTGCTTTCCTCTGGGGAGGAGAAAAATCATTCGTTATGTTAATGGGTGTCAAATATGTTTTCCAAATCTACTAAAAGGTTATCGTTGTTACACGCGGACAAGTGCTTATATCTGAATCAATGTTAACTTTGTTACCAGGGAAATTTACTGCCTCCCCGGCCCGACCACGCTGCACAAACTTAATCGGCATGTTTTCACAAAGTGCAGGTTGAGGGTGATTTATAAGGCCGAGGTGACTGACTGCTCTTTGATAGAGCGGGAGTGAAAAAACGCGTATCCAAGAGGTGCGATGAAGGCATAAATAACACTCTCTGTATTTTCATTTGAATGTGTGACACATGAAGATTATGTATTGTTAGTGTTAGAGCGGCAGAGGGAGTGGGTGGGTGGTGGGGGGGGAATTAGGGACGGGCGGTGGCAAACGTGGTAATATGAATGAATGACATAAATGACTGCGCGGACAACCTCAGCCAGAAACATATTTATCCCACCTCAGACCACATCCCACCTTCATGTCCGCCTCACAACGATCACTCTATGAGGAAATTACTGCTAGAAAAATCATTTGTCGGAGGGGGGGGAAAAAAAGGTGAGAGGAAGAAAAAAGAGACGGCAGGAAAGGCAAAGAAAGAATGAGAGCACCGCTGTTACTCCAGTGTCTAGGCGTCACTATTTGTCTTGGGCGAGTTAGCTTTATCTAATAAAGTGTCTTTGTATTAAGATGGATACTTCAAACGCTCTTTTGTCTCTATAATCACAGAGGGGGGAGGCAGAACTCACACATTCCTCGCTCAATTTATTATTAATAAGTACATCAGTGGGAGAAAGATATCCTGGGGACCAAAACACCCGCCGAGCGCAACATTCATCAAACGTAAACGAATATCACAATACACAGGATACAGAGGCTCCAATAACAGATAATTGATGAGAAAGGGTCTTTGGGTGCACTGGATCACCGACGATGGTTATCATTATATAACATCATTTCCTAGTTTGCACCGAGTGACGAGCCATTTGCTGCTGCTGCCTTCTGTATGCAATTAAGTGGCGTGTTTGCAGCGAGTTGTAGGGGTCAGCGTGTGATTAAACCGCGGTCAGCTGCATAACTGTGTCCACCACTCGATGCTCCTGTTCTCTCGTGCCGCCTTAATCTATTGCAACCGCAGCAATTACCCTCCTATCAGGAAAACAAAACACAAACACAAACAACACGATCACCTCTTCATCTTCTGCCGCACGACGAGGCTTTGAATCCCGTTTTTTTTCTTTTTAAAGACGCTGAATCACAAAAATAAATAAATAAATCCCGATTGTAATTTGATGAAAGCTACAAAACAAAATTCAAAAAACTCACAAGTACAAAGACGATTTGGGGAGATGTTTTTTTGTTTTGTTTCTGCTAATATCCTCCCCCCGCCCTTATTTGTTAGCGATAATGAGGCCCTATTCCGCAGGACCCTGACAACAGGAAAGCACTATTTCAGATGACAGATGGGACTAGCTGTGTGACTGTTGTAATGGGCCACTCCCGGCCCTGCTGCACAACCTGTGCCCCGGTGTTGGGTTTCCGACAGCCAGTAGCAGCGCTGAGACGTTCCGCTATAGGACCCCGCGTCTGAAGGGGAGGAATTCAATCAATAAAGTTCAACCCTCGACAAGATATACCATGTTACAGCAGAGACCCAGAGAGGGCGAGCCATCTGCTCCTCTCTTCACCACGCTCCCTCTGTCACATGTCAATCTGTGCCGCTAATGTCCAATATATTGGGTTATCATTCATACACTTTAAACCACCTTTGCCGGCTTTATGTAATGAAGCTGTAATTCAATTGGCTTTGGTTTACCGTCCCCCCGGTGCCGGCTCTCAAATCGGCTTGCATCTGTCTCCCTCCCCCTCGGGGACGAGTGCATCGCCGCGGAGCCATTGTCACTTTTCAGGTGACGCGACATCACAACAGCACTTCATTAACAAGCATGGGGTGAAAAAAATAACCAGAAAAAAGCCGGATTAGTTGATCTGATTTAATTTTGTTTTATTTCGCCTCCCTCGTAATTGTGCTGTCCTCTCAATCCGATCTTGGGCTCTTACAGTCAAGTAGATGCAGCAGCAAATTGGAAGCAGGTGGAGGATTGAAACAAGGAAGAACAAAACAAGGCGGTTCAAAGTCAGACGTGATGGTTTGACCTGTGGGGCCTCTGAGCACACTCGTTCCTGAAGAGCCCCCGCACAATCAACGCTGCTTTTGAAGTGAATACAATAATCATTTGCTTGACAACCTTCGAGTGCCTTGGAGTGAACCACCCACATAATGAGAGCATCATTAGTCACATCCCTACATGATTTGCCGAAGTCAGAAAAGTCAGGAGGTGTCGCAGATCAGGAATTTTTTTAAATCCTATTTTTGACTAATATGATATTACCTTGTTTGACTTTACAAGGGAGATGTCAGACCTTTTTATAGGCTGCTAGTTTTTGACATCTTTAAAGTCATATCATCCAGTGAAGGAATATATGAGGTTTAGAAGCTGAAATGCAGATTCAATATATAAAAATAATAACAATGCACATGCTGTGAGATCAGTTTTGAAACAGGTAACTCATGACAAACCCTTCACCTTTTTTTTTAAAACACTATTTTTGTCTAAAATAATATTTATTTTCATCAGCTGCTGGTGTCTTGATATTTCTTTCCTATCTTTTAGTGGAGGAACAAGAGCTCTGGTTTAGGAGCTGAAAACCTGATTCTATGATAATTATAATGGTAAACAAGATGTGTGATGATTTTTAAACTTTATCCATTATGAAACATGTAACTAACCCAAACCCACCTAGCCCCGCCCATAACCTCCTAACCTAACCCTTTATAACCTCCGTTTAATCATATTTCTCATCTAAAATATTACCAAACTAGACTTTGAAATACCATACCTTGTTATATGCTGCTATTTTTTCTGACATTTCAAAAGTTGTGTCATTCAGTGGAGGAATATGAACAGTGATTTAAGTTAAAAGCAGATTTTTTGAATAATAATAATGCACATAATGGGTGATGATTTTGAAACCCTATCTGTTATGAGACATGTTACTGAACCCGAACCCCTTTATGAATCCTGTCTTAAATATAACCTGGTTTGACTGGACTTAAATGTCACATTATTTCATGGCAGCTAGTTTTAAATCATATCATCCGGTGTAGGAATACAAGCACTGGTTTAATCTGAAAAGCAGATTTTATAATAATACCAATAATGCTCATGGTTTTGGGATGTTAATTTAGACTCTTTTGAAACATGTAACTAAAAAAGAATTTAGAGCAACATTATGACCTGAAAGGAGTCCAGCAGACTTTCATTTGTCTTACTCCACAGTGTCTCTGCTCCATGGGACAATTTATTATTCGGTTTATGATAAGCTTCTCTGTTGTTTCAGTGGTCGGCGTAATTGTGCTCTCCTAAGAATATGAATACATCCCCATCTGTTTGGTGTTAGCTTGCAAACCGCACTTAGCTACAAACCCACAGCCATGCGAGACATCTACTGTTTAATTAAAAAAAGGAAAAAGAAAAGAAAAGTCAGAATAAAATTATGCTGCTATAAAAGAGTTTTGCCAACAATAACATTATCGTTTGACACGCAGCATGTCAAAAAAACGCCAGCTTCATATCACAGTAAAGAGAACCGACCTTTGAAGAATGTGTGTGTCTCCGTGTGTTTGCGTGCATGTGTGTGTCAACTGCTGATTTTAGAGCTTCAAAGATTGCTTTTAGGATACCACAAAAGAATAACCTCTGACCCCCAAACAAATAAACATAAGCCACATTTAAATAGCACAAGCTGGAAAAATCTGAAAGCTTGTTCAATGTGTGTGTGTCTGTGTGTGTGTGCCGCATTGTGCGTGTCATAAAGAGCAGGGACATGTCTATTATGTGCAGTTTGATTAAAGCATGATGGCTGGTGTCCAATCTGCTTTCCAGGGGAGCGCTGTGACAGCCAGCAGCGCCTCTACCTGCTGCCTCCTCGGCGTGTTAGGTGATTTACGGCTGACTCCCTCCGTTTATGTACTGCCTTATTTTCATTTCCACCCCGCTGAGTGCCAGGTTCAGAACTCCTGAAGAAATATTATGCTTTGCTGACAAAATACAGTGACAGCCATCTCCCAGCCTTAAAAGAGTGCCAGAGTGTTTAACAGTATGAGAGCCTGGGAGACAAGGCGAGGTTGAAGGCATCTGTAAGCACGCGGCCCACTGAAACAACCATTTGATCTAAACCAGCTCTGATTGGTTGGAATGATGTTTATAGCCGAGTTAGAATCTACTTTCAATTAAAAAATGACACAAGGGGGAAAGGGGAGGTCTGTGAAACAGACGGTAAAATTTATTGAACAACTTTTACTAGGGTCTTGTCTGAGAAACATGTGGCGCACAAATGAAATGTTTGTTTCGACAGACGGGTTCGCCTGCAGACGAGCAGGTAACTTGACGCCGGGGACTTTTTCATTAACCCTGAGTTCAAACCCCGCTGCTGTTTCAGGCTTTTGAGGGGAAGCAACAATTTGATGTAAACGGATGAATATAAATACCACTGTTGTTCAAGCGCCGCCATGTTTCCTATTCATTTCCCGCCTGTTTTCTCGTTCACAGGAGCGACTCTGAGCCGTAATGAGGTGTTGTAGCGTCCTGAGGCGTTATCATTTGCCGCATTATTATTTCAAAAGCTCTGACAACAGCTCCGTCTCTGATGTAATTCTCATGCATATGGAATTTGTTCCAGTGACTTGATTCCCTGGTTTTGAGGAGAAGGTGACCCAACCGCTCACTAAATAAAATGAGTTATCACAAACCTAATGAGGCAAACGAGCGTTCGGAGCAGGCGTCAGATGGACACGCTATTGTCTGTTAATAGCCTCTAGCTACATGAGCATTGCTTGTTTTTATTTAGATTGCCGCCATGAAAACCAGCACCAGTGACTACGAATTTGACGCCACACAAAAACCCACCCCCCCTTCCTGCATCTGAGACCGACTATAAATAAAGATTGTCATTGTACCCTAATCAAATTATGAGACGTATTTTGGTTGGGCTGTCAGTTGTCTAAGGCTCTGTCTACCTCTCTCCCTCTTCCTCAGCAGACGAGGCGAAGCAAAGTGAATCCCCTGAGGTCCTCTCATCTCTCTTCAGGAGCTGACGACTCTCTTCTCTTTATGGCACACCCAGAAGGATTAAGCACAAATGGCATTCACATGATTTCAATAAGCTCAGGGAGACAAGAACCAGCCTTTCAGCACATTAGCTTTTTGCTGCAGAGGACACAAAGCAGACACCGAGCAACGGCGGGGGGAAAGAAAGAGAGAAAAGAACACACAGTTAATAAGGATCATAATAATAGACCAGTCTGGCACCGCTGAAATGGAATTCCACTGGCCCCAAAATGGCCCCTGAAGTGGTGATGTCATCAATAATGGCCCTAAATGGGTTAGACGTGAACCTGAGGTGATGCTGTCGTAAAGCGGTGACCCCCCGTGGCAAAGCCAGAGTCTTGGCCTTTCAGAAAAAGCCATGAAAAGAGTTATCTGGATAAAGTCAACACACATGTGACAGGGCAGCCTTAAAGCTTTGTTTAAAACCAAAATCCAGGATCCAAATGTAAACAAACGGGTCTCCAGTCTCCTCTCATTACTAATATTCAAAGACATGGACCCTGCTGACAACATAACCCCAATTAAATTATCTTTAATACAGTTTTCAATGAAGTTGCTGATGTTTTCAACTGGTCTCGGATTTTTGTGTTGTTAAAATTACTGAAATTCATTTTTATATTAACATTAGATCCAACAACAATGTGAGAGATGTTGTCTGTGATGTTGAACCAACAAATAAGTTCTCTGAAGTTCCCTTCAGCCTCATGAAGCTTTTAATTGTCTTTCAGATCACTCCTTTCGATTTCTAGGCCACAGCATTAACGATTTGGTTGAGTCTTGCAGAATTTCTAAGTATAGGAGGTTGTTTAAAGTGAAATAAATCAGATTAACCCACTGTACAAATGGAGGGAAGGTTTGTGACCAGCAGGTGAACAGAGTGGAGCCAGATCTTTCCCTCAGGAGCAGGTAGAGACCAAACGGGGGTCAAATTATTATTATTAATATTTGTCTTATTTGATTGGTGGCCAGAAACATGACTTTAAACTAATGACAATAATTAGAGTGCTTTGGACTGTAAGTGTGGTTGTGAAGTTGTGACTTGATTTATCTGTTTCTGGGTCCTAGCTCTGGTAATTTCAAGATGCAGCACAACTGTCATCATGGATCCTAGATGGCGAAAACAAAGTTTGTCTCTTGCATGTCTATGCAAACGTTAGCGACATCATGAGCGACGTCACAGTTAAGAAGTGGATTGGCAACTGGTACTTCACAAAACATTTTATTATATCAATTTTTTAAATATATGAAGACAAGCAGCACAGGGCCGCGGGTCGTGATTGAAGCTGGGCCTAAACGGGTGAGGCAAAGCCTCGATGGGGCTTCAGCTCTACAAGATAAGCTATACACCGCCGCAACAACTCTTTAAAGGTTGAAGGTAATGTGTCAAAAGTAAATTTTTAAGAAAAATGTTTGACCAGAATTAATATGTATATTACACATGGGATATGCAGGATTAACTACAAAATACTCTCAAATTACACATGTTAATCTATCTGGAAGCTGAAAAAAACGTCATCCTTTCCAACAATGTTTCCTTCTGTTGCATAAATGAGATTAACTATTGCTAAGAAGTAACAAATCTTAATCTCTACATTTCAGAAATTTTAACCATATGAGGCACTTATTTGCAATAATGTTTCTCCCTCATATTTGTTTTCTACTGCTTTTTATCATTTTTTCGTTTTCATTATAGCTTAATGTCTGTTTTCGCTGTTCCATTCTCTGCGTCTTTCTTTCCTTTCTCCCTTGTGAATGTGACTAATCATCTCGCTTGGTGAAGGTAAAATGGCACTTGATCTCCTCCCCCCCTCCCTCCCTCGCTCCCTCCACACGCTCCACTCCTGCACTGTCAGTGATTTTTCATCGCCCTTGTTGGGGCCGTTTTATGCGTTGTTTCCCTGATGCAGTGATTGATGTCAGGGGCTGGTAATCTGGGGGAATGAGAGGCTGGATGGTGGCAGTCGAGTCCCCTCTGTCTCTGACACGTGTCGGCTGAGTGCTGGTGCGCCGTGCCGCGCTGGGGGCCTCGTTTGGCTGTGGCCACTGCTGAGGCTGCTCACTCAGCCAGCCCTCATTTCCATTTCAATCTCAACCTCATGAATGCAAAAACTCTGGCCGAAAATTAATAACACCGCGCGAGGGAAAAGGGGGCGCAAGGGAGAGGGATGGAAAGACAGAGAGATGGAGAGGAGAGTAAGAAAGAGAATGCAGAGCTGGGGCCCTTTTCAACCTTTTTGTTCCTCCAAAAGTGCCCCTTATTTTATTCCCCTCTCTCTTTCAACAGTATCTTCCAATGAATGGCATTACAGACAATGCCATATCCAGAGTGACACAAATTTATTTCGGTTGCAGCGCCATAGTGTATTTCCACAGAACCAGGGGCGATTTGTCTGGGGACAATTTGGTTTCCATAAAGGATTTAAATGGTTTCTGTGGAGATAGTGGGGTGAAATTTAATTTGTTTCTCATTTACTACAGCAGGTATGAAAAGGAGAAAAATTGGACGGCTGATGGGCTAAAAATTGGTGCTGTCCCTCTGCTGTATCCCCAGAGGACCAAGGCCCTGCATCATATAGATTGAGTTCGACCCCCCCAGCCCTCCCAACCACAAGCCAAGCCAACACGTGCACACACCCACCCACATACACACACACACACACGCCCAGCCCGCCTTCAGCCTGGAGAGAGCTGTAACCTTAAACCAACTTAAACAGTAACCTTTGGGGAGGCTGCCAATCACTCCTAAAACAACGTTTCCATCGATCGGCCTGTCTGCGTGATTTATGGCCTCATTTTACACTAATTGAGAATTAGAGGGCGGATTAGTGGGCCTCAACACTTCGGCCTGATATGCACTCTGAGCAGTGTAATCTGTCACGCCGGGATGTCCGACACTCTCTTACTCACAAAGGAGGAGAGGAGGGAGGAGGGAGAGGGGGGCCCTTTCTAATTGAATTCCCAGATAACACGGAAATTAATTTGACACCAGCGAAATTTGACTACAGCCCTGGTCCTCTGCTCTCCTGCTCTCCTGCTCCCCTCCGTCGTGAGCTGCATCTGCTTCTCCTCTTTCCGTCCGTTTTCTACCTTTCTCTTGTCCTCACTCTCTCGGTTTTCTGCTGTGCCTAGCAAACACTATTGATCCAAATCACTTTGAGTTGAAGGCTGTCTGAAGCATGGAAACCCAAAATCATATTTGTGCTCATATTAGGGCAGTTCATCTGCTGCTATCTTTGGCCAGATAAAGAATATTACCTTTCATTTTCTTTGACTGTGTTCACGCTGGCTCCCCCCCTTCCTTCTTTCTTTCTGTAAAGGGGGAATCTCCTTCCCCAAGGCTGGTGAATGCGGGCAGGCGAATGCCCAGAGTCAACAGTTGGAATTGAATTAGGGTCCCGGCTCGCCAGGTCCATTGTCTGGGTAATTTGTCGTATAAGTGGCAAAATGAAAGCACTCTCCACGGTTCTCTGAGCACCTGCTGTTGTGTCACTCATCACTGCAGATACTGAGAGCGAGACGGAGGGAGAGAGAGCGAGGGAGAGAGAGCAAGAGAGAAAGTGGTTCACATACGATGGAGGAGCACATGCTAAACTGCTTTGCCATAATAAACTAAGATGTCATTGCAGTGGCTTTTGTCATGGATGGATAATAACATCAAGATAATCAACAGCAATAAAGGGGAGGGAGACATCTCTGATTCTTTCCCACCACAATCTGTGGATTAAGCAAGTGTACATTTTGATTTAGAAAACATAAGTGGGAATTCTATATGCTTTTCTGTGGTGGGCAAACAGTAGTATTAGTACACACATATACTGTGATCTAATGTAAAAGCAGTTTTTTAGTTTCTGTGGGTTATTATTTTGAAACAATTTACCTGTAAACATGATTTAAAAATGGTAAAGTCAAGGTAGGACTAATATTAACTCCTTTAAATTATTTTGTTAATCTGTAACATTTCATTCTTATATTTATTCCAATGTTGAGTTATCTTATATTGTTTTTAAATTGTTTATTATTATTTACCTTTAATTCTTCATTTTTTACTTGTAAACCACCGTGCATTTATGTTTTGAAAGGTGCTATAAATAATACTAATACCACTACTACTTATAATAATAATAATTCTTATATTCATAATGAATCATATTTTATAAAATAACCCCAATCTAAAAGACAATGCTATATTAAAGTACTTTATTTGAATAAAAGACCTCGAAATCAGAAACCTGTTCTCTGTAGCGTGCATTGTGTGGGAGTTGAGTTTGCATGCAGGCTCTTTAGCAGACTAAGAGATGCATTTATCTGTGTAATGAACTTTGGACGCTAGCTAACTTAATCCCAGTAATGCCTGCGAGAGTCAATTAGCGCAACTAGATTCAGTGTGGTATTTATCTGATAGAGCAACTACACACACCAGAACACACACAAACACACACACATACACACACACCCACACCATATTGACCATCTTCATCTTATCTTTCGGCTAATGGGACCACAGGGCCCATCATCAACTCCGCTCTAAAATACAGCGTTTGTATCTTTTCTTTTTTTGTTGAAAAGCCTGTAGGGAGTTTTGAAATTGAGTAGCTGTTGATTTGCACAACTAACAAGTCTTTTAAGAGTCAATTTTTTCCTGCCCTGATCATTTCACTTTGTGATGTTATGAGCGAGTTAATCTGGATTTGCCTCAATCAATGCTGGCAGGATATTATCAGTGTAG
This sequence comes from Pseudopleuronectes americanus, assembly GCA_038501795.1. Taxonomy (NCBI): domain Eukaryota; kingdom Metazoa; phylum Chordata; class Actinopteri; order Pleuronectiformes; family Pleuronectidae; genus Pseudopleuronectes; species Pseudopleuronectes americanus. Next base: position 5,610,760 of record CM076727.1, read on the forward strand.
CACGCAGGTGACAGCATATTACAGGACCTGTAACAGATACCTCTGGGATCTTCATCTCCCCTATGACAGGGTCTGCTATCTGGAGCAGGAGCCTGTACAGAGAATAATAAATGACAGGGTGTGATAAGAGGAGGCTGTTAGCAGGCACGGTCATGGTCTACATTGCCCCTCTTGTCTCTCCGGGGACGAGAGCATGCACGTGTCTTTGTGCATGCATCAATGTATGTGTGTGTGTGTGTGCGTGTGTGTGTGTGCTCCAGCTGTGCTCTCACACAGACCACGCTTAACTTTTGCTATAGCGTCAGTGGCGGCCATTGTCTTGTAGCGGGCTGCACGATGGGTTACAAAGGTCTCTATCTGCCTGCTTCCTCATTTCTTATTCCGACCCACAGGGACAGAGGGTGAGGAGGGTGAGGGGGAGGACGGGGGGAGAGGAGGAGGAACAGGGGGATAACTGAGAGGCTGATGGAGACTAGGTGACAGGTTGGAATGGGCCATCAATAGATCCATCAGGCGGGTAATTTGGAGCGCGCTTAACATACATCAGTGGAGTCGTAGGAGCTGGTATCTGTCTTGTCGTGGAATCACAGTAAATAACAGTTAAAGATGGTGTCAGGCCTGACCTGGCTGACCCTCCTACACGCACACACACACACACACACACACACAGACACACACCACTGCAACAGAGCAGTAGTTGAGCTTGCACAGATGGGAAGGGATTAACACATAGATTAACAACATTTACATTCACACATACAAGCAGGGTTTCTCTGATAGACACATTCAGACTCGCAGATATGATGTACAAACATCAGTGTCAGTATATCTGGCCTTTAAATACTAAAATACTTCATTTCCACGAGTAGAGGTAATTGTGCCCATGCAAATAAATTAACAAAATTTTCATTGACATCCCAGTTTCTCCTTTTATAACTCCTCTAGAAACTCATGAAATAAAGAGATTTGTATTCATATTTTATTGCCTTTTAGGCAAAAATTTTCGAGCGGCTGTTAAAGAAGATTTAAATGTACAATATGAAACATTGGCCACTAGGGGTCTCTTAAACAAAACAATAACAAAATAACTTACTTAATATAATCGTGAGGCAGCGTGGGATCATGGGAGTGGTTGTATATTGTAGATGAAAAATCTACCCGACGTGACTCGGATGCAAATCGTGTTAATGGATGAGGTCATGTATTCAAGTTTCATTCACGGTCTGCAGAAAACACCAATGAGGAATCGTATGGCATTTTGAGTGACCAATACAAACAGTGGAGGGGAAAACAGCTGACGGGCTAACTGGCTAGCAGCGTGTTTCCCCCCCGCCATACAGCGTTTAGCCCAGAATTCACTGTAGAGACGCGCAAAGACACAGGAAACACAAAACTGTCGCCCTGCTACCTTGGATGAATTGTGTATTTCTCTAGGTCTGGATTATGGTTGTTAATGTTTAGCATAATGTAAGTGCACGACTCAAGGAAATAAATGTAACATAGGTCAAGTCCTTTTAGACATTTAAATGAAGAATTGTGACATATTATACCTTTTAAGACTTGTAGACACAATTATTTCCTTGAGTAAGAGTCTTTAATGTTCAAGCAGAGGCAGTCGTCTTCATTTCAGGAAGCTTTATGACAGGAAAACTCTCAACCAGAAGAACAAACCCACTCACGGGTAAGTTGACAAATAGGCTGGAGCATCTTTCATTGACAGACACACAGTAAGAAAACAAATGCTGCGGGTGCTTTGAAAACTGTGAGCAGCACCAGAGGGCAGGCAGATGAACCTCATCCCCGAGGAGGACGTGTCTCTCTTTGTGTAAAGGTGAGAGTGCACGTCTGCGCTTAGAGCAGAGCTTGTGACTATAAAAGTGAAGCACCCTAGGCTAACTACTGTTCCTGCCACTCACACTCCGCAGTAACCCCTCAAAAACACACACCATCCAGTCTTAAAGGTGTCATCTTAGATTTGGGTGTGATTCAGCTTGATGATGAGCAGTACAGCATAATTCTAATTGCTGATATTTCAATAATTCAAATTTTCTAATGATAATACGTTTTCTCAAACTTTCTGGCCAGATCTATCCTAAAAGGTTCAGAAAACATTTGGTTGATCCCATGTGAGAATACAACGGGAACATGTAGGGAGAATTCAAGCAAGTGGGCGTGTTTTTGATGTTTATAACACGTGAAGGACAGGAAACTGGAAGAATGCTAATATCTTTTGGAGTTTATGTCTTAAAACAGCAAATCATTTCACTGCACTGTAAATCTGAAACCCTCAGTTTGCAGGAAGGAGGAGGAAATCTGTTTTTTAAACCGTTGCTTTCAAAAAGTAATTTTTTCAAAATTGTAAATGCAGGTTGGTTGTATTTTTTTTGTTAAGTTATATTTGGATTGAGAATTTCGAGACGTGCCGGGGAATCCACCAATAAAAAAAAAGTATGTTGATACCTTTTGAAGAATCTTTGATATGAGAGGCTTCGGGCGTACCATCAGCAGAGAGAGAACACTGTTGCTTTTGATTTTCCTTTAACCTCACAGGTTACCTCACCCCATACCTCAGGTTAAGCTAAATAATTTATGCAATTTGAAATGCAACCTAATGTTATTATTGAAGAAATTTCCATTTCACGCCAGTTTTTTAAACATGCTGCCATTTTCAGTCACTGGATGATGTCTCCTGTACTTTCTTAAATCAGAAAAGCAATGAGGTAGCATTGCACGATCAAGTAGCACTTTGCACTAAAGAGCCTCATAGCACAGACACAAATGTAGAACCCCACCATAGTACATATGTTTCTATTATGGTATGTTGAAGTAGTGTGGAAGCAGGGGCAAAACCTCTAACCCCAAAACAAACAAGCAGAGTCACAGGGTGTTAGTGCAGAATAACTCGGTCAGTGGAGGGGCCAGAGAATTTCTTTTGCGGCTGCTAGGGGGCTCAACTTTTTAATGCGCTTCCACACCTGAATGGAAACAGATGGGAAAGGTGCCTCGGACAATGGACCACAAATTAGGCCGACAAAAAGATCGCACACAGTAACAACCACACGTGTTGATCTGATCAAAATGTCGTTCAACTGTTATACTGCCAGACAATGTGGCATTAGCCTGTTATACCCCATTCACGATACTTCCTCTGCGGCTGTGTCACAGAATGCATTACTTTTAAAAGTATTAACATAGTTACAAGGTTCCTTTAGGATACAGTGTATACAGATTAAATATAAATGTCCACTTTCAGACTTACTTCTTGCACAGGTGAGTAAACATTGTTATTTCTCACTTTTTCTCTATCGATCAATTAATAAATAAACTCAAATTGAGAAGGTAACATGTATTGTAAATAATCAACAATATGGTTTAAATCTATAATTACCTGTTTCTTGTCATCGGCTGTTATTTAACACACAAACACAGCATGAGTCTATTGCATGTGTGTGTCTCCTACTGGGATGGACACGATCAAAATACACAAAACATGCTAACTTTCTGTGGCAAATACTGAGGGAGGAGTTGTAGCTAGATGCTTAACAAAATGCTAATAACAAATAACAAAGTAAAACTACCGCCTCAAAACAAACTCAACACTCAGTCAGTGTTTCAATACAACGCAGATAAAACCATACGGAGAATATGTTCACAAGTTCAACCGCTAATATCTTCATAACGTACCTGAAAACACGACACTTCCTCTGTGGTGTCACCGAGAAAGATTGTGAGCAAGAGCTCCCCCTTCAGGACTCTGCAGGCATCTCCAATCAACCACAAGCTATCACAGATCAGTGATCACAGGCAACTATTGACAGGTATTTTATTTTTAAGCTTTTTAACCGTGTAAATCAATTCTTTGGCATTGGATCATTCATTGGAACCTTTTAAATGGGACTTTTTTTTTAATGAGATATTTAACATTAACATTATTAATATATCAACCGTTTATCAAGACTTCAATTTTGTCCTAATGGCTGTTTATAATACCTGTTTATCAGATTCTAAATAAAATCTTAATTTTGCTGTGTTTTTTAGTGTCTCCTGGAAACACTTTCATTTGTGTTGTTGGAATTTAGTTGTGTAGAGAGTATCTAGATGTGTTGATTATTTGCGTGCAGGTTTTCCACAGGACAGTGTGCGGTATTCCTCTTCTCTCACCTTCATGTGCTTTTTCTCCCTTGCACCTGTCCACCCTATTTCTGAAGGTGTACATTGGCCTTTTCATTGTTGTTCCCTGCATGTGTCAAATTTATGTTTTCTCCATTTGCACGTGTTTATTCTATTAGCATGTACTTTCTTAAATTGTAGTGCGATCTATTTTACTCTCTGGGCCACCGTACAAGACGGGACACACCAGGATCCAATTTATTTGAGGTCATGGGACCATGTTTAATACTTGAGGTACCTAAACCAAACAGCCGCCACAATCCAGTTCTCAGGCATGTGGTTGAAAAAAAATCTTTATTTGTCCTGTTTAGAAGTGGTCGTAGTTTCCCAACAGAATAAATCAAATTAGTGGGAAGGAAAATCTGATCATGAACGCTCAGTTGAGAAACGTTTCAGGTGCATCCCGAGCTTTGAAATCTGCCTCTGTTTGACCTGGGCTCAATCTGGATAGATCTCATTTAAGATCCCTCTTCTGAGCAGCAGAGGTTTGTATCTGAGAAGTACGTTTATAAAGCAAGGTGCATCAGATGAGGCAGACCTATTTATTGTTATTAAAATGAATCTATTTCTGTCAATGATTAACTGAAATTATTTAATGTCTACTGTTTTTTGGTAGGGAAAAACGAAAAACATGATTAGATATAATGTTAATAATCATAGTTCTTGCCAGAGAGGAGGAAAGCATTCAAAGAAAAGAGAATTTAAGTTCAAATGAATAACTTGAACTTACATATAAAGTTAAATATTAAGTTATTAATGGTTTACCTAGTTTGTTAGTTGACGACGAGCACCAACTCAAACCAGAACTGAGCCATGACTCTGACCTGTTCTCCTGTCTTGTCGAACTTGTCCTCGTCATCTCGGCCCTGCTTTAATTAAATCCAATTAGCTAGTCAAGGTTGTGTGCACACTAATACTGTTACTCTGATACAATTAGGCCTCTGCTTTTAGTTTTAAGTGCGCGTAGCTACCTTAATCAAAATTGTCACTTAAAATGAAACTACAGCTTGAGTAATTAAATTTAATTGGATCTTGTCACTTCGTGTGCTGGCGGTGTTTTGATCCTCGCTGAGTGGTTGCTGCCTCCGCTTTGTACCGAGCTTTATTACAGTCCGTGGCCTCAGCCTCTTCCAGACCAAATTCTTTCAGACCCGGTCAAAGCTGGAAAGGCTTTGAACCCTGATCGGTGTGAAGAAGTAATTTGACAGTAGATCATTATTTCTAATTCGTCAGCGTGTCTCGCTCATATCTGTAAATACTGCTGCCCGATCATGTGCTGGGCTTCAGAGTGGAGGAGTATTAAACAGGTTGAAATAAAGACATTATCAAATCAATGGTGCACTTTGTCTGTGAGTAGGTGGTTAAATCACACTCCCTGTGAGCATCTGCATTATTATTGCTTTTGACAAATACGTTGCATTTCAATAATTTCAATAATTTTTGGTGACTGCTGCGTATGAATCCCTGAGGCCTGGCTTTAATGACTTTTTAAAAGCATGTTTCCCACTTCCTATCGGCTGTTTTCTCACCAAACTCATTGATTTGATGGTTCATGAAGGAGATAACAATGAGCGCTGACGTCCCCCATACGTTGTGCTTAACGCTGTGATGCCGTGAAGCTAAAGGTGGAATAGCTTTTTCTGGAGCGTTGGCTTCGCGGCCAGTTATTTGTGTTGCCAGAGGAATGAAAAATCTAAATGGAGTGGTCAGGAATGGGCTTGGCAGCATTGCAGTGACCTCTCCACCGCCACACTTTGGAGAATATGGAGGAATTGAACATGCAGCCATGCTACCTAAGGCAAAAGCGGCGAATCTTTATTCACTGGGAGCTGCTTGCTGCTAAAGCACATTCCCTTTCAATCCATTAGAGCTCACCGTCCCCTTCCCCTTCATCACACAGTGCACCCCTTAATTTGACAATGACAAAGAGCCACTTGCAGATTTTAAATTTCATAATTTTAATCTGTCAAGTCTGACATTTAATTAGTGGCTTCCTAACCTGTGTCTGCCTCGCTCTCTGAAGGGCACCGTTTGTTCTGAGAGCGCCGCGCAATCTCTCGGCGGAGGAGAGGAGAAAGTGGATTAATATATATGTACATTACCAGCTGCTGCAAAGACAATACACAGAGAGGGAGGCCATTAGGGCCTAATGCAGACAGATGAGGTTAATAATATTTGGGAAGTGTTGCTCTATTAAGCGGAGCACTGATTAAGACCTGAGTGGGATCCCCCTTCATGAGGCGCTGATTGGGACCCGGGCCGCCTTTTGTTCTACTGTCCCGGAAAGAGGAGGAGAGGGAAAGAGTAGACGAGGAAGAAAGGAGTGGAAACAATGTTGGCCGACTCTGTGTTGAAGCCGACAATGAGGATGGGCCTAATGAGAATCTTTACAGACCTGGAAGGTTTATAGAAGTCCGACGCCCACTGATAAGTTCATTACGACCACGGGAAAACAGATGGAGCCGGCGTTGGGAATCTTCCATCTGAAGGAAGAGCTCTGTGATTGCTTTCAGTTCGCACTTGATTTCCTTTCTTAGTCACCGCAGATGATGTTTCCAGACTCACCTCATTAATTTATTTCCATCATTGCATAGCTCCAAGTACGAGGATCCAGCCGCCCAGGTGTAGTTTGAGATTCTTTCCACCACAAAAAGAAGCTCCTGTGCAACGCTATTTCATACAGACAGCTCCGGTGGAGCAGCTATTGATTTTAAAATCAATAGAAAGTTAAAGGAGATGGAGTGGAAATGGCTTGGAATTGGGTCGGCCAGGAAAGTGTCAGGTGCTGCAGGTGTGTGTGTGTGTGTGTGTGTGTGTGTGTGTGTGTGTGTGTGTGTGTGTGTGTATCATGTTTTGTGTCAAATGTCAACGTCAAAGTTTTATGATCCTAAACATTTTTGGTTTTCATGGATGAAATATTTACTTATTTCTGAAATCTCAACGTGTTCTTCTCTTTTATTTCCATAGGTTCATTCCTAAAAGATCAATAAATGCTGATTTGGTCCAAAACCTTTGTTATGTTTTCCCAACTCTTTCTAATTTCTGACTTGTCATTCGATTGTGTTTGTATTCAGTTGTCTCTGGCAACAGGCCCTGTCTGCACCTCCCAACACCAAGCGAGAGGGATGTTGAGGTGGCAGGAGATCAGTGGATGTGCTGGTGAGTTAATGGGGAGGAGGGAATATTACTTTGCGGGGCCCACTAGTGGTTGCTCCTCGCCTCTTCAGCCACTCCGGCTGACGGATGAGGCCGAGAACAACCACAAGGAGAAGAGAAAGATTAAAGACACGTTGAGAGAGAGAGGGAGAGAGAGAGAGAGAGAAAGAGAGAGAGAAAGAGAGAGAGAGAGAGTAGATCCACATGCTCACCGTGCTTCCTCCCTCTCACTCTGGACAAATCTCACACCACAGGGAGGAGAGATAATGGTGAAAAAAGTCAGACCCACCTGTTTAACTCCTATAAATCACACGTGTCAGTCTGTGGGTGTTTCGAGCATCTGCATGTATTTGTATCTTCTGCATGCACGTGTGAGCTGGTGTGTGTATATGTGTGTGTATGTGTGTGTGTAAATCATCCCCTTGGCCTAATTGGTGGCTGATAATGCTCTCATTTCCTGTGGAGGAGGTCCATAAGTCACCGGGGAGCTGCTGGCTCCCTCTGGGGCTTCAAACGCCGCTTGACCAAAACCACCACCTCTCTGACTGCCTCCTAATCTGTACCAAACCTCTACAGCGCTGCGTGAAAAGAGTTTTGCTTTGGCCCATGTGGTAAAATGTGGATTTTTGCCGGTGAACTCTTGGGTATTTCCCGCGCAACTTTGTGTGTGTGTGTGAAAAAAGTGTGCGTCTGTTTGTGTTTCGCTTGATCGCTGCCTTCCCTTGACAGTGCTCATAGAGAGAATTAGAGAGCGGGTGAGATAATCACATGAATAAAATGCAGCCGGTAGCTCATTACAAACCCTATTATTCATTAATTAACATTATTAAAACGTCTAATAGACCCCGGCACTCCTCACAGGCCCCCTGCCTCTTTTCAACTAGGTCCCGGCTCCTCGGTCCCTCCTGTTTCTAAACATGAAAAGAATAGCACATCAAACGAGGCCTGGTTTCAATGTGTTGGGGATTTGCAGGTGTAGAATCAAACTGAGCGCGCGGGGGGAATCTACTTGCCGGTCGCGCCGCGCTCTTCCGCACTCTTCCTCTTCGGCCTCGCTGTGACACGAAGTGCTCACCCGCGCCATAACAAACCCCTCATTAGGAGTTGGGGAGAGAACTGGGCTATATGCTCCCTAATTAGGTCCCAATCTGAAACTTTCCTATCTTTCCCTCCATCTCCCCCTCCCCACCTCCGTGTCCCTTCATCACGGGGGAGCGAATGATGACATTTATGGAAGCAAGTTTAATCAGCTGTATGTGGCGGGGGATATAAGGGAAAGTTTTGATAACACGTTGTGTCTGTGATATGTCTGTGCAAAGGAAACACATCCCTTTTAGCGTATCTGAAAGAGATTGAGCGATGCCTCTTTTGTCCCGTCCACATTTTGCGCTTTATGAAAATTCCGTCTCAACAACTCAGCTGCAGGAAATCATCCATTTGATCCGTCCCCTCTTCTCGCTCTGTAATCATTATGTGCACGCTCGCATTAAAACACACAGGAACTGCAGAGCACATTAATCCGGCTGCGTCGTGGTAACCAATATTCAACTGAGAGAATAATATCTATCAAAAGTTTTTAATTGCGTTCTGCGAGGAACCAGATATTATTAAACATGCATAATATATATATCTGCGGCAAGATCTGGAGAAATCTTTGTCCCCCCAAATCGTAATGATTATCATGCATATTCAAAAGTCCAAACAATACACCTTAGTTAAACATTAATACCGTAATCCAGATACAATCAGTTTAATGTGTCCAAGAAAAGATGCATTATTCCTCATTTTGCTCTCATTATTTTCAAATAAACAGGACAGTGTGTGTGGAGAGGAGGGACCGCGGCCGACACATGATGAATATGCAAGAAACTCTCAGGGATATTAGTGGGGTTTAAACTACATCCTGTGATTACTTTTCTGCTTGTAAATACTTGACGCTCCAGTTGTACTGTGACCTTAAACGAGATTTTATTGGAGCACAATATCCATACCATTAAGGGAGTCTTTTATCATTCTGAGAGGGACACCGGCTCCTCGGATCCCTGAGTGGAGCCTCGGTACATTGAATTACATGAATATCTCTATTTATGGCACCACGTCCGTATGTAACACAATACAGCACATGCATAACGCTTAAAAACATATATCTTCTCTCGGGATATTTGAAAGCGCGATACAATCTTTAACTGAATTAATTTCTGAAACGCACTCAAACAGATGGATATATACAGTGGGAGTGAGGGATTATGGGAATTTAAGGTAATAATCTCCTTTATCGATATGGAGACAGCTCTTCCTCACTTAATATCTCCCGCTTTCTACTCGCTCTCTCCCTTTCACACGTGCTGAATGATGCTGCCTGACAAGTAAATCACATAAGAGGTGGTGTTCCCCCATGTGGCTGAAGAACCAGCATTCTTCATACCACACCTCTTCTCTTTTCTTTTCTTCTTCCTCCTCCTCCTCCTCCTCTCCTGATTAAATCTGCTGCTCCCTGTAGGATTATTAGATTTCTAATTCAATCTGAATTTCAGGAACTTGTTTGCTTGGTTACCTGTCACAGCATATCAGCTTGTCATATTAGTGGTGATCGTTGGCTCTACCTAATCTGCTTTAAACAATTTCATTGGGTGCTGGTCTATAAATCATTCCGTAATGGGATTGACACGCGCAGGCTTAGCTAGGTAAACAAATCAGCTTTGTTTTATGTTAGGCAGCAATGAACTTGGCTTTATCAACTTCCCATCGATTCACACACACCACAAGGTCAAAATCTCTCCGGCTGCTCATCAGCGGGAGTAGGGGTCAGCACTCAGCAATTAGAATATGTATCAGACGAGGAGGCAGAGGAGCCCATCACATCCCGCTAACCACTATGCCTTTCTCCAGAGCGTTAATTCATTTCTTATCAAAGTGAAGGCATTTCAAAGTTAAGCGTTGCGGCGTTGGAGGGGAAGTACTCTTTATTGGAATTTGAAAGAGAAAATAAAATGAGTTTGTAGTTTATTGACGGGAAGTCCCAGAGGCGCCTTAAAAACTCATTAACTTTCAAAACTAATTCAAACGCGCTGATTAACATCTGAGGAGGGTTTTTTTAATCTTACTGTCTATTAATGATTTTTTTTTGGGGTCCAGTGTTTTTGGATTTGCAGTCTGCTTAGAAAAGCTGTTTTAAATATGAGTTTGATTTGCCACATCACAACCTCTGTATATGTGCTGTCTAAAATGTCAAATTAAGGAGACGTCTTGCACGATATTCACCAATGACACAGATATTCAACTGTATCATGCTGCATCTTTCGAGTCCTACCTTTTTAAGATAGTTTCTTTGAATTGTCAGACAAGTACACCTTAACATTCTGCTGAACTGAGTTACTGTAAATACTGATGCCGGGGATGCTGGATGGATCCAGGGCTCGGCAGAATGATGCGTGGCTCAGAAAACATCAATAGGCTGAGAGCAAACAGCAGGTAGAACAGAACCAGTTGTCTTGGTTCTGCCAAATCATCAACTTCCCACACGTCAAAGGATTTAGTGTCTAGAATGCAAGCTCATGGTCAAAATCACACAAACTCACCTGAAATGTATGGCTTCGCATGAATGTCAAGCACAAAATCACATTAATAGTGGTTATAATAATGATGATTATGTATATGTAAGAAATGGAAGGATGAATAATCTTTGCATTGAAGTGCAGTAACTACATTAACAATCTAACATCAGCATTTCACCTTAACATAAGGATATTAAGTTATTTATCATAAAAAGTGCACATTGCCACAGTGCTTTATAGATTTGTTATCATCGGGATTGATCATGGACATCGTTTTGAAACACAAACCCAGAAAACTTAAAGCAACAAACCAAGAGCTAATTTGACACTGGAGAAAATAACTATACATTTGTAATAGTTATTTACAATAGCACAATTTGTTTATTTTATCCGAAGTGAGTAAATAACTTGATGACCTCAGTTGGTTGTTGGTTGGCAGGATCATGCAGACACCTATTGACTGATTACCATGAAACTTGGTGGAGGGATGCCGTATGGGTCAGGAAGGAACCCATTACACTTTGGTGCAGACCCCAGTGCAGATACTGATGAGAAGGTCCTGTGGATGAGAGCAGTCAGAGGAGAACGGTGAACGTTTAATGGTGCAGAACTATACCAGAGATGCTCTAAACTAAAATGTCACGGCATCAGGTTAAATGTCCATGGCGTCAGCCACAGACAAAACAACAGCAAAGTTATTACTAAAACTGGTCAATGCTTGAAATAATTGTAATCTGTAGTAAAATACTGATGACCCATAGATCCATCCACTTTCAGGTATCTCCAGACCATGACAGCACTAACACCCTGATCTGAGGTAGCATCTTGTAGGAACTTGGTAAATGTCCCCAATAGATAAAGAATGGTTTCATATAAAAATACAAACTAGACAATATTCTTTTCTTCCATAGAAGAGCAAAAGCAGGCAGAGGAAATGCAGGGCGGAACAAATAGCACAGGGCTGACCTGTTCGGCAGCATGTCATGGGATCTTTTCACACCAATACATCTCCCTAATGCAGGCAATTTCCTGCAGCTTTTCACCTTAAGAGGGGATTTGACCTCTGTGGGCAACACTTAAAACGAATTCTAATGTTTGCCAATAAGGAGGGATTAAGTCAGCCAGAGAGTGCAGGAGAGAATGTGAATGTGTTCTTTTTGAATTAACAATCATAAACATGGTTGTTGATGAATAAGTAATTATTATGTAGAAGCTCATTACTTATATAAAAATGTATTAATAGATAAAAAGAGAGATATAAAAGCATTTATGGAAGTCTTCAGTGTTGACATGCAGCAGGGTGCAGTGGGGAGGTTGGGTCCTCGTATATGGGACATGTTCTAAATGCACATAAAGTGATGATACAGTCTGTCAGGTTGGAAGCTTCTTTCTGGGAAAGTGGAGGAGCTTGGATGAATACATATCTGCCAAAGTGGTTGACAAGGCATCTGGAGTAAACACATACATGTCAAACTCTGAGCACTGATGTTTTTGGGGAAGCCTTTTGTGTTTTGATATTTGTGTGCAATATTTTGGAGGGAAACTTTCACCACTTGAAAAACGTCCTAAATCACAGCTGGCACGTTGAGGATAATCTTTTCAATTACCCGTCTCTGTGTTTCTGAGCGTGATCGGCTCTTAGCCTTCTGATTCCCCCCCCCCGCACCCGAAACAACCGGTGTGACGCTGTTGACAATGAGAGGTAAACAAGAAGGGGGAGCGAACTCACCAAATCCTCCAGAGGCCTGGATGCCACACAGCCCAAACTCCCTTCACTCTTCAGCTGTGAAACAGCAGCTGCCTTTAAGGCTGTGCTCAGGAGAGACTGACAGCAATTACAGCTTCCTCTCTCTTTCCCCCTCTCCCTCTCAGCGAGAGGAGAGAGCCACTTGATGGGAGAAACCACCAGAAAGGAATGAAAACCGCCCCTCTTCCATCGCACTCTCTGAGAAAGAGACATTTACATCCAGCTCTTGGCGCGGCGATGATTGTTTACTTTGAGTGATGTGCTATTATGACAGTTCAACAAATCAATGTTACACAGGTTTGTGGCAAATGGTGGAATTTTAGAGCAATCCCATGTAAATTATTAATTCTTTCAGGGGGAAGTTGCAACACAGAGGCATGCAGCACATCTCGTACACACTCCAACCTGACAGTTGTACTGCTGTGCCAAAACGTTTGACAGCCTGCTCTACTTAAGATTTGTTAAGGAGACATTGGGGTGAGTGTGAGTCGTAGTCAAAAGCTGATCTGAAATCATTGCCATGTGTCTTGCACATCAACTGCAGAGGCTGATTGGCTGGACTGCACGGCAGGAAAAAGCTCTTTTGCCCACTGGATGTTTAATTTACACAGCGTGCATCATAGTGTGTCTCTCACACACCGCACCAGATCATTTTCTAGTGTATCATATATTAGGGGTCCTTAAAATCTCTGAGATGATTCCTGTGGGACTTTTATTGGTCAGAGAACGTTGAGAGTCCATGAAAGCTGATATGAGAAACATGGCAACTGAGAAATATAAGAATGACTCACTGACAGCTCATAACCATTTTAAAACTACAAATAGATCCATAGTAACTGCTGAGGTGTATTTGCTTCTATTTTCCTGTGTTTTCCTCCCGTCTCCCAGACTCAGCCTCCGCCCTCCCCTCGGTGGTCAGCGCAAGGATGAAGCAGAGGTGAAGCAGAATCAGAGTGGTACACATATTACTCTCTGTCTCCCTCCATTCTCTTCCTCTGGTGGTTGACAGGGCCTGTCTGGCCTAACCTGGGTGGAAAGTGACTCTAATTGTCATCTCCGCAGACAAGGTTCTGCAGCCATCCTGGAGGCACGGGCAAAATATACTTAGCTACTTTATCATATAGACAGAACCCAACCACGGAGGCAGCTTATTGACATAGACTTTTATGCAAAGATAGAATTTTTGAATTGGCAGGTCGCGTCACCCGCTGCTTAGCATGCATACATAATGAGAGCAAAGCTTTTTAGGCCCTGGCTGAGATGCAAGCATCTGACAGGTAGGGTTTGGAGAGTTCAAGGAAAAGTGTATATTCCCTGCCTCATCTTCTGAACCTGGGCTGGTTAGAGATGATTGTGTTAGCTCGGAGTGGAGCTTTTTACCAAATGTTCGGTGCTGGATAGCATTAGTTTAAAGCTGATGCTGTGTCATTTTAATGGTATTGTACACAGTTCTCTGCTAATGGAACCTATCGGAGCTCAATGTCTGTTTTGTCACGGAAAAGAGGGCGTTATAAGCAAACCACGACAAGATATCTAATAATACATGCTAACATAGAAAAAAAACATTTAATTTCTCAATGTAAAGCAAGTTACCATCCATCTATCCATTATCAATAACATTTACTCGTTAGGGGCATAGACTGTTTATGAAAATGAACGTAGACACCATTACCGTAAAGTGAAGTCAGACGTGCCTGAAACCTGTTTTCTCTCAAATGACCACTAGAGGGCAACTACATTTGTTGAACAAAGAAGTCAGTAAAGAACTCTCAGAAAATGACCCCTCAAACGCCTCAATTTACTACTTCAATAAATATTTTCCAAAGAAATTTATGGTTTCAATCTTCTCCAATATAACATGTGTTGTGTCCTCAAGCTCTCAGTCAGGCTCCCCCGCCTGCTCATCCAAATATGGTTATTTCTGGTTTAAAAAAAATTATATTACTAGACCAAATATCAAACTTGAGGCTCTAAAACGAAAACAAAGAGTGATATCAAGGTGGGTTGCCACTTCAAGGTCAAAGGGCGGCTTGAGCCAATCCCAGCTGACCTTGGGCGAGAGGCTGGGTACACCCTGGCCATGGCTGCACATTTGGTGATAATAACAAGAAAGAAATCCCATCTGATGGGAATGCCATTAGCTTTACAGGTTGCATGGTATTGCAGAAATATTCTATATAATATATACAAAATACAAGAGAAAAATACAGGGAATTACCAAAGTGAATATAGTTCATCCTGCGGAGAACATGACAGTCACCTAAATTTCATAGTAATCCATTATATAGTTGATGAGACATTCCATTAAGAACATAAAATGTCAAACTCATGGTCGCACTCAGGGGAAAAGTCAGAGTACCACTCGGGGGGCTCCATCCTCTGGGGACCACGAATGTGTGAATAAAATTGTGTTGGCCAGACCGACACTGATCTCCTAAAACAGCTTTGGATGTGATGTATGGCTCACCTATCAGAATGAAGTACGATCACTGTACTTATACTGCACCTTTTGACTCGCTTTGCTGCTTTCATTCCTCTCCCTTTACTACAGATTTCAGCTGTTGCCCCCCCAGAGGTGAAATTACCCTTCTTTTGTATGAGGCACAGTCAGCCCTTTGAATGCAGCCTGCAAACGCCTGTGGCCCTATAAATGTGCTCTGAGAGGGAAAGAGAAAGTTAAGCTGTCCTATTGAATTGATTGAACATTCATGAAACTAAAGTGTGCCCTTCCTCCCGCCTCCTCACATGTGGAAATGACTTCCAGACGTCTCCAGCGTCCCGTGTGGAACACAGCCGTGAGGATCCCTACCTTACAGTCAGGTGCTGAGCTGTTGCCCTGCAGGCACAATCCAATTGTAAAATCTCTTATGAGTCGAGCAGGAGGGTTCAACTTACCACTTACAATCTCACACATGCATGTTTTTGACTTTATTGGAATAATTGCACAATTATTTTACACAGCGTCTTACTTTGTAATCACGCTCTGCTTAACCGCTCATAGTTGCATAAACAGGGGATAAACGAGAAAGATTATTTTATTGTAAGATAAAAAAGGTTCTTGCTCGCCCTGGAGAAGGTAGCTGACTATTTTAAATATTTTGTTTGTTTACACCAAGTGCTCATTATTTGGTAATCATACAGGAATGCTACAGGCAAACGCCTTATTGACTTATTTGACTTTTATGTGGCTTTTCCATTACGCGTTCGTGTATCAAATCAAAATGCCTTTTTACTTTTACCCGAAAATACACTTAAAAAAGAATGAATTCCAACGGGTTCTCATTTTATGCCAATGCCCTGTATGGTGTCAGCTTTAAATATGGCAATATTGAAAGCAATTTACCTTGTATTTAGGGGCCAGTCAACCGATTTCTGGAAGAAGAACTAATCAAAATGCATGGGCTATAATCAATAAAACCAGAGAAGTTGTGTGATATGACCAGAATGATAAATTATACCAATTCTGTTTTCTACCATTGTGTGGATGCTGCATAATCCTGTGTGTGCGTTTCCACCTTCCATCATGCACATACAGAGTGTGTTGTTAAATGAGCATATGCAGTGTCTCATCATCGTGCATGCTATCACTACAGCAGGCAGTCCAGCAGCAGACTCTATCATGTCCCTCCATTAAACCATGTTCCACCCAAGGTTACAGTCACAACCACAAAACACCAACAGCTCAGACAGCCGCGAGACCTAATCATTAGTTGGCAGCAGTGGCAAAACCATGTCAGGGTGAAGGCCCCAACATCCTGCTTCCTAGTCACATTTTAATCATCTGCAATTAGTTTTGTTTTAATAACACTCACAATTAAAGGTCCTCCTGTTTGCATAATTCATGACACAGCAGCGCTGATGTCACAAATCAAATGCAACAAATTAGAAATAACAAGTTTGAGACAGTGTGATTCAATTAAGATCCGGGGGAAACATTGGGCCATGCATAATTGAGGGGCCAGCCAGGCAAGACTCATGTCAGGCCTGTCAGCCCTGCTGCAGCTATTGGATTTGGCCTGTCACACACACTCAAATCAGCCCTGTAAAAATTACAGGTTACATTGATTTCTTGTTTTTATTTGTGAGGGCTTGTGAGTGTGTGTGCTAATGTCGGGCTGTGTGTTAGGGGATTTTCTCACTCGTGCACTGCATGTGTGTGCACTGCTACACATACAGTGTACATATGTGTTTGTGTGAGAATCGTATGTGGGTGTGATCACATGTGCAGCGCTGCAGAGCAGGATATAAATCAGGTGTGGGAGACCATGCAGGAGTGAGTAATGCAGCCACATCTGGAGCTCCGAGTCCAGGTCCTTCGAGCTGAGCAGAGGCGAGCTGTAGGCAAACACACAAGGCTGGAAAACCACAGGATCATTTCCAATTATTACTGTTATGGTACGATCATCAGTGCTTCGAAGAACCTTCGACTCTGCCTGCGATTTTGCAGCGACTTACACAGTGTGTACTACATTTGTGGCATGCATATGTCTGAATTCAAGTGTTTGTGCCTAATAGCTGAACATGATTGATGATGGAGGCTTTGGAAGTGCTGCAACTTGTTGTATTTGTTCAACACATTGTTATGCATCAACAATAAAAACAAACAAATATGGCTCATTTAGGGGTTGAGAAAAAAGACGTCATCAAAACGGCTACTTCTAATTTCCTGTGTTATTCTCACACGGGCTCACTCTGACATTTTCCAGAAGGGGACTGGCAGGTTAAGTCCTGGAAAACTCTGACATTGGCGTTCACACGTACAGCATCTCCAGAAATTTGAGGGAAATGTCCAGACTTCATTGCATGTCTGGAATCAGCCTCTGTGTTTTGTTATATATACAGTAAATAAAAGAATGCTTCATGAGGTCGGTGTATTAGTGCTTCTGATAGTAACAGTTAAATCAGTTAAGTGGTCACTTCAGTAACACGGGAGCCCATTAACACAAAAATAACTTGCAGAGATTTAATTTGAACCATCATGCGAGCTCCGTAAGAGTCGGTGACGAGCCTTACATGTGCTCTCTGCAACCAAACACTTAAAGGGTTTTAATTATCACACAATTTTCTGGGATTGTTAAAAGCAGAGGAAATTAAATAACTTCTTTATGAGTTTGAAAACACCCTTAATGCTTATTTAATCAAACAATCGTAACCACATCTCATAAAGTGCTCGGAGTTAATACAGCTTCCCATGCAAACCCACATTTACACAGACCGCTGCCATGCTTTAGAAAATAGTCATTCTTGAGATGGCATTTGGCAAACCAAGATAGAATTTTTTGCAGATTAAATGTAACAAACTCGCATTTTATACGGGTGCCTGGTAAGTTAGCGTGTCACTGATGTCAGCCATCACTTTAGGCTAGCGATATTATTAAGAGGGAGAAAACCACATAAACATGTCGATCAAAACGCTTCCTGTATGAAGCATTTTCTGATTTGGATCTCGGCTGCTGGTGGAGGAAGGAAACATGTGTTTGTAAACTAGCGCGCTCAGCCACACGTTGCCTTCAGAGTCGGTAATTTCTCACCGAATAATCACTAATGACTGAGCGCCAATAGCTCCCTGAAGCATCATCTCAATCTCTCCTACGGCTGACTAATTGTAGCCAGACACACTAACCTCTCTGTGGCCTGTGTCCTGGCTGTAACCCTGGCACTCCTCTTTCTCAAATTCAGCCTCTCACTCCTCTTTCTCTCTTGCTGCTTTTATCAGCCTGTTCTGAAGTAGACCCCTCCTCCTCAACCCACTTCACTCCAAACCCTCTCAGCCAGGCTACGACGACATGTGGGAAACTTTTTCTAGCCCGATTGCTCCGATCTGATTAAGGGAAGTTATGTAGTTGCCGTTTACAGCTGTGATGTTAAGGAGCGGCCTTTTCCCCCCTCGCTGCCCGTTCTCAGTGCGAGCTTATCCATTAGATCCTGCTCGGACTCCTCTGATTGTTCCAGCCGTCAAGGCGTGCACCATGAATCAAAACCTCTGGTAGACCGACAGATCCCTCCATAATTGCACGGTTGAAAACAATGCCATGCCCACTTAAAGCCAGAGTGGCTTGTGCTCAGTTAATTTACAGTCTAAGAGGGTCGGGGACGGGGAGAGAGAAAAAGTGCAAGAAAAAAAAACTTTCCAGCGAAAGGCAATTTTACATTACATTAATGTAGTTGGTTTGGGTTCAACAAAAGGGGGACTTGGCCTGAGGAGCCGAGTGGAGAGGGGAATTAGAGCATTTAGCCATCTCCAGACACAGGAGAGAAATGAGCCCAGTGGCCTTTGTGTTATCTAATCTCGTTTGCATTTCCTTTCAGCATCATGAAAGAGAAATGTAATCGGGGCCTGATTGTGTTTGTTTGGTGAAATTCTCATTTAGGAGCTGCTGTGGCTGCGTGCGCCCCACGAATAATTCTCTCCTGGCCGCGTTACACGCCACAGCGGCGTGTGTAGTTAGTGGAGTGGTTTTTTGAGAGGATGAAAAAAGCCTTAAAAGTAAACTAAACACCAGAAAAATGAGGGCGATTTTATGCAACATCACCCCTTGTCTACCCGACGTGTGAGCCGCGCGGTTCATGTCTCTGAGTGATTGACTAGCGGAAGGAGGGTGCAGGTCTGATGACAAAAGAGACGGGAAATGCACATGGAGTGGGTTTGACAGGATGAGTGCCAACGCCCCCATTGATCAGCGGCACTGACATCCCTCCCCGAACCTGCGAAGGTGGGCTTGGGTAGGCAGGCAGCTGAAGGTCACAGCTCGCTGTCACAGCACTGTCCAATCACATTACACGTCACGCCGCCTGAGAAGCCGCTCGCCGTCCTCACATGATGGACAGATGACAATCATCCTCCGCTCTGTGTTCCACTTCGTCTCCTCATCTCCGGGATACATGTGTTTCTGGGATTTTGTTCCCATTTATATCTTAAAAAGTGTCAAAACATATTGTGTGCAAAAAACAAAAAGTGTCAAGCTTTTATATTTCCAGTAGCAAAACTTCCACAAACTTAATGATGATTAGTTGTGGTGTTTTATTTTCCACCATCGCCGATTTTTCTATTTTCTGGCCCAGCCGTCGCTCAGAGCTGCTGGTTTAAAGCTCGGGGTCGGTGAGAGAAGGTGTTTGTGCGAGCGGGCCAATGGGCTCTTTGTGTTTGTGACGAGGCCAGAGGATGGAGAGGTGATTTAGGAAGACAAGCGGGGTCTGCTTCTTCTCAGCGCAAACCTCCAGCAGACAGGCCATTAACCGAGGTGGCGGGGAGAAGCAGTGGCAAATGGCTTTGATTCCGATTCACACCCGTGCCGGGAGCCAAACAAATTAGAGGGAACAAAATAATACACAGCGAGAAATAAATCACATTAATGATTGGGCTTTGAACGACAGTCAGACATGAAAGCGAGTGGTGGCGGGGGCATCGGGATGAGAGGGTGGCAGATTATGAGATGATATTGGGAGCTGTCTTCAGAGAGAGGCTGAGAACAATCAGGCTGCGGCACTAACAAGAAGAAGCTCTTTGTTCTTCCCTCCACTTAGTAACTAACATGTTGTTATTCAAGTCAACAGCCACTAGAACCTCGTTAATGGGCCACGCAGCTTAATGCTCGTTAGCTGACAAAGGGGTGAAACTCATTGACAAGAAAAGGAGTAAATGTAGCGAGTGGAGCTTTGTGCCGTGATGTAGAATTCACGAAACAACACATGTGAAGTGACACATGACACACAGCTTGGACTTTTTGTGCTATGAGTAATTTTCTTGATCATTATTATTATTATAGAAAATAATGTGCTATAGTAAAAAAAAGGGCACTGGCCTTCGAAGCATGAATAATTGAGGATGCAAGAGCGGAAATTGTATAATGATCCATGAAACACAGAAAAGCTCATTTTCTTATGTTATACTTTTATGTTGAGGTCATTTAAATTAGTTTTCTTCAAAGTCTGTCTCAATGGGGCCAATAACGTGAAGCAGCTGGATGCCGTGTCCGTTGTCGCCTCCTTTTATTGACATGTGGCGCTCTCGTTTTAATTGGCGCATGGTCTCTCTATGTGGGGTGTGTTCTCCCCTGGTCGGTGGGGTTTCTCTTTGACTCGCAGGTTAGGCTAACTGGCAACTCTAAGATCTCCATAGATGTGAATGTGAGTCTGAGTGGTTGATTGTGTCTTTGTGTTGAACCTGCAGACTGGCCCCCTGTCCAGGGTGCACAGTGTCTCCAGCTTCCTATGACCATCACAGGATAAGCAGTGGAGATGACGAATGAATAAATCAATACATTTAAATCCAGGATCCATATATATGTTGATTATATTGATTATATGATCTTTTTATTTGAATCAGTCACACCATTACTACAGTTATTAAACAATAGCAGTGCTTTTTTAAGATTATAAGTGTTTTTGTTTGTTTTTTGACATTACTTAAAAAGGTTTACATGCTCTACACTTTCCATTGCTGCAGCTCCTGTTTTCATCCTTTGTCTGAAACACTTGGTTTTAAAATGATATATATCCTTCAAGAAATAATGTATAATTTGTGCCAGACGAGCCAAACAATGAGAAGAACGAATGAAGCTCTGAGCTGCAGAAGAAACTTCAGTCAGGTGATAGTTCTCTGCAGGATCATCACTTGGAGCAGCTGCTTTTCTGCCAAGGAGGATCCCAAT
The DNA here is from genome assembly GCA_038501795.1 of Pseudopleuronectes americanus. NCBI lineage: Eukaryota > Metazoa > Chordata > Actinopteri > Pleuronectiformes > Pleuronectidae > Pseudopleuronectes > Pseudopleuronectes americanus. Next base: position 5,632,038 of record CM076727.1, read on the forward strand.
CAAATAATTAAACTTGAAAATAAAGAGATGTGTTGGTATGAGACAGTGCACCTCCATTCATAAAGTAACCGAGAGATGGCTGCCACCCTCACACACATCTGACCCGCTGACAGACTGCTGCTGCTCCTACATGAACTGGTCCGAGGCGAGCCGCTCGCTGCACTGTGGTCCCACGTCGGATTCCAGATGACAAGCACTAATGGAGGATCCTGTGATGCAATCATCTCTAACCCCGCTTCCTTGTTCAGCAGATGGGCTGTGTTTCCCATTCAGGCCTCGGAGATTGAGAGCTCCTTAACACAGACATGCAAAAGTCATTATGCTTCTTATGTATATGCTCCTGCTGCAGATCCACAATGATTACATAATTCCATTTGATTTAAGGAAAATAGCCCCCGAAATACTTTCCTACAATCACATTTGACAGTTGGTCCCGAACGTGAAGCCTCAGATTATGCTCGTCTCCGTCTTCGGAGATAAAGTATGTGCACATTGAATTACAGCCGTTTGAACCGAGTTACATCAGTGCTCTTTATCGCTTTGCACTATAACAACTGCGTAAACAGAATTAACCACAACATCATGGAACGACCCAGTAACACGAACCACTAACAAGCTCCTGACATTAATTATTGTTTGTGACTGAGATCCTCAAAACGTCTGGCTTTACAAGACGTTTCAAAAGCTTGATGACTTTAATTTTGGGCCCTGCAGACCCAATATGTCTCTAACATGGAGGAATACATCCGTCCTCTAAGAGAAGTGGATTTTTATTTTAAACCTCTTTTAATATTGGCAGAGAAATGTTTCTGCTCTCTTTCAAGTTGCCCTATCCTTTCAGCCAACAGCATTTCTCCAGCATCTCCTCAGATGTATGTGGGTATTTGTTAGTGAAGTGAACAGAGTCGGGTCTTCTGAGGCTACATCAGTTCAAACCAGGGCACCTCTCCACTGACTACCAGTCACATCACTGGTCCACATTCCTCTCAGTAATTATTCAGCAGAGTTTGTGAGGGACACAGTTTATTGGATTTTGAAATCGTCCTGCTGCACAGCTGGTACAAACGTTTCCTGGTTCCAAACATCATGTTCATTTGACAGGTCACTATTCATCAGCAGGCAGCAGCGAGCAGATACCAATCCCCACGGGCAGCTCTCAGTCACTGACTCACTAAGCAGGGCTATATATGGTGTTTGAGCTCTTTCAGGATTCTGTAGTGCAACAGCACAGTTGGTTTCAAATGTATATGTTCCTGTATCATGATGATATTATGATGATGATGATGATCCGGTGTTTTCTAAGAGGATTTACTTGCTGTGTCAGCTCCCTACATTCCACTGTCTTTATTAGAGTAACAAAAACTCAACACCGGTGTTTTAACCCCTTTTTCGTTGTCACATATACATTACCTTGGTAACCCAATGATCTTGTATATGTGTACATGTAAATGTATATATTCAAGATTGGCATGTTGATATGAATCATGTAAATGTGGATGCGTTACAGATTTTGAATTTACAGCAACATCACAGTAAGTTGTTGTGTTTTATCTGTCACTGAATGCCAAGATATAGTCTGACAAAATAATTAAAAATTAAAAATTAAAATAACAAGGACTTAAAATAATAAAATAGTAGTAGAATAGCAGTATCTGGAAAATAGATGTTGAAGTGTCAGTGTGATAAGAACAACCTTAAAATGAAACCATCTTTGAGATAAATGTATTCGACTTGTACGCAAAGCTTTTTTTGTTGGCTCACATTCCATTAACATGGAGGAGGCTGGGTTTATGAGCTATACTGCACGCAGCCACCAGGGGGCAATCGAGTCGCTTTGGCCTAACGTTTCGGGAGCTGTCGTGTCATCCATCTTTATACACAGTCTGTACAGTTGAGGGACTTACAGGCTGTACTATGTACCTGCACAGATAATAAGTGAAGCAGCTCCTCTTGTCACTGACCAGCCTGTGTGTCATCCTGCTCGAGCATCCGGTTCCACCAGCAGCTTGTTCAGAGGCGTCTGCTCTCCCCGGGGAGCAGGGCCACAGAATCCCAGGCTTATACAGACATCCACACAAAGGACAGGCCTGCGATCGCTGGCAGGTGGCCCCGGCACAGATAAGTGTGTTTTCTGTTTACTGGTGGGGAAGAGGGAGGGGGGGGGGTGTGAATGAAGGAGAGCCTGCTCACTTAACTGTGCCTGTTTCTCTTCTGAAGGATGATGCCTCCTGTGGGCATAACACATACAAGTGAGTTGAGTGTACTGTAGACATGCCGATCTGTTTATGTCTCTGTTACTGCATGAGTTACAACACACACACACACACACACACAACACACACACACACACACCACACACACACACACACACACACACACACACACAACACACACACACATACAAACCTCTACACAAGCAGTGTCCCATTAAGCTGTTACACCTGTCAAGATGTAGTTCAATTTGTTAAGTTGATGGTAGCAAAGTTATTTACTGAAAAATTCGGGTGATTTTCTAAAATAATGAATCCTTCTTTAACTATATCATTAGAAAGATCCAAAATCCAGTTGGTTTGTGAGTCGGTCTTCAACGTGACATTGATGCTGCAAAAGGCCCATGACTGTGCATTTAGTAGCTTCATATCCTACAAATATACACAACAATACATAAGCTGATGATGGCTTCGGACATGTCATTGTTCCTGTAATGTTTATACAGCCAGTTAGCCGTATTCTGCAGCAAAACACAGAGGTGAAATTGGTGATTTAATGTAAATGATTTATTACAATATGTCACATGAGAAATGAAAAAGACTAAACGATAATTTTGGTCGACAGGAAAATCCCCTTAATCCAATAATGAGCACTGTTTTACTTTACATTCTAATCTTGTGGTATCTGGAACAAGTGTTGGACCATCTTCTATCCAGAGGATTTTAGTCCTGAACTGGACTTTTTTGAAAACAAAGCCTGCAACCGCTGCACTTTTGCTCTTGTGCCCTTGTGCCTGCTCAGTGTTTCAGATTGCGACTGTAGCTGCACTGCTCCGTGCACACAGCCACAGAATGCAAACAGATTGACAGACCAGTGGCTCAGCTGTTAGTAGAGAATGGCTGTTTGGGGGAGGAGTTTAGGGAACAGTCACCTAATAGAGTTGTAAAGTGAGAGGAGTTATTTTGGGGCGCGACTGGATCCAGACGTTAAAATACCATTCCCATAGAAACATGACTAAAGGCTGGAGCGTTAAAAGAGGGGAACTCTTCATCGTTTGCAAAATAAACAAATTAGAAATGTTTTGATAATTTCATTAAATATTAAAATTTAACTTGTATTCCTGTAAGGAGCTTCTTATTATTGAGCTTAAATCGTCTCACACATACTGCAAACTGGGTATAAACTAAACATTCTGCTGTTGAACAGAATCTGAAGTTTTCACTCATGGGTATTGTAGTATTTAGACGCGTGTGCAGAGCTAAACTGGTTAAAAAAGTATGCCTCTGAAACTACATTAAATAATTAAATAATTAAAAGCAGTGCCTATCTTAAGTATCATAGAGGAGATCATGAGAAAAGAATATTGATATTAGAAAAATAAATGTGGAAAAGGAAATCAAGAACCAGAGTCTTCTGTTATTGTCAGATCGACCTCTCGATTCACCCTTGTCACTGTAACCTCCTTCAGTCTGTTTTCCAATCCCTCCATCAGTCTCCCTATTTAAACACACTCATCTCTCACTGCTGCCGGCCCTGACAGCAGAATTTGCTTTTTCGCTCTGAGGCGAGTTCCAAGATACACAAATAACACAGAGGTGCATTTATGGTATTTGTATAATCCATGAAGTGAAAATTGTGCACTATTTAGATGAAAGGCAATTAGACAATTACAGCTAATGAGGGCAATCCTTTTCTTTCACCCCAAAGAGTCCTCGGACTAATTATCAAATTAAAGAATGCTTCTTTTCTCCCTCTGACCCCGTGCTGTCTGAAGAGGGAGGGCTCTCTGGGAAAGGCAAACATTGGCCTACTCTGTGGAGGTCGACGCTGGAGAACAGGCAGGCAGCGTTTAGAAAGTGATGGGTGTATTAATCACAGCTTAAGTTAAGACAGCTTTATGGTCTGGTGGGGCAGGCACACTCAAACCTAGGAGCATATGCAGACACTCGGCCGCTGAGTCCGTTATACATCATACGGGACTGTACCGAGAGGGCCACCAGCCAAACAGGAAACATGCTGGTACCCACAGGAAGTGAAGCGGCTCGGACGACTCGCAGACCTCGCCGCTGGAACTTCCTACTCTGGGGAGGTCAAAGGTCTCAAAGAAATCCACCTGACATACACGAATGAACCAAGGTTATAAGAATGTAAATCTATGAACATTTGAGCTGTACATTTATTTTATAAGAGTTCAATGATTTAATACAAATTTTTATTACCTAACTTATAAAAACAAATCTACATTTATGGGTTGAACATTGCTCATAATGCCACCTAGTGTTTCCAACAGTCTTAGAACTTTTAGGGGAAATGCCTACAAAGAGTCAATATTTTATTTGGGAAGTCTCTACCTCATAACCTTTATACATAGTGTTACAAAAGTAAGTTTTCATAGGTGGAAATCTGTGATCATTTTCAAATCCTTTCTGAAATGAAACCTCTGAACAATACGTGCAGAGACGTCCCCCACTCTTTCTCAGCCCCTCCATGTCCTATAACATGGCTGCAGCTCGATTCTCTCTGGACGGCCGCGCTCCTCGGACACAGTTGCTTCAGTCCCGGCTGTCTCAGCACCCTCTGCACGTGCCAGCGATTCAAGTGGATCAGGACGACCGTGGTCTCGGCGGTCGGGATACTGCTAAGTTGAGAAGCCACATTTCTACCAAAAAAAAGTTTGTTCTTATAGCAACAACGTAGATAACTTCCCTTTAGCAAGAGCTTGTCTTGGCTCCACCTCCCAGCACTGGGTTCTTAAGGCCTTTTTCTTTAATGTCCATGAAGGGAAATACAGTTCAGCCAAAACGTAGGGGTGACGTTACACTTACAGTGATGAAACTTTGATGAAAACAAACTGTTACTTTCCTCGACTCGATTCCGCTCTCCTCCTCCTCAACTCTCTCTCTGGAAGCTCGCTCCGGCGAACCACCCGCCGTCTGTTTTCTCTCTTAGCACTTGGGAAGCTGATCAGGCTCGATGGGAGACCGGAGGAAATGTTTCCCAATGTCCCCCTTTACATGTCTGCTGCCAAGTGCCGTCCAGCTCCGTACGGTGCAGAAGGTTCAGCTCTCCAACGGCTCTCCAAAAATCTTCACGGTCTGTTAATCTCATCCTTCAATTACTTGCAACTTAACTCAGACCATACATCACCAGACCCCATTCCCTGTGTCTTTCTTTCGCTGTGATGCTGTCTTGAACTACAGCTGCACCTACTGGCAACGGACTGCAGCACCAGTCAGAACGATTTGACCCGAGGTAACTACGCAACAGGGCCATGAGTAATACAGTGCTGTGGCGATAAATGTTTCACTTTCAAGTAACCATCCCCCGTGCATATTAAAACAATCGTAAAAACCCCAAATAAAACGGCACCTCTCCGACACAGAGGGCGTCGGGTATCACACAGCTATCACGTTTCTTCCAGTGCAGCTAACAAGCATCAACTTAACTGCTGCGTTTGCTTGATTTTCACACCCTCCTCCTCCTCCTCCTCCTCCTCCCTTCATCAGACGGTGAAGCCATGTTTTCCTCCTTTCACCCCGTTTTACACTTTGAAACAGTGCGGAGGTCGGGGTTCAGAGGTTAAAGACGAGTTCTTTTCACACTCCCACGCCTGCCCCTGCTTCACAGAGCAGCACTACAGGTGCGGGGTGTCTCTGAAAACGACTTAACGGCCTCCTGCCTCCGAGGAGACACCTAATTGTTCCCTGCTCTGTGCCAATCACCGGCCCAAACACCCCTTGTTATTGAGTCCTTGCGCAGTATTTTCTCAGTCATAGCGGCTGACAGAGGGGTTGGTGCGAGTTCACAGTCCCTCTTCCGTGACAGTAACTCCTCCTGTCACCTTCTTTCATATGGCAGGGGTGTTGGTGTACGGTGAGAGACTCCGGCTGACACCCCTGACGTGGCTGGACGTAATGGGGACTGATGGGAGCCTGTCAGCGGAGTGACACGCTAAGCGGCTTTGTCATAGATCAGCCACGGAGTTTTTATTCAAAACCCGGGCCTCGCGTTTACTTGGAGATGACCTTCCGAAGTTCAGCCCAAGTCTTTCCGATGCGGAGCAGGGTCTGGTTTAATGTCTCGACTTTGGGATGCGGAAATTGTCGAGTTTAACACACACAGGCATGCATGTATGGATGCGGAGTTACGGATGCACATTCACAGACACACACACTCTCTCCTACTCTCTAAGACACAGACCCACATTTCCTCTGAATTTCACCCCAGAAAGTTCAGCTACAGGATAAGGCATATGATTTTTAAGTACTGAGTAGTCGTTAAAGTTTGGACTCAAAATGCCAACGCAGCTTCACACATCCCTCCGGTGAATACAAATACTTGAAAACGCTGAATGCAAAGTGAGTTTGTTAAGGTAAACAGGAAAAGCGATTTGGTTTGCATGAGTAAAATCTTCGGGTAAAAGCTCTCTGGCCTCGCCGAGGCTGTGGGAGCTGGGATGATAAAAACAAATAAAAGTCTTTGAGGAACCAACACAAAGAGGAAAGAGAGAGGATGGATTTTGCCACTGTGGATTTCTTATGTATATTTTGTTGTATTTGTTTTGAGAAAATAAACAATGGTAAGGTATTAAATATTCAAGTGCTGTCTCTGTCAAGGGAACATGAGAAATAATGTGCCTCAGAAATATGACGATTTAACTTTTCATTAAATCTCAAATTAAGCTGAATTACTGTATTTATGTGCGTGTTTCTAGTAAACGGGGAAAACATCTAATAAATTTTGACAGAAATTTGGGAATCAAACGCTGATTGGTCAAAGTTACTATTTACTTCCAGCTATGAAAAATTTATAGCGTATTTGTACATATTCATCAAGTGCAGATGTTAACTTTTTACACACAGGCCTCCTCAGTTTCAGGATAGTCCCTCAACATCGTAACTCTTAAGAATCACTCCATTTAAACTGGAAATGAGGGTGAGGGAGCGGGGGGGGCCTCCACGCTGTAACTCTCTGAGATCGTCATATATTCCTGTCAGGACTCACATGAAGTTATTTGCTCATTTGTCTGAATTGTTGGAATAATTTGTGTGAATGTGCTTTTATTCCTCCCCAGTGGTCCATGAATCACAGACAGCTCTTTGTGGCCCACCGATATAATTTGTTTCCTTTTGTTTATCCCACTTAAGTCACTCAAAGCTTGATTCATAGTGAGACAAATCTCGCTCGCAGAGTTTGTCATGTAATCAGTCGGAATATATTTTGTGCAGTAAATTTTCCTTTTAAGCTCGTTGCTCGGTTACCACCAGTCAGTTTTGTAATTTGATGACTGTGGTGACGGCCTGAGTCCCGTGATGCTGTTTTATCCCGGCTGTGCCACAGAACGACTAAACCCTCGTGGAAACATATACTAGTGTTGGTCAGAGAGAAACTCTACAGCAATATTTATTCAGAAAGTGAATTCCGCTAAGCACCTGATGTGTGTGCACGGCTGCTGCTGGGTGGGCAAGAAATAATTTATACCACAGCCATGTTAACTACAAACCATCCACCCCAGCACAGAGCAGTGAGACGGATGTCTGCTGCGTTTCTCACGAAAGAAAACTGAATAAAGAAACGACTTGGTTGCACTTTAAACGGCTATTCTTAAAAAATGAGAATTTACCACAAAATATTATTTAAACCTTTGCCATTAACACAGTGTTGACACACATGAATCGTAAAAAAAAATGCTATTATCCCGCTAAGATTAAAAGAAGATGCATCTTTATTGGTCCGTCTAGGGAACAGCACAAAAAAGGACTAACGCAAAAAAAATACTAAATATTTAGTGCTAATTGCTAAAACTAGACTTAAAGCCAGATTCAGTAAATACCAGTACTGAAGTAGAAATATTAGCTAGTTTTTGGGACTGGGCAGGAGTATTTTTATTTAGTATCGTGAATACATTTTTTGTAAAAGGACTCTTATTCACCAAAGCAGAAGGAATCTGACTCAGACGAACATGTTTCACAAAGTATTTCTTGTTATTCATATTCATTCTTATCATTGTATTATATACAGGCACATTAAGACTCTGCATTACCTAAGGTTGTATGTATGTGTGTGTGTGAGAATTAATTTACCATGTGCACAGTAAAGGCTTGGGTTAAAACTGTAGTTTTCTGATACAGTAAGTTTAATCCTAATTAAAAGGGAAATTCTGAGTTTAGGGAAGTGGAACAACATTTGTGCCTGCAGCTGTTTTACTCCTCAATAATGCTGTCAACATAAACTGAAAAATTATAGGCTCTTGTGAATTAACTGCAAATCTGATAGTAAGAGAGAACAAAAGATGTGTGCAGTTACTATCAGCTTTAATTTGATAACCTTAAGTGAAGTGCACGAAAACTGCAGTGTATCATATTCCTATATGGAATCCTTGAGTGGCTAAAACATTTAAAATTAAAGAACAATTATCTGGCCATGTTTCCTGCTTAACTTCACTCATACTTTGTTATCTGGCAAAGTTAAAAATATTCTGTCCTCACTAATCTCACATCGACATCACACTGACTGTGTTAAGTTTTGAGAAAAGAGACAGCAAGAGTTCCAGGAGTTTTTTTTTCTTCTTTTTCTTCTTCACCAAAGCAGACAAGTTTGAATCTATCATCTTCGTGAGTGTGTGTGTGTGTGTATGTGTGTGTGTGTGTGTGTGTGTGTGAGAGACATAAAAAGAGAAAACTATTCCAGTCTAGCAGCAGGAGTGGGAAAACAATTGTTCCTGACTGATTTTCCCCTAACCCCATAATGAAGCCCATGTGTACGACTGGCCTTTCAACAAGCTGCAAATCTGCGCGCGGCCCACTCTCCACTTGATTAAAGCAACATCCACTCACCTGCTCCTCATTAGCCAGGAACAGACCCGGCCAAATAAGTTAGCACCTGTATGTTCCAATTCCGCATGCCTTCTCCACGTATGTAATATTTGTGTGTACTAAGCTGACAGCCGTGTAAATGATGGCATGGCTTTAGCCGGTGGTGCCGCCGCTGCTGCGTGTTGTGAGGCAGATGAAGAGAGATGGATTTGTGGCAGCAAGAAAAAAAAGAGAAAAGAAAAAGAAAAAGGGCCACGGGTGGAGAAATAGCAGGGACATGTTCTATGCGCTGGGTCTGTGGAGATAGATGAGGGACCGGGCTCAGAAACACTCATTAGCTATAATCAGGGTCCCTAAAGGAGAGCAGATGGCGGCAGGGGGGGAGAGAAAATACGAATTTGATCAGTGTACATCAAAACGTACATAAAAACAAACGCAGAATGACCCAGAGATAAAGGGAATGGCCATAGACAGTCGTGTGGAGAGCATTCAGGTGAGTGTGGGTTTTGGTGAACCAGACATTATTTATATCCCGTGTGGATGTATGTTGTGCTAAATGTGCTCCGACGTGCCGGTCATTACAGAACAACCCTAAAGGGCATTGTGTGGGATGGAATCATCAGAGCCCTGTTGTTTCTGTCTGGTTCCTGCTCACCACTGACTCCGCTGACCCCTGCCTGCTCTGAATGGAAGCATATTAACACTCCAGGCTCTCAGCAACATTTAACCAATTTGGTAAATTATCTGTGAGGCCACTTTTATAGGCCTTTCTTATTATTCAGAAGGAGGGAGGGGGTATGAAAATAGAGAGAGCGAGAGAGAGGGTGAGAGATAGAGAGGCTTGATGAAGGGATGTGGGCATGAAGACCCTGTTCCCATTTACATACATTACCAGTGCTCTGCCTTTCCCAGAGTCCCATAGAGGAAGCACCTGTTAGCCTCTCACGGGTCTTCCCCCTCTGCCCCTCTTTCTCTCTCTCTCTCACTACTCTTTCATCCCTCTTTCCTCCGTCACTTCAGCTTCGTAGCTGCGACCCCGTAGACTCACCCCACAAGCAGGTGTTCCCCGTCAAACAGCCGAGAGAGAGGGAATTTACCAGAAGGGCCAAACTGGGCCCATGCACTGGGAAGAGGGGAAGTCATGGAAGCCTGGTGCTGGGGGGGTAACACTGAACCCTGCCTGATCCAGGTGTTTGATACCATCACTTCTTATTTACCACGTGTGGACATACAGTTGTTGCCCGGGCCTCGACTCACAACAAATTGCCAGAGCGGGGGGTTTGTAAAAGAGATGTCTGTTCTGTCGGCGGAGGGGTTAAAGTTAATTTGATCGGGCATGTGTACTCTGGGCGAGGAGCAGAGAACATCTGCATTCAGTGGCATGGCCCCATTTGTTGCAATTTTGGGTCTCATTTCCATTTGCAAGAGAGATAACTGCTCACATATGGAAGCAATAGATAGAAGAGGTCAATGCAATTTCTTTCACCAGGGGGACGAGACAGGGAGAAAAACCCTTGTGCAGTAATCTCAGTTGGCACAGGAAGAAACAGAAGTCGGGGGTTTGGGGAAAGGAATTCCTTTCAGTGCAGTGATTCTTGATTCCTTTACCAGCCAATAACAATCCCACACTTTTTCCAAACCCACTCCAATCACTCCTATTATCGCTGATTGGATCTGGTGACATGATGTTGTGCAGCCCGTCCGTGTTCATGCTCTCCCTGGGAGCAGCGTCTCGAAAGATACACCGCTCGTCATGTGACGCAGAAAAAAACAATGGAAATAAATACTTTAATGGAGCAAGTTTCAGGAAATGGAAAAGCACAATGTCGACCATTGTTTCTGCACTGTGAATGAAAGAGTGTTCAGAAAAATGCAGGCATACATTTATAGTAATTTCCAAGTATCATATTACTTACTAATAACATAAAAAAGATCGAAACTTAACTTTATTCAAAATTACACAACTCTCTTTTCTCTTCCGTTTTCACTGATCAGAGGATGGATGTAACTAAATACATTAACAGTTAATAAAAAAATTAATAATTGGGTAGTGATAATTTTTCGGGTACTTTTCACTTTTACTCTACAAAGATATATCAGCAAATATCTGTTCTTTCCTTTCCACTATACATTTTCACAAGCATTGTGTTACATGTTCTTATGTTTTATATGATCAGAAGTAAAATAATTGGGTACTTTTTACACCACTGCCCAAGTCATGGAATCATCCAATGTAAAACAATTGTCCATTATTATAGTTTTCTCATCTAACGGCAGGAAAGTTCCTAATTAACGATGTAATATGTAACATTTCTTCATAGAAATGTCTAAAACGACGAGTTAATATTTGATTGACTTGTGTGCTTACATCATTCAACGTGTTTCCAACAATGCTCAAAACTAGAAACATTTTTATTATTATTAATTCAAGCGACAATTTTCTGATATAAGTCTTAAGTTTCCTTTTCTGGGAGCAGGACGGTAGGAGAGGTGTTGATGGCGGGAACTCGTAGATTCCATGACAGACACTGCGAGGGTCAGTCACGTGCTTCAAACAATGCCAGTTGAATATGAAAATATCAAATGCAGCCACAACATCAAACAATCTCTCACTTTGCATCTGAAGACTTGCTATTATTCACTGGAGCCATTTCCTCACCACCCCGCTCTGAAAACCTGACTAACTAATGGAAAACTCCGGGCACAAACTCCAGACATCATTATGTTGCAGACGATAACTTCACAACATGTCGCAGAATAATCAAAACAGGGGCCAATCTAATCTCCGTACACTGTGTATGGACGATTCTAATCTTTCCTTTCATACTAGTCAGTCTAAACTCAATACACTCAATCCACGCCACTCTGAAAAGCCCCTAATAAGGCGAGTTAAACCCCAAGCTTGCAACTGGTATGAAGTCACCAGAGAGCAATTATGCTTTAGCTGGATAGTTAGCTAAAGGACCAGAGGAATGTCTCTTTTCCTTCTGTAATGCCAGGACTTTGGAGACTAATCTAATTGAGTGTCTTTTTTGTGTGTGATTATTTATGATTAGAAAGTGTAAGTGGAAAATGTGGAGGAGATATCTGGAAGTGGGGAGTGTTTGATGCGGATCAGTGTCGTGCCGCTCCTCGTGATTAATTATGTCCGGAACGTCTAATGGCTGCCGCTGCTTGGGAGGGGTTCTCGGCTCACAAAGACAAAAGCCCTCGAACTTTTAAGCCTTCTTTGAACTGCAATGGTTTTTTAAGAGAGCTGAATAATTCCTTGGTGTAAATTCTGGCTTCAGACAAACTGATTTATGTTTGGGAATAGAATAAATCGCATGAACGACGCTGTGCTTCTTGGCAACTGCCCTGCTTTCTATCAGTGATCCATAGAATATTATCATTGGATCCCTTTTTTCCCCACATCTGCTCTGGGTGTGCAGAGTGTCTGTACCCGACATGTGACTCGGTCTCCTGTCTCCTTACCGCTGCCCCCTGAAGCCCTCATTTCCTGTTGGGAGTCGGTGGAATTGGATAAAGGACACGGCTCGGGGCCTCTTGGGGCCCGGATTAGGGCCTGCAAGAGCACAGAGAGCCGATCTGGACACATCTTCATCCATCAAAAAATCAAACTGACTCAAGGATCCATTCAATCCCAACAGCGGAGTGGAATAATGTCCCTTCAGCCAAAGCAGGTGCTTTTTATTTTTCTTCAAGGAACACGAGCACAGCAGTTGAGATGAGGTTAAGGTTACTGGTTTCCAGCTGAGAGAACGTTTTCACCGCAAACAGTGGAGGAGCGGAACAATGGCACTCGTCCACCATGTTTTCGGAGTGTGGGTTAGCCTGAACGTTGGGGCCGGACTGTGCCCAAGACCTGACGACTGTTTGTGTGTGTGTGTGTGTGTGTGTGTGTATGCTGAGACTGAGCTCATTAAGAGGACCCATGTGTGTTTAACAGATACCAAGGGCTCCCTTTCTTCCAATAACAACTCATTAATGAAGGTTTGTGTGTGTAAGGGAATTAGAGCGGCTGTAGTCATGAATCATGAGACACATCAGTCTTGTGTTATTGATCAGATCCTCATCAGCAGCCTGACAGAGATAAACACGGCAGTAATGTGACACAACAGCTGCTTATATACGTGTGTCCATTTATTAAGAGGCTTTTATGAATGACTATTGAACGGCTATTACGATTGACTTTCTACCAGATTATACATAATACATTTGACAATACATTGATTGATAATATTGGTTATTGCAATATCCTGTGTATTTTCATTATTAAGAAGTCCTATGAAATGACCCAAACAAAACTTTGTTGGTCTGAACTTTTGTCAACTGACCTGTGACATTTGTGACGGCCTTTTGTCCATTCATTTAATATAAGTCTTTAGAAGCAGGTCACAAATAACAAATACATATATAGTCCAGTATAGTTGGGAAGTATTCGCACATCTGCAGCCCTTGTGATTATTTAACCACTTTCAGGGTAGATGTGGTATTAGGGTCAGGGGGGTAGGGTTAGGGTCAAACTACAGTGCCTGAGTTGATCCCAAAGGAGGAACATGGAGCCCAGTGCTACACTGATGTGCTTTAATAGCTTTTGACAGTACTAACGTTTATCAGACATTCACACACAGGCAATATCTGCATATTGATGTAGATTTAGTTTTAGTGCTATCATTAGACTTAAACTTGGAATTTTCTACTTTCCAAAAAGCTGCTGGTTTCAAACTGTTTCCTGAGAGTAAGAAAAACCAACTTGCACTGGGACATAAAACTTGCTTAAAAAGGCATTTTTATTTTGTCAAATGTATTATTTATTTATTTTATCATACATCTCTGTATATATTAATATTAAAGCGGATATATATATATATATACTATTTATATATTAATATTAAAGTAGACAAATGCAGAAGTAAGCAGGAACCATTTTGAAAGCTGGAGTTTGTGTTGGTTTGTGGATGCTTAAACATTCAAGACTTGAGCTTGCAAAGACACAAGCAGATTACACAACCTTCCAATTATGCAAATATTAATTTATAAATTTAAAGTTCAGTAAGTGTTTTCAGATTACATTTTCTGAAAGATTCTCTTGTTAATACCAGTTATATCAACTCTTGACCCTTAAAACACTGCTTTGATCCAAAAGGTAAAATCCATCCTAATACTGCTCCGGTCGTCCTGAGCTGCGTCTACAGAGTTAACACTGATCCAACACTGATCCAACACTGATCCAACACTGATCCAACACTGATCCAACACTGATCCTTTGAAAGATTAATCTGTTCTCATCTAATCTACTCTTCTCATGTCATACTTCTGCCTGTACCGTCGCATTTCAGCCCCACCACAACAAAGTATGCCCGTTCACAACTGGTGGGTGGAGAGATGGAGGGTGTCGGTTGGATTAACAGAGAGAGAGAGAGAGAGAGAGAGAGAGAGAGAGAGAGAGAGAGAGAGAGAGAGAATGAGAGAGAGAGAGGGGGGGGGAGAAAGAGGGAGAGAGAGAGAGAAGGAGTTGAGAATAATCAGTTATCACCAGTGTGATTTATGGCCTGTTTTCACGTTAAACATGTTATGTGCACAATGACAACACCCCGGTTTATTGCAAAATACCTGCCTGCTTACAATAAAGAAGTGTTCCATTTCTCCCTCTTCAAAGAATCTGGTCTGCTGCAGGGAAGGAAACGTAATTATGGAACAATAATAACATCTAAATGTAAAAGAGGAGGAGAAACGTGCGCTGTTGGGGGGTGGGGGGGGTAATGCTCAGCTTGGTGTTCCTGTCTGTGAGATTTTAAATTCGGTGCCTGGTTGATTCCACAGCTCTCCAGCTCATCTTGGCCCTGCATGCAGTTTCCTGTGGGTTATTATTACCTATCAAAAGGTTCAGAGTTTTTATGAAGTTCTTTACAGAGCGTTGGAAATAGGGGGGAAAAAAAAACGAGTTTAATGGCTCGCTAAGTCAAGGCACGGTCCCACAAGATTCCACTACTTCTCGGAGAGCGAATGGAAATGGGAAACACATGTGCTTTGATGGCATCCATTCTTTTTATTATTAGTTTGTTTTGAATTAGGCTTGTGATTGCAGAATCCTAGGAGGCTTTCACTGTCCATTAAAATGCTGATTTGACGTAATACACCACATCTTGGACAGGTGCCTGTGCACACCTTAGAAGGCCTTAGCTATAGTTAATAATGTTCACAATGAAGTAACGTGACACCACATTGATCTTTATGGGGGAATTCTCCGTCGCCCTGTGCTTTTTCACACGTATCGGTCAGAGCTGCTCGATTAGTCTCCACTGAAATGAGTTAGACAGTTGACAGTAGCGACTCAAGCTAATCCGGCTCATAATGTGTTTTATAGCCTCGAAAAATATGGTCTGTCAGAGAAGGAACTTTATAACAGTGTTTACCAAATGAGACTCAAACATAAGCTTAGGCAGTTTTTAACACCGCCAAGGAGGTTTGTTTATTTGTTCTAGCTACTTAACCAATTTCCCTGAAATTTTGTAGAGGGAGTGGCACACGACCCAAGATGAAACCTATTGTATTTTAGTACGGCTCTAAATCAGGGGGCGGATCCAGGAGTTTTCCTGATTTTCTTTGACATTTCTCAGAGAATATTTATAGTTATAGGTTTTTTTAGGGGACTGATATTTATGCCTGTGTGCAATTCGGTCAACTTCAGGATAATTTTCATTGGAAAACTGTACCTACGGAGTTTAATTTAATGTAAAATGCAAATATCCTCATTTATAACAGAATTAAAAAAAAACAATTAAGCCGTTTTAGCAAACAGCTAACAAAGAGGCATTTTTGCTTGTTTTAGCAACTTCATAAAAGAAGCAAACGCTGTCTTTAATTTTGGAACACAGAGTTCAGTGTTGTACAACAACACAGCAGGAATTCATCACACACACACTCTGACTGGATGGTGCACAGTGGCATGCCTGCAGCGACAAAGAACATGTAATAAAATTAAAATAAACTTAGAGACTGTTAAATGTTCCCTGGGCTTATTGACCTGTGACATCTGCGACACCCTTTAGTCCAGTGGTCCCCAACCTTTTTTGCGCTACGGACCGGTTGGATGTCAGACAATATTTTCATGGACCGGCCGTTAAGGTGTGTCTACGGAGCCTCATTACGGAGTCCCTCTGGTACCTCTGGTGACAGCGGTAGATTTTTTTTTATTTAATGGAATTTGGAGAAGTTTTTTTTTGGTTATTTAAAATAAAAAATTAATTCGTTAATTTAAAAAAAAATCCACCGATGTCACTACAGATAGGATGTTGGAAATGGCATCAGAGTTTTTAGTGCTGTTGTGGCGATCTCAGGGTATTCTGCCGTGACTTTATTCCAGGACACCGGAGTTGTTTTCTCAAACATACTTTTAAGGCCGCCGTCATTTGCGATCTCCAGCAGCTGTTCTTCTTCTTAAACAGACATGCTGGATTCACCTGGTTTGTTGATAAATGGGTCCGACAAATACCGTGTTGGTTTGTGTTCAGCGGAAAAAGTGACGTGACCGAGACAAGCGTCTTGAAATGCGTAAAGCATGAGTCATAAACGAGAGGATCCAGTAGTTTTTCAAAATAAAACACCGTTTTATTTTGAAAAATGACCGGATAATAGATAAAACAGAAAAAATGTAATTTATTTATTCTTCTGTGCGGCCTGGTACCAAATGACCCACGGCCCGGTACCGGGCCACGGCCCGGGGGTTGGGGACCACTGCTTTAGTCCACTCATTTCCTGTACTAGTACTATTATGAGATTGTAGTGTAACTGAGGTGAGGGCCAAAGCTGCACTCAAACTTGGACAGACTTCTTTAAGACTTGTCATCCAAACTAAAACATTTCCTTCTCTCATATTCTAGAGCATTAATTCTCCTTTTTTTGCACAAAACACACATTATTAAATTATCTAACTCATTAAGAAAAATGGATTTTGTCTGAGACACAGATATTTGAAACTCCATGTTGAGAATTTTATGAAAATGAAGAGGTCAGCTGAGCAAATTATGGCAATTTTGCATCTCCTGTGCACAAAAGCAGGTAGCCATTCGAAGTGGCAGCATGGTCACAACCAATAAGCCAACGGTGATTGGGCCTCTTTGGGGTTGGATTTATTTTAATTCACTAATCCTGTAATGGTGGAGCCGTGTCTCCCTGCTTGTGGGGGCTCTTATTTGGGGATTGACAGCACGGAGCCATGGCCAGCCTGTCTCCTTGCCTCAACAGAAAACTCACAGAGCCACTAAGCGGTATTTGACTCCTTAAGCTCCTGGAGGACTAAGGTTAGGGGCTGACGGGGGTGCGGGGACATAGAAAGGATGCAGGGCTCTGGCTCGGTGTGTGCAGTTGGTAGTGGTGGAGTTGAGGCCAGGAGGAGGGAGGAGGTGGTGTGGTATGGACCTAACAGATGAAACATTCACCCAAAAAGTGCATCGCCTCGGACTAATGGGGAAATTATTTATGAACTATTTGCAGTGCACCTGAAAATACCTCCAGTGAAATTATGTTTGGCAACCCGAACTGCTTTGAAGTCAATGGAGTGGCAATAAAAATTAGGCCTTCATTAGAGAGCTGGGCCTTTCAAACTGAATTGGCCCAGTCTCGGCGGGTCAGGGGCATTTAGGCAGCGCTCTGCTTCCTTCAGCTCTGGCAGCCACACACACATGGAAGCAATTTGCCTGATTCTTTGCTGTTTTTATGATTTTCCCCTTTAATTTTTTTCTCACCACACCGTGCTCCTTTTATGTTGCATTTAGGAAATTAACACTAACCGACAAATTACTTTGTAAATAAAAAAGGTAGAGCTTTAGAATGTCAAAACCAGAAGTAGCCCAAGGGCCAGTGTTCTCACTGCAACAAAGAAATCCTTCATAACTGTTTAGATATGTCGTCCTGCAGCCCGGCTTTATTTTATCAAGTGTATATAATTTTTCAATTGAAATAAATGTATAACATTCATCTCCCCTGTGTGCAGTCCTTGTTTCTGCATGTCCTCTTAAAAAAATGGTGCACTTAACTAAGAAGGGAAAAAAAAATCACCTGGAGGGATTTTGGGGGTCATTTGCAAACTGCTTCACGCTTTGGTCAAGCACAGATCTCATTCACAAAAAAACAAAACGAAGGCGGCCGACTGAAGCCAAAACTGTGTAATCTCCAGAAAACCAGATGCGCCAAAGTCCAGGGGATTGTAATCTTCAGAGATGTAAGCTAATTACTTAATCGCTTACATTCGCAAATCTTATTATTGTAAAAGAAATTGCTGGGGTGATTAAATTACTGATATTTATCTCGTAAAAGCGCTGATTAGGAGGTGATGCTAATCTGTCATTCTGAAGGGCTGATATTAACGGCATCAATCTAACAAAACAATAAACACTTAATATGAAAGAGATGTTTTGTGCACTCAGGGACCAGATGGCCCACTTGAGTCTGGAATGTGCAATATTCTGGCCTGCACGGCCACACCGCTAATGATGGGAACCGCAAACTGTTGACTTATTTAATAGAGTTGTTTTGGCCCATTAACCTGTTGTCTGACTCTGGCGGACACGTGAGTTTGGAGCAAGGTTTTTGTGCTTGAACGTAAAAAAGGAGACAGTCCGACATTTGTTCTTCTCTGCCGAGGTTTTCTGTGTGTTAATCTGAGACCTAGTTGCAAATGTCTTACCTGAAGAAAAAGCTGCCGTTCATCACAACATGTTCCATCTCATAAGTTAAATAGTGTTGCAGTGACCTGAGCAGCTGAACAGTATTTTTTTCTTAAACAAACTACTCTCACTCTGAATTTTGGCATATTTTGTGCACTTTTTCTAAACACTTTGAAAAATCCAAAACTGTAGTAGTGTGTGAAGCAATTCTCCAGCGCTCCGTCTAATGCTACAGAAGTGGCCATAAATTATGCAGCAGGAATATGTATATGTATTGACTTTAATAACAGCCATTTCCTACACGCAGGCTTTTGTACCTGCTGAAGAATCACTGGGGTGCTTCCCAACACCAGGCACGGGCTCGTGCTCTCGCTCACTCACTCCTCTGCAGACTTCCAGGTGGGGAAAATGAAACAAAAAGAGCATAATTAAAAGAATAATGGAGTCTCCTCTCGTTTGGGAGCGTTCTGATTTTTTTTTGCATTTGGCAACGTTGGAGGGATTTGCAGGAACTGTCGAGGAGCGTTAGTGTAAATAAGTAAACTCTGCTTTGTTAGACTGTGATACCTAATCAAGTCAGCGCTGACAGGAGTTCTCTCGCTCCGGCTCTCTCTCTCTCTCCTTTTTTCAATTTTTTTTTCTCTTGCCTCTTCCTCCGACGTGACATCCCATTGAGTGTTACTGCTGAATACTTGATGACACGGAAAAACAACAATCCCACTCTTTTAACAGCAAAAACAACAACCTCTGCGGCCCACACTGCAAACAGAGACATATGCGCAAAAGAATGTTTCTTTGCTTTATTCCTCCTCCCTTTTCCACCTACTTGTCCCTCTGCCCTGACCCCAAATTAGGTTTATTTGTCCAATTCTCCTTCCTGTTTGCAGCTAGTTGGCCTCCAGTGCTTTGTGTCTATGAATGCTAACATGTCTTACCTTGCCCTGGGCGAGAAAGAAAGAGAGCCTACCTGGTGCTTGGCTATTCTGCTGCGGTCGTCTCTCTGGAAACCTCAGACAATAACACACACAGACTCTCACGGACGCACACACACTCGCGAGCACACACTCTGACAGTCAGGCTGGGGTCTCACTGGCACCGGCTGTCAAAAACTGAATAGCCGCTTGCCGACCATGTGGTGCCCTTCTCAATGAGAAGAAGGCTAAAATGGCTGTTGACATAAGAAAACAGCAAACTCACTGCTCAGACTTGGACTCGCTCAGTCCCTCATGTCATTATATCACAATACACGGTACAATCAACATTCCACATAGTGATAGTAGAAAGAAGGGGTCAATCAGCAGCCTGAACTATGAAAACCACAAAGAAGATGTCATCAAACAAAAATGCTTAGGTACACACACTGAAAGATGTCTGCTAAACATAGGGGGCAGGGCACTATTAAGATGACATCAGGGACAACCTCTCAACAGCTGCATGGGAGTGCCGTCTGTTATGGAGGACGGAAAATGGAGGGCAATACAAGGGAACACTGATAGACTAACAGCAACACGGGGAGGGGAGTCATCACCCTTCTAAGCATGTGCTGATTGAGCCTGGCTCTTTTTAACCAGCAGGCCTTTGGAGACCTGGTAGTTGGCAGCGGGGTCACCAGAGTACCAGCGGAGACATGGCGCTTCAAACGGCTCGCCGCTCTTTATCGAGCAACTGCGTGTTGTGCGGAATGCGTCGCGCTGAGACTCACTTAGCCGTGGTGGGACCTGCTCTGATCGAGCTAACAGCTGGGATATGACATCAGCCGGAGTGTTGGCCGTGTTTTCACTCACTGGAGCAATTCTGCTCTTAAAAGGTTCCATCAGTACCACTCCGGGCGAGTTGCAGAGAGTCGCTTTTCATCTCTTCGGCTGTGCAATCCACCAGCTGGTCAAAGTGCCCCTCAGTAAGAAGGACAGAGACGCCAGAGTGCTGCAGTCATAAGTGGCTCATTGTCTTCAGACGCTCTGGAGTGCACGAGTGAGATGTGAGCACTTGCATACATAAAAAAAAAGTGCATGCACACGCACGCACACACACACACATAAGAATCTTTTAAACATCGGGAGATACATTTTTCCGTTTATGTCTGCTCTTAAGACTGTAACTGAAACCAAATGGCACCTATCTCTTTCGTCTATGACTCGCCATGGCTTTCGTGTGGGACATGTTTTGGCAACATTTCCCAAACTTCGGTTTGACCTCTGTGCAGGTACTTGTGGATGAATTTTCATGAGCGGTTCTGAACTGAACTGCGCTGTGCTTTTAGATTCAGCCTCCAGTCACAGTTTCCAGCAGGGGCCTCTTAAAAATACTAAACTTAACCTCCTCGAGAGTACACACTGTGAATTAGCACTTGAATATTTCTAACACAAAAATCCCTTTTCGCCCCGTCTTCTGTCCAAGTATCTTTCCACTGTGACACCAAGGGACCAATTGAGACAGAAATCTATTTGCACTGCTCTGTGGTGTGTATGAGTCTAAGCCGAGCACAAAGCACACATCGCCTGGAGTGAGTAAATCACCAGGGTGGAAGAAAAGAATGGTAGGAAAAAAAAAGTAACAGGGAAAACACAGCCACAAAGCAGCTTATCACATTTAGCACGTGCTTATTAGACCTCATGCCTCCGCATCGGCCGCGGAGAGATTGAGTTGAGCTATTTGAACTGGTTCAGACTGATGGGGAGTATGGGGTATTCTGATGAAATGCAGTGACATCGTCAAACTCACAAGGAGCCCTGCTATTTGGGCTGCTCTCTGGGTAAATGGGAAAAAGTATATATACCTCATAAATATGCACATTTTGCTGCCTATTTTTGAAGCTCAGTGAGCGTTTGCCTTGGAGCCTAAAGGAGCTGTTGGCAGCGTGGATTCATTCTGACAACTTTTATATCAGTTCTGCTGTGAATGACTTTCAAAGTACGTTTTTGTGTTTGTGGCCCCTGGAAACCCATAGTAACCATTTCCAAAATAAAAGACCCACGTTCTGCTTAGTGGTAACCCAGGGAAAAACTTGATCTAACTGTAATATTTACTTAATCTGAAAACCACCGTCATTATATTTAACTCTAGTCAGCCAGGCATCATGCTTGTTTGCTGCAATCTTTTAGTTAGAGCGGGAAGTTTGGATTGTTTTTCAGTTTGTCTCCCAATCAGTCCCATTCAACACTTCATGGTCTAAAGGAAACAGAAATGTACTGTAGACTGCTCTGTCTTCTTCTCCTGGTAATCCACTTACCATGTTCCTGCAGTCCCAGCTGTGATTCCCATAGAACACCTCCCTGATGTCCTCAGTGGTCTTGGATCCTGGCCTGGACACACAGTGGCACTGCCTGGAGGAGAAGGAGAATGAGCCGGGGGCAGGTGTAGCACTATAACCGGCACTGGATCTTGAAACTACAACACTGTGAAAAGGTCAAACAAGATGATCCAGGAGTTTGAAATGGAGTCAGGCCCAAGGCTCTAGTGTAAACTTTCACATCAAATCCACCAACTGAGCTTTTTAGTTTAAATTTGATCATATGTTTGGCTCAGTATTTACGCCACTTCCTGCGTTTGTTTGTCCGTTACTTACCAGAATAAAGAAAACCCACACGGATTTCCATTGAATTTTATGAGGGACATTAGCCAAGGATGAACCAAAATTAACCGATATTTATGTGCAATTTATTACATATCTAAATAAATATGTGTCTGAATTGAATTTAAAACATTTGGTTTCATGAGGGGTGTGTTAGGCCTTAGCAGAGCTATGGGCTCTACCAACTAGCTCCGTTTTAAGATTCCCAGTGAGTTTCACCAAGCTACAGTTGAAGACTACCTTCTTCTGATCATAACAACTGCTTGATAGATGAGATGTGAGACTACATTGAGACTGTTTTTGCTTCTCGCAAAAGAAAATGTATTATCAAAGCTTTTTTCTGTTATTTTTAAACATTAGAGAATGCATGTATTTAAAGGAAAGTGCTCTAAAACAGGCAGATGCAAAGGGCCCCAAATTGTTCTGCTACACCCCTGGTCAGGCACAATGTGACTTAAACAGCACTGATCCCAAACGTTTATGTTGTGTGTTCAAATCCTTCTGTGAGAGCTTTTAGAAGAAAGGCAACGACTGACCCAAATTAATCCATAACACTGTGGCTGTTCCTCAAATCAGTTCACACAACCACCACTTTAAATCAAAACTACTTCAGTCTTTTGACTTCCCTCAACACCGGGCTAATACTGTAGGTACCGCACAGTAGTTCTGCCTCATCAGTTTTAAACATTTATGGCAGGTTCTCACAACATCTACCCGTCCTCTTAAGCCTAAAAGGAATCAACAGCATTGTGACTGTCTCGGCAAACTTAAGCTCCCCTTTGTTTCTTTGCCAAAATAGGGCTCATTGCGGAGTCGCATGTTACTGCAGCCCATTCTCACGTCATTGCCCTGTCATACAGAATAAAGGGCCTTGGTCAGGGCTGCGGAGAGAGCTCACCTGTACAAAGTACTTTAAGTCATGCAGTAATTTACCCAAAAGGAGAAAGAGGGAAATAATTACAGTTTCAGCTTTGTTCTCTGATAAGAAAAGATGTTAATCCTCCCAACACTAAACTTGGTTGGAGGTTTGATCTGATCAATGTTGAAGAGACTAATTGTTTTCTGTTTGCTGTGGCAGAATGTACCAGCATACAGTCTTGAACAATATTCTGTGATTAACAGGAAAGAAATTTACTTGTACATTTACATTTTCCCTTCCCTACTTTCCTAACCGCTTCCCTCCCCACTTTGATCAGAAGAAAGTTTTACAAATTTTGTGTGTTGAGAGCACCCCTCAGCCTGCCCACCCCCACCCTCCAACCCTCCCACCCTGCCACCAACAGCCTCCGTCAGCCCCCTTGGTTCATTAGTCGACCTTTAGCCACCGAACAACAATTAGGCCTGTCGTTCGCTCGCCGGGCTCGACTCTGCCAGACCGACTGTGCGGCGAGGAATAGTCCCTGACTAATGATTGGCTAAAGAGACCTGACAGCATGTTACAGCCACAGCTGTAATTGACTGCAAGCTCTAACAAGCCTTTGAAAAGGAGGAAGAAATATTTCATAAGCTTGATGCAATTTGGTGGGCGCCTGTAATGAAAATAATGAATGTGATTCCCTCACATTTCTAACTTATAATTGATGTTTTTTGGGGGGAGAAATAATAAAAAGATGGAAACAGACACAGAGAGCGAGTGATTTGAAGATTTTTGATCCCTCTTCCCTTTCGATGTGGAAAAATGATTTTCTGGGCATTTTGTAGCTGTTTACATACCAATTTGTTCTGTTTTCAGCGTTTATAACAAGACTGATGTTTTGCTCTTCCAAACGGCCACTGATACCTCAAACACGGGGCACATGACAAGCAACTTATTATTTCATGAACAATTCACATCCCAGGCTCGATCCTCAACCCGACACTAATTGTCACGATACTTGTTTTTGGGCGGTGCCGTCCGTTGGGATAGCTCTGAGAGCCCGGCCTGCTTACAGCTCCTCCTTCCCGGCCGAGATTGTGTTTTTCAAGCGCACATTCCCGACTATAACTCCTTCTAAAACATGCACTAAATCGAACAAGCTACAAACACATATTTAGATTATTTAGCTATGGCCTTATCATCATTTTGTGAATAATTTGTGAATAATTCAGCTATGTCATTTGCCGGATACAGCAAATATGCTCTCTGCGAATTTGGCAAAAGTTGGAGTGGAGCGAGGGGAAAGTTTTCAGCGCTCGCTGTGGCCGGAAATTGGGACAAGAAGAAGAAAAAATTGGGCATCAAAGGCAAACACAATATCAGAGTCCAGTAATCAGGACATCCGCATTAGACAAATGGCACCGTGCAGGCAAATGAAAGGCTCAAATGATGAATTGGACCAAATTACATAGAAAAAAACAATCAAATATTAAAAGAGGGCACACCACTTTCCCCTCTGATATCAAGGGTACACAGCCAGTAATCACACGACTGAAATGTTCATCATTGCCTCCATTTAGTGTAAGAGTAATAAAAGACATGTCAGGGCTGCGAGAAGAATCCCGGCCTGGCCTCTCATTACCCACAGGGGACAGAGAGACTCTTGGGCCTAATAAGGACACGATTTAGGCAAATCAGGTCGTTATGATAATGTGGCCGCTGATAATAAGGCACTTTTGCTCTTGTTTGTTTTCTTATTTTGTGGCATATTTACCCTGCTTTGCCACTGAGGGAAAAGCAGGGAAGCATCTGATTGGTTCTTTTCTTTGATTTTAATTCTCCGAGCAGAGCACCCTTGATGTGCGCTTTCAATTCACCAGCGATAAAATCAAGACAGGGCCTGAATATTTAAACGTGGTCTTCTTTGCAGGCTTATTTTATAGGAGTTTCACAGGCTTTGTGTGGATGGTAGTCTATGGAAGTAATTACCTGTGAAATTTGAAGTTTTTTCTAAAGTAGGTTAACGCCTGAAAGTTAACAGCAGTTGACACAGCAGGTGATGCATTCGGTCTATGTTTCTGCGTATATTTAATTTATGAGAGGCTCCATAAACAAAGAACAAAGAATACTGAGCTGCGGAGCTTCACTGACTATCAGCTGAGAGTCACTGTTTGGATAGCTTTGTCCAGTTTTTACACGTTTGTTGAGGGGCTTACAGAGGATGCATTTAAACAGTTCCGCCAGACAACTCATGTGGAACGGATTTATAGTCCACTTCGAAAGTATACAGAATTAATATTTGGCGTCTGACCTGTGACCTTTTCAATCCCCCATCAATTCCTGCACAAACACGCCAAGTCTGGAGCCTTCAGGTGGACGGTTGGGTGGTGTTGGAGTTTGTTAAAAGCTGCATGAACACAGACGTCAGCAGAAGTATCGGAGGCAGAATGTGTCCGCAGCAGAGTTCGCAAATGAACTGCGGAGACTAAAGAGACAGATAAAAAGGCCTTGTTGTTATTGTTCTTTTCAGACAGGAAAGTCTGAAACTTTATAATGGTAACTACGGTTTACATCTGCATTAATATGTTTTAGTTTTAAAACCGGTCACTATTGCTATGTTTGCACCTGGCATCTATATTCAACCATGAGTTGTCAAGCCCATACAGCAGGTTGGGGGCTACAATGAGGAAAAGCTGGGCCAAATAGCATTAATGGGCTGAAGAACTGTCACATGACCAGCCTGCACATGGGCCAGGGTAAGTAATGTTGGTGAAGATTTTTAATTGTAAGATTAATAAAATGAGGCTTGATGCAAGAGTTTAAATGTTTCACTCAGAGCAGCCCCATTTTACAATACGCACGTTAGCATAAGAGGCAAATCATTCCTTCGGGCTGTCTGCCAAGAGATTTGCTGAGCTCATTAACACCCTCACGAGGTCAACTCATTTGATCCTAGTGGTCATATAGCTTTTTCTCACAACACACCTCGGAAACAAAAGGTAACTTTTTCACTCTAACAGATCAACAACAGCTAAACCAACACACTTCTTCTGTGTAATATGTGTGTATTGCCTGGTGAAAACATGAAAACACAGCAGCCTTTACGGGGCACTAGTGAGGCTTTAGACTTTTGGTGCATTTCCACAGACATGGAGGGAGACCCAGAGGGAGACAAAGACGAAGTAACTGCGAGACACACGCAGCCACTTTGCCATAGACAAAGGCAAAACGCAGAGAGGACAGAATTAATTTGACAGTGGATAAGTGACAGCCACTTTAGTGCTGCTCTTTCTTCTCCTCTCATACCCCATCCCAAGTCCCGCTCCTCTCTTAATTGCACGGCGGACATCTCCGAGCACGTTGGGGAATTTCACCCACGATCTGCCACAGATTAACAATCACAATGCGCTTTGTTGCTGCTTTATTTGCATGATAATTAGTTGGTGGCGGTGTGTGTCCTAATTTATTTATTATTTCACAAACATAGGTACACGGGGAGAGGGAAGGAGTGAGCCGGAGACGGAGCGCGCGAGAAAAAATAGGACAATGTGTATTAATTAAAGTCATTAAAGGATTGACTGAACTTTGCCTTGATGTGTTTATTCAATTAATAAGCAAAGTGGCAGATGACTGTTGGACTTTTATAACGATTAATTGTCTCGTTTTCGTTAATTTGGGCTCATTTATCTTACACACATCCTCTTAAGAGTTCACATCAATCTTAACCCATTTCTAAAATAATCTACACTCTTCTATTCTGTTTATTCTAGTGGATTTGTTTTGACAATAAAATATCAAATAATTGTTATTTGACTATTTGCCTTTTTTAATTTACTGATAATACAACTTGACTGGAAATGTACAAAAAAATGTCTTGCCTCCACAAAGTCATCTAAAAAAGTTGTAAGTAGTAGGATGATGCCAAAAACAATAAATGCAGCAGCTCATCTGGAGGGCATGAGGAGTCTTTGTACAAGTCACCATCCCATGTGCCACAGTTTTCTTTGTCCTCTCCTTTCTCCTCCTGCTTCCTGACTTAGGAACACAGGTCATTGTCCACCACTCTCCGCCTTATTCTCTCCACCAGCGAAGACGTCTCTGAGGTTTGGACACGGGGGAGAAGGAGCAGTTGGAGTTGAGTGCTTGAAAAAAATCAAAACCCTTCTTTATTTGGCCTCCTCTGTATCCTCCTTATTCCCGGCGCATTGTCCAGGGGAACAAAGGGAACCATCTGATTCTGTGATAGAAGGCAATGGCTGGTAAGAGGTTTGATTTGAGTGTTGAGGATGTTATTTGCCCAGAGAAAGCCTGAGGACGAGGGCCGATCGCGCTGGCAATGGAATCGGGCTGTCAGCTGGCATCTAGCGATAATTGCTTCCCATGGCAGGACCCCGTCGGCCGGGAGAGGAGGAGCGCGGTGTGGAGAGTCAACGCGGGAATCCATTTTCACTGCAGCCCAGTCATAATTGTTCCGTGAGCACGAGGATACTTGTTGCCAATCTGCGTGAGGGCCAAGCTCTGATTGACACCCATTGACCAGAGAGACCAGGGGATGGATGGAGAGCGGTTTGGAAGGCCTTGTTGAGTATCGCCACGATTGTCACTCAAAGATATGAAGTGCAGGAGAGAGGAGGGCAATGGGAAGGTGAGGGGGGAAAGGAAACGGAAAAGCAAAAAAATAACCGTGATAATCACGATTAATACGGTAAGTTAGTTCAATTATCCTGCTCCTGTCAGGATCGTTTCCTCTTTCATTATTTATCCTTTTCAAAATCCAACTTTCTCCCTGGTAAATGATCATTTACACAAATCAATAAAGCACTAACCCTGAAAACAAGCAACACAGCCAAATTTAATGATCCTTTCAGCACCATACTCTACAGGGGCAAATTTATATTTTATCCTCTTTAAGCTGCAGGAGAACTATTGATTAGTAATTGATAGGATCATCTCTTTAAATAGACACAGATGCCTGTCTGCTTTTTCAAAGAGATCCTTTACGCTGATTGTGATTACCACATGGTCTATAGCTCAATTGGCTCCTGCGAGAACAACTTAACATTTGAGGCCCACCGCTCCACTCCTCCTGTTAAGATGGCTCAGATGTGTTTGGGGGCGAAAGCACTCGAGGAACTTATCACTCACCTGTCCAAAGCTAATTCTGCTCGGTGTCAAGCATGGAATTGGATTTAAGGACGGAGAAGTTTCTCAGGTCCGTCTGCTGTCAGCAGGTCCCAGTGCCCTTCTCGTGTGTCACTTTATCCCTGGGTGAACATGTTAAATTCCTAACAGGGTATAAGGCACCATCACAGGCTATCTGAAGTCCTGGGCAAATCTCTGATGACACTCTCTGTTCCCCATATACCTCACGACTTTGGACAGGGATCCTCGGATATCAGCACATTGTATAGGGAATGGGAATTCATTGGAGATCCTGACCCTGTCACAGTGATATCCCATTATCCGTCAGGCAGGTGATCGAGATAAGCGCACACTGGGTAGGATTAGACAAGAGCAGATGCTTCAGAAGATTTTTAACTGTCACTGATATGAATCTGTAAATCAATCAGGTCGCAGCTTTGTATTCTCGACGGCTTCAGTGAGGTTTGTTTTACCACTCAGCGGCGGTTCCATCCGAACAACGACAGAATAATTGCTCTGGTAACAGTGCTGTTTGGAGCCTGGTGAGGGTCAAGGGTGAGAGATTACCCTGAAATATTTTCCCTGAGAAGAAATGGCTGCCTCAGTCGTCAGCTGCAGCCAGCTCACTGCTTAGCCTTGAGGCATTCAAATTGACAGGTCTCATTATGTGTGAACTCCCAATATTCCCCTTCGGATTCCGTGGCCTGTCAGTCTCCACCTGCCTGTCCATCTCGCCGCTGCAACACCCCGGCACCCGCTCACTGACAACCATCTCCTAACCGACTTTTGGGCTTGGAACGAGCCGCAGAGAGGGAGCGTGCGTGTGTGTACGTGTGTGCACGTGCAGGTGCAGGTGGGGGCACTGGCAGGCGTTGTAGAAAGAGCCCCTGCTTTCGGCTGACAATCTGACAGGGGTCCGCTTGTAAACAAACTGCAACAACCAGTGGGATCTAACTATAGGATTGTACTGCAAATTAGAAGGGTATCCACACCTCCCATGCATGCACATATACAAGCACCTACATATAAATATATGCAGGTGCATTCACGTATGAGCACACACACAGGCATGATGGTACCTTAGCAGAATCTTAAGTACCTTATGCAAACTGTATGTTTGTTGGGGAGGTACAGGCAGAGCACTGATGAGTGGCTCATTATGGCAACACCAGAACTACACACTGGGTATCGCATAATCAAAGCCTGGGGGTACGTATTAATTATCCTTTTGAATAGTGATGAAATTTTAAAAAGCTTCTCCTTAAGGCTCACATCACGGATAGATGAAACAAAGCGCAGCACAGCTTGTGCGCCCGGGCTCACATGTGTTTTTACATCTGTTCAGGATATTTCAATTTGATGCTCAACAAGCTGAGACCGAGATTAAAGGATAATAATGTGTCATCCTGCACACAAGCATCTCTTCCAGAGCGAGTAATGGCACATCAGCAGGCAGGCAGGCAGGCGGGCGGGCGGGCGGCTCGGCTTCTGGAGGAAAGCTAGCTAACAGCCATCACAGGCGAAGTCGATCCAGTCACGCATGTGACTCCTGCTTGTCTCCAGTCAAGGTTGCTGAGGCACTGTCTCTCTCCTTCCCCTCACACGCACCACTTGACTGGGAGAAGAGAATACAGACGGGTGGGATGGGGGGGTTGGGGGCGGTAGTTGTGTCGAGATTTGCTTGAGAGAAATATTTATGAGCTGATTCTAAAGAAAGCATGTCTTTAATGAACATGTTTAAAGGTTGTTTCACCATCTATAATTTATGTGCCAGGGCTTCGTCAGGGAAAAAAAGGCCAGCTTCGGTTTGTACGCCTGAATCCCCTGATCGTGACGGTAAAGAGCATCCTGAACATCTGTTTTGCCGGAGAGGTGTGAAGAGGTGTGACTGCCTGACACCGCTGTGGTGTGCGGGGGGACTCGTGGGATACCGAGGCATTGTGAGCGTCAGGATATTTGTTACCAGGCTGTGTGAGGAACCACTGATTGACACTCATTGACCAGAGAAACAAGAGGATGGAGGTTTGGAAAGGCCTTGGATATCAGCCTGACTGTCATTCAGAGAAGAGGAAGGATCGGCACTCACTTTAAAACATTTCTGTAAATATCTGCTCTACATTCTGACTATGTCCTCTTTGCAGATCTGATGCTTTCCAACTTCAGCTTCCTTCCTGGTGAACCCCCATCAATAAAGCAGTAGCCCTAACAACAGGCACCACAGGGAACAAAATAGTTTTACTTTCTCCATCTTTTTATCAGGAAAATGTATCTTATCTACTTTGAGCTACAGGAATGATCATTATTCCAACACAATTCATGTGATGAAACAGACTACTGTGGAAGTTTGCTTTGCTTAAGTGCCATTAAAAGGATGCTGCAGTGCAGAAGTATTGTACTGTGACATAACCACAGACCTATTAAAACAAGACTGCAGAGATATCTGACTTTAAATCAGTTGTGCCCGAATAAGGCATTTTTAAGCATGAACTGACTGACCAGTTTATAAGGCACACTGCAAAGGTATTAGGTGGTGATGTACGAACCAGGGGGGAAATGGTGCCAAAGGGGATACTTCAATTCTAACAGTCAATTAAATAAAATATTTAATTTTGTTTTAAAATAAATCCACACACTGGGTTAGCTTTAACACCTGAATAACCGTTACTGCAGTTAGTTAGCAAGCCAGCAGAGGAAATGATAGACATACAGAAAATCTAAGCTTAGTTAATGTCAAGTTAAAGTAATGCCAAAAGTATGCTAATGGTTTAAAGTTGAAATCATTTGTTTGTTCATTAGTTAATTTAAGGGCCATACACAACACAAACGTTGAGCTACAGTTAGCTGGCTGTAAGGCTAAAAGTAAAGAGGTAAACAGATAAATATTATAAATGAACTTAAAAGTTTGGATAATTGAAAAATCCTTAACGCAAAGCATATTGATGGTTCAATTCTATAGGCTAATAAAGTAGTTGCAATTTAATGTTTTATGGGAATAATACTAATACATAACATCCAGGGTTTGATTAATTCAAAAGGAAGATCACATGTGGTGTTGATGAAGAGTTAAGACTCATGTGAGAGGGCTGAGATTGAGGTTAATCCAGTACAACAGACCTGAAGTTAATCTTATCTTTATGAGGCTGTATCAAAGTGACATTGATTAAACTGTGGTCTTTTTTGAAGCCTGTGATAGTGTCGATTTGAATCACACTAACATCCATATATCCATCAGCTACACTGCTTGAGGGTCGCACGGGGGCAGGAGCGTTGAATTACACTTCCGGGCCAATGGACGGCCCTGTGGCAGTCAGGTAAGTCAGTGCTCACCTGTAATGTATGTGTGAACAGGATCTTGTTGCTTTGTGAGCTTCTGAAAACCTGGATTTCCCCTGAAAGAGAAAATATGAAACTACTTTTGCAGGCAAACGATATCAAAAAGACAAGGAGCCATGACAACATGCATCAGACCTCCTTTGGTTCAACAGAGCAACGTTTGTCTGGATGTCTCCTTCTATGACCAGAGTGGATGATCTAATCGCCCGCTGCTGCTGCAGATCCACCCTCAGTGATGACAGCATGGGTGAGCAGGTGAGGTCACAGCCAATTGTCACTAATAGGAGCGAGATCAGCCGCGGCACTAGCAACTGTGCAGGAAACTCTAACCTTATTATTTACAAAGCTGCACCTCGAACCTTATCAGTCTCAAACGGGGGTTTGCCTTCAGCGCGCGGCTGAGCAGAGATTATTCAGTCATAAAAAGACGAGAGAGGAAAACAAGGTATACTGTAGCTGTCAAAATTTCATCCTGTCTGAATTTCTCCTTTACAAGTGCCTCGCTATATGTAAACACAAGCACCCACCCACACAAAGACACACATCCAGATACGCAGCCAAAGAAAAAAGTACTCACTCCAGTACACACTGCATTTCCTTCCAGTCAAGGATGTTGGAAAACCTGTCAGACTCTCACAAAGCAAAGCCAATTTATTTATTTATTTGAGTTCAGAGTAATTACAGGCATTACCACGGTGCTTGGCTGTGACATCTCTTTATAAAATCAGGTGTCAGAGTGCGCCGAATCGAGACGTGCCAGGGAGGCAATGTGACTCTATTCTTCGTCTAATCTCTAATTAAATTAAATAGGTGCATGGGCACTTTTTTCTCCCTGCATTTGCTCGCTCTCTCTCTCTCTCTCTCTCTCTCTCTCTCTCTCTCTCTCTCTCTCCTCTCTCTCTCTCTCTCTCTCTCTCTCTCTCATCTCTCTCTCTCTCTCTCTCTCTCTCTCATCTCTCTCTCTCTCTCTCTCTCTCTGTCTCTCTCTCCCTCGAACCTCCCATCACATGAGTGGATAGTGGATAATCTTCGCCTGAAACTGCAAGTGTACATCTCGTCCAGAAAACTGTGTGTCAGCACTTCCATAATTTCTCGGTCCTGAGGAATTTTTTTAATATGACTGCACAAGTGCACACAGCAGCAGCTCAAGGAAAACACCAGAGCCAAGAATCCAATTGAAGGTATTTGTTTCCATTTCCGGCTATTTGGCAAAGATGAGACTAGATAAATATGTTATTCATTCCTGCCAAACACAGTGGCTTCTGAGGAAATGTGTTACTCTTGCCTCTTTTCTTTGACTCTAAATAATTGAACAGAGAGAGGAAGGCCTCTGCAGGGTTCATATTGAGTTTTTACTGACTTTTCCCACATCTGTTCCTACTGGCTGTCTCCCTTCACACACACACAACCACACACACACACACACACGCACACGCACTCCCCCACACGCACGCACGCAACCATAAAGATTCACACCCGCACAGATCAGATGACAACACAGCTGTCTCAAACGCACAGGCTTTGAGCTTTTGACAAAATAAGCAAGATAAAGAGGAGCGCAGGTACAATATGGTCAGACTCCGCTGGGTTTGCAGATGCCTACACTCCTCCTCCTTTAGCACGAGCACCACCAGGCGCCCCAGGGCCCTGACAGAAAAGATATGACATATTCAAAAAAAAGAAGGGGGAAATGAAAACAACTTCCCCCATGAAGACGAGAAGAAGCCTGTGTTTTACATCTCTCTCACAACGACAGCTTCAGGGACAGTTTATCTGCGAGAGACAAAGATACTTTGACATTGTCAGCTTCTGTCACCGACGCCACCAATGGTTGCTGGCGAGGAGCCGCTACAGCAAAGCGGCCTGTTCCTCTCGCGTTGATCTGTGTGTGCGCGTGTGAGAGACTGGGAAATAGCTGGGTCTTTTGTGTGTGTGTGTGTGTGTGTGTGTGTGTGTGTGTGTGTGTGTGACTTGATGTCTAGAGGCCTTTATGATAATGAACACTAGGTCTTCCCCCGCTAAAACATATCAATAAATAAAACATAGGAACCTCTCCATTGTGGTTGATTCACACACGGAAGCATGCGCGGGCCTCTTTTAGCTCGCTGCCACTTTAAGGGAGTGTGGCTCGGTTGTGATACAAATACACCATCATAAACACTTAAGATGAACAATCCACCTGAGACCGAGAAAGCAGCCCTTTTATCCACCGAGAAGGAGAGCGATACATAATTAAGAGAGGAAAGTGTAAAGATGTAATTGGTATGTTGTTGATAATCTTGATTACCATTATTAAGTCGTTTTTAAAGATACATGACTCTGAGCCATATTTAGAGGACCTAACTTATTAATCAGGCAGCTGTTTGCCATAGCTCTTCAGAGAAATACACAAGAAGGTACAGTAATAACAGTGCGAGTGAATAACGAAGGGAGCTGTAATGGGGTTTAATGTTAAATTAATACTCAGGTTAGGGGAAATAGAATTTAGGAGCTTTTTGTTGAGCTGAAAAAGTGGTGTGTGATGATTAAACAAAAGCTTTATTAGTATATAAAAATCACTGCACGATGAGGAACGAAGCTGACAAGTGGAATTAACAAAGTCAAAACCCAATTTAAATCACTGACTACTTAATAAAAACGATTTCTCTACTCCAACAGTGGTACCCACAGTGGGCCAGACAAATTCCCCCCCCCGCTCCTTGGTAATCTCTGCACAAGTCCATGTTTCTTTGTGTCTTTGCTCAGCAACTGCAGAGGTCACGATGTGGGTCTTACCCCCGGGTTTGAGGTGGGCTCTCAGGTGCTGTCTGCCGTCCAGGCTTGGCTCAACCCCCCACATCCATCCCTCCGTCTATCCTTCCCCAGGCTCCACTGCGGCTCTTCAAAGACTGCTTAAAAGACGATGTGGCTGAAATGGGGGGAAAAAAGAAAGATAAAGGAAGAGTAAACATTGATTACCTAGAAAACACTGGGAGGTGTTTATTTCCGGAGGCAGAATAGTTGTTCAAGGTAAGAGGATACAAACTGGAGAAAAGTAATATCTAAATGAGCCGTTTAAAGATCGGATAAAAAAAAATACAACATATTAGTGGAAAAATAACCACGTCCTAATTTGTAAAATAATTTCTTGTATGTTATTCATCCTCTAACATTATAAAAATAAAATAATATTATGGCCTATCAGTTCAAATCGGTGTAACTATACCAAAAGGTAGGGTTATACAAACTAAAAGGAGACAACTTTTGAGCTCACGGTCCAATGGAGGAGTTGAAAAAACAGTATACATTGATAAGATCATACAGATTACAAAACCTGACAGAAACATATGGTAATAATCCACAAAATTTTCTTAACAATCTAACATTCCTCACTCTCTTAATTCTCCTGCCGTATTCCAACTGATGTGAACTTGTAAATGTCACATCTAACTGACTCTAAATTTACCATATAGATTATATATAATGTCCCAAGTCCCAAAACACTTGGATGTTAAGAACAGAGATTACTTGAGCTCTACAGCCTTTGTGGTGAGGCTTGTCATAATAGTCATACTGCCCTCCATTGGTTAAAACATGCATTACAACAACAGTGCAGGGTTGAAGCCAGTATTGATGTTCCAGTTTGACTAATAGCATTCAAGCTCGTTGGAATCAGGTGAGATTAAATCACTGACGACAGAGGGAGACTTCATTTTGATGAAGCTCACTTTACTGAAATGCTGTAACTCATTATAATTAGGAACATCTTCCAAAAATGTATAACTCAGACAAGTTTATATATTTTAAAAATATAGCGTCATTGTAGTTTGGTGTGATTGTTATTAGATGTTGGCTCTTGGAACTTGCTTTCCTTCCCTGCCCGCCTCCTGTCCCAGCAGCCTCACGGTCTAAGGTCATGACAGCCCCACTGTATGTACACTAGGTCAAATCATTAGAGGAGAATTAGTTGCATTAAACATAACAGTATTTCTGGGCTTATATGCAAGCCAATTCAAGTACTCAATAGTGTTTTATATATTATATGCATTAGAGGCACTCACTGAAGAAAGTTCTGCAATATATTTATATGCTGTGTGGTCCATGGGGGATTAGAAAAGAATAATTTTCCTAATAAGTCCTCATCAATGTCAAAGATGCTCCTCAGGCTTATGTGTCAGAAGAGGAACTGTACTGCATCATCTGTCACCTCAGGGAAGTTAGTTAAACACATGACCTCAGTGAGGTGGGAAGTCATTCTTAAATTCCTCTGCAGAAAACAAGCATACGCAGAGCCATAAGTAGGTAATTAAGTGAAGCACTGAAGCATGTGAAAACTTAGTAGTTTAAAAAAAAGGCGACATAAATGTTTTAAAAAGCTCAGGGCAGATTTGCCATTTCGCCTGCGGAGGATGTGTAGCTGGTTGTAAAGCTAGTAATAGAGTAGTAAAGGAGCAGGTGGTTCTTGTTCTTCTATTTTATTTATTTATTTACTTTCTATTCCCACTAAGGTGTTGTGGAAATGCACTCACCTCTAACTGTAGCTACTGTATCAGTGAACCCTAACCCTAACCCAGTCACTGTAGGGGGGCTTTATGAAAGTACATGATTGGACTGGTTACAGTGAAATAAGTGACAATATATTGAATCACAATAAACTGTCCTGATCAAAGCTAAAACAAACTGAAAAGGCTGGCATAATAATAATAATTAATTAAAAACACAAAAATCTAATCTGTTCATCCTTATATCCAAGTTTACGAATTGTACCAATTCCCTTTAGGTGTTTCAGAGATATTTGTTCATTAGAAAGGGACGGAGGGATGGATTGACAACAACAATTCAATGAAGACGTTGAAAGAATATAATTAAAGATATTCAGTGTATTTTGTCATAACTGGTGTATAAATTCTTGAGTTATGGCCAAAAGATGTTTTCTTCTCTCAGAGTAGCCTTGACCTTTGATCACCAAATTAAAATTTGTTCATCTTTGAGTCCGAGTGAACATTTGTGCCAAAATATAAGCGATTCACTCAAAAGCCGCTCCTGAATTGTTTAGTTCATAAGACAAAGAAATGTGTTTAGTAAGGTCGCAGTGACCTGGACCTTTGATCAGCAAATTCAAATCAGTTCAACCTGGAGTCCAAATGAATATTTGTGCCGGATAAATTTAATTTACTGCTGAATCATGTTCCCAGGACCGGAGATCACAGTGACCTTGATTTAAGGCCTTTGACCCCCAAAATATATTCAGCTCAGGAAAGTTTGTTCTAAAAATGAAGGGATTCACCAGGACAGAAAGATATTTTGTGAGGTCGCAGTGACCTTGACCTTTGACCACCTAAAATGTAATGCGAGTAAAGAAGATGTTACTGAGATTTCCCTCAGAGTAGGCCTGATGGACTAAACTTTGCTCAGATTTTCGTGCGATGTGGTGTTGAAAAGTAAAATTATAAATATGAAAGAATCGAGGTGAGCAGCAAAAAATTTAAAATTGTAATCTTTTTCTGTTGATCAACACCCATAAAAATGGGAACAAACCATGACCTATAATAAAAAGTGGGTTGTGTGAACATTTTAACAGTTAAAACAGCTGTTGTAAAGTTATCATGAGGTGAATGGTAGAGAAGCTGACTTCTGTTTGGGCTTTACTGGTGAACGTTTTGGACTTTGTGTAGCTGTCTGTGAGGCCTGACTGGAATAATGAGTGGCTAACGTCTGGGAGGCAAGAGGAGGGGAGCTGATTCAAGAAACTGGTCATGTTTAGGATATTGCCATGATTCAAACCAGATGGTACTGAGAAAACATACACTTTTCATTTTTCATTACATTCTCAAAGTCCTGTGGATAACACATCCAACCCTTCTGAAGGCTGGTCTTAAAATCATGTCAAACTGCCGGCAATGAATTTCTCAATGGAATCTATAATATAATACACTGAGGGCTGCAGTTTATGAGGAACCTGGCAACTCTACCACAGTTCTGTCAACAAACTCATAAGCCCTGATGAAAAACGCCCAATGAATCAGGCCAAGTTCGTTCTCCTCATTCACTGAATCAAAGGCCTGGACATGCAGTCAACCCCACAACTGGAACTTGTCTTGAATAAAAGCCACATACCACCTCTGTGCCCCCATGTAATGCGTATGCCTATGCACATACAGGCACAGTCCCTGAGGCCCGGGAAGATGGTTTGGCAGGGGATCACGAGGAACAGGTCAACATGAAGAGCAGGGGAAGGCAAGGCAGATGGAGGAGTCAAAAGAAACCCGGAGAAGTCTTTGAATCCACTGGAATTCCTCTCCTCCTCCGCGGCTCCTCTGGGAGGCGTCAGGAGCCTGTGGAGAGAGCGAGGTAAGACGGGGCCTGTCAGGAACAAAGCTCCGAATTCACATGATATGTTTAGCTAAAAGGGTGAAAGAGAAATGAATCAAAGCTTGGCGGGATCAAAGAAACGCAACAATAAAGTCAAGGCGGTTGCCATGGGACCAGCAGGAGATGCATATCATTTATAAGTTGTTCTTCGGCTCTGTCAGATGTGGAGGGAATTGATTGTTATTGTTTGGAGGATGAACTGCTGCTGGAGGGGGTTAAGAGCAAGGGTCATCATCGCACAGTGAGAGGAAGATATCTGCTCACTTGTTTTAAACAGCGGCTGCCTGTGATCAGTGTCAGAGGCCGCCGCCGATCCACCTTCAACTCGTGATAACAGACAACAAGACAGACACAAAGACAACTTTGTCAACCCCATAAATATCTCGTCGGCACAAACCATTGATAGGCTAAACATTTGTTTTGCATCTTACACTGTCAGAGGTTATGCTCATTGTTACTGTTTGAATGTGAAATCAAATAGACTTAAGCTGTTCACTAGAGACTTTCATTTTCATTCATGCGGCGCAATTTTCAAATGAGGATTGTGGAAGCGGCGCACTGGCGAGGACTACGCTGGTTCACCTAAATTACAAATCGCATAATTAGTCAATTAAGGTAGTGGTTTCTAACCACGCACATCATTTTTATACATCCTTAAAACATCTGTCGCTAACCCAATACATAGAGGTGAATAAAATCTATTAAAGGGAAATTAAATTGTTAATGTGGATACTAATCACTTTTTTGGAAATGCATAAAATAATGAAAATTGTTAAAGGCCTGCTGATTGTCAAGATATTTAGTAGTAGCACTTAAATGGCACTTACCTATAGCACTTTATAGCTTGGCTTTCCTGAAGAAAATGTTACTTTCTTGATTCTTGTTGTTCTGGGTTTGTACCCTCATGATTGGAATAAATAAACATTTTAAAATGTTTGTGAAATTTGGGTGAAATAAGCCTTTAACTAATTCCTGAATCACGTTGGTGACATCGAATATTTTCTGGCACACAATAAACTGTTTCCAAGCAACACAACTAATTGTTTCAGTTTTGACTTTTGACCTCAAATAAAAAAAAATGCCATAGTTGCAAAGGATGAAAAGAAAAAACAAGCCCAGATGTATGGCAGCTAAAGCCTCACCAGGAGAAAAGAAAAACTCAAATGAGTTTGCTTGAGCAAGTGGAACACATCAATATAATAATATTCTGTTGCTGAGTGGTTGTCCTCTAGCCAGACAGTCAGCGGTTCGATCCCAGTCTTCCCCATCTGCAGTGTCCTTGGGCAAGATAGTGAACCCCATATTTCCCCCATGGCAAAAGGGCTGCACATAGATGCACTATATGAATGTGTGTGAATGGGTGAACGGCATTAAATTGTGCTGTAAGGGCTTTGAGTGGTCGTCAAAACTAGAAAAGCTCTACATAAATACAAAGCATTTAATTATAGATAATTATTGGATTTCCCATTTGCTCATATACCAAGCAACTTGATATTACATGCAGGTTTCTATTAGTGTGTGCATGTGTCGTCATGTGTGTTTATATGTGTTGGTGCAGTGATGAGACCCAGTCTGTCTGCTGCTCTCTCAGACTGCACCCATGAGACATCCCAAAATAACAACAAAGAGCCCTCAGTGGGTCGGATGAAAGTCCTGTCACCAACCATTTCAGCACCGAGTCTCCTCCCCTACTGTATCTCTGAGTGACACCTCACACATCACATGGAGACAGGACGGGGGGGGGGAGACACACTGTCGCATTTGACCGCAACAAATATTTCCTGATGTAAATGAGACCTTTGTTGGCTTCAGCAGCAGGTGCCGCTCCACTGTTTCACTGCTCACACAGGAGCCCAGTACATGTTAAAGTTGAGAATTCTTACTGGTTAAGATGAAATAACTGAGGCCAATACTGAGATTGACTGTTTTAGAAATATGATTACTTACTTCTTTGGCAAAAATGTGATAATGAGATATGTCTGTGTTTGCAGGTGAAAGCAGGAGGCCATTATTATAGCTTGGCTTAGTTTAGCTTAGCATAATGACTGGAAACCTTGTTTAACATGTTGCTAACTCAAAAGCCAAAACATAAAAAACAAGAACTAGAAACCAGGGTGGTATTTGTAACAGATTTCTGTAGATTAGAAATTTATTAGTTATCTTTAGAGGTAATTTGAGCTCCATGTTCCCAGTCTTTATGTCAAGCTAAACTATTGTTGTTCACTTTCTCTGCACAAGTTAGACAATAAGATGCCACTTAGTGTAGTCTGTGTGCAGATAATGGCAGGGGTTGGTTAGCTTAGCATCAAGACTGGAAACAAAGACACTACCATTACTTCTAAAGCTCGATAACTAGGATGTGTATTAATCAAAAACTGAAACACTAAAAAGGGGTGTTTGTAGCCAGGGTCTTAAAGGGATAGTCCACTGAAAAATGAAAATTCCCTGATTATCTACTCACCACTATGTTGATTGAAAGGTGGGTAAAGTGTTTGAGTCAAGTTAATGTCCACTGTGGTCCAGTTCTTCTCGCAAGAACTGCAGCAGTACATCGGAGGGTCAAATGTGAACAGCTAAGCTAAGCTATGCGTACTCCCTTACTTGGCCTGAGTTGGTGAGTATGTGATAAAGCTAGGAGGTGGTTAGCATTCCTTAGCTTAGCATAAAGACCTGAAACATGGAGAAAAAGCAACGGTCACTTCTAATTTAGAATAAATGTAAACACTAACCAAGTACCTGAACACCCTGTAAATTTTCTAATGTGCTTAATTTTATACAACTTAAAAATGTACTAATTAATTATGGAAGGTGTATTTGTAAACTCTGGTCAGAGCTATCATGTTTCCCCTTTTTTCCAGGCTTTAACTGTGCTAAGCTAAGCTAATAGATGCTACAGCTCCATACTTGACACACAGACATGACGGTGGTGTAAACACCTTCTCTTCAAACACTCAGGACCAAAAAGGGAAATTAAATAAATAATAGGTTTGGTTAAGTGTCAAACTTTTGTTGATATCCGACAAATAAAGTAAAGTATCATATTAAAGTGCAGTGGCTGAGCATATTTAATCTACTGATGTGTAACACAAAAAATAACACTGATCCAGTAAAGTACTTTCTTACAGCCACGACCAGCAGTTAAATCCACAGTGAAAATCTGATCCACCATTGATGTCAGGCCAGCAAACAGAGACAGAGAGAGGGAAAGAGAAAACTACAGACAGCAGAGAAGGACTCCATTGTTATTTCTAACCAGTAGAAGCCCTGGGGTTATTTTTCCTCTGCCTTGAAACAAATCAATGAAGCACAACTCACTTTGAACAATTGCACATTTGCTGAAATCAGATTTGAGTTGAGGAGCCAGCCGTCATCGCGCCTATTCTGTTTGTTGACAGAGGAGGACTTTGATAAACAAGCCTGGGCTTTGAAACAGGTGCCCGCGCACAAGTTCAGTTCTGAGCGGCGATTCTGGAAAGAAAACTGACTGATTAGAGAGTGTTTGTTATTCTGCGTGCAACTATTTGGATTCTGTGTATCCTTTCCCCAAAGTCACAAAGAGGCTGAAACAATGATCGTGTTTATTTTTCTCAACTAAGATAACACCCGAGTTTGATGAGGATATTTGTAATATTTCAAATAACCCAGTGGTGGAATTGTCTGTCCTCTCCTGTCAGTTTGACAGACGTGTCAACAAACAATAAAAACTTTACAAAATCAGCCGTGATGCATTCTTTAGTGAATGATTCCTCCTAGTGGCTGTACTGGAAGTGGCATGGGATTTCACTGAAGTACAAGATTTCCATTACAAATGCTATTAACTTACTGGATCTTATAAAACGTCCCTGTTATTACTTTGCGTCATTCCTTTAAGGCTGATTTCTCAACTGAAAACTAAGGACATGAATTAAGCCCTGGCGTGTTTTCACTGGCTGTTTCTGCACCAGCAAACACAACATGCACTTCTCCCAGTTCACAAACCCAGCTTATCCTCCCCTATCAACATGTGGAAGTGTTTTCAAATCGCTATCTGCTAGCAGCAAATGGTCTTAAATCAGTCATTTTAATATCAAAGCACTTAACACTAGAATGATGATTACTTGCAGGTGGATATTCATGCTGCTTGTCAAGTCCGCATTTGAAGAAAATGACTGAGCTCTTATCCGACACGTACAGTACAGACAGTGTTCAATAGGCAAGATCACATTAC
Source organism: Pseudopleuronectes americanus (assembly GCA_038501795.1). Lineage (NCBI taxonomy): Eukaryota > Metazoa > Chordata > Actinopteri > Pleuronectiformes > Pleuronectidae > Pseudopleuronectes > Pseudopleuronectes americanus. The sequence goes on from CM076727.1 coordinate 5,674,195, forward strand.
ATAAGATTACTTTGGAGTTTCAGCAATTTTCCCAAATTACACCGGCCTTTGGTCTCTGGTAAACTTGATTGACTTGAATGGTTTTCATTAGAAAGCCCTCGTGGAGCCTCTGCTGTTGACGCTCGTACACAAGAGTCGAGGCATTTTGGGGGTGAACGGGTGCAGCTGGGACACTGGATGTGGAAGGCTATGCAAATCCCTCCATGGAAATGCTTCATCATGCTTTAAGGGAACATAAACTGTGCCGTTGGACTCGTGATGCTCCTCTGTAGCTCACAGGCCCGACACGAGCATTTGGTGTCACTTAAAAAAAGAACTGATCCGAAATGCATGTGTGTGTATGAGGCCATGAATCAATGCAGGCTTTCACAGCCAGTGTAGCGTGAAAGTGCTGCAGTGTTTGGTGTTTTGATGCATTCAGTGTGTGTTAACAATAACACAAACCGTATGGGATTTACGCTCACTGTCATATTTGAACTTGAGAATAACCTCCCCCTTGTCTCTCCTCATTGACAGAAAAAAAAGGTGAGTCATGGAAATCAGTTAGATGTCACAAAGAGCCTGAGCCTGGACTGACAAGAAAATAGCCATGAATAACATGACCACCCTTATTACCCCTTGAGGAAAATACTTAGAGAGGGATCCAAAATGAAGAGTAATCCGGATACACTTTCAGTGTCACAGAGAATAAAACCGATTCATCCTGGCCAGAGATATTCCCACATTCTCGTCAAATGTTTGGCTGCTCTCACCTGCTGCTTCAAAACTGAGATCCAAGGTTTATCTGTGAGGAATGGAAGGGTTGTGTCATATACTTCTCTGCATTGAGTCTAACTCACCAACCAAGCACATGAAGCACAAATGAATTACTAAACTTGGCAACATAAACCATGAATTATGCCACTCATTGTTCAAATATATCAAATCTCGCTTCCACTGGAAAGAATTACAGCTTCAGCGAAACAGGAACTCTGGGTTTGTCCAAGTTTTCTGAAGAGATCTGCGGGTTTGTGATGCCACCCTGAGGAGAGACACTGCCATAGCAGGAAAAGAAAGCAGTGAGTTAAGTGTCCTGCAGCTGGAAAACAAATATCTGGCTTACATTTCCAGGATATTGAATATCACTTGGGAAGGTGGGCTGCATGTACTGTCAGCAAAAACGGTGACATGCAAAGTGTTTTGCTCCACAGCTTAAATTTGGGATAGATTAACGTCAAAGGAGATGAAGTCGGAGTTTGATCATTTTCGGGAGGAAAAGGAGAGCTGTGCTCTAACGGGCCAAATAGCAATAATACATGCAGCGATTAAATAGACAGTGCTTGATATAATTATCTATCGGTTTGTGGGACTTAACTTAGCAAAAGTGATGTGGGAGCACAGGGGGAGGTTAAATCTTCAGGTTATGAGAGGTTGTATATGATCGTCATGATGGGAGAATGAGGCTTGCCAGAGCTAAATGTCCTCAACCCATCAGACAAGATGAAGAGCAAGACTCCACCCATCCCTCAAGAACACGTTTGACATGGCCGCCATGAGAAACAGGCTTTTCCTCCCTCATCACTGGCAATCTTCCTCCAGCCTTTTACAAAGCTGAAGTCCACATGAAGTCATGACAAAATGACATCCTATTTAGATGATAACACTACTTAGATGTTATTATTTCTTCTTTAATCATCTTAGCCCTGTTGCATCCAGATTGCATCATCGTAATATGACAGTCCAGAGCATTAAAAGGCAGGACACACACACCCCAGCCACAGCCATCATCCTGCTGACCACAGACTGAGTGCTTATGGAGAGAGCATTCTAAAACACACCAAACGGTCCCAGACCGCTCGGTTTCTAATGCATCATCAGTATGTTAATTAGGTAGAGTTTCCACAAAACAAATCTGCCATCTGGTGACAGTTATATCATTAATTTAATACTGATATTTAAGGTATAACGTGAAGTTCTGCGCCTAGAAATGTGGTGACAAAGTTGGCCATGATGAATCCCATACCCAGGACAACTAAGAAGCCTTGGACTGGTACAGCTTTCCAATCACATCTGGCTGGAACAACTGGTGCTGTTCCAACATTAAAATGCAGTGGGTTGTAGGGGGGATCCAGCGATGCGACTCCAGCCGCACCATCAGCGGTTAAGTTACAAGAAAAACGGTGCCTCAATGTTGTGAGCTTCTCGCCCGCCCCCCCACCTAAGAGGATCTTTACTTCCCAAAAGGAATTAGGTTGGGGAAGCATGTGGATGAAAGAGGCACCATTTCCTCACAAAAAGCATGTTTATGGTCTTTATGATGCCCAACTGCTCCTCAGTTCCTTTTAGGTGAAATAATGGACATAATGGTGACCGAGGTACGACAGTTAACAGAAAAGAGCAGTCTAAATCGTAGGCAGACTGCAGAACACAAACTCTAAACTCTGATTTTACTCAGTGTCCGACTGGGCCATGTATCACTGTACTGATATACAAACTATGATATTCTGGATTCAAAGTTACCTGTACGTGTATGCAGGTCATATTGCGAATATAAAAGTTAATTATCAATAAACTTAGCAGCCACTCTCACTGATGATATCAGATAGGCAACAAGAGCAAATAGTTCATATTAAATGTTCATAATGGGGATTTGTCATCTTTTAGTTGTTGATACTTCCATGCAAAGGGATTAAGATGCTTTATAGACATAAAAACTATAGTGGGTTGAAGGGATGCACAAAATACTGATACAGTCAGTTCAGTGGAGGAACACACAATAAATAAATAACACATTTAATGTGATTGTTGAACCTTTAAGAACCCGTTTAAATGCTCTTTAAGTGTTTATGAATCCATAGAATTAATCCGGTTGAAGAAAGAAATCAGTTTAATGCATATTTAAATATCTCCCGTTAAGTACATTTTGGTGACGATACTTTTACATATTGAAGACAGAATTTTAAAGTATAATGAATAGTTTTCATTCAATTACTATATTGAAAACTATCCATTCATCAAATAAACATAACACCTAAAATACATTGAGACAAACATATGCGTATGTGTGCATGATTGCCTTGCTACATTTTGAATGGCAATAACAGCATCTAAGAAGTTCCTTGTGTGAACCACACGCGTGTTCCCAAATCCGTGTTTGCTTAGCATGTCAGCGTACTTGCTCTCTGTTCTCTCGATTCCCTCAGTCTGGGTAAGCATGTTCAGAGACTGCAGAGCGGAGTAGGGGGTCAGTCCATCCAACATGGTCTCAGCTATGAGTAGTGCACAACCTAAGACCCAACAGAGATGGTTCAACACCTTAGTGTATTGGGAAATCAGAAAATGGCTTGGAAGACATGAACAAAACCACATTTATTTTGTTTGCAGAACCTCAAACACAATCAGACCATTTTTCATATGATCCATCTTTGTATGACATATTAAAGCAAAACATTGTTCATAAAAACTTTCTCGATCCTCATCCTCGATTTCGACAATTCCTTGCTACAGCATATAGTATATTACGAGGTCATCAGTACAATCCCATTGAGTGATGTCACACTCTGATGCAGAGCATAGCATCCAGTAGGTTGTCAGTATGTCTGACGTGTGCTGTGATGAAACCGTGGCTCTTCAATAGCAGAGTGTATTCTGCTGCGCTCCTTTGTCTCCCCACGCTCATGCTGAGGGCCTGAAGCAGCCCACGACTCGGGCCCCCTCTGTCTTCATCCAGGAAGATCTCACTTAGCAGGAGTCCACAGCCTGGCAGCATGGTGAAAGTGTGTGACACGTATGTAGGTGTACAACTTTAGAGAACACTTGTAGTTTGGCATCCTCTTATCATCTTTTATTTAATTTATTTACATTTATTCTGTCTTCTGAATAAATCCCAAGAGAAAGAAATTAGGAAAAGAAAACTACTCTCAAACTAATCCCACCACAGCCTCACTCAAATCAAACTGGGAGCTAATCAGAAAAGGCTAGTAAATATTCTGATAATAGAAATTAAAAAAACTGGATAAAAACATCATACTGCGTTAGTTACAGTGATCAGTAAAAGCATGATATTACCAAGATAAAAGACTTAAAAAGGTGCTGTTTGTAAATTGTCTGTGTCGTCTCTTCTAGCAAAGGGATTTGGTCCCTTTCCAAGTTTCAACAATAAAATAAGTTATAAGAGACAATCAGAGCAGCACATCTACTTCAGAGAAGACTGTATAGGCTCCAGTAACTTTCTATCAGAAAGTGATGAGACAGACATGCCATGGCTAGCGCTTTAGTATGCTAACTTCAGTAGAAGAAATGGTGTGATAGAAATAGAAGACAAACACAAACATTGTCATTGTTTAATACTGAATTTGATTGCTAAGTCAACACTGTTAACGCTGGTGGAAAGCGGCTCAGGCTTAGTTTTAAAATGTTAAGGATTTTACCTGGTTTGCATGTTTGCGCGATTTTGCCCAGCAGCGTGTGAACCTTCTCATCAGACCAGTCATGAAGAATTCTCGCCAGGATGTACAAGTCTGCTTTGGGCAACTCGTCTTGAAAAAAGTCTCCTGTTCATAAAACAAGGACACGTTTTTGGTCCCAGAATGAGAAAGTATTCATTTATATTTGTCACTTTGGTACGTTTAGTGCAGATAAACTATCTTACCTGCTACAAATGACACTCTGTTGTCTTTGTGCTGCGGACGGAAATGTTCAATCATCTCAACAACAGCAGGTAGGTCAAACACGGTCACAGACAGCCCAGGATGAGCTTTAGTAAACTCGTAGGCCATGGCACCAGTGCATCCTTGAGGGGAAACAAAAGATCTGGAATTGATTTGTTGCTCAAACAGAAGATTTAAACTGTTGAAATTCTCCTTACCTCCAAGATCACAGGCTGTTTTAAAAGTGGAGAGGTCGAAGGCTGTGGCCACATCTTTCCCTGTAACTTTGGCAATGCTGTGCATGGCACGCATGAATCTCAGCTTGATTTCTTGATTGTTGTAGTAAGTATCCTTTAAAAAGAGACAAATGTTTTGAATGTGATCTTATCTGTGTTAATGTGCATAAATCTGAGGGTGAACTTGAGGTTAATCACCTGAAACAAATTATTCGTTTTCTTGCCAAAGGCCTTCTCATGCTGGTGAGAACCTTCCACCACAGCGCTCTCAAGGTGTGAGAAAAGAGGCCACACTGTGTTGTTACAGTGCTGGATGTATCCGTGCAGAGAGTAAGCTGCATCTGACCTCAAAAAACGTCCTGCTAGATCTGTGTTCTCGTACACAGGCTTTTGAGATGCTGGGAAACACCATAAGACAATCGAAAGGTTTAGTATTACATGCTTTAAGGTAGAAAAAGTGATGTCAGGGAATTGTCAACAGGGTTGGAGCTGACTAACTTCTGTCTTTGCTCTTCAACAGTCCCAGAGACACACAAGCCTCCAACAGGCATTCAGTCCCCTTCACAGAGGCTTTGATCTCCTGGGCCATCTGTGCTGAATCCAGCCCTGGGCTGCGATGAAGCAGGTCAAACACACACAACTTGGAAGCAGTAAACAATGCCTGGAATTTTTTTGGGGAAAGACAGAATGGAAAACAGAAAATAAATTAAATTGTACATATGCAAATGTCTCAAGTGATGTCAGACAAATACAACACAACTCTGTGGCCTATGGAGCTTGACACTCGTGGTAGATCTTTCTATTAGTTATATCCACCAAGGACATTATGTTTTTATCGGTTTGTTTGGTAGTTGGCAATATTACACAAAATCTACGAAACCGATTACAATGAAACTCGGTGGAAGGATGGGTAATGGGTCAGGGAAGAACTCAGTCATTTTGATATGGATCTGTGGGCAGAAACAGCAATTACTTTCACTTTATTTACCATTGCAAGACGGTGTGTTTGTCAATATCTCAAATGATTTTCCAGGGATTCAGGGGGACTGATATTTAAGTTTGTGCAACTTGAGGCAGCTTGATTTTAAAACGGGACTGATTGCTAAGTGCCATTCTATTTAATCAAATAAAAAGGTTTTATGTTTTCAACTATGGTTCTATCAATGTGCATTATCAATTTCATTCCGTTCGAGAAAAATGTTTTAAGATCCTAAAGGAACATTCCAACATTTTTGGAAATATGCTTATTTTTTAACTTGAAAGTTGGATTAAGCGATCAATATCATGCTCTGTTTCATTTTAAACAGCACCCCCAAATCTCAGTTAGTAACAAATTATATCTTTTGTTTCTCTGTTTAAGCGTTATCTTGTTAACATTTTGTGGTCACCTTGAGATTGCCAGGCAACAGACAGGGAAACAGGAAGTCAGTGCAGCTAAACCAGAGTTACAAGTAAAACCACATAACACATAAAACCACATCTTCATTTTGCACTACTTTTTGGCAGAGATTTCCGTACAGATTAAAATCAAGTTAAAAGGTGTCCATCATTGTTCTGTCTTATGACACGGCCAGTGTGGCAGTTTCCTCTTGTTTTCCTGGCTGCCATGTTATTGATTGATATGAGAGTGGTATTGATCTTCAATTCTTGGCAAGATAGTTAAAGTATTTTCCAAAAATGTTCAACCTCTCCCCCTTAAACTAGGTTAAACACTTCATTACACCCCCCCTGGAGTCAAATACAATAATTGCAAACAATATTGGTAAACATTTCAAGAGTAAGTATAGAGTTTAAACCCCAATACCTTTGAGGCTTTGAATCCATCCATTAGTTCCATGACTCTTTGCAGATCCTCTCTTTTAGGTTCACTGTCCTCCTGCTTTGCGACATTGAGTTCGATCATCTGCCCTCTGCTGGGGATCAGCGGTAATGTTGTGTTGTCAGAGCCTATGATCTCAGCGCCTCTGTCTTTAGAGAAGTTGTTCACCAACATCCTTGAACTCTCACTCCCTTCACTGTCACCGTCTTTCTTTTTCACCTGGAAAAATAGATGGTCTGCTGTAAATAAGAAAAGTTAAAGGATTTTACTCATAGGGTGAAATATACAAACCTTATTGACTGGACTGAGTGAAGGGCTGTCGTGGGTGTGATGTGTTTGACTGGCAGTTGGGCTGTTTGGTCTGATGCTGTTTGAGGAGTTGTGTTTTGCTGAAGAGCTGGGACTCTGACTGGAGGGATCTGTCAGGTTGTGTGGGAGCTGAGAGAGTACTGAGGTGGACTGAGGGCTGCTCTTGCTCAGACGAGCGGATGCACTCTCCTGGTCTGAAGAGGAAGTACAACGGTTGTAAATAAGGTCCAGCTGTTTGCAGAAGTGATTGAGGGGGAATCCCACGACATTGAGGAAGTCTCCGTGGACGTACTCCACCAGCATTCCCCCAAGAGCCTGGATACCGTAACCGCCAGCTTTGTCCCTAACACACAGAGGCAGACTTTTCACTAAAACAACAAGATACAGTTCACACACCATATTATACTTTGACAACCACCTAGTAAAATGTGCCCATGTGAAAATTAAGCAGGAAAACCAACACAGTGAGCGAGTGGGCGTGTTTATGATCTAACCTGAGAGAGAGATAAAACTGAAAAGATTAAAAAGACGACCCATACACAGTTGCGGATATGTCAACTTGGAAACACAACAAGATTCGAGAGCCTTTGATAATAAGGAATGTGGGCCTGTAATCAAAAACACGTCAGCAGAATTCAAACATCATGTCCGTCCTCCTTCATTTTCCAGGTTCTTGCCTGAAAACTGCTTCTCTGGCACACAAGGTAAACACAGCTGGAACAAACAGAGCTGGAACCAAATTCAGGCGTCAAAGTCCAAAAAGCAACGAGTTCATGAAGCTCAAAATCCACTGACATTATCTCCATGGTATGCTGATGTTCCTAAACCAGGAGAAATCAATAGCTGTTACGAATGAGAAAAGTTCAAATGATAATACTCACATGGGCTCACCACTATTGATGTACTCCCACAGCATATCTTCTGAGAGATCAGCAAACTTCACCTTTGTTTCTTCGTAGAAGTCAATCAGCTGGTAATCCACTTCGTCATCTGCAGGTCAGGGGAGTTTGTAAATGGCTAGTAAAGCCTTACAGTATACAGTACATGAATAAAAGTAGCATGACATTTTCCAATAGACTCAATTGTACAGATTTTCTGATGAATCAATGAATCAATCAAAAGAAAGTACACTTTTGACTCACTTTCTTTCTCATGACAGAGGACAATTGCTACACCAGTGAAGACACTGTGCTCTTTACCGCTCAAACTGGGAAAAGGAGAGAAGTGTCAGTTTCTACTGTTGATCATTCACACAGAAACCACGTAAATGAAACTAACCTCGACAGCATCCTGTAAGCGTCATGTTTGTCCACTGGCTTCTCTAGAATCATCCCATCCACACTCTATATAGACATGACAAAACATTATAGTTACAAATAAATAATTTTAAAAAAAAGACAATAAATGTGTATAAAATACTTTGAAATGTTCTTTCTCTTACCACAATAGTGTCTGCTCCAATTACAATGTCTGGAGTTTTCAAATGTTTCTAAAGCACAAACAGACACATTATGAAATGAACATGTAGCTCGATAGACAAAATGCGATGAAAAGTGTCAGACAAAAATAGACTTGACTCACGATGGGCATCCTCCTGGCCACCTCCAGGGCTTTCTGTTTGGCTGTCTCAACAGCGTACTCATGAGGCGCTGTGTAAAGTCCCTTATCAAGGGTTTCTTTAAACCAGGATGGTACCACCTCAAAGCGTAAACCCTGACATGAATATACACAAAACAGTTATTTGTAATCACTGCTATTACATAAACAAAACAACAACAAATAAATGTTCATTCAGTTCAGGGTTACTTTACTTTTATGTGTGACCTGCTTCATTTGAAATGTATGGACAGGGGGTGCAATAGGTTAAAAAATTCCTTATTGCCACGTGTTATAAACCCTTAATTTTCACTAGAGACTTACCGATTTATACATGGGTCAATAACAACCGATATAACCTTTGCAGACATATTGTTGCATATGTGTCCTGTTGTGGCAATTCTGAGGAACGAGACACAAATCTCTTACAGTATTGTCACACTCTTATGCTCAGAGCATGGTGCACGAGACAACAGTTGGTTTGTAATATGCACACCCATGGTTAAACAATTGGCTCCTTCCTCCCCCTCTGGTTGAGGGTTAGGGTTTCTAAGCCAAAGGTCAGGATCTTGTGATGACATCAAGGCAACAATGCCATAGTTTAGGCAATAAGGCCAAGATTCATTCAGTTGTAAAGGCCACAGCATGATCAAGGTTACATTGTACAAGATTGAATCATGACCGATCAAAGGGGAAATTAAAATGATTGAATTGTGGATGATCAAAATGTTACATTTCCCTTACAGTCCACTATTGCATAACTGCAGGTCAAACCTCACACGTGGAGCAAAACAAGTGTAAACTCAGTGGAACTGCTGTGAGGGCACCTTTTAATTCAAATAGGTCATGAAAGAATTACTGGACAGACTTTGGACTATTTTATCAACATTCCCCCTTTAAATCAGTCTGTAAAAAACTAACACACACGATTTTGGGTGGGTCAACTTTTCAAAGCTCAATTCAACATATACTTTCATAGGAAAAATCAATTTGAGTACAACGTAGTAGCTTCAATACACAACAGCTGGAGACATACCGTGTTGCGAAGAATCTCCAGTCTCCTCGGGGAGGCACTCGCCAGCACTACCAGTTTGCCGGAGAGCTTGGAAATGACAGGGTTCAGCACCATGGTGGCTCTCTCGTCTGACTGCTCTGTAGGTCATACAAACAGGTGAACGTTACAGATGTGGCCCAGTTCTCTCACATGACTGCAGCTGTTCACTGTCACAGAGGAGATACCCATAGAGCTAAACTGTCAGGAGGCTGATCAATCAGGACAACAACAAATTAGATAAGAGAACTAGTACACATGAGAAAATGTTAAACATTCTCCTGTTAGAGCTTCTTTAACATGAGGCTTTGCATCATATATATATATATATAACAGTTATTACATCCCCTTCTTACTTAAATGAGTCTCTTTGGGCTATGGGACATTGTGTGGATATTTTTAACTTTTCTCTGACAGCTTGATTGGATTAAACAATAATTCAATGCCTCTAAGCTGAAAATAATAGTAACAACATGCAGCCATTGCTCCCTGTGTCTCAAACAAACACTAACAATGCATTTGATCAGAAAAGAGTGCTTCTGTCAACTTACCTCACAGAAAATACATAATGTTAAATAGCATGGACAAAAGAACAGTAAAGACAGAGGTTGTGCAGCGCATGTACAAACAATATGTGGTTAATAATATGTCATACTTATGAATGAGCTTATAGCAGATAATATAAGATATAAAACTCCTTGCTCTGCTGCTCTGCTTCTGCTAACTTAGTGTTTAGCTGCAGTAGCTAATGTTAGCTTCAGCTGGTGCAGCCACAGCCAAAGTGACAGTATATAACGTTAGTCGTTCATTCGGTGAGTTTACACCGTGAAGAAGAAGCGACTGAATCAACACGGCCATTAAACAGCATGCTTCAAATGATCAGAGTTGAATTACAGAAGGAAGCGTGTCACTCACCTGAACAAGTTAGAAAACTGACAGAGGCAAAGACCAGGCAGTGTGACGGCGCATACGTGATGACGTCAGACGTGTGCGGCAGATCCACCAATCACACACGTGTTGGAGAAGCAGCAAAACTATTATGATTATTATCATTGTTATGATTATTATGATTATTATTATGCTGACCATGGAATTAAATTACTTAAATGAAATTGATAATACCACTTTTATATAGTAAATACAATATAAAAGGAAACCTAAGTCATTCGATGATAATCACAGTACAGACATTTGCAGAGTGGATCCATCAATAACCGATTGTTGGAGGAGGAATATCATTCAAGCCCCTTCTACTGCTGCTACTTCCAATAATCGTAAACATAATCATTTGAATAATAATAATAATAATAATAATAATAATAATAATAATAATAATTACATTCTCTTTTTAAGTGGAACACCGTAAATGAGAATTAAAAACAACCAATCAATAACATTTTATTTGAATAGCCCATATTCACAAATGACAATTGGCCTTAACTAGGTACAACACCCTCTGTTCTTAACCCTCTACAAGGGTAAGGAAAAACTACCAAAAAGGACAGAAGTGCAATAGATGCCACATGTAACTGAAAACATCCACAATACAGTATTTACAACATTGATTAGAAGAATGTCAATGCTTAAAGTATTTATTCATTAGAAAATGTCTTATGGAGAAGAATGGAGTGTATAGACTACAGCCTTTGTGAATCGGCTATACTCTATAGTAAATCCTAGATAATAACAGACATGTACAGAGGTAATGTTTAAAATGTACATTTTAAAAGCTCGGCTGTGTTTGGGCACAGTGAAAGCAGAAATGTAACACTTCGTTAACATTTAATTGACATGTGTGGATGCTACATTGTTTGTCAGAATTACTGATTATGGTGCTTGCAGTGGCAGATACAAATGTATAGACATAGATGTACAAACAAACAGTTAAACCTTTTGCTTAAACCTAGAATTGTGTTAAGACCCACAGCTGCAGTCCTTCCCCATTTGTTCTACAGTGCTCAAAAAAAAATGGCGTAAGATCATTTTGAAATTCCACACGTGGCAATATGTTGTAAGAGATCGTCATACTCTGGGCAACCCTTAACACACACTTTGTCTTTCACTTCCTTCCTTAAAGCTCTCACTCTTATCCATTGCCTTACATCCTCTGGCTCTCTGACGTTGTGTACCGCAGCATAAAAGCACCTTCTCTATTCTTTTCTCTCTTGACCTTCTGGAGCGCTCTCTGCTGAGAACAAACCTCTCGTATGCTCCAGCTTCATCGAGTCCATACTGCTCAGACTGTGGAGGTTTATTATCTCCCTCAGCTTTCGTCTGAATTCCTTGGAGGCAAAGTAGTAGATGAACGGATCGAGGCAGCTATTCAGGCAGCTGAAACAGAGAGACAGTTTGTAAGCCATGTACAGAGACTTGTTGTAGAAGATTCTCATCACAGCGTGACTCAACAGGAGGATGTTGTTGGGTGCGAAGCAGAGGGTGAAGACCAGGAGAACAATGGTGGTCAGACGTATCGCTCTCTTTTTCTGGGTCGTCTTGGAATCCTTGGCCAGTTTGAGGATGACACTGATGTAGCAGAAAGTTGTGATAAAGAAAGGGAAAAGGAAGAGGCTGAAGATGCTGAAGATGAAGGCCGCCCATGCCAACGAGGACGGGAGCATGTCTTTCTTCAGCACATCGAAGCACGTGGTGATCCCCAGTTCAGGAATCTCGTAGGTCAGGTCTGTGCTCATCATTGGCCACAGAAAACTCAGGACCAAAGCCCACATGAGGAAGCAACCAATGACAGCGATGGACTTCCTCTCCCTCGTCTGTCTGAACTGCATGGGCCTGACTATGCCCAGGTAGCGGTCGATGCTGATGGCCATCATGGTCAGGATAGAACAGTACATGTTGGTGTAGAAGACGATGGTCAGGACACTGTGGGTAGATATGTAGAAGAAGAGTGTTTGATTCATATAGGCTATTGTAAACTGATCATATAAAGGATATGTTGATATTTGGGGAAATTAACTTATTTTTTCTTTGGCTGAACGTTAATTCAGAATATTGCTACGTCACTTATTTCAGTAAGTGGTTGGAAACGGACCTGCTCTTTCCACAGGCAATAAAATCTGTAGCTCAGTAATCAAGATTTATTTGGTTCAACATTGCCCTGCTGTTATAAAGAATACCTGCACATATTGGTCCCCATATTCCAGTCGTATCCTTGGAGCAGGTAGGCGATCTGAAACGGCAGCGCAGCGCCGAGGGCCAAGTCAGTGAGGGTGAGATTGATCATGAAGATGATGGAGGGAGTCTTGGGCCAGGTGCGGAAGAGGAGGAGCCACATGGACAGACCATTTCCCACCAGGTTCACAGCGGTGACGACCATATACAAAACAGAAATGATGATGCTGGTGCTCCCACTCTGAAACAGGGACAGGGTGGCGTTGTCTAACTTGGAGCTGCTGGAGTTTCCCGTCATGACTCGATGGGAACGGCCTCAAATTACCTGAGGGTTGTGGAAAAGTGGACATAAAGGGATAACGTGCACATCTTCATTTTGAGCAGATCATGTGGTTGTGTGTTTAATTGTGTAAATGAAGAGGTATAACAGAAAATCTGATATCACAGGCTGCACCATCAGAGGAAACTACTCTGGACCTAATCTAAGTTGATGTGTTCCACTGAATTAAATCATTTGTGCCAGAGTACAAAACTGATTGATGGCAGTGGAAAAAGGATGCTACTGCAAGATCACTCTTTTGTTCGTGTGCAAGCCACCAAGTGTTGGGTGGAGTATTCACACAGGAAAGAGATACACTCCATCTGTGGTGAAGTGCCAACTGTAGTTCTGGGTATCTTGTGCTCTCCAACATGCAAAACACATGTCTTTTATGGGGGTGGAGGGTTTGCTTATGAGATGATTATCACCAACACAGACGTGTAAACACTTTCTCTCACACTTGGCAAACAGGGTGAGGTGGGGGGGTCACCACAAACCAGAGATTGGGTCAACAGATGTTTTAAGGGGAAGTATACCATTAATGAAATAATCAGTACAGAAGTAGTGACAGGGTAGCAACGGGTAAGTTATTTCACTTCTTTTAACCGTAGAACACCGTACAATTAGCTACACCATCACTAACTTCGGGTACATTTTACCCGATATTATATAACCGGTAAAAAATATGAACAATACTGAAGCTACCCAAGTACCCACGCCACTCAGACAGCAGCAACACAATGAAAATGAAAATCCCATTACCACACGACGTTAGTGTTCTAGGGTTGAAGAATATTAATCTAAGTAATCTTCCCTCAAGCCATGTTGTGTCTACACGTTTGAATCTAAATCAGGTTTTGAGTTATTTCTGTATATGTGTTAAAAGGAATCAAAAATAATTGTCAGAAGAATATTACTTATTCAGCCACTGAAGTCATTAAGAGTTGTCATGTTTACTGGTGTTTTTAGTCACACGTTAGGCATGAATACACACAAAATTATAATACAAAATTAAAGTATTAATCTATTGATAGACTATTACGGTCCAATTCAAGTCAATAGAAATACATCTGGTTACCATCTCTCCAGATAAACCGCCAATAAAAGTTGAGAACTCACCTCTATGACGGCGGCAAACAGCAACGGCTCTGGGCGTCAGTTACAGATGGGATGCAGATACTGTGACTGTTGGAGAAACTACACATGAACTTGTTGGCAGAAAGAGAGGAAATGGACCATGTGACTTCATCCTACCAACGGTAGTAAAAACCACACATCAGATTCAGTCTTGGGGTGTCTCTTGTGAAATGCACATGTGTATGACTCCTCCAGTCCAACCAGCAAGATCAACACCACAGTGCTTTTCTTATTCTGTCACCGTGTGGTTCATTGTTTAAATCTTCCATCTGTACTCAAATTTACCTGTAAGTGAGTGAACTAAACAAAGGTTCTAGGAAACTACAATACACCTACACGAAAGAACATTATGAAAGTGTTGTTTTTAGGTGAAGTGAAAAAATGTCAGCTCAATTGTCAGAAGATTTATAGGATGCACTCTAGCTTGCTTCCTGTTAGTTCATATGATAGAACACTGAGTAAAAAAAAATTCATTGGAAACTGAGAGCACGAACAAATCACATAAACCGTGTTCTGAAATATAAATCGAAAGAGAAATTAAAGACTGTGGAAAGAATTGTCTACAGCCACTAAATTTCGTATTTTCACTGACTCATATTTGTATTTCATAAACAGTGCTGAAGACAAATGCTGCCTCACCCAAACTGTCAGAGCTACTGCAATGACTGACAAACTGTTTAGTCTCGTACAACAGTAGAAGAGCTTTATTTTATCAAGGAGAAAAACATGATACAAGAGGTATGATAGACAAATGTCAGGGCATATGCAAAAATAATAAAAGCCTTGTTAACTGTTATTACATTATTTTATCAATATTTTTGCATTTAATTGACAGAATTCATAGAAAACATGCAAAAACATAAAAAAGTCACTGTTTCCACTTCTGTGTCCTCAATCCTCCATTTGATTTCCAATAAATGCTTCATAGAAATGTAGAGAACATGTTCTTCATGGCTCATGTACAAAGCTGACACAACAAATTGTTGTTTATGGTGAACGAACCCTGATTAGAATAAGACAGACCCACTGTAATAAGACGAAGAAAATGACAAATTTAAAGTGGTAAAATATGTCGACATTGTCCTCTTAATAAATAATAACTCTTCCTCTCAGTCATTCACTTTTACACACGGAATTCCCCCCTGTTCAATTATCTACATCCATCCTCTGTAAGTTCCACTTACATTATATTTCATTTTTAATAAATAACATCATCATAAAGAACCAGTTTCAGGAGACTGTACAAAGATTGGGTGACAGGTTGTGTTGCACAGGGATGGGATCGTGATCATTCACCAGCAAAGTGTTAATGGAGGACACCATGTGAACAGGATCAAAAACAGGATGAACACTGGACCACATGTGACACAGGTTTGATGAAACAGGAAACTAGCGATCAGAGGGTGTGAAAAAATCTATCTGAGCATCAGCACGAAGATCACAATGAACAAATCAAGTCAGCTGTTGTGCCATCACACATGACTGTTGTTTGTACCTTTCTCACAGCATTTTAAAACTGTGAGTTCTGAAGATTTAACATAAAAATTTTCGCGTTCCAGTAAAATAAAAACATGGTTTGCTTTTTTAGTGCTTTCTCCCTCAATCCCACCTGTCACCATCAACTGAACAGCTGAATAACAGACTTCCTCTGAAAGTCCAGGCCGCTCACTGCTCATCTTTGCTTTTCTCTGGCCCCTTCTCCAGCGCTGTGACCGTAGTGACAACCTCGAAGCAGTGATCGGACCCTGGTTCAGGCGAGGGGCCCATGGGGATGCAGTCGTAGCCTTTGCACCCGGAGCTCATGCGCTTGCGGTTGCGCGCGCCCGGCTGATAGAGCTGCATGGCGGGTCGGTCCTGCAGAGAAACAAGAGAGCAGGGACATGGGAGAGACAGGCACCACAGCATTTGACCTATTCATACTGGTTTCTTAAGTCAAAGCTCAAGAGCAAGGTGTCCGAATATGAGTTAAAACACCCCGCCCCCACGCCCCCCTCATGCTCACCTTCTCGCTCACCTTGTTTCGGAGGCGTTCCTTCCGATTACCCATCTCCTCCCTATCCTCCTTCCCTAGCTTGTCCACTCCATCTGGACAGTAAGAGAAACCATGATGGTGCCCCTCTTTCTTTGCCCGATCTTGGCAGTAGCCCTTCCCCCACTTGGTCTCATCTTTGCGGCGCATAAATTTGTCAAACTCGTAGTGATGCCGCTGTCGTTTCCTCTCGTCATCTTTCCCTCGATGGTCCTTGTCTCGCTGCCGCCGTCCGTGCTGCTGCTGCTGCTCTCTCTGCTCCTTGTCGCTCTCAGGCTGACCTCTAGTGGCCAAAGGAGAGATCGCATAGACAACACACAAAGCTGTTATGAAAACTCTTGGTATCTGTTTACAGTAAGGTCTATGTTTTATGTAACATACTCAAATACGTTGACATTTAAAACTACTTTGTGTGTTGGATAGTTAGCAGGTTTAGGGAAAAAACTGCTGGGCGGATTTCAACGAAACTGGGTCAGGCAGGAACGCATAAAGAATTAAGTTTGGATCCCGGCGTGTATCTTCCCGCCACTTTTTTTAGCATCTTCAGGGAGTTGGTATCGATGAGTGTGTTTTCCTCTAATATTACCATAGGTGTTTATGAATCTATACTGTCCCCTGTAATAGAAACATGGCCAGCCTCAGTTGAGGATGTCCTTACTTTTCTTTGGGTTCCTTTGACTTCATTTGTCCTCCAGCTTTCTCCCATTTCCCCCTGTCTGTTTCCCCGGTGTCACTCTTGTCTTTCATTCTGTCTGAATCCACATCGTCGTCTCTGTCGCTCTTCTTCAGGAGCTGAATGTTGCGATAACACAGGGAAAGCTCCATAACTATCCGCTTGTGCACCGTTCAACCAGTGACTATTCAGCAAACAAGCGAGAATGGAAAAGATCTCTGAAGATGAGTTACCTTGATTTTGATGTCTTTATCGGACAACTTCTTCTGCTTGTCTGCGTCTTTTCGTTTACGTCTCTCCTCCTCTCGCCGCTTTCTCTTCTCCTCCTCCCTTTGCCGTTTCTTTTCGAGCTCTCTTCTCCTCCTCTCCTCTCTCTTCTCCTCTCTTATTCTCTATATGATAAAGCCATAAGAACAAAATTACAAAACTTTCAAAGCAATTTGCAGGTCATTTCTTTCATTTACTTTGTTTTTCTAACCTGTTTCTCAATTTTCTTGTTCTTGATGTACTCTAGCAGAGGCGTTGTCCGCTTGGCTGAAAGCAAAGATATGGAGGGAAAATGTTATAATGAAATTGTATCACAGGACATAATCATCAGTGCGTATGATTCTGTACCTATGAGCTCTCTGGTCTTAGCCTCTATCTCTCCCAGCAGAGTCTCAGGGTTGGCCATAGACTTCTCCTCATCACAGGAGTAATTCTCCAAGAAGCGCTTGTATTCTGGATCTGAGAGGGTTTCGGGCCAAGATGAAGATACATCACAGCAAAATATGTCGGATCAATCACTTTTGAGTTTACATCTACAGTATGTCAGGAGAGATCCTCAGGATTTCAATACCTTCTTCAATGCTTCCAGCTTTGGCATCTTTCTTTTTCAGTTTCTTCTTGGAAATCTTCTGGAAGGGGGCAAACTCTACGACGGCAGGAAACTCCTGGCCTGAGTAAATATTGAAATAAAAGGCAGCTCATCATTTAACAGACCACAACGGGAAGCGCAAAAAAAATCTTGTAAAAAAAACATGTTTTTGTTAGTATTTAGTTAAGCACAAACAAGTTACACTATGTGTCCACCTTGATGGCAGCATATTGTCAACAAAATACAAAACTACCTTTGTTGTCAATGAAGACATAGCCGTCAAATCGGTCTCTGAACAGCAGGATATCTTCAGGAATTTTGAAATTGATATATGCTCTGGAGAACAGATGAGGATAGAGACTGGGGAGAGAGAGAAAGACAGAAAATGTTTTCGTAAAAAGACAAGGGCAACAGATTTAGCATCTTAAGGTTATAAAGGTTATCTTACCTTTGATCAGCTGGGAAGAACTCAAAGTAGTCGTAGGATGGCAGTGGACTGAGCTGTTCTTCCAGTTGATCTTTTGACAGGTTGGGTGGGAGCCTTCGAATCACCACCTGCAACAAACCATTTCAATATATTTCTCTCTATCACATTTCTATAAGGAGGATACTTTTGGCCTTTCTGTTCTCTACATGTTGTCTTTTCCACATCTAACTGAGTTTCTGATTAGAGAATGACATGTGCTCTATGTTGAATGATTACTTTTATACATCTACTGAGATACAAAGTCTGTAAGAAATCTTTTCATTTTCTGTTGTTCTAAGGGGAACCAGAAAAGTCCCTAAGTAACAGTAACCCTGTAAAAAGACACCTCAAATTGGATCCTACATTGGTCTCCTTCAGTGTCTTCCTTTCCCTATCAATTCACTTTTCTACCAGGGTCAGTGTACACTCACACTGTGCAGGCAAACATTGTTTCAAAGTTCTCAAAGGGGTCTCAAAGTTTTCAACAGCACCAAATATAACAGGCTGGCTTTTAGGGGATGGTGAGTAAAACTATGCAAAACTTATCTAAACTGATGGAAAGACTAAGGGCAACAGTTCATTCAGCTCAGAAAAGGATTGGATCGAGCTGAGACGGATATTAAACGGTCCAACAATGGAAAGGGAAAACATGAGGGGCAAATTATATGCTATGTTCTTAAACAGAATAATATATAACTTTAAAATGCACAAAGGTAAAATGAATATTTACAGACATCGCTTTGGGGTCTATTTACTAGAAATATTGATATTAATTTGTTATGATTGAATTGAATTAGAGGTTACAGTATTACTCACAAATACATAACACTTTGATTACTCTCTAAACACTGGGGGAAATGAAAATTTGTGGACAAGGCTGGACATATAATGGTGATAATCTCTCGCTGTTTACTGCATTATTGTGGAACATCAACTGTAAATGTCATTATTTTCAGAATAAATAAATTAACACAGTGTCCGACTGAAATGTGAGAAATGAGCTGTGGTGAGTTTCTACTGCCGCTGTCCGTGGTGCTGAAGTAATCCCACCTCCCTCCGGGCCTCCTCCTCCTCCATGTCTGTTTTCCATAATAACAGAAAGCACTCGGCTCCGTACCTTCGTGAACACCTCCTTCTTCTCCTCCTTCTGCCTGTTGCCCCCGACACAGTTCTCCTGGTCCCTCGGGATGTCTCTGAAATGAATCTCCACCACACTTTTGTCCTTGCCCACCGTCATCTGGTCCTTTTCAGACCGCATCGCTCTCCATCTCCTTCTCCAAGCCCGTGTTGTCACTGTGTTATCGCGAGACTACATGTGATATCGCGAGAAGATCCGAGAGAAGCCCTGCGCTGAACTGAGTGTGTGGTTATGTAAGATAACATAAGATAAGATAAGATGAGATAAGACAAGAATTTATTAATCCCGAAGGAAATTCTTTTGCCAGCTTGCTTCAAGATGACAGTACAGAACAATATAAGAAGAAAAGATTACAGTAAAAATAAAAAACAGTAAAATAAATTAAGTCAAAATTGTACAAAGTACAAATGAGTTGTAAATGAAATCAAATTAAGTGTAAAGAGAGAAAGAACTACCTAAGTAAAGTGTCAGTAACTCGAAATGAAATGATAAAGGAGTAAGTTGACACTACATTATATATGTATTATGTTTTATCAAATTAATAAAACAATAAAAAGAAAACGTGCATGAGTTAATGTTGTTAGTAGATGCTCTCCACCTTATTGTTTTGAGTTGGACTTTTGTCGTTTATAATTTAAGTATATATACATTTTTATTTGTATATAAATAAATACAAATATAATTGTAATGTTATCACAGCATATCTTGCAGGACACATGTAATTTACACAAGGAATTTGTTAGAAAAAATGTAGGAGTCAAAAGTACTACTTATGGGAATTGTTGTGGAATAAAAAGAATAAAGCACAAAAGTAGAAATAGTCCAAATTTTTATGTATAAATTCAACCAGGTCCCTGTAGGATATCATCATACACGATATTGCAGTTGCTCCTCAGATTTATTCGCAGCCATTAGAAAAATAATCAAATGCTCCATGTGTCCAGAAAGGTGTCCATGCTGCTGATGGTTCATCTTCACATAGCTTCTCTAAACGCTAAGAACGTGTTTTTGCACCACACACACATGAAGGGATAATAAACCGACTCCTATGCTTCATGCATTCCTGGTAACAGTGTGAAGTGTCCCCGCAGTCCCCGGTGTCATCGCTCATGTTCGGACTCGGTAGTGCTGCGGAGCTTCGTGCTGCTCGGATCCGCAGGGATCGAGGACTGGCTCTCTGACCGCCCATGGGTAGCTCTGTAACATATCCTCAGTCACAAAGGAGAGAGTTGATATAAGAAATCCCTTGTTTCCCGACTTCCTCTCCCTCTTCATGGGAATGGGAGGATCATGTTCCTCTTCCACCTCCTGTCCCCCCTCTTCCTCCTGAGCATCCTCTCAAATAAATAAATGTCTCATTTAAATGTAGTCACGCTAAACTGTTTAGATTTCTCATTACCCACTGTGTGAATAAAATGAGGGATTTCTCTGGATTTGTTGGAAACATTGTTGGATAATGTAAATGTAACATTATAAGATATTTGAATGAACAATTCTTACTTAATATACCTTTAAACTGATTTTTACAGCTCTTAACTATTGAACAAGTAAAATGTAGGTCATAAATCCGTTCATCATTGTGTTATTCTGCAGAAGTACACGCCACAATGGTGCTGCTTTTCTCTTTGTACATTTAACACAACCAAAGTGCTCGACTGAGGCCTTGTTGTTACACAACTGCCATTAGCTCCCTACCCGACCTCCCTTTTCCTTGCCTCCTACCTCAATCCCTCCCTCGCCCCCTCACATCACATCGCACATGCATTCTGTTATCAGGGAAGGTGTGTTTTCACCCTTTTCCGTCTGTCGTGGTTTTGTGTGTTTGTGAACGAGATTACACAAAAACTACTGCTAAAAGATTTCCATGAAACTTGATGGAAGGATGAATATGATGATTGACAGATTGATGCCCTTTGAGGGAAAATTGAGATATGTGATTATATACAGTGCTGTGAAAATGTATTTGCCCCCTTCCTGGTTTTCATATGTTTTTCCACTTTTGTCACACTTAAATGTTTCAGATCATTAAACAAATTTGTATATTAGACAAAGATAACCCGAGTAAATATAAAATGCAGTTTTTAAATGATGTTTTCATTTATTAAGGAAAAAAAGCTATCCAAACCTATCTGGCCCTTTGTGAAAAAGTAATTGCCCCCTAAACCTAAAAACTGGTTTTGCCCCCCTTGGCAGCAACAACTGCAATCAAGCATTTGCGATAACTGTCAATGAGTCTTTTACATCGCTGTGGAGGAATTTTGGCCCACTCTTCTTTGCAGAATAGTTTTAATTCAGCCACATTGTAGGGTTTTGTAATATAAGCGGCTTGTTTACGGTCATGCCACAGCAAATCAATCGGATTTAAGTCTGGACTTTGACTAGGCCACTCCAAAACCTTCATTTTGTTTTTTTTAATCCATTCAGAGTTGGACATGCTGGTGTGTTTCGGTTCATTGTCCTGCTGCATAACCCAAGTGCGCTTGAGCTTGAGGTCACAAACTGATGGCCAGACATTCTTCTTCAGGATTTTCTTTTTGAGAGCAGAAACTCTCCCATGGATGCCATTTTTGCTTAGTCTCTTTCTTATTGTTGAATCATGAACACTGACCGTAACTGAAGCAAGTGAGGCCTGCAGTTCCTTAGATGTTGTTCTGGGGTCTTTTATGACCTCCTGAATGAGTAGCGATGTGCTCTTGGAGTTATTTTGGTAGGCCGGCCACTCCTTGGAAGGTTCACCACTGTTCCAAGTCTTATCTTTATGTGGATAATGGCTCTCACTGTGATTCACTGAAGTCCCAAAGCCTTAGAAATGGCTTTGTAACCCTTTCCAGACTGATACATGTAAATTAATTTGTGTCTCATCTGTTCTGGAATTTATTTTAGATTGATGCATGATGTGTTGCTTTTTGAGATCTTTTAGTCTACTTCCCTTTGTCAGACAGCTTCTATTTAACTGATTTCTTTATTCAACAGGTCTGGCAGTAATCAGGCATGGGTGTGGCAAGTGAAATTGAATTCAGCTTTCTAAAAAATGTTGTTAATCACAATTCATTCATGATTTATCATGGGGGGCAATTACTTTTTCACATAGGGCAAGCTAGGTTTGGATAGCTTTTATCCATAAATAAATGAAATCATCATTCAAAAACTGCATTTTATATTTACTCGGGTTATCTTTGTCTAGCCTACAAATTTGTTTAATGATCTGAAACATTTAAGTGTGACAAATATGCAAAACCATAAGAAACCAGGAAGGGGGCAAATACTTTTTCACAGCACTGTATATACTAAACAGAATTGAAATGCTAGTTCTGTTTTAGTGAATGTATCAAATTTATAATACCAGTTTTCCCTTATTAGCCAAAGTGATTTAGACACATGCCATGATTTCAAGACCCGGGGTTCAACTCAGACCGGGAACCTTTATTTCCTATAATCCATCTCTGTTTTTGCCTGAAGCCGTTTGTTGTCTGCATCTAAATCTAAAGAATGTAAGGATAAAAATGACATAAAAAACTCCTACTTTAAAACTTAGAACTCAGTATCATTCATAACATTTGGTTCCTAGTATGAGTCAAGATTCCAAACAGCAAAATCCTACATCTCCCATGATGCAGCTTATCAACATTTTTAAGGGGGTTAGGTCTCTATATCTATCACCATAGCAACCAGATGCTAATATAATTAAATAGCTTTAATTGCATTATATCATATTTAGTTATTATTCATAACATTATTATTTTAAATGTAAATCAAATATAGTCATCAAAATATCTTAGTAAGAAGAAAGTTTTTACTAGATTTAAATGATCGCAAAACTTCCACATCAGGAGGTGGTTCTATCACCATAGCAACCAGATGCTAAGATTTGAAATAAGGGATTATTTAGATTGACAGAGACACTCTCTCAAGACCTCCTTTAATGCACATCAAAGGAGTTATTTTGATGGGGAGACCTCTGATTGGCTGTTGATTGCCTTAAATACTGTTAAAGTTCAAGACAGTTGCTATTGCACTCTGACCTTGACTGAGGTAAATCATGTCTCACACACCCTCTGTGTTTACCCAGCATGCTAACCAATGCAATTCAGGCTCATTATTTAAGATTGAAATGAAACCACTGTATTATATGAAGCTGCTGCTGTTAAATGTTGATAATGTGCGGTTTTCTGTTGCTTTTCTGACAAATGTGAGAATATTGTAGCTGGCTTGTTTTGTGTTTTCTGCTGCTTATCTAAATGAGTGATACGTGTTAACGTGATGCTAAGTAGCGTTAGGTCACCTAGGCCAGGCAGAGCGAGGCATTGTTGAAGTTTTCCCAGTCATTTATTTCAAAAAATGCTTTTTTTTAGTAGTGATTTTTTTGGGGTTAATGTGGAGTTTGAATGTATTTAAGGACAAGTTGACGGGAGCTTCATCTTTATCTTTGTGTCCGGCAGAGTCCTGGAATTCTCATGGTGTCTTTATTTCACAGATGGACTTATAGTTTCTGAATTAGTTGTTTGAGTGCTGCACTCAGAGTTTAGATTTGACTCGTTCCACTGGGGAGAGAACAGGTGCATTCAGTTGAGTTTCCATGGCAACCAGATACACACAGATATCAGGAGGGCTCTCTCTCTCTCTCTCTCTCTCTCTCTCTCTCTCTCTCTCTCTCTCTCTCTCTCTCTCTCTCTCTCTCTCTCTCTCTCTCTCTCTCTCTCTCTCTCTCTCTCTCTCTCTCTCTCTCTCTCTCTCTCTCTCTAAAATCCTGTCCATTTTGATGAGGAAAGATATTTGATTTGATGTATTAAAGCTACAACTAACAATCATATGCCTCAACTGATGTGATGATTTCTTATTTTTCTAGAGAATAAATGAATAAACGCATTATATATTTTCCCCAGATTCAGATTCCTGCACCTCAGTATCTTGTATTTCATGTGGCATGTAGATCTGAATATTAGTTGATATTCCAATAGATTAATAAACAGCAGGTAGTTACTGAAGAACTAAACTTGTTCTTTGTTCAGGCCACTTATATTTATTTTTTGCACTGTGGAGTGAAGCCAGCCACACACAGTAAATAACCACCAGCCGTGTAGGGGACTGAGGAGCAGAGGGAAACCTGAGTGATCCACACTGAGCCATGAGGGGTGCCCACTGCGGTTTGTCCTCGACAGATCCGTTTACTCACCGCAGAGGAAAGTTTGCCTGCCGCCGCGGCTCTCCACACACAGCCGGGGTCTCTCCGGGGTGGACACGGGGCTCCTCAGGCTGGAGAGGAAGGTGGAGCAGGTGTCCAGGTCCCGACAGACCCGGTCCTGAGTGTAAACGGCGCCCGACTTGGATGGAGTGAAGCCCATTCTCTGCTAGACCGAATGTCCGGGAGGAAAATGAATAAACGCTGGAGCTGATGGAGAGGATGAGATTCACTCCTCCCGTGAGACCAGGAGCATAACATCTTGGCTCCATCCAGTCCATCACTCAGACAGCTGCCCTTCAAATTAAAAGCCCAACAGGCTCAAAGTCTTACACCCTGCGGTGTGGTTGATAGGGCTAATTTTTTTTATTACTCTATGTAAACTATATGTGTTAACAAGGGAAGTTCAGAATAATATATTATAATTTCAAAGTACAATTTGACAATTAATGGATTTTCATGATAACAAAAAATATTCTAAACTTTAAAATATTGTTTTCATACAATTCATTTGGCTATAGGAAGAATGACAAGACTCCAAATCAATCAAAAACTCCTCTATATAAAAATAAATATAACCAAAAACACACAGAATTTTCTTTAAGATAAATGCATGGTTTATTGTAGGAATTAACAAGAAATGTTTTCTCCAAAACTGCTTGAATGCAGCTGGCTCTTTATTGAAGGTGAAAATCCACAGGTTAAGCAACGCGCAGGCTCCTGCCACAGGCAGTAATAAGGGACTACAGTCTTTTACTTGTGACATGAGATGAGCAGCGCTTTGCTCAGTTCAACCAAGTGTCAGAGGATCCATCATCTTCAGGTTTAACCCAAGGTTCAGTGCTAAACCAAGAACTCAACCTCTGAACCAAAGTCTGCATTAATTCCCCCTATAAAGTGCATTCTTGCAGAACGAATATGATGTACAGCAAGTTGCTGTATAAAAAAAATGAATGCTCACATTTACTCGTTCATAATGTTCTTGAGTTCTATGTTTTGTCACATACAGAAAACGTCTAATGCACTAGAGGGGGGTCCGCAGGAACTCTTTGGCAGAGGACAGGTGCTGACATCTTGGTTTGGATGCTGCTCTTGGGTCTGAACACCTGTACCGATGACAGTTCCTGCTCCTGACAGGATGACATCACGTGCTAGTGTCTGATAAGGTGTCTAACATGACGTCACTCTCATACATGTCACACTCCAGGGTGAGAGAGAGTCGAAGAGGTGTCTCCAGCATCATCTTGTCCTGATTTGAGAGGGGTGTCTCCAAAGATGTGATGCTGGTATCCTCCTGTCTCGGCGTGGCCAGAGCGTCACCAGGCTCCGATGTGTTCATTATCTTCATCAGTGCTGGCGTGTTCAAGCTGCCTCGCACTTTGTCATTTATGTCTGTGCCTGTGTGGAAACAAATGACATGCATTATTGCCATAAAGCTGCTCTAACGATATCATGGTTATCTGTTGTGGTATCTAGCCCCATGGACAGTTTCTGGAACAGATAGGATTTGGAAGCAATTTCTGAGATATTTGCAGCTATGACCCTAATACTTTTTGTGGTACTCATGGAAACAAAAGGCAAAGGAAAATGTCTTAGTAACAAAAGATAAACCAATTTTTTCAAAGGTGAGGTCTACTGAAGTTGGAGTAGAGCTGTATCATACCTATATAGGCATCTGTGTCACCAATGTACATCTCTATACAGTGACCGAGCATCGTCACAGAGAAAGTGTCGTCCCTTTTCAGTCCTAGTGCCTGTCAAACAAAGAAAGAAAATATAACGTTAAGATTCTAAAAGTAAAATATATCTGTTGAGGTAAAGAAAATCAAGTGGACATTTCTGTTTAATTAATGAAATACAAAAAACTAAAGTTTCTTATCATAAAAAAAATCTGAGTCTTAATGATAAAAAACCAATTGTTTTATATCTTATGCTATTTCCTTAATTCCCCATTTTGATGTACTTTTGAATGTTCTACTCTGTTGTCATTATGGAGCTCTGATTCCCATCGTTACTCATGCTCCAGCTTGTACTGTCAGAAGAAGCCATCATCCCCCCCCATAAAACCTGAAGGGAAAGAGACTTTACTGTGTGAAAGTAGTCGATAGCGCTCTCGAAGTCGCCCATGAGGCTGTGCACGTATCCTATGGCAGCGTAGGTGGAGGCGTGCTGAGGGATTAACACCAGTGCTTGACGGTGGTACTCCAGAGCCTGGTTGTATTTTCTACAGAAACACAGTCAATGTCAATGGATTAAACAGAAATTCAGGCTGATCAGTAGGTATGTGTGGATCTAGTGACAGAATTTGAGTGAAGAAAAAGCCAATTTCAGGAAGTTGTCCTGCTTAGAAACAATAACATTTGTGGTTTTTATTCCCACAAAAAAGATGCTATAAAGAGCTCATGCACACTCCACAACTCAGACATACCTTAAAATAAACATTTGATTGCAGAAGATAGAGAAATTGTTATAATGGCCAATAGAGACTTTTAATATGTTGAAAGTGTTTTTCAGTTCTAAGAATTTGAAAAACATATGGAAATATTTTACAATTTGTTCCTTCAGCAATGGATCAATGACGCATCAAAAGGCTTCACGTTGTATAAGTCAGGTATGGATGAATCCTCCTTTTATATTGAACTATTCAAAACTTTCAAAACACATGTTCCAAGCATCTTATATTCACTGAGTGGCTGCTATGATCATTTAAGAAGTTCTCAATGAGGACCCCAGCTATGCAAAAGAACAAGTGACCATATCTCATAAATTAGTTTGAGGGAGAAAGACGGATAGAAGAGGAATGAACAAATATAGAGGAAAATACACTTCCAATCATTCACTCAAGAAAAACTAAGTCCTGAATATTGTACTGCTTGTATACGTGCTTTCTCCAAAAGTGTGCAAAAAAAATAGAGAGATTCAAAAACATGCCACTCTCCAACTGGGAACTACCCAACATCATTTGTTCAAACAGAAAAATGCAAAATAAAGGAGACTCAATACTCACTTCAGTTTCCGACACACATGACCTAAGTTGTTTAGCAAAGGCTCCCATTTGTCCACTGTGACCTTAAATATGAAATAACAAAAAACACTCAAATTACAGAGATATGCTTATGTTTACAGCCACGGCAGTATTTTTTATCGCTTAGGTTATGATAAAATAATTTCTGCAGCAGGTTTTTATGTCTCTGTGTGTCATGGATAGATTTCGTCACCACAATTGCATCATAAACCTGCAACTTGTAGTCATGACACTTTAAAGGTGTGTAGTTGAGATCAAAATAAAGATTTGTGATGTCTGACCCACTAGTCTCACGTAATAATGGAGTTAAATGTCGATGGAGGCCATGGCTAGTGTGATACCATCCCATAGTGCTCACTTTTTTCCAAACATGCATTCAATGATACTATAACAATTAAATAGTTACCTCATTCCCTATGGCTTTGATTTTCTCCATTGCGTCAAGAAACAGCCGCTCTGCAGTCTTCCAGCTAAAACAGTAGATACATGAATAATTTTTGGTTAAAAAAAGTTATCTGTCAGAGATGTTTCAGTCGTCTCAAAATAAGAGAAGGGAATTTTGTTTTGGTCAATCACAACATGGACAAATCAAACTTAATGGACGTGACTATCAACAGGTACAGGTGTCAACATGATGCTTTAAACAGAGACATTTATGTCAATGACATTGACATTAATGTGTGAGGTGATGCTCAGACTGCTGTACTGTTGAAGATTAGCTGCAGTCATTTAATGAGCCCGCTGTTTTACAGACAAACAAAACAAACAGTAGCAGACTGGGCTGCACAGCCCACCCCCCACACACACACTTAAATCCAATAAAGAAATCAAGCTATTTTTCATTCAGCGATTACACTGGGAACACCAGCTGTGTATGCAGGTCAAATTTCAAGAGACTTCTGAGCCAGTTCCAACATTTATTGCAAACATCAAACTGTTCCAACATTTGTTTGTGCTGCCAATAAAATGTTTACAACTTCTGTCAACCTGCAGCTGTACGTGTTATTGTGTGTGGGTGTGTCTGGCTGCTTGACTCACTCTCCATTTTGAAATGCGACCACTGCCACCTCGTGTATGACGAAGGGGTCCTCTGGAGCGATGCTAAGAGCCTGGCTGAAGAACCGCTCTGCCAGCTTGGAGTTGTTGGTCAGACCGTACTCCAGGCCAATGTAGAGCATGGGTAAGTGACACCTGGGTGGGAAAGAGCAGGATACATCACGACCCAAGTTTATCTTACTTCATGCTTTAAAAACACTGCAGAAAAAATGTGGGATTAGAACCCTTAAACAGTGATGTTAGCCTAAAAAGTTGTAATATTGTTTAAAAACATCATTGGACCACTAATAACTAGGGCTGTGAAATGATTAAAAATTTTAAACAAATTAATTACAGGTTTCTATGGATTAATCAGGATTAATCACATTACCAATTTTCTCGGTATATTTTGTGATATTTTTTGGAGCACGATCTTCCCAGAAGGAGATGTTTGTTTGTTTGAATAGCAGCGGCCGTCTGACTGCATTAGAGCAGCGACTAGTGCAGAGTGGGCGGAAATGTGGGTAAATTGGAAGATCCTTCTGCGCATGCGTTAAATACGTTAAAAAAATTAACAAATTAATCCTGTAATTTAATCATAACGCGTTAACGCGTTATTTTTCAAAGCTCTACTAATAACTGAAAAAAATGATAACTTTATATTGTTGCTGTGGAAAAACCATGATAAAGAAATGTCACATGTAAACAAAAATTGAAAAATTATTCACACATTTCCAGAATGACATTTCATTTTAGCTGGAAATTACCAGTGTTTTATTGGACGAACATTAAACTTAAGGAAATGCTAAATTAATGGCGGGGGAAAATTTTTGGCAGCCAGCTCTATTCCATCATAAAAAAGTAAATGCTGTTATATTTCTGCCTGTCAATGTTTAATGTGCCAAACATTGAGCACAAAATGAACCTGTCAAAACACAATTTGTGAGCTGGTGAGTGTGGAAATTTGTAGTTTTATTGACCGACAGCCTGTGACTCCAAAATCTACATATAAGCGTAAAACAACTAGTATAACTATTTGGAGGACATTATTGAAAAGGTCTCATTAAATGAAAATTGTATTTCTCAGACAAAATTCTGTGTCTTGTGTTACTTGTTGTTTTGTCTTGTGTTATTTGCCCAATAACAATATTTTTGTATATTTTATATCAAAATCCATCTTGTTTGTCTTCCTGTAAAATGGTTTCAACGGTCTGAGGATTCCTCCTGCACTGTAGTATAAACTAATATTGCATCCAATAGCAATGCTTTCTAACTTTATTAACTCTCTCGATATGATCTATAAATACATCAGTTACTGATGGTTTCGGCGAGAACAACAGAGTTGTCAGTTTCGACTTTACCTTGTTGAGTTTCTGTCAAACCTGGCGCAGGGGCGTAACACAAATTCCGCAGAATTGTCCACTGTAGGCACCAATTAATATCTGTGACATTTCCCTCATCAGATTTGTGCATTTATTGTAGATATGTAGAATCAATGAGCACTCCTTTTCACTGGTTCTTTAAAAGATGCACTGTTCTCTACTGAAGTTTCATTTGTTTATGTGGGCTGAGACGACGTTTCACATAAAACTTCACTGAGGAAAGCTCTAAAAAGACTGACATCTGGACAGGTATACGGAAATAGGAACTCCAGGACATGTCAATCATGCACCTACCCTTTCATCAGCTGAGCAGCAGTAAAGTAGGCAGCCATGGCTTGATCATGCTCGCTCTCCACTGCAAATGAATGACCATAGGCAATCCATGCAGGGCCATACGTTCTCTCCAGGGTGGTGGCTTTGCTACAGGAGATATCCAATATGTGTAAATGAACCAAAATGTACGACCATAATCATAACTTATATTTAATTTTGACCATACCAATGCATACCTAAGGTATCGCCTAGCGTGTTCGTTTTTATGGCCAACCATGAGATAGTAGCACCCAACAGCAAACCAGGACACCTGATAAAAAATACTGTTTGGTTATAATAAAATTGAGAATTAATCTTAATGGGATAAAGTGTTAAAACTGCAGCACTTACTGGGTTGTTGGGATACAAATCTACAAGTTTGTGTGAGAGGTAGAACAACTCTGGAAGTAAAGAAAAACACACAAAGGTTAAACATAGCAGAAATAAACACGTTTAACCATCGGTGTGATGAGCAAAAACAAAACAAAAAGAAATAAGTGGCTGGTTGATTTTACCATTTGCTTTTCCAAGCTCCACCAGAGTTCCTATATGGACTGGTAAACAGTTGGCATGGAACGGGTCTTTAACCATCACCCTGAAATAAAAAAATTAAACAGAGTTTCATTAATTCAATTTGATTTAATTAATATTGAGGTAAACAAGATACGAGCTAGCTTGTACAAACAGTTCTATTCACACAAAAATGTTGACTGAAATGTCACATTTCAATAGTCTGACTGTGAAAACCCTTTTCTTTGGTTGCAGTAAGTGAAGTATGACTTGTTGATTAAGCTGTAAATTAAAGTAAGCAACATCTTGTCTACACAGCTGAAAATGATCTTAATCGGGTGATGTTAGAATATGATATTTATATATTGGATGCAAGCAAGTCATTTCTAAATCATATGCAGAACAACTGAGAAGTAAAATTAGACACCTACGTTGATGTAAGTTTGTAGCACATCTTGAAATCACAGTTATAATAATGCCTCTCTGCGAGAGACACCACTACATCCAAGTTGTCCTGGAGACCATTGACCATATCTGGCACCACCAAATCACTGGGCTTGTTATACTGCAGGCAGAAGAGGGAGAGGGTGTGTGTTTGCATGAATGTGTCGATGAGGTTGGTACATTTAAGTTAGTGGGATATAAGATAGAGCAAGGTCACATGGGTGACACATTTTAAGTCAGTAGGAGAAAAACAGGCAAGAATAACATTTATATACATTTAAATTAATATGAATTGCATAAACCCTAAAGCTTGGTAACACTGGAAAAGATTATTTAGTGGCTAGCTGTCTCTGCTCAAATTAAAGGAGGATTGAGGAATTGACTCAAAGCAAAAAACAATGTGTATGGTCATCATAAAGAAATCTTGTGTCACAAAGGGCAACAATACAGGTCACCCCTGTGATTTTAAAATGATTTTGACAACCAATGAATGAAAATGAAGAATTATAAATGTCAGGCTACATAGCCAACATGCAGGTTAGGGTCAGTTCAATGTTGGTTTCTTCAGATTTGCTAACAACGATAAAATAGCACTGTCCATATACTTCAGTTAAATGATAAATGCAATAGATAAGGACTAAATGTAGAGCTCCCCTACCTTCTTTAACTTATTCTCAAAAAGGAAGTGTAACAGCTCCTCCTCTTCCGCTGTGCATTGTTGACTCAGAGGAAGCGAGTCAAGGAAGTCTTTCTCTGTTGTAAAATGAAAAACATGTTCTACATAGTTTGCTGGTATACACGTTTCTAAAATGGTAAATATAAGGTATCTGCACAAAAGTAAAAGATCAGCGCACATCATCGGCACAGATCAGCCTCACCTTCCTGCGCAGTCAACATGTGGTGGGAGGTTAAAAGGTCAAAGGCTTCAAAGCAGTACACATCCATTTTTAAGGCTTCTTTGTAGCTGGAGGTGGCCAGAGGTCTGTTGTCCATGGCATCATAGATCTTACCCCTCAGGAGGCTGATGGAGCTATTGATCTGAAATATTTCAGAGAGGAGTGTTGTGCTTTTATCTGTTGGGGAGACTGAGTTCCCACCAAAGCAAGATAGTAGAATAATGTTGATGACAGGTTTTTATCCAACAATGAAAAAAAAATAAAAAATAAAAGAGTCCCCCCAACTATTTAAGCTGTTCAATATATTTCAGTGGCAGGCCAGACTTACAGAGGCAGGGGACATGTCCCAATCCTTCGCTGACTCTGGCATCCCGCTGTCCTCCTTCAGACTCCTGTCCAGCAGCTTCTTACTAGCTGGCTCCTCCGCGTCCAGAATATCCAAGGCTTGTTGGAACTCTTTGGCAGCATACTGAAAAAAGAAAAAAAAAGAACGATATCCGACAGGCTTCTCTAGACGATATCATGCCACTAATAAACGCGTAGAAGAGGCGATGCAGCAGTGACACTTTTCATATACTCACATGGCACCTGGCAGCAAGGTACTGACAAGCTCCGTACAACTGTGTGAGAGAAGACAAGTGTTGTTTCAAACTGGGGCCTGACATTATGTAATCCATCACAATATAAATGAAATCCCCCGCTCATCTCTTTGCACAAACCAAACACTCACACTCAACCTGTCATTCGTACACTGCATTGAGTGCATTGTGTTTCATTCTGCTGTCAATGCATCACTGGAGCAGCAACTTGGGTTTCAACCACAAACCAGGCTTTTCTCATTACCTTGTCAAGCTTTCGTGAGCGGAGAGCATGGGAGGCTCTGTGGTACTGTGAGGTCAAGTAAAGGCACTGAGCTAGCCAGTAGATGTCCTGGGGATCCTCTGTATAACAAACACAGGGGCAGATCCGTCAGTCTCTGGCGTTACGGAGTCACGATCGACCAGCTACACATCAACACTGCAGCATTAATCTGGCATCAACACAAGGGAAACTAAATATACTTTCATTGGCCGTGAAATTCTAAATAACAACCCTGCGAATGGAGGCTTCAGTAATACAACACCAGCCCTGCTAGCATTAGCTTTTCAACTTTAAATGACAGGTCGGTTAGTAGCCATCATACCAGCTAGTAATAAACAGCATTGCAGTCACTCACCGTGGGAGAGAGAAGCTATCTTGTCGGCCCAGAACAGAGCACTTTGATACTGTTGCTGGAAACACACGAACAACGAGAGGAAAGAGTCAACACATTGACTTGATTTGTGACAGTCAGTTGCCACTAAAGCCAGGTTCGCTCGCAAGCTAGCATTAGCCAGCGAACACAGAAACTCGTAAAGAACGTATTATTCTTACCTGGTCGACGTACTGACGCACCCGCTTCCGGAGTCTGTCGAGATTCATGTTGTGTTTTTAAAAGCTGACACCCTGACTATAAGAACCGTGTCATTCTTGAGAGAGAGCGGTGAACCCAGACAGTGCTAGCTCGTTAGCTGCGGAAAATCAAATCCGCGGCTTCTTTCTGCGCTGGGTGTTCTGCCAAACTGAGCCGGAAGGAAACTCGGCGTAGAGAAAAGTTCCGCTTTGACCAAAAAATATTTTTCAGTGTCGCCCAATGTTGGTCAAGCTGCAAAACAAACGTACAAATATACATATGTAAACATATTTGGATTTTTACTTAAAGATTCAATGTGTACAATTTATTTGAAAGAGATAGACATGAATATAAAATAATCCTTGGGATGCTGTCACTAGTGTGTTATCATCTAAATCAGCGATCTTCAACGTTTTTCAGGCCAAGGACCCCCGAATTGATGGAGAGATGGAACAGGGACCCCCTACTAGATATATGTGTGCAGTGCTGCCTGAAAGATAACGTCTTGTGCCTCCATTAATCCGTTTGCTTCAATATGTTGGATTCGTGTTAATGTATACTTAAAGAAATTAAAATTTGTAGAATGAGAATTGGTTAATTATTTGTTTTTTTATTAAAAAATGGGTAAAAAGTTCTCTAATCACCAAACATGTCGCCTACCCCTGCAGTACCTCCACAACCCCCTAGGGGTCGCGAGCTACTAGAGATCATGAAGAACCACTTTACAACAGATTCATCTCAGTACACAGTCTACACAATCAACAAGGGCAAACTGTTCCCTTATAAAGCCACATTTAACTTGCATGCACACTAAAAAGCTCATAGATTTAAGTCCCCTAAACATGCTTGATTATATTCGTCTACATCCATGAATTGTTCTATGATAAATCAATGGAAATGAGGAGAATTCCACAATGCAAATGAAAGTAAAAAAAATATGATTTGCATCAACACCAACATTTAAAAGTTTTTGCTCGACCCATTTGGCCTTCCACCAAGTTTCATGCTGATCAGTCCAATAGTGAAAACACAATCGTTTAGGCACAAGCAAAGATCATAAGTGTCATATAGTTCTGAAGTTAAAATAGAATTTGGCCACATTTTTTTACAATGGTATGTTTTTACTGTTCAAAACAATATAACTTCACAACATGGTATTTCATCCTTCCTCTGTTTCAGGTGTGTGGGGCATTTCAGATCCACCAGGAGCCACGGGCTTTTCAACGGAGTGGGGTTGTTTATCTCTTGTAATTTCATATTGCCTGAGAAGATCTGGGACTTTCAGTGTGCGGGTGTGTAGCTGTGTTCTGCTGATTCTCTGTTCCTGTATCTTGTGTCTCGCTGGTTCCTGTTTTCATTTCACTTCCCCCTGATGTTGTTTTGGCCTTTGTGTTGTTGCTTGCAGGGCTGTGTGTGGTTGCATCTGTGCTTATCATTTGTCCTTTATCCCAGCCACTGCTCCCCTTGTCGGGTTTGTCTTGCCCCTGGTGATGACACAGAAATTGAAATCTTTATTATGGTGCAAGGATAAAAGGTCACAATACAGTTAAGGAGGCGATCTAACTCTACAATTCATTATATTTAGTGTCAAATGTATGGATTATCCTCAATAACCTTTTGCTGTTTTGCTCTTCCTCTTGGGTAATGTGCAATGCTGTCCATCAACTTGAGGGTTTTGAGCCAGTCATCATGCCAGCTCCTGACATTATAGTGAGGCCTGCACTGGCTCAGGCGGAACAGGATCATTTGATTCTCCTCGGTGATACGGAGCGACTCCAGCTGTCGCTTCTCTTTGCCAAGGCTACAATGAAGAGCAGAGACAGGCTGTACAACTGGGCTTTTCAACTATGTCTTGGCAAAACAACTTGAAATCTGTGCTTTCCACAACATGGATGGTTTAGCTGTGAAGCCCAAAGCTTAACTGACCTTTTCTTGTCGTAGTCATTTCTGTTGTCGACTCCTCCAGTCGTCCTCATGATGTGTGATATTCTTTCCATGAGCATGGTGTTTTCCTGTTGAATCCTCTTCATCTCTTCAAGCTTCAAAAGATTATTTAAAAAAGACAAACAATGCATTTACATTGGATGGATGATCTCATAATGTTACTATGATACCCGGAAATTAAAAGATTTGACTCTACATTTGATCACTTTCTAAATTAAGGTAATATACGATATTATATTAATTGTGTTAATCATTTTTTATTTGATTCTGTGAAATGTTCTCTTATTCTTCTAGTTTGAAACTTTACTGGATGGTTTCAACACTGTAACATCTGCTGCCATCGTATGGACATGAAGTAAACTGAGTGAAAAACATTAGCGATAAAGAGGAACCTTTTGTATCTTCAGCTTCAGATCCAGGTGACCATAAGTCTTTGGTGGAGTTGTGTTTATTGTTGATTCAGCAGACTTTATCTTGGAAACAAAATAACAAAACAAAAATCTGAATTTTACACAGGGTAGACAAAAATGTATTAGATTAGATTGTGGTCAAAACATTAAGTAACTGTGATAAACCAAAAACCAGAAAACGTTTTGCTCCTGACCTTCCGCTTGTGCAAATCATATGAAGCCTTGTCATATTTCTGCTGAAGAAATTGGTTCCCAGTGGGAAATGGGGATGGATGTGCAAGATGCTGCATCTTAGTCCTGTAAATAAAATATATTTGACAAAGTTCTATAAAGCTCCCACCCCAACTAGGAACAGAATGTATTTGTATGGTGTAATGTTCTGTATAAGTGCTGTGAATGAATCATTGCTTTCTAATCCCAACCGTTGAGTGCATCTCTGACTCACCTTCCAGCCGGTAGCTGCCCCTGGGGTCTCAATATCGCAACTCCTCATCTGCCCAGTGTGTCCATGCTCTAAAACCTCCAGGTCGGCTGGGGCTACATGACGGCGGTCTGTTTTCTGCCAGTCATACATGGTTGCCATGACAGCAGTTGCAGCGAGCGGAGATGAATGAATGGTTTCAGACGATGAGCTTGTTTAGTAAGTATAGAGAAATGCATTCAGGCATAGAGACAGGGTAATTAGGGAGGGAAGAGGGGGAGAGGCTGCAGAATGAGCAGTAGCTCTGTGAGACTACAAATCGAGTTTTAAAAATGTGTTTGTGCTGTTTGACTGTTATTCATGCCCGGATGGAAAACTAAAAATATGAATAGCTGAACATTGACATTGGAGTTCAATTCATCAGCTGATCCGGCTGATTGTGGGAAAATGAGGCCAAATGTAGACTTATTTATTTGAATTGAGTTGAATAAATCAGGTGAAGTCACTATGGTTCCCTACTTGTTGCATACACAGAGGATTACAGCCTCAGTAACGGTTACTTGGAAACTTAAATCAGGGCAACTTCAGTCAACACACTTAAGCAAGGCAAGGTCGTTTTATTCATATGGCACAATTCATACACAGAAGTTGAAGGACCTGCATGGACAAGTATACCACATGTGTGAGTTGCATTCAGGTGCTCATGGAAGGCTCTGAAATCTGATAAAAGGCAGAGGGCAGCTGAGTGGTGCTGCATTCAAGAGCAACAGTATGATGTCATGAAGAGGATAATGTCTCACTGGATTATTGAGCCAGTCCCCAATGTAACTTTGTGTACAAAAACTAAACACAACACAGAGACTAAATGAAAATAAACCAATTTCTAAAACAAAAGGCACATACGTTCAGAAAGTTATGCACTGAAAACCTGCTGGCTTTAAACACGCTTTAAATGGATGCCCGACTATAAGGTGAAAAAAATTAAGCATTGGATTATTTAAAGATTTTAAATTTTATATTAAATTCAATACACAAAGGACTCTGCATTGTAAACTATTCTGTGGCATCGATGAAATATATTACATTAAACATTTAACGTGCCCTGTTTATCTTCTGGAAAATTAAAAACACAACTGAGTGTTATGTCAATTTTTTGTTATGGACATCTACATTACAACACTCCCCTCTACTGGCTCCAACTGGCCATGATGGTTTTTGGAGAAACTGAGATAATTGCTGTTAAAAAATATATATTGTAATTAATTAAATACCTTTTTATACAAGACATACAAGATAGACAAGAAACACAGATATATGTACATAATGAAAAGACCGACATAACATAATGCAATTAAGATGAAAGAATGAGATGACGTGTGTGTGTGTGAGTGTGTGTGTGTGTGTGTGTGAGTGTGTGTGTGTGTTTGTGTTTGTGTGGGTGTGTGCATGCGAGAGTTGTCTGCATGAGTCCATGCTACATGTCCATGTTTAATTGGCCTGGACAAGCTGAGGTCTGAAGTGAGTAATGTGGAGCTGAGAGACCAAAGGATATGAGCTTTGTACTGTGGTAGTAAAAAATATATGAGAGTATTTTTTGCACGTTACAAAAATAAAAAAACTAGCAAAAATAAAATAAGATAAATAACTGAATACATGCATACACCATATAGCATAGTTGAATATACCCTATAATATATTATACAATAATAGGTGTTAGAATATACTTATATATATAGTATATAGTATATTAAAAACCATCATAATATGAATCTTTTCAGCGATGAGGTGTGGGACCTGACCAGGCAAACTGCTAGGTGATCATTATAAAGATATTCATTGATTTAGCTATTTTGTATATTGAATTAGTACGAAATTCAGACCTATTCTGTTGTACTTCAGATATAACATTTTGATAAATGCGGTGAAAAAAAGAAAATCCACTTCACCTGAATGTTCTGTAAGTATCATCATTAATTAAGAGAGGATAACGTATAATGACGTGTTTAAGATAATGAAGCTTGTTTTCATGTCTTGTTCTGTATGTCTGGGGACGCTACCAGCTCCAAGGAAGTCTCAATGGTGATTTTCATTGTACTCTACTGTGGGAATAAGTGCCAGGAAAGACAAGTCTCTGTGGAACAGGGGAAGTACCGTAAGAAATCATGCACACGCCAATATAATGTATGTGTGTGTGTTTGAACTGCTTTCCTCCTGAAGCTATTGTTTTAATCTTAAATCTTATTTGATATGATACGATTAGATAAGATAATCCTTTATTTGTCCCACAATGGGGACATTTGCAGTATTACAGCAGCCACAGACAAAATAATCATCAGTAAGTAATAAGTAAAATGCAATTCTTGTAAGACGTGTAAGGAATATAACCAATATAGAAAGATATGATTTGAATTAAACTAATATATACAGTGTGAATGTATGAATATATCATGATCTGTTGTTATTTATTGTATATGCTGCATGACAATCATAATAGACAATAAGACAGTTGCTACTGCAGCATTGAAAACACTGGAAAGTGCAGTCAGGGGAAATATTCAGTCTAGTTTATTATAACTCTAGGTGCAATACTCTATGACATGTCATGTTTAATTGTGATAATCCAGATGCATAGGGGTTTACTTAGATTAAATGTGTAATTAAAACCGATAATTTAAAGAAGCAGTTTTCTTTACATTTATTGCTCAAATAATGAAACTGTGATCAGAAACACTTTGCACACCTCGGCCCAAAGTTTCAAATGTGTGACTTTGTCCATTTACAGACCCTCATAGCAAAATTCATGGCATAAAAAATATGAATCTGTAAAAATCAAAACAGATGAAAGTTGGATGAGAAAGGATGGACACCTCTCACCCTCAGAGGGTGAGGGACCACCAATATTTTTCAAACTTATGAAAATGGCATCAGAGGAAAGAAGAACATGCAGCTGACAGATGGAGGCATAAATTCACATCATGTGAAACGGGGGGGGCACACACGATAAAGCAAAGTGTTAATTTTTAGGTCAAGAGAACATAGCAGATGGTGATTATTTTGGCGGTCAGAAGCTGTGATCGTCATTTCAGGTGCATGAGTGCACAACAGGCGTATTTGATTTGAGGTAACACCACCCAGTCAGAGTCCATGCACCACGGCAGTGCACAGAGTAGTGTATGAGAGTGTTTTAATTGAAGTATCTGATTTAAGACGCAGAAACCAACGCCACTGATTGAAAAAATATACCAGGATTTCCCTTGGAGCTTATATTTCTTTAGTCGATGCTTCAGGCCCGAAATACAGTGTGATCAGCAGGAGGAGTGTGAGCATTTCCCCAAGGTCAGGATCTGGATCTAGTTTTTTTTCTGTGTGATGGAAAGGGACTATGGTAACAGGTCCCTTGAGAAGATCCTGTTTAGCGATGGCTGCATCACCGGCTCCCAGTCTGCTTGTTAACATTTACCTGTGACCGAGAGGTTGGATTGCGCAGTCTTTTTTACAAATTACAAATTTCCTGTGAATATTTATGCATAAGTTGCCTTCAACAGTCATGCATCGTGAGAGGACCAGTCCAAGACAAGGTGTCTCTCAGTGGTCCTCTTTCAGATTGTTTCTCACGAGGCATTACAAATACCGCTTTGACCTTTTTAAAAATAGAAACAGAGATGTCTCTGGACACACCAATGACTTCTCTTGGAGTTGACCCTGTTCTGCCGCAATCTAGTAAAACAGCCCAAGGTCTCATATTAAAAAACTGCAGAAAACCAACATGCCTGGTGTTTTTTACGGCGGCGTTATAAATCCCAGATGTGTTTACCCACAAAACAGTTTTGCGCATAAATGCTGCACTTCCTCTTGAATGCAGGAAGTTTGCCCCATTTTCTCACTCAAAGCCACACAGGCCTACAATCCCAGATAGATCTGTGCTATGAAAGGTTGTAAATAATGAAAGATGCCGTTAAAAAAGAACCACAGTGCCGTTACATAACAGCGGGATGAGTTATGAGGATAACAAATTAACCGAAGTGAGACCAAGTACAGTAACATGCTGAAGTTATCGAATGCAGTTAGCCAACACAAACACAGATTTATGCTTTTCAGATGGAACCTCCGTTCTGATCACAATTATAAATGTTCTTTTGTTTCCATAAGCAGCTTCAGCTTTTCTGAGCATTTCAGCTTTGTGGTTTCTGGCAAAGTCCTTTTTCCTAGAATCTTGGTTTAGAACCTGCAAAAAGCTAACGATTCGTCTCAATTACTATGAAACATACAGTTTCATCTTTATTGATTTGATTATTTGTGTCTCGGTCACATTTTCCCTCCTCAAAAAAACCTTCTCGTGAAGACATGTGCTTAACCTGTTAGAGGAGAATATATATGTATGTGGGTCCATACTGGAAATTTAA
This sequence comes from Pseudopleuronectes americanus, assembly GCA_038501795.1. Classification (NCBI taxonomy): domain Eukaryota; kingdom Metazoa; phylum Chordata; class Actinopteri; order Pleuronectiformes; family Pleuronectidae; genus Pseudopleuronectes; species Pseudopleuronectes americanus. The sequence continues at coordinate 5,714,971 of CM076727.1, forward strand.
TTTATGTAGGGTCTTGTCTTTGTGTTCACATTCACTTGTTCACACACACATACACACAGACACACACACACACACATAGACACACACACGCACTCACACAGACACACAGACACACACACACACTCATTCTTGTAGTGCATATATATGTATTACCTTTGTATCACATATAATTCATACTCATCGTTAATTATGTTATGCCATTATTGCCCAAGGATTCTTCGACATGCAGGCTGGAGGAGCCAGGGATCGAACCACGGTGGTACGTTGAAGACCCGCTCATCGTCACATAGCGTGTCCATGGATACAGAAGGGTTCCCTAAACAGATATCCTCCTCATACTGGGATTGGCATGAGTTGAAGATGTATGTATGATGATCCTTGGCCTGGTTCAACTCTCGAACTTACATGTTCTTTTGAAGTTTATATACATCTATAGACACATAAACCAACTTCTTCTACCAGACACAATTCTGTAAAAAAGCAAGGCATACAAAATATGAATCAAATATAAAACAAACAATAATAAACACATAACAGATAATAATTTTGTGTAATAAATGAAACATAAATAACATAAATGAACCAAAACAAAGCTTGAACAATGTTCAAGCTCCGGTTGAATATGATTTCAGTCTGGTGTGTAAACTAACATTTGTTGTTGTGAGTTAATGCAGTTGAAGGAACTGCATGGAAAAGTCCACCACATGTGTTAGTTGCATTCATGTGCTCATGAAAGGCTCTTATATCTGACAAAAGGCAGTGGGCAGCTGAACGGTGCTTCATTCAAGAGCCACTGTATGATGTCATGAGGATAGTGTTTATTGAGCCATTACCCAATGTTACTTTGTGTAAAAAACAAAAGCTTTATTACCGGATTTGCAACTTTATATTATTATTATTATTATTATTATTATTATTATTATGTGTAATAAAGAAGTTGCTAGACAAGTTCCCATCTTTAACTCAGTGAGAAATTAAAAACACTAATAACTTAAAAAATAAGACCATCATTGTCCACATTTTCTGACTACATAATATGTTTTCACAACAATGTAAAAATAGTGCAGAATTATTCATATATGTACTGCAGAGTCTAGGAATATTAATATGTCAAAGTGAAACTATGAAAACCAGGCTCCTCCGGTGTGAAGTTAAGAAGAGGTGGAACACCTACCTCGTGCTTCACACACAAAATATCCTGATGGTCTCACATCTAGCGTTCACCTGCTTGCTGCTTGTTGCATTTTGCTCTTGTACCAATTGTGCACAATCATCTTTTATCCTCCTTGTTACAGTGACTTGTACAATATGTACATGTCTGTAAAGGGGGAGCAGGATAAAGTGCACGCAGCAGAACACACTGATTCACTACATGACAGATCAGTGGTTAAAGAGAGGGTGAAATAGCTGGAATATTGATTATCTTGTTGGCGCAGCAGGAACTAATCAATTGCATGACCGCACATGGCTGTATACGTTTGGGTAGACACTGGCTTCATGAGTAGAGCAATGCATTTCATCGAGAGAAAAGAAAACGAGGAGAAATTAATCTGTTTAACAAAACGGTGAAGCAGTGTGAGAGAGCTCAGGTTGTAAAAAGTGTTCCTGTGATAAGGAAACAAATATACGGACAATTCTCAGCGGTCAGGAAACTCCACGAGAGATGATTATAAAAGGACATGAATCGAATGGGTTTTATTTTAGGCCCTGTGCATCATTAGGACGTGTGCGTGTGGAGTTCGCTGAGCGATGCTTGGCATGAAAGCGACCACTGCAGCATTCATTACTAATATCAACTCACTTATTCACGGCTGTGTTGGACTGTGGGCTCTTCCTCATGCTTTGGCTGACTGATCTGTGAAAGCACCGAGCACAGTGCCTCGCCCAAAGGGAAACTGAGAACATCCACATTTCAGCCACATGCCCTTTATGACAGATGTCTCCAATTATAGACAATACAGGACTGCATCGAAACCGTGAACGATCTTGTCTCTGTTTTGTGGTTTTAAATAGATGAGGGAAAAACACCACTTGCCACAGGAAAGAGAGTCCCTGTGCTAATACGAAGACCATTACATTCATTAAACAGTTGAAATCAATGCAAAGTTGATTACATCTCCAGCTGCTCTCCTATATTTCTGAAACTCGACAGGGTTTATTGTGCATCTAGGAAATGGACCCTGGGGGTTTGTGGGAGGAGTGGATGAGGTCGAACATTAGAGTGAGGGAGCAAAAAGGAGTCTTATTATGGGCGATCACGTTAATGACGACCAGATACCATCTCTACTGGAGTTTACATTGTAAATATGTAATATACAGAGAGACAGAGTCACAAATAGGTTGTAATCACAGTAAGTGATGAGAGGCATCCTCTCGCCTCCTCATTGAAACTAGTATTGACCTCCTCCATTTACAAACAGCAGATGTCTTTATTTATTTATCTATTATTCATTCATCTACTCCTCTAGTGTTGTGTTCTGTTATGTTGTGTTGTGTTGTGTTGTGTTGTGTTGTGTTGAGTTCTGTTTTGTTGTGTGTAGTTATGTTATGTTGTGCTATGCTATGCTATGCTATGCTGTGTGTTGTTGTGTTATGTTGTGTCGGGATTTGTTGTGTTATGTTGTGTTGTGTTGTGTTGTGTTGTGTTGTGTTGTGTTCTGTTCTGTTATTAAGTGTACTTATCTGTGCATACTGAACAGCAGTAACACAGGCCTGTGACCTTCATTAGCCATAATACTTTGCTGTGTATCCTGGTGGGCAGAATGAGAGTGTATTACTAGTGCTCTGTGACTGTGGGCTGGTTTGCTTGTACAGTGGAGGGTGTCTAAATCTGCACTGGGCCTGTGTCATTGACCTTATCTCTCTGCAGTAATGAATATTGCTGGTCGCAGTGGATTTTAAAGAGGAGTTGGTCATTATGTGTGTGGGATTCCTCAATTTGCTCTATTGCTTTTTGCCCTATTACTCACAATGTGGGTGCGCTGGAGAGGTTGAAGAGCCGATATCAAAACATCACACGTGGCAACGCGTTTGAGCATCAGCGAGCAGAAACTGACTAACCTGGATGCTTGAGTGTCTTTTACATGTCTCTGTTCCCGCATGCCCATATGTGGTATGACACGCACCCAGTAGGATATCATTAACAGCTGCATCAGTCTAATCCAGTGAGTTGTGTTGTGGGTTTAGTAGTTATGGTCTAAAAGTTATACGAGCAGTAAAGAGACTGCGTGTGTGTGTGTGTGTGTTTGTGTGTGTGCGTGTGCGTGTGTGTGGTCTTGATTGACGTGGTTCACAGCAGCTGTTCATTTTCTACCGAGCACTTGCACTAAACAGTGCCAAACCCAGCTCACTCTCCATCTCTGATTGGTTGACATGTTGGCTGCGGGTGACGGACATACATGTGGTCCCACTGTAGAGTTCCCTGAAAGCATCGGCCCTGACTTGGGCAGAAGGTCTAATTAAGGAAGTACATTTTCTTGCACGAATTATAGAATTTTTAAAAAGCTTCATTATATTAATTAACTTACATGACAGTACACTGCCTCGTAAGACGTCCACGCATACTCTCCCCTTTATTAACAGCACAAATCAAAAGCAACGATTTAAAGAACTTGCATCCAGTCCAAGTCCATTCAACTTTATTAAAGATTACATGATATAATAAGTGTGAAACTGCAGCAGTTTTCAGGCTGAATTATTTACGATATACCTTAAAAAATTGGTTTAATTTGCAGGAAACACTCACAACAATAAATTTAAAAGACTGGAAAAAGTTCAAGAGAGCATATTACCATACTGATGTCTGTGGATATCGATTGCTTAAAATCTAGTAGTTGATCTTAATAAGATGTTTGAATTATTACAAAATCTTTTCTGCCAATGTGCTGAAGTCCAACAATTTTGTGATGGATTTCCGTTATGTGGACTATTTACTTCTGTAGTTTACAGCGTCACTTTAAAATTACAAGAAAATTATGTGTGGATTGTTTATTTTTCAGTTCAGAAGCTACTTTTCTTATGTTTTTCACTTATCTGAATCACTCCATACATACGCCATCTCCACAACACTCACACATGCAGTTCTTCACACTATACTTCCCTGTGGGTGCGCTCTTTTAAACGTGTAGAGTAAAGCCACATAGACCAGGAGTAAAACTGGGTCCAGTCCATTTGTTTCTGTGCATCTTAACCCAAGATATTTTTTCCCATCGGGAGAAAACTGGCTGTTAAAAACTCACAGGGGAGCCACTTCCTGCCGGCCGCAGCCTGGGCAATCAAAAAGAAGTATTCTAATCGTCCCTGACAAATTTGTGAGAGGATATTCTCCAGGGTGCGATGATACTTTACATTACAGTAGATGGATCGATAGGGAGGATGACAGGAGAGGCCTCTGCAGAGGGAGAGAAGTGGAGCGAGCGCAGTAGACTACTCCGACGTGCTGCTTCCACAATGAGTCGATTTGAACCCACAATACATGCAAACTGCTCAAATAAAGGCATTCATCCTTTTCCTGGGGAGTCACACTGGATACATGTGTGAGTGCTGTATCTGTGGCTTTGTGCGTGTGCAAAAAATGGGTTAGCAGGTACACAATGCGTGCAAACTACCAGTAATTGAAAGTTTGATGTCTATTACTGACAATCAATTAGAAATTCCTCGCAGATAGCTTTTAAACAGTGACACAGCAAAAAGTACAACACCCGCGTAAAAGAAAGTCAATCAGGAATCATTTTGTTTCAAAGTGGCCCACGTCCCAGAGGAACCAGTTATCAAAGACAACTGACAAGACCTGGGCGCCACAGAACTAGGTCATTAAAGTGGATTAATGCTGTAATTCAGAGATGAACACACAACACAGACCCACTAATGAACTCCTGCAGTATCTCATCAAGCCTCCCGCGCTGTGGTTAATATTGTTTACGCAAAAAACTCAGCTGTTTTTTCTCTCTGTTCTGCTCACAGGAAGTTACATTGGGTAAAAGAAGCTTGTTAATTATCAATCGTTATCGTTAATTGTCCATGAAAAAAGAAGAGGATCATGAGAAAGGGATTATTGGAAAATACCAGGTGATATTTGCTATTAACTGACTGATAAATGTTTTGACATTAAATTACATACATTTTTCCTCGTTGGCATAACAGCGATAGCAAAGCAGCATAGCTATGTCATTTTTATTTAAAATAACAACAGAATAACCAAAACCGAGTAGTTTTAATCATTTGACTACATTACAGTCTTGAATTTTCTGACTGAGCTTCACTGTTGTGACGCTGATGATGGCAGACGCTGTGTCCCACTGTATACTCAGGAATTATAATTAAAGATATTCACCCAATGAACAATCATCGACGTAAACTGTAAACATTACTCAGTAAGAAAAGTAGTTCTGTATTTCTTAGATAGGCAGTTTGATTGCTGTACCCACCATGCTGAGGAGTTAGGACAGCTCAGGTTTACAATGTGTCATAGTCACGTGCTACTTACATGCTAGTTGTTGAGGTAATTTCAAAAATGGAAGGATTGCTGAAATGGTGCAATGCAACACTCGATCCCACTAAATTCAAGTGAACCTTTTTCCTTGAGCTCATATTTTTTCAGCAAATCACCAAATAAGTGAGCATTCAATATTCATTCCTGACTCATACATTTTGAAAAGGAGGAACGAAGATAACATGTGCAGTTTGTAAGTAGGTCTTTTGTTTCTCCTGGGGCTATCATCTTGGTCATTATGTTTTTCCTTGTACTTTTGGTTTACTGGCAAACACTGTGTAGCACCTGTGAGTGGGGTCAAACTACACTGAGCAGCTAATGGGTCCTCTTCCACATACTGGCAGACAGACTGAATTCTGCCACTTGTGCTGGGAGGGAGTCACGCTGACAGATCTGAAGTATGAAAAACACATTCAACAGAGAACAATAAAAAACAAACCAATGGGGCCACGAAGCAAGTTTAAAAATGATGTTGGATGGAAAAAAGAAAGTAAATGGAAGTTTGTTGTTGACACAGACACACAAACACACACACACACACACACACACACACACACACACACACACACACACACACACACACACACACACACACACACACACACACACACACACACACACACACACACACTGTTTCCATAACCTCTGCCTGGTGTGGGCACAGACATAATCAGGGGGAAACAATATTGTCTTCTCTCGTACTGTGTGATGGAAAATGTTTTAATCCTTGGAGAAAAGTAGTCACACAGTGGAAAGTCGTCCTGAGCAACGATAACCGCCTCCTGATCCTGAGGGATGCAGGAGCTAAACACAACAAGCAAACATTATCATTCGATAATACATTTAAATGTTTCTAAATGATGTATTTTCATAAAATAATATCCTTGCTTTTCACGCGTGATTTTTATTTACTCCAATGCATTTTTTGATCGATCAAATCTTATTCGTAAAGCCCAAATTAAAATATCGCAACTTGTCTCATTAGCTTATCAAGATGTGACAAAAACGAAAATCTTATTACAATAAAGTTTGTAAAGAGGGAGTCACATGTCAGGGACAGAAGTTCAATAGATGTCAACATAACAGGACACATCAACAAAACAAGAACATTTACAACATTAGTGGTTATTTATCCCTGCTTGTTCTTTACATAAACTTTTTTTTTATTTCACTGCTTCCCATCTTGACCAGCACTCCACTCTTACTGTATATTTAGGGGGCATTTGTGGTTAGATTCTGTTTCCACTGTAGATACGATTTCTATTCTATTTATAATTTGATAAAAGTTTATATTGCAGATATACTTATTATTACTTAACTCAGTGGTCCCCAACCCCCGGGCCGTGGCCCGGTACCGGGCCGTGGGTCATTTGGTACCGGGCCGCACAGAAGAATAAAAAACATTACATTTTTTCTGTTTTATCTATTATCCGGTAATTTTTCAAAATAAAACTGTGTTTTATTTTGAAAAACTACCGAATCCTCTCGTTTATGACTCATGCTTTATGCATTTCAAGACGCTCGTCTCGGTCACGTCACTTTTTCGCTGAACACAAACCAACACGGTATTTGTCGGACCCATTTATCAACAAACCAGGTGAATCCAGCATGTCTGTTTAAGAAGAAGAACAGCTGCTGGAGATCGCAAATGACGGCGGCCTTAAAAGTATGTTTGAGAAAACAACTCCGGTGTCCTGGAATAAAGTCACGGCAGAATACCCTGAGATCGCCACAACAGCACTAAAAACTCTGATGCCATTTCCAACATCCTATCTGTAGTGACATCGGTGGATTTTTTTTTAAATTAACGAATTAATTTTTTATTTTAAATAACCAAAAAAAAACTTCTCCAAATTCCATTAAATTAAAAAAAAATCTACCGCTGTCACCAGAGGTACCAGAGGGACTCCGTAATGAGGTTCCGTAGACACACCTTAACTGCCGGTCCGTGAAAATATTGTCTGACATCCAACCGGTCCGTAGCGCAAAAAAGGTTGGGGACCACTGACTTAACTGATATCTTTTTTTGACTTTATCTTATCTTATCTTAAGCAAATGCTAAATTACGAATTTGTTTCACCCTGAGAAATCTGAAATTTAGTCATTTCTAAATTCTAACCGGACAAAATGGGATGCTTTATGCTGCTATCTAGAGTTCTTATCAGTTATTATGAATCAATAATTTTCCTGCTTTTAAATTAAAGTAATTCAACCTGCTTTGATTGTTTCAACAACGGCCCACAGGTAGAACTTATTTGAGAGCCCACAAATAACCCACTGAGAGGACCTGACATGCAGAACACTTCATTTCCAAGAAATGTGCAGTGACGCGGCTTCGGGACAGTCATCTCATTCAGATCATCGTTTTTTTCCCTCCAGGAGCATCAGTGATATGATGGCGCACAAACCACGTGTTTACGTAATGGAAAGCCAATCTTCCAATTGAACCCCTCCTCCGCGTCTCTTTCCATCAGAGGTCCGGGTCCACAGAGGAAATTCATGCAAATGTTTTTTCGGGCAGGCGCGCTGCACTTTTGGAGACGCCAGTGGCGCGGTGGTGCTGAGGAGGCTTGAGGAGAGAATACCCTGCTACAAAAAAAAAGAGACGGGGGGGAGAGAAGACACACACACTCTCACTCTCTCACTCACACGCGCGCGCACACACACACACACACGCACGCACACACCGAGGAGCCTGGCTTTATGAACACCAGCGCTGCAGTGTGGGACCAAACGAGAACTGATGGTGTTGTCTGACCTCGCTGCTGCTGCTGTTTCGGAGGAGCGCATTGGACTTGATCCGGCAATGTGGTGTTGTGCTGGGTCTGTCATTGCAGCAGTCTGTGCCTAGGATGCTTCCCTCCCCTGGCTTCTGATGCTGTGCAGATCCACCCTCCTCTCCTCAGAGTGATGAACTCACAGGCAATGATTGTCTCCTCGGAAACCCACCGTGCTCCACTGTTCTCACGTTAGTTGTGTTTTTGTTTTTCCTGGCGGCACCGTCTCCCCTCCCGGTGCGACACATGCAATTGGCAGAGTCTATTCTCCACCGTCGACTAGTTGAGGAGGCATCATCCATACGCGTTTTAATACGAAGTCTGACAGACAGTGAATATTTTCTTTCTTTTTTTCGCCACGTGAATGAAAACGCATAGGACTTGGATACCCCGGATTTTTCGAGGATACAATTGGCATCCTTGTCCCGGGGAACTGATCCAATTGTGTTATTATGCAACCGCAAGGATCTCATCTACCTCTGGGTGTGTAAGCCACTGGATTGCTCTTCGCCCAAATCAATGTGGTTTCTTTGGAACATTTTCAGCAAAGGAACGCATATGCTGCAGTGTCTTTGTGGCAAGAGTCTTAAGAAAAACAAGAATCCAAGTGGTAAGCGCATCACCATTACGCCCGTGCACTCCCCTCCGTTCCTCTGAGAACCGGCGCTGATGTGCGTGAGAGAGACCGGCGTGTGCTTGTGTCTGTGTGTGTGTGTTTGTTGTAATGGTGATAGATCTGCAATCATATTCCTGCAGCGAGTGGATCATGCAGCGGCGCCGGGAGGAGGGGGAACAACTTATTCTGTGCAGCTGTACTCTCGTCGAGCCCATGGCTTTTGGGGACGCGCAGCGCACACACGCACACACAATGAAAGCCCCCCCTGCTGCATCAACACGGCACCATGATCGCCTAACTTTTTAAATAGCACACACACACACACACACACACACAAACACACACGCACGCACATGCACGCACACACAAACAGTTGCACGAAATGTAATTGCACTAGATCGGATCCACACACACTGCTCTATTCTGATTCCCCCTTATAACCAGATTATTCCATCCTCGGGTTTGCTGCAGCAGCATTCCCCCCCTCTATGCAACACCACTTCAATGGGCTCTGTTTTCAGCGAGCCAGCCGGAGGAGACAGACCCCGACGTCCGTCTCCTCCTCTGTGCTTCTGTGCATCATGAGAAATGGGCAAAAACGGGATTTTATGTCGGCCCTTGACTTGTTTTTGGGTTGTGTTGGAGGCAGCCAGGGCAGCCGAGGTGCGAATAGGACATGGGGAGAAAGAACTGCACTAATGCGAATCCCTGCATCTCAGCGGCAGACAGATATTGAAGCAGCACACCAGCCTTCAGGATCACATTTAGAGCTGTTGGTTAAATGGGTGGTTAATTGAATGACACAGGGTAGAGTATCAGGTGTGTTTATTTCAACAGGCTGTTAAGAAAAGCTCCATGCAGGTGGAGGAGGAGGAGGAGAGCAGTGCGGGTGACTACAGTTCAGCTTGTGGGTTTGAAGATGATGTGCTCAGCAGCAGTATTCAGTCCCTCCACACTGCAACTGCAGTGTAGTAGATCATCATCTCAGTGGACTGTTTTGCCACGCTGATACTGCAGGAGCTACGACAAAAACACTGTCTGCCATCATCTACAACACACAGTCTGTTCTATAGAGCCTTCCACTGTGTTTCTCCAGTATGGCGGTGCTCACTTTAGATCTCAGTCAAGGCAAAGTTAGGCCCCACTTTCATGTAGCAACCATTATTTTTGTGTTTTAATACTTGGGGTAATGTTAAATAGCTGCTATTCTCAAGAGGAAATTTAACTTTAACAAGAATTTGGGAACATTTCTGAATTTTGTCTGGTGTCAGGATCAGGGACAAAATGACTCAGAAGGCTGCACAATAACAAGAATAAAAGGTCGGTCCAAAGTTGAATTTAACTGTAGGTTAATGATTTACAAACAAACCGACCTCGTAGCAGGCAATATCCTCTTACTTGTCCATATAATGTGTATAATGGAAAAATTTGATGTATGAATCCCGACTTGGCTGGGTCAATGTTTGTTTGTGTCTCTAAGTGGGCCCTCCAATATGTTTCCGCGCTGATGACCTCTCCGGTGTAGGCCCAGAGGATAAGCGCTATGGAGAATGGATGTATATGAGCAACATATGGAGATGTAAACCATGTTAGCTTAAAAGAGTTGCAACTTAAAAAAAAACTGTGTAGAAAGAAAATATTTTGTGTTTCCCCGATGCTTATAGGACTTAAAAAATTTGGAAATATCTTCAAACCAGTTGTTTTCACACAACCTGTGAGCTCCTTAAAAGTCAGGCTTCTTTTTGTCTTTGAAAGATTAAGGCAGTGATGTGTAAGGCTTTCACATGCAAAAACGCAGATTGCATTCAAAGCATATTTTGGACCTAAGCCTGAGTGACGGACTGATAGCAGCTCATCAAGACACATTACCACAAATCCTGCCTCAACACCATACAGCCAGTCGACCAACAATGAGACTCTGTCAGATTCCTGAAATATGAAGCCGTGTGCCTTTCAAGACAAGAGTACTCCACGTTTAACCTTTTGGACGCTCATTATTGAATTATCTTAAACTGATGGCGTGGGCACAACGGTCAGGGTTTGTGCTGAGGCAGCAGACAGAGCCAGTAGTTTACTGAGAAATGAAATGGGCCAAGATACAGACAGTCAGTGGGGTGCTGTACTGTTTCTAATCACTCAGAGATGCAAAAGTTCTGAAGAACCAATCACACGACAGGTTTGTTTCAGCTACAGAGGGGCCTTCAACAACCTCAGAGGACTTTTCCTCCCTCGAGCATCTCAGATGTAGTAGGATGGAGGATCCTCTGTCGGCAGGTGTTTCCAGCACAGTGCACACCAGGATTGGGCTGCGAAGGCCTAGATATAGTGCTACTTGCTCTTTGGCTGCATTCTCAACAAAGCAACACAACTGAACTGAGAACCCAGAGAGTCAAAGACAATCAGACTGTATCAATAGTACTGTCAGCCTTTGTCCACATACACACATCTGTGTTGTAATTCAGTTATTGTTATCTGTATCCTTTTCTACACTCTAAACTTTTTTCCCTACATCACTATTGTATCTAAAGACATTGAAGGTTTTTGCTAATTTCTGTAACAAGAGCCTAAATTTGGGTTGAACATTGGGGGGATTGAGGTAAAATGTTATTGTCAAATACCCTGCATAACTCTTAACTATTCTCTCTAAACAATGAAAAATTACATGATATACCTTAATCCCTTACTAGGTCGTATTTGCCGGATAATACCAACTAGCCAAAGTAGCTGCAATAAAACTGGAGTGTTAGTGTTGCAGATTAAAATCACTTTATCGTGTTTGGTAACGTGAATATTTCTAGTTCAGTGTCACGCTATGACGATTGAGATACAACCCATCTATGCCCATGTAAGTTACAACATAGATCTCCAGTGTGTATGGGTGAAGGCATACGTGTGTGGAGAGTTTGTCTATACTTTATTGTGATTATACGTAACCCCACATGTTTGTGAGCTTCCAGCATTTTCTCATTGTCATTGCTAGGTACGTCATGAGAGTATAGCATTATATATTTACCCTTTTTGTTTCAAACTAAGTGGTATACTGCATTAGCCTGGACAAATATGGTAGATTTCCTGAAAGGGTTGGTATAAAAATATCTGCAACACATGCAGTGTTTTTTGTGCTGACATTAGATGGATTAAAGCGTTTCCTCCCTTTGGAGTCCTCCTCACTCTAGAAGCTGTCACTTCGCTTCGTGAGGCTGAGGATTAGATAAAACCACAGAGAGATGCTGCATTCTGATGTCGCTGGGTCAAAGTTGTAGCACGCTGCAGAATGACTCACTTTCTTGGAGGAGCCATGGAAATGTGCCATCATGTAAAGACGACATTTCCCCTTTAAGCCCTTGTGCAAAATTGCCTTCAGATAAAGTCTTGCTAAGCCTTTATAGTCACTGACCTGTTAATTTTCTTCCGGCTGCATCACTGTTTTCCAGCAAGTTGTTTCATCTGTGGTAGCTTGTCCTTCGGGTCAGGGTCTGGTACAACTGGCACTGCTGACCTATCCTGTCCACTCTCGTGTCTCAGAATGGGAACATGTCTTTGAGTGAGTGTACTTCATTAAGTCAATTATGTACTGAAGTGGAAAAGTGGATTTGATGGAGACAGAGTAAGTTTCACCCTGCAGCCTGTGCAGCAGTCATGACGATGACTGGGTGGTCACAGTAAAACTTTGAGAATGTCATTGAGTGGTGCAACTACAATGAATAGCAATGCTCTAATGAGGGCATTTGGTGGTAAATGTTTGAGGAGAAAGTTATGTCATGAACTGCTATACGTTATAAAGGCAGACAATTGAATGGGGCTCACTGTCACATCCAGGGCTTTGTACTTGTAAAGGCCGCGAATGTGGAGAATGTGGATGGCAAACAGCCAGCTCGCTGGGAGGGCAGTATTTCAGTGGATGTGTGAAGTCGGTAGGTGGCTTCCTGAGAGTAGCACAGCAGTGGCTCATTGACAGCAATGTGATAGCACAGGTCACTGAAAACCAAGGCATCCACGTGATGGTTCACAGCGGATCAAGTGAAACTCAACTGTATGTTGTGTGACAGAACCAGGAGGCCGGAGTGAAGCTTCAGCGATGTAATGCTGTCGCTTGTCCTTGGTCCATGTGTACACTGAAGCATTATCCCCCGAGCTCTGGCTTGACCTGATGGCCATGGAGTTTTTGTCCACACCCCTGAGGATATTGTTTTTTAACCTTGGTTTTACACTATATCACGTAGGTAGATGCCATAAAGTCGACATCAACGATCTGTTAAATACCAGAAAAGAGAGCTGTGGTCCAAGTAATACTGGGCAATGTAGACATCTGTGAATGACAGTCATGTGTTGCAGTGATGCTAAATTTAGCTGCGGACTTGTAATTAGACCTAGCAGTGCTAACCTGACCTAGAGAAGCCAATATATAGTTGCAATTGTTGTTGTTGTTTCTGGCGCATGCTCATCACACAAAGCAACAGTGGGTATGCACAAAGTAAGCAGGGACATTATCATTTCCCGAGCGCTCAGTTTTGCATGTACACACGGATACACAGAAGCCATTCACATAGTAGCTACAGTTTTTGGAAATCTGTACTTGGAAAGGCATTTGTAAAAATCACTGTTTTAGTGTCTTAGAACATGTGATGGTCCACACTTCAAAATTAATTTAGCATAATATCTGCATTTGTGTGAAAAGGGCTTGAGGCTATATCTTGTTCTGATGCTCGAAGTACAGTTTATTAAAATATCGATCTAAAAGTTATTATAATAGCTGTGCAAATATATATATATATATAACAACATCTGGAGGTACATGGCTGTAAACTATAGTTGACAGGTTCAACCCTGTTAAAAGAATAATGCTTGACTTTTCCCATGCTAGTTTAATTCGTGGAAACAAAGAAACAGCAGTGTAATTAAAGGGGAGGGGTATGATTCAAACACAAACTCCGACAATTTGAATAACAGCAGGGTTCGCTAAAAATATCCTCCTCTGTTCGCAGTGAGTCTGTAATTGCACCAACTGCAGTGGCTTTTCTGATTATACATATTATCAGGTGTTACAGTTAACAGGTTCAGCTGGAGCTCACACGTTTAAGGGTGTTAGGGACCCAGCAGAAAGGCAAAGGACAAAGGTGTTAATAGTATTTTTAAACTTCAATTAAATAAAGATGTACAATGAACAATAAACTTTGTGTCATGTTGTCACTGGAAAGGAATGTAGAATTTGACAAATTGTACTTACTAACACTGAGTGAGCGGATGGTGCAACCTCCACAAAGGGGAATTGTAAAATAGGACTTCTTCATACTATGAGTGTCATCCTCTTTCTAAAAATAGCTGACGGTGCACATGACCATCCTCACAATCCAGTTCCATACAGAGAAAAGCGTTAAAGGTGGACCATTGATATAGGAGGGGAAAATAATTGTATACTCTTCGGTCATTAAGGGTGGATTTTCTTCTCTCAGCCTCAGTGTAAAGACCCACACAGTTTTATTCCTATTGTGCTCTTCAGATCATTTTGTTGAAAGGGATGAAGTGACGGGTGACTGCAGTGTTTATTTGTCATGGGTCAACAAGAAATATTGTCTTGCTTTCATCTCTTTTGGGGGGGGTGCATGCGATAATAGCAGTGGCATCATCAGTTTTCACAGTGAATTAATTTGGGCTGTCTCTGTACTGCTCTTGAGAAATGTGACCTGCGGGGGTGATGAGATTCAGGTTCCTGGTTGGGCGAGAAAGTCGAGTTTACATACAAATCATCTCGTGCTACAGACAGTGTGCACACAGAGAGGGAGGACAGAAAAAATGGGGAAGGGGAGAGAGTTATCTATGAGTGGTTTATTGTCTGTATAACCGATAGTTATCTCCACAATGGAGGTTATGTTTCATCTGCGTTTGTTTGTTACATATTTAGCAGGAACACACAAAAAATGACTCAATCCTGGATCCAGGAATTTACAATTAAGGGTGTTTTTTTCGAGGCATCTTGAGGGGAAATGGCTACAAATGTGTGTTAAGTGGTGCAGATCCAAATAAAATCCAGCTCCTATGTATATAGGGCGACTTTGGGGCCTTGGCGGAGATATGCACTATATTGACTGCTGTGCTAGTTCCCAGATGTTCCTGATTGCAGAGGTGAGAGGAGTGATGGGGTATGCGGTACTGGCTGGGTGCCCCAGAGGGTGACTCTGGTCACTGGACCTGCAGGTGGATGGTTCGCCAGCACAGCCATCCGCATCCTCAAGATTAGAGTGGAAGGGAGTTCAGGAGACCATGAAATATATCAGTTCTTTGTAAGGATACAATATAATGTTTACCTTTGATTTGTTATATTTATAATCAGTTAGAAGCTTTACTGTAAGTTGTCTTTAAAGCTGCTATAATCAGTATTTTTATATTAAAAATGGCTCAAATTTGTTTCACGGCATTAACACACTGATAATTACCACCTGACTTTGCAGCTCCTCTCAGCTCCATGGAGAGATTCTGTGTGTTTTGGCTCAGCAGGCAGCTGTTTTTCCTGCAGAAACACACAGTCTGTGCTACCTGCTCAGCACCACAAAGCAGACGGATACGATTAGCAACCAGCAACTGGTTGGTTAACACAGTTGAGCATTTAGCAAACAGTTATTCCCAGAAAGGAGGATGAATATTGGACCTGTATCTGCCAAGAATGGTTTGCCCCGAGCTTTCCACTGCCCCATGTGGCAAAAGAAATAATATTATAAAATATTTATATCCTGCAAAGCTGCATGCTACCTAAACATTGAGAAACCATATTTTTTTAGGCTGTTAAAGCACAGATTTGAGCTGCAGGTCGACTGAGTGAGAAGCGATGATTAGTTGTTTGCTTTCTGATTTGAGTCATAGATGCAGTTTAATACTTGTGTCTTGAGAGACGGCTGTGAGGAGCATTATGTAGCAGAACAAGAATTACAGTCTGATTAACGTGAATGATGCAGCTTCTGCAAAATTACACAGCTTTGTGAGGAAGTGTCTTATGTGTATATTTCATTAGACTAATCACATATAATTGAACTGAGAAATCTCTACGCTCAAAAGGATTTCATACTAGTGCCTTTCTTCAATTCAGGATGACGGCTTTGTTTCTGCAGCTGTTTTGAGTGATGTTTAAAGCTAAATCCGCCGATTGAGAATGGGTATGGAAACGACTTTCCTATATTTAGAGGAATAATCTTATATAGTGTAGTTCATGTGACACAGAAAAATATAGTATCTTTCAACACATTTGTATGACATACATTTAATTGCTGTTTATCCCCTCTTATTGTTCCTGTACTTGTTAGGCTTTGTTTTCTGGCACATTGATGATCGATTCACCAACGATGCTTTTCTTGAATTATTCAAACTTACAGTTGCAATAAAGATGATCAGGCAGCTGGAAGTCGTAGGGGTTTCTTAGTTGTCGGTTATTGTGACCACGGTGACAAATCAGTTGATGATGGACTGTAAAAACATCCATAAAGTTTTAAGTGCCTCTGACTGTGTCTTAACTGGCTCTGTCTATGTGCCTGTTGTTCAGGGTGTGCGTGAGAGCATGCTAAATTCACCCATAACACACACAGTGAGGAAACAGGAAGGTGTAGGTTTTATTCTCATGTAATTAATCCAGTGTTTGCTAATGAAGTGCCTGTTGCTTTGGAAGTAATACATATTTACTGCCATAGAATGTAATCAAGCTCAGTTAGCTCGCCACACTAATAACGGCGGCTGACGGTACAACAGACGTTTGCATTATTTAATCCAGTGTTGTTACTTTTTGCACAGAAAAGTCACCAGTGTTTAAATGGGTGCTCGCTAGACCTTATCCCAGTTGCTGAACTCTGACAAAAAATAACAGAATTTGGGAGAGTTTTGCAAACGGTCAACTGCTTCATTTGAAATAATGTTTACTGTCTTTTATGAAGATTGACTATATTGTATCACTTTACAGTCACTGTAATATAACTTTTAACTAATATGCCTTACACTCAGTTACACTTTTGTCAATAATTCTGTTTTAAACAAGAAGCCACTTGTTGAAAAACTTATGTCAAGGACTAATTTAACTGACCTCTGTAGTTTATAACTGGATTTACAGAGGACATGCTCAGTCCTGATGGCTCTATTCTTTCCCAGGAACACTGGGAAATTGAGGTACATCACGGAATGGTCATCACGGCAGGATAGGCTTGCCTGAGCTTTCCCCCACTTTATTTTCAGCCCTGTGTCATGTGGAGGCGCCATAAATCATCTTGAAATTTGGCTCATCCTCTGCTCTTATTAGCTGGGGCTCTGTGACATATCCCCCCCATGCCTGAGTGTGACGTTGTAGTTTTGTGTGAGGAGCAGGTGGTGTAACACAACTGTAAACAGGTTCTGTCTAACATATGACATATCGAATAGATCTCTGAGGATTGGACACACGATAGCTGCTGTGGTCTGGGCTCCTGGGCCGCACTGCGCTCTGATTCACAATAAAGTGACAAAACGATGACAAAGAGAAATGAAGAGCGAGAGAGAGAGAAAGAGAATAATGCAGGCAGGCCACAAGATTATTTATTTACTGTTGCAGGAGTTGGAACAGTTGTGCAGCAGTGTTGACTGATTGGCTACATGCTCCTTTCTGAAGTTCATCATCATTACCTAAACATGGACAAGGTGTCAGAGATGCCTCTTTGTACAAGGGACGTTAATCCTCCGAATATGGATGAGAGCATTTTTAATGGGCCTGTGACGGGCTTTTCTCTCCAGGGTTCAGGGTATGAAACCATTACTGTGACAGTCCAATATAATGTAGCTAATGACGTGGATAAAAAATCAGCACTGATTTTAGTGGGTCATGGTTCGCTGCATTAATAGGATATTTTGTGTAAAGTGTAGTTTGAAAACCTGTTGTGTAGCATGTCCTTATGCATTTGGTGATTGAAGGAAAAACAGGAATTATTTAATTGTATATTTTATATTTCTGTGGACATCTGCCAGCCTGAAGGATTTTAGATTGTTTACAATCAGATCCTGCAATGGGCACATTTCGAAAAGTACAAGTTCATAAAACAGCATTTTAGGTAATGAGGTTGGTTAAAGAGATTTTTTATCATTTTTTTCTTTCAAAATCGTCCTTTTATCCATCAGCAATGTCCTATGTAAGCTACTTTAAAATCATAGTTTGTAGGTGAATTGAGGTCGGGACAATGTAAGAAGTTAGTTGTGCAGTTTTATGCTAACTTTTGTGTTGTGTTAATTGTTTTGTTATATTGGGGAATGTAGTACACCAGAAACAACACTTAAGGTTGGGATTCACAAAGAAAGTTGATTTGTTGGTTTGAAGAAATGAATAACATAATGTATGTCTTATGTATTTATATCATCATATCATCATCATTATAGGTTTATGTATTCAGTGTAAAAAAAACAAAACCCAGAACTTTGGGACACAGCAGCTTGACTCTGTTGCGGGACGGCTATCAGTCTCAGATCAAAACTTTACAGTGTCCTTGGAGAGCTCCTACATTCGTCAGCATTTTTTATTCAAATGAATACTAAAGTATTATGAGTGGGAGTAAAAGTATAGAGTTTTCATTTTAATTCTTCAATCATTCGAAAACTTTGAATTTGAATTTGGATCTTGGAACTTACATTGCCACTTTTTCTGTTTTTTTTTTTTAATCTGGTTAGTATAATCTCATTGATATTGAATGAAGTGTGCTCTCTCATTGTATTGCTTCTCCACTAGTGGAAAAACTTTCCAAACAAGCAATTATCTCTTAAAATCCTATTCACTGACCATTTCTTCATTAGAATGAAGGCTGACATGTTATAGTGGAGATGTTTGGTGGTTTACAACAAGTATTGAAAGGAACCCGAAGAGCTTTCCATTTCAAGATTTATATGTCAACATATAAATCTTAAATGTATCTCCCTTAACTACTATACACTTGTTTTGATTTCTATTCTAATAATCACGCTGCATCTTGTCCTCTCCTCTCCTTTAATCGACACGTTCCTCTCCAATTTTATTCCAGATCTGGATCACATCCCAAGTACGTGTTTTACATTTTATAACTTACTGTGATATACAGTTTATATTACTGTTACAAAGTCAAATTGATTTATGCTTGTGATGAAAACAAAACAATGACCAGTTGCTATTTGGTGCAGCTCCAG
The DNA here is from genome assembly GCA_038501795.1 of Pseudopleuronectes americanus. NCBI lineage: Eukaryota > Metazoa > Chordata > Actinopteri > Pleuronectiformes > Pleuronectidae > Pseudopleuronectes > Pseudopleuronectes americanus. Next base: position 5,734,010 of record CM076727.1, read on the forward strand.
TAGCAGATGTTAATCTAATGCTGCACAGATGATATCATCCCTGCGGACGGGTTAAAAGTTAACGAAGAGCCCTCAGTCAGAAATTAATTTGTCGAGAAGAACATGCAAATGTTTCTTCCATCTACTTGGAATTATCTGCCAATATAGGTGTCCACATCCAGAAATATAACAAATTCTGCTTAACATTTCAGTTCAATTAACAGACGGATATTTTTTGGCAGTAACAGTACATATACATCAGAATAATAATAATAATCGACGAATAATCAGATCAATTGTTAAACAGTTGCAATTCAAATTTGTCTCTTTTGGCAAAGTACATGTATTCTTATTTCTCTGCCATGTGCAGAGTATATATCAGAATATTGATCAGACTTGATCCAGATGAGAGGAAATAAAAGAAAACAGAAAATATAGCAGGAGCAAAATAAGAAAAAAATGAAGAAAGTAAACAAAATACTGTTGATAAGCCACTCAAGTGGAACATTGTAACAAATAATAGCAAAATACAACAAACTGGTGTAGTAAGAAAACAACATTCAAGAAATGTTTTGTTTTCAATATAAGCATTTTGATTAAGATAAAAAGATTTGTCTGTATCCTTTCAAATATGCTAATAAACCTGTTAACATTTGACCTGCTGTTCAAGTAAAGAAGTTGGTTCTGTGTTCTAGCAGCTGATGTGTTAAAGGACTGACACAGTCTGCTGAGTGAGTCCATGTATTATTAGTAATATTGTTTCCAGTCCGTCATGTGGGAGCAGGAAATGATGCAGTGGCATTAGCATGTTGTTGACGCTATTCAACGAGAAGGTTAGGTCTCATACCCTGTGGCTCTGATGACAGAAATGTTGCATCTTTAACCTTTATCAAACACACCAGGCTGAACATACCAGTTTGTGTTGTGGGTGTGTGTGTGTGTGTGTGTGTCAGTGGGATATTGAGCCGCACTATGTGTTACTACAAATCACACAGCCACAGGCTCACTGATAAAGTGATGGTTTGCTAGCAACTATGAGGACGGTTGGAGGGAAACGCGGAGCGAGGTCAGCTGGCTCTGCTTCTGTCCCGTGCTGGAAGTACATTTCAATGATTTGATTATGATTGATTGCTGATATGATTTCATGGCTCTCTGTTGGCCTGCAGCTCATTTATTACTGTTGTCCATCATCTGACTGTGCTCCCTGCTGATGGAATAAGCTGAACATGATCCCCTATCAGTTTCTTTGTCTTGCACTTAAGGCTGCTGCACACTAAGGATAATTAGTACGATTTTAGGCCTGATTTTCCCTTTTCGACATTTACAAAATAATCTTAACGCTACTGTTTGAGTCAGAGTCTCCCCGATCTGGAGCGGTAATTATAAATTATATTTGATATTAATGATAATCGGCTCCTACAGAAAGCCACAATAGAGAGTTAGAGAGAGAGCGAATGAGCGAGCTGATGGGAACTGTTACAGACCGGAAGTTTACTTTTACAGCTGTGACTAAAAACAACAACAAATCCCCAATTTCCCTCCTCGTACGGCAAAACCTATAACGGCCTTCTCAACCATGACTACGTTCATAATTAAAAAAAAACACTTCTGAAATCACTTTCAGTCATAGAACTTTCACACACTCCAGTTCAGTAGGTGGCGGTAATGTACCTAAAAGTTATTGCCAACTGCCAGAAAAGAACTGTGGAAGATGGAAGAAGTGATCACGAGTTGCTACAAAAGGCAAGTGAGTGGTTCTTGCTTGAGCCAAATTGTCCAATGTGTCCGGTTTACTCTGTCATTCTGTCTCTCCCTGAAAATCTCTGTACAAATCCAGACAGGAATTTCACTTTCTTCAATATTGCGAGATAGGGTGTGTTAAAAAAAAAGAAGATTTCCCAGCCCAAGGTTTAATACATGGTATGTGATAGAAAAGGAAATCAGGGCATATTTAAAGAACTGATATCTATTGAGTGTGTGCAATTTGGTGCAGATCCAAGTAAAATTAGAGATCTAGTGAATGTAAAAGAGGTTTCAGATGGGCCTGGGCGGAGATATGCAATCTGTGTTGTTCTAGGAGTCTTAGTGTAATAATTCCAAATGAAAAATTCTCTTGAAATGGTGAGGAACATAAAACAGAATGTATAAAAACCAAGGAAGGTTTCGACCATACCGCTTTACTTTCTAGTGCCTCGCTGGTTTTCTCTCAGGCTGTGATCTGCTTCGACAAACCATTTGTTGCTGCTTCTAATGTTTGGTTCGGGATTGTGTTAGTTAGAAAACTTGATTCTTTATGAAGACTGCAGTGTTGCTTTGATGCTCTGTCTTCGTCTCTCGTCATCGGCAGAACTGATTGTGTTTATCTGGGTGGCCTGGCTTGTCTGAATGACCAGGTTGAAGTCACTCAGTCTGTCACTTTCTGTGATTCTCGACCACTCGTGGCACCCAGATAATCTGCCACTTGGCATCGTCTGGTCTGCGCTAAAATCCTAGTGCTCTTAGATTTGTTGTGATTGTTGTCCGATAGTTGATGTACTTTTTATTTTCTTTGGCTTTAGTATCGGTTGGTTGAGTCTCTCTGCTGAGGCTGTGTATTCAGTGAGTGTTCAGGTATTGCAGTCAGACGGATTTAAGTCCTGTGAAATAGTGATGTCACATTGACAACTGATGATATGTGCTAATTATATATTGAAGCTGATAGTTGATACCGACAAATCAATAAAAGTAATCAATGGATATCACTACAAGGTTCCTTACCTATAGTAAATGTTATTTGCTGTATTATTTCATGCTCAATAAATAGATATGTTGCATTTTGGTAAAGTAGGAAAAAAGTTATCGCCGCTAAAGCTCTCGTCAAACCCCAATAGTGAAAAAAGTCATAAAAATAAAACAACTGACTTATATCTACATTATGTATATTATCTAGATATATATAGATATATCTCACATTTGCTGACATTCTTTACCAAGCTATTCTTTTTACTTCTTTGTTCTCTGTAGGGTTCCACTATGGGATTGTGTGGGTTTGCCTGGCCTGACCGGCTCTGTAAACAAAATAATGGCTTATCACGCTCCTTGCAACAGCCTTGTCGACAAGAGTATTGGTAGTGTAGAATTTTAGCAGCCATGCCTCTGGTATTGTTGTCACCATGAAATCTAAAAACAGTTGGCACGGCAACTATGCCTGCAGGGAGTGGAAGCAGAGCGAACACACACACACACACACACACACACACACACACACACACACACACACACACACACACACACACACACACACACACACACACACACACACACTGCCCTACTGTCCCATATTGATAAAATGATACATCATAGGAAATACTGTACTGTATTGTACTAAAACTCTGCTATTCTGGATCATCTGAGGTATTGGAGCATTTATAACAGGTGGTATGCGGTGTCTCTCTTTCACAAAAGACTGAGACCATCTCATTAATTTGAATGGAAGCAGACTGTAGATGCAGCGGGGGTGCAGAAGGTCGCAGGGTTTTCTGCCTTGAAGAAGTCAAACCTGCCCTAAACTTTTTCCAGTTCCCAGACGGTGCAGCGTCATCTGGCTCCAATAGCCAATCAAACCCATTCAAGCCCACGCTGCTGGTTCATTCCTCTGTAACATCATATTTGTCCTGTGTAGCCTGCAGTCATTATAAGAATTAAAAATTCCAACATCTTTAAACCAGTGCTTTTTGTTTTTGGCAAAGTACAAGCTATTAGTTTGCCAGATTTATTATTGACACAGGACTTTATGGATCATGTTTAATCGTCTCTCTAGTAGTTAAAACAACAGGTTAGACTACACACACCCCACACTTATTCTCCACAGTAACTGATCCTTGTGTAGTTTTCTCTCCATCTTTCTTATCGACCCAGTCAGGAGGACCTGTGCCTCCTTGTGTTACAGGTGTTCATAGATGTCTATTGCTCTTGTTTGAATCAGACCCTAAAAGATTCATGTCATTGTTGAATATTTCAGAAAAGGAACAGATACAACAATATGACTCTTCTGTCTCCCAGTTTCTCTCATTGTCTACCTCCGTCTGCCTCCATCTCTCTCTCTCTCTCTCTCTCTCCCCCCTCGTACAGGGGTCTGTTCTGTGCAGTGCTGGAGGTTGTGTGGTGGCTACGGTGGTACACTGTGTAGATTTTTGCTGCAGTGCAGCAGGCAGTATTGTGCTGCTGCCTCGGTCTTTCCGCTGCTCTCTCTCTCTGTCCCTCTCTCTCTCTCCGTGTCTGTCTCTCGCTCTGTATGCATTCATGTTCTTGTATATTGTTTGGGAGCAGTGGAACACTTCCACACAGTTTTGCTGTAAAAAATAAAAAAAATGTCAGTATTGCCCCAGAGCTTCTGTCTCATTCACCACACCAGACAAACCCAGCACTTTGTTGATTATACCTTTCCCCCCCATAGGCATTTACAAAGCTTTGTCAATATTTTCATGATGACCTTTTCGGACGTTCTAATTTTCCTATTTGTTTTCACCATTTGTAAATCCCTGGTTTGAAGTTCAACCCCACAGTTTCTGGCTGCTCTGATTCTTGCTGTCGTCCTTTACTCAGACACAGAGAGAGGGACACAGGGAGGAAACGATGGGATGGGCAGTGACTAAGTAACATGTCTGCGGTTTTGAGTGCTCGGCACTCGGTGCAGAAAGGCCAGCTCTCCTCAGGTATACACTTTGGGTTAAAGACGGTAAGGCACTCAGGCTCAGTGTGTCAGAGAGCAGACAGATACAGCACCGGGGGGACAGAGTGGAGGCTGAAACACTTCACCACAAACAACATGGAGCTGAAGTCACCAGGTCCATGATATTTCTTGGAGACCTTTTTGTTAGTGTCACTCGCTGTCACGTTCCATACAGGCAGTTCAGACGTTGCCGGTTCACCAACACCATTTAGCCATGACATGACAGTACTTGACATTTCCTGGAATGTGTCAGCGTTATCTGTGGGATATGGTTATCTGCATTGTGGACGCCTCCAGTGGGAGATGGTGGTGGGGTTCTTTACAAGTGGGTGACAGGCAAGGTATGCCTGTGTGTATATGTGTGAGAAGTTGGCCACGCTTGTGTGATCGGGTTAAAAGGTTCAGCCAAGCTCTGTGGGACATTGTGTCCGGTGTAAAAAGTTGAGCAGCAGTGGAACGGGTCTTCTAAACTATTGTTTGAGAATTAAAAAGAGATCCTGGAGCTAGTGTTTGCTGTTAGATATGGAGGCAACATCTTTTGCTAAGATCGTGGAGCGGCAGGTACGCAAGACGCTAAAGGCTAAAGGAGAGCACGGTGAGTCCCAGCAGAGAGTTACTGGAGAAGGGTCTCAACATAAATACAAACACACAAAATGTTATACTTGTCGCAGCTTTTAAATCTAACTGATAATGTTAGAAGTCTCTGTCTGTATATGGAACGCATATCCAGAGAATGTTCATCTTATCATTGACCCTCTAGGCAAGGAAGGTAAGGAAGTGCAGTGATGAATTAGGTGCGATTTGGACACGACCAAGATCAGTTAAGCTTAAATAAAGAGAAGACCAGTTATTTATACTGGGATCGGATGGGACAGATCAACATAAGTAACGTTGCAGATCACGACAAACAAATTATTTCCCAGAACTGATTCTCTAGCTTAGCGTTCTTGGGCGTTGAGTCGAGCTTCACTGAACTTCGAATAAGCGGGTGAACAGCTCTTTATGCAGTATAGGTGGTGTGACTTGTGACTTCTGTGGACTGTGTCCCCCAGCAGGTCTTTATTCTCCACGGCTCACACACTGCAGGTTACTTGCACAGTTTAAGAAATAAAGCTGCAACCAGCATCACTGCAGGCCAAGCAAACAACCCAGTCCACACAGGCAGGTTGAGAGAACCCACTGCACTATAGGTTTTAAATTATTAAATTTCACCTACGATGTTAAACACTGGACATTTATTCACTGGGTGAGTGTCATGAACAGTCTAGTGACTTGAACTCTATATGAGCAGGGTGAAAGTCTAACCAAGGCAGTCTGCTTCCACACCAATATAACCAATAACTGCATTGCAGATGATCAGACTTGAAGGTCGCTCTTTGTAGTGCACGTGTGAGAGCATGTTTGCATTATGTTCGTTTATGTATGCAACGCTTCTGGAGTTTGTTTCATAATATGATTCTGTTTTAAAGCCAAACTAGGAGACTGTGGATCAAAATGTGTCTTCTCTTCTCCTCTCCTTATCCACCGGCGCTAAGGCCAAACATCATGGCCGTCTTTTGTAGTGTTCTCAGTGAAATCATCTCTTCTTAGTTAGAGTTATATAACAACCCTAAACCAGCACTGAATCACATCACATCAATATAATAACATAAACAAGTGCACTTTATGAAAAAGAGAGATAAAATATGAAGTCGGGTAAATACCTCTTCTGTTTGCAGACAAATGAGAATTTTTTCATCCACAATTGCCTCAAATAACAAACAATTCAACTCACAAATGTTCTCGTCTTCTAAACACATCATTTGCTGAAAATGACAATATTTTCTCTTTTTTGATAATAAATGCAACAGCATCCTCCAGCCTCCTACAGTCATTATGAAGGAAAGGACGTGGTATACAAAGTTTAACTGCTACATCCCCCCCTTTTGTGTCTACATTTCACAGAAAATCATAAATCGTTAGGTCTAATTGTATATTGTTTATATGGTTGGACCTTTATTTTGAGGCAATGTTAACTGCTCTGTGTGAAAAGTGAAACAAGTAAAAAAGGCACACTAAGCAATAATTCTCACCATAGTAGAGCTATTATTATGTCTGTAAACAAAAGGGAGACGGGCTGCTGTGGTTTTGAGAAATATGAATATAAATTCTGCACCTTTTTCAAAGTGAATCTTTTCAAAGGTGCTTGTGTGGAAGTGAAATGGATGTTTTATTTTTCTCTATTGTGGTTGTTTTTACACTGTTTTGATGACGGCCGCTGAGTCTGTAGCAGCCTCCTAATGTGAGTGGGATTTAGCAGGGTGACTGTGGGAGTGTGTTATAAGACAGTAAATACAGCACATGGAGAGTGAGAGAGAAAGTGAAGATCTGGCAAAGGTTTGAGCTGAACCTCACTCAGGCAAAAACCGAAACCCCAGAAGTTGAGTCAAGGCGAAATCACTTTTTAAGTAATTATACTCTGAGTTTACCTGCTTCATCAAATCTATGATTCATAACCAGTGGGACCAGTCTGCTACTGAACACTTGTCTATTTTTATAGCTACCAGAGAAAAGAAGGACAATGCAGATTTTCAGCAGGGAACACATGGATTTGCATGGATGAGCAGGTTAGCAGCACTATAATGTCAGTCATGTAATTAAACAAATATGTTCATAAACCTCAGCTGATGGTTTTCTCGTAAAGGGTTCGAGTCCATAACTTAACTCAAATTTCGTTATGACCACCAATGTGCAGACCCACTCAAAGTGCTTTGTACCTACTAGTCTGTCACAGGCTGTTATGGCCGTTTCAAATTTGGCCTTTATATACCGGTATCACATTTAATATTGACCCAGTCAAATTTTCAAGTTGAAATAGTATGTCTCTCAGTTTGGACCTGCATTTAGACCCATCACATGATTCCAGAGGGTTAATCTTTAATAGTACAGAAATAAATTTGAAAATAACAATAGGGCTTGTTGTTACTGTAAATGGGGATTTATCAGGATTAATTTCCCTTAAATGTAAATAAGTAATTCAAACATCCTGGTGAAAAATGCATTCATAAATCCAGCTGATGTACAAACACAATACTTAAAAACTTACTGTTTACTACATGAAGCATTTTTGGAGATGTGATGGCCTCACATTACCACATTTAGTGTAACCTGTAGCAGATCTCCCTGCTCAGGCAATACAACTGTTGGATTCACAAGACAACCAAGCCCACGGATTTTTCCTTTTTAACCATAATCTATATTTTTCCTTTTTGCATTTTGACTGTATGAGTTATTACTCCATGAGAGGTCAGTACGACTTCAAACCACAGGATGTACAATGTGCTTTTCAACTGTGAAATACTGAAGAAATGGGACAATCCCACCATTGTATTGCTATTGTTAGAGGTGTTAAACATTTGTATTACCACTTTACCATGGAGGATGTGCAAATCTGTTGTTGGAGGTGTAACAGAAGAGCAGAGAAAGAACCTGAATCGTCGAGTACTTTGTGGTTTGTCTCAGAATCACTGAAGTAACACAACAGCGCTGACCTAAATGTGGCGACGCCGGCGAGCTAGTTCTGGCAGGCAACCCGAGCTGCGCTGCGCCAATCATGTGACATACATCATGTGACATAACTCACTCTCCACAGCCATCTATATTACACACCAGCCTCATCAGGTGGTCTATTTAACCAAAGAGACATTTCTCATCAACCCGTCTTGCTCGCACTGCTTCGGCAGTATTGCCACCAGTTGCTTCAACCCCTCTACCAGCCCAGCATCCACCTGTAGGCTCCAACATCACTATAATGTATCCAATACATCATAGTGAGGGAGCCACCCAAGCACTCGCTGTGGAATATCATAACACTGTACTCTTTACTCTAGAAGTACTGATCTTTGAGATAGATATTGTATATTTCATGCACAGAATAATTCCTAATCCATTGACAGTAAACAGAAATGGACGAATAAGGACAACACCACAGCTTTAAGTGAACAAATAACTGGGTACATTACCCTGACTCTGTAAGTTAAGAGTGTTCATTTTGGAAAACTGAGAGGTCGGTGTTCAGTTTCCCTGCAGAGACCTGGTGAGCCGCTTTTTTTGGAAGTAAATGAAGAGAGGAAAGAGGAAGAGTAACTTCCTCCTGCATCTCCTGAGAATCACGACGTAGTGACCGACTGAGGAGTCGCTGGTGACGATCAATGAACGGGAGAATCAGAGTCTATTCACAGCTCGTATAGAGGTCACTGCCCCGCTGGTGGAGAACTCATTTCAAACATGAATATTGATACTGTCTTTAACCCTTTTTGTAAGTGGATGCAAACACACTAACTGGGGCACCACTTTAACTCAATCTTCAAATTGTAATTTTTCCGTTTCTGTTTGTGAACGCAGTAAACAAACAGGATGCTGAGATGTTAATTGGTCGCTGCTGGTGAAGTTGGTGGGTGTAGTTCTACACTGAGCAGTAGTCTTGCTGTTTTCTCCCTGTTTCTTTATGCTGAACTGAGCTGCTGCATTAAGACATCCTGGCTCAATCTGTGCACTTAATGCAGAGATATATTGCATTTGTATATCTTGAAATGTACGACTATATCGTAAAAGATAAGCCTCAGCGGTCATTGGAAAACCGACCGGTAGTAAAGTGAAACTAAACTTAATTTGGCCCGGATAGTAATGTAATTCTATGTAATTGAGGTGAGTTGCATGGATCTGCAGTGGTGAACTTGAGTCTCCAATCGATGACGCAGGGGGAAAAACATGTGGCAGCGGCCTCGTGAGTGGGTCAGACCCAGGTCCAATGTGTGTGTTCGGTTGTGTGTGTCGTCCTTAGGTTTTCTATAAGAAAAGGCTGCAATTAACGCAATTATATCAAAATTAGATATGATCCAGATCATGTGGTTTCTTTGAGCCTTGGATTCTCGTGAGCTGTCTGGTTTTGTTGTCACGCTGAGTGTCTTCTCTGGAATTAATGAGGTTTTTCTATTTGGTTTCGTGCACTCGTACGTTTTACTGGCATCTTATTTTCTCTAACCAACTCCTGTGATTGATTGATCTGACTGACGGCCCTGTCTCCTGGGGGCCTTCAGCGTGTTCATTGTTCACTTGTCTGTCTGTCGCTATAAATCCTAAGAGAACAGGCTCCGTCCGCTCTGCACAGGTGGTTCAACTGTTTAATAGCTGTGCATTGTATGTTTTAACCACAGGTCAAAAGTCAACAGACATTGTACATGAAGTTGGCCATTACTTGCATTGGTTTCCTGTGTGTCAACACTGTTGACTTTGGGGGTTTGAATGCCACTTTGAGACGTTTCCTTGCCTTTTTAAGCCAACAGTTTAATCCTCTGCAGCCTCGGCGGTGGGGTCCTTATCTCCCTCTTATCTGTCTGTGGTGCACTTTATTCCTTTTTCCTCCTCCTCTGCTGTATCACTTTTCCCTGCAAGGGCAACGTTGGCTCCCCTAGACCTGCTCCAAAACGACCTGTCAGTAAAATCGGATCCTTTTCAGACTGAGCAGGACTGGTCTTTTGCATGCCAAAGTCTTGTTGATTGGGGGGGCGAACGTCCTCCTGGTGCCCTCCAACTCAACACGGCAGCAAGAAAAGGTCTCCTAATATCTCCACTGTAACTCTAGATTCTGTTGACTCTGTCAAAGGAGGTTGCGACAGCAGAGGGATGCATGCATTCTTCACTAACTAAATCAGCAGTCTTTGTTTTGTGTGGTGAGAAAGAGCTGGAATAGGGGCGTTCAGCCATCATGGATCAATGAGAGCTGGAGCAAAATATGCCAGATCTTTGACTGTAACAGAAGGAGCTCTGGCCACTGCTCAACCTCAATGATCATCAAAATCTGAAAGTTGTTGTGTTTCGCCCCAGACAGTCTGTCAGACTTGTTGACACAGGAGAAAAGTTCCTTACAAGACAAAATAAATGTGCTTTGTTTTTCTTTTACTTTTGTGTCTAACCGGTAAAATGGTCTCACAGTGATAAAGCTGTTGATGGGGAAATTCGACCGTCTGGCAGCTTGAGGGGCGTCTGGCGTTCTGAGTTTATCAGGTTCATCAGACACACCGTGTGTCTGCTGTGTAGTCGAGACGATAAACTGCTCCATCACCATTAATCCAATAATACTCCATATTTGTTTCTTTTTTTTACCATCGTGAGTTTTCCCCCTGAGTACTGTTTTCTTTTCTTTCTTATTTCCTTCCTACGATAGCTGAAGCTTAATGTCTCTCAGTGATTTAAAACAAGCATGGTGTCAACAGACGCTTTCTCTCCAACGATACTAAAGGGTTGAGGTTTTGTTTTTCCTCACAGCATAGAGACGTTGGAGTCTTATACTCTCGTGTTTGTCGTGGTCTTGTGCACACCGGTCCCGGCTAAATCCGTTTGTCGGATTTACTGATTCACACCGCTCCTTATTTGATTACCCCATTGATGTGGGATGCTGGCAGCGATGTTGATGGTGAGGAAAGGTAAGACTAACTGACAAGGACAGACAGTGCAGCACCAAGGTCCTTGTGTCATACACACCCTGCACCAGCGTGTCACTCCTTGCTGCTGGGCTCCTCAGAAATCTGCTTCCTCAGACCCTCTATATTAATGTGTGTTTTGAGCTGATCTTATTAGAGGTGCCGGGATAAAAATAGATTGGGGAGCAGACCACTGAACGATGTTATGTACAGCAGTTATTAAAAAAGAGGGGAAAGTGGGTGACGAGACACCTGAGGGTTAATGGCAACGAAACTACAACCTAAGCAAAAAAAAATCAATCAGTGTAGTGAGGCACCACTTATGCATACTGTCAATTAGCAAGCCGATTTTTTTTCCGTATTTTGGAATATATGCTGAATCTGACTTTTATTTCTAATTATTTCAGTTGTCGACTGATGTTGAATCCCGTCTAACACAAGAGAGACCACGAATCAAAGCGGTCCCGTTGCTTAATGACACAAGGCACACATGAACCGTTAAATATGAAAGTGACTTATAACTGTTCTGTGTGTGGTCCGAGGTCTCAGGCTTCCCGGGTTTATCCACATTGTGTCATCGCGAAAGAGGGATCATGGCTCTTTTATGGTTCATTATATCAAGCAGAAGATAGAGGCCCATATGTCCAGGCCCTTTCTTATTGCCCCATGGCACAACATGATTTATGGCGCATATAAGCCATGAGAGGGGATGTGCTACATACGGCCATTGCTCTCAGCTTCGCAACATAAACTTCCTGTGGCGCTCTTTTGAGGGGGGGAATTAAGGGAAGATTTGTAGTCTTGTCACTGTTCTTTCATCCTCTTGAAGATGAATAATTAGTCAAACAAAATACTATAGTTGACCTCTTTGTCGAAGGGCTTCACAACATTACAACACCCTTTATTATTAATATATCTCTAAATTTCATTTTTGTGGCTGTACTGACAGATATAGAACAATGCTAGCTCTGTCGCGCTTCAAGATAAATGCTAATGTCAACATGCTGCATGTTTGGCAGGTATAATGTTCACTATTACACTTTAGCCTGTTAGCATCACAGCATTTTCTTCGAGGGGCTGACCAACATTTCTATTCCTAGAGCTAGACTGCTTGCACGGTCATAAATCCCATGGCAGAGTCTTGCTACTCCTTCCAAGGACTGCAACACAGATTTATTTAAACTTTGAATGACATAAAGGTTCCAAATATAATGTTGAGATATTTCTATTTCAATGCCAGTGCCAGTTGGCAGTCTTCTTTGTGTTAATGTAAGTAAATGTTGCAGTAAAAAATAGTGAGTGACAAGAAGGAAAATCCCTGCTGGCTTCAAGCCCACCGACGTTTCTGTTCATTCAGGACGGAGCTGCTGCTGCTAGCTCCTCTGATATTATGAATATTACAGCAAAGTGTTCTTCGTTCTGCCTGAGAAGCTGAAAATAATATGTTCTTACTGTAATGGCCTTTTTTCAAATGATTGTATCATTTTTATGATGATAACAATATGTTTCAGTAAAAACCAATGAGAAACTCAATTGAAATATAAAACAACTAAGTTACAGGTGATTAAAGAGGCTATATTAAATGGCGTATAACTGTATCTCTCAATTCTATATGTGCATTCCAGTGGTGTTGGAATGATTAGAACAATTAGTTCCTGACTGGAAAATCCACTTGAGTGCCACCTTAAGGCAGAAAAAAAAAGAGTTGCTGATGTCATCGCTTATAAATCCATTAGCACAAGATTATAATCAGTTCTAAATAGTAGCTTGTTATTTGAATTTGTCAAATATTAATCTTGTCACTTGCAAACCTTATGTCCGTCTCTCACAAGCACTTAAAATCTACTTTTTGGCCAGACAGAGACATATTTACAATTTAAGTGCATACGCTTAAATTGTTTATATGCATATTACAAATTATCCTTTTTCTTTTCTCTTTATTAATATGCAGATATCAGAAAGAGTTAAAACAAATAACTTCAAAGCACATGAACACTCTGAAGTCAGAACAACTTCACAGCTCAGGAAATGGGAGCTTAGATTTTTATTTTAATAAAAGTTCACCCACACATTCACCCAGTGCTATACGCTGAGCTTTTACAACCACCCTCTGACAGAATAGCGGACACGGGCAGCTCAGGACTCAATAGCTTGCCCAAGGGCACTTCAGCATGAGGTGTCTGGAGGAGCCGGGGATCGAAGTATCGATCTTCAGGTTGGATGATCCACTCGTTCTCATCCCATGTATGATGGTTCAGTTAATCTTACCATGACAGGGGGATACTATTTCCCTTCTCACAGTTTTTTCCACAGCTGTGAAGTTTTTTTTTAATCTCTTGTGAGTCCTTTTACAAAACAAGGCCACGGGTCCCAGGAGCCAATTGAGGCACAGTGGTTGCATAAAGATTATAAAACCAACCCCACATACACCATGTGAACTTATGCTTGGGGCCAATTGCAATGACTTGCCACTTCAATCTCTGCTCTCGATGTTGTTTGGAGTTAAATGGCTTTTTGTGCCGAGGCCTAGGTGAAGGATAGAAAGGCATTAACTATTCAGCGGCGTGTAATGTTAAAAAAGAAACAGTACAGTGAAATATTCATGCTGGAATTGTTACTGCTCAGGAAAGTCTTATTTTATTGATGCAACACATGTGATGGAAATTGGGGCGGGGCTCTGTGTGGACATACATGCTTACGAAACAGCCGGCGTCTGTGGATGGCCGCTGTGCAACCTATGGAGTGGCCTGGTTTCCCAGCGCTCTCCCCTGTCCCACATTCTCCTCACAGCAGCCAGGCCACAGCTTCTCTTCTAAACCCAGTTCCGGCTTGTGTTTTCCTGTTATGTATCAGTAATGCTGCAGTTGTTAAAGGAGTTGTCATCCTGGGCAGACACGACCTGTGCAGTTGATATCTGAGCAACATACCGAGACTAAGAAGTCCCACCTGCTGTCACACATAGATGCAAACAGGGAGGTTGTGTTTGTCTTCTTTTTTCTCTCGATTATTCTCAGAACGCTACTTTTTGTATCTTATTTTATTTTTCTTCAGTTCTGCATTTTGCTGTTTTCCCAGCAGCAGCAGTGAATCCCTTGTACGGTTATCTCAATGAATGAATTCACTACCGCTGCCACAGCAGAGCACTGTCACAGGTATAGCAGGTGTTGTGTGTGTTTGTGTGTGTGTGTGTGAGTGTGTATGTGTGTGACTGGAGTGCAGCGAGAATGCTGACTTGCAGGAAGTCAAACTGTTCAGGGTATTTCACAGAAACCTGTGGACTCGTTGTCCTTGTACAGTGGTTGTGTGTGTGTGTGTCTGTGTGTGTGTGTGGTCCTCTGTCCAAGGAGTCCATTTGAATTCCGTGCAGTGCAACACCTAGTGGCTTTTGTTGAATTTAGCCTCCACACTCATGTTTGTGTGAGGTGTTGGAGAGGGATACACACACACGCACACACACGTACACACACACACACACTGATTACTTTCCCCTTCTAACTGGAGAACAATCAGTTCCCACCTGGAGTCAAGTCTAGACTTGTTTGTACTTGGGAAGTAATAGAAGATGTAATTGACTCTGGGTCAGTCTAGTGTGTGTGTGCATGCATGTGCGCGTGTGTGCATGTGTGTGCGTGCGTGTGTGTTTGTGTGCGTGTGTTTGTGTATATTATTGTGTGTATGACTTGCAGATGAAATCATGTTTTTCTTAATTCTATCTGCATAATCTCTACCTTCTCCTCCCACCTCTCCTGCCTGTACGTCTGGATCCAGCTCTGTGTTGTTGCCTGTTTCTCTGTCCCACGCGGAGCTGCTGCTGTCCACAGAACAAAATGCAATAATCTATTTCACCGCATTCTAAATAAACATCACATATAAGGCAGCTGTTTGAGTTATTGAGTGTACTGAACTGTACTGTACTGTACTGTAGTGCACTGTACTGGACTGTATGTCTGTGTGTGCACACGTGTGTGTGTGTGTACGACTTGAATACAGTACAGCAGCTGTTGCTTGCACTCTGTCCTGTTGAATTTATAATGGGCTTAACCCCCTCCCTCTTTAGAACATGGAGCATGAAGCACTTTTGCCTCCTGTTGTGGGAATGGGGGCACGATAGAGCAGGCTCTTAAGTAACAGTGAGGAAGTGATGGCTGTCCTTTAAGTTAGAAGCCACGTGCACAATGTTTTTTTGTGTTCTGCTCAAACCATAATGAAATATGCCGACTTTACAGCATGGCTGCAAAAAAAGGTGGAGTGTGTTTGTCCATCTTTGTGAGGACCAGTGAGTTGTAATGATGTAAGGATTTATGACATTTAAAGGGTTGACATGCAGTATTTTGAAAGAACTAACCGGGTTTAACACTTGACTTTAGGGTTAGGGTAGGTTTAAGAGAGGTTTAGGGTTGTGGCATTTAGTTTTAAGGTGATGTCAGGATCTGCCCCTGCATGGTCTGAACTTAATATCACTTTGTGGACTTCTTGAAACTTTCTGTCTGACTTTGTATTTGCATTTCTATGGACATTGAATTAGCATTTCAGTTTGGGACATGTTATTTCCTAGTGTTGGGATTTTAAAATTGGACCTTTAGAGTTGTATTTACATTTTAGAGATGTATTTAAGCATTTTGAATTTATTATTGTTCTTATTGTACTTTGAAGTTTCTTACCTTATGCTTTACATCCTGTCTTTGTATGTTTTTTTTTCCTCTGAGAGTGTAAGCCATGGCCGCATGAGTTTCACCTCTGTTAGCTGTTTAGTCATTTCTGTTTCTCTCCACTTTAGTCTAGTTGTCCCCTGAAGTTACAGTTAAGCACATACTCTTGTGACCTTCTGTCTGAGTTCAGATTATTTCAGATTTCCATGTGCCTGCACACCCTGCTTTGTCAGTCGCCAAACTGAATTGAATTTCTTAACTACTCCTAAACGCATGTAATTCTTTGAGTCCTGCTCACATAAAAAGAAGCACAAGATACCTTACATGCGTTTAGTGCATTTGATCAGGCTAGACTGGAAGTATTAACTGGGAGGGATTTTACTTCATACACAATTTAATTTATCACGAATCTCAAGCTTCTTAATAGGGAATTGAAACCTCAATTTAAGTTGTCTGCACCAAGTGGTGTTCTGTTCCAGTTGAGTTTCTGTTCCACTTGATTGTGTTCACTTTGCAGGGTTTAAATAAAAACCAACACTGATTCACTATGGCTTTCTGAGTTTTAAATAATTAACCACAATGTTGTTCAAACACTTAGGTCAAAGTGAAGTGACCGTGTAAAACCTATGCTACAATCCCAAGACTACATCATCTCTCAAGGAGAGTTTTTTTGGTCTGAATTTCATTTTTTTTAGAGACCTCATGAAACTGCTTCCTTGTCCATTGACAAATAAGAGTTAATATGGCTTATTCATCCAGCCTGAGCATCAAGCATATCGATTTGATTGCAATGATAATTTGTCCTCTTGCTGTCTTTATGGAGTCGCTGAAACACCTGCTTTGTTTGCTCACTGTGAAGTTCCAGAGATTACATCAGTGCACCTGTTCTGTACAGACTGGGTTCCTGCTTGTGCAAAGTGTGAAATCAAAGCTGTAAGACATTGTTACATCTGACAAGGAGGTCACGTCTCCATCTGTTGGTTCGTTTGCTGGTAAGCGAGAGAACTTGGTGCATGCGGTGGATCAGTGAAGTTCGCATCTATATTCGATCCAGGAATGTTTTCGCACTTTCTTAACTTAGAAAGATCCTGTTTTTCAACATTTCCCTTGATTTTCACAGGGTAGAATTGATGGACCCCGATCAAAAAAAGAAATCGGGCATGTTAAGGGGACTGACATTTATGAGTGTGTGCAACTTGGTGCAGATCCAAATTAAAATCAGGAAAAAGTGAATTTAGAGGGGGGACTGCTGGACCTTGGCCGAGGTATGCGTTGTACTAGTGTGAACATATTGACAGATGAATTAACTCACTATGCACTCTGCGTTTCTTACTAGTACAATGTCCTTTGCAACTTAATATGGGTAGACTTACCTTCGTCTGTGAAAGAGTACGGTGCAGACTTGTATTTTAAAAACAAACTTGCAGTTTCGATGAAGGATAAGACAAGGTGAGAGGAGCACAGCCAGGGACTTGGCTCTGGGAGTCGATGTAGGACAAATATTGGCTGTGCAGACTCTAATTTAGTTTGAAAGTTTTGGCCTTCAAAAATATGGAAATGAATATGAAATCATTTAAACATCGCTATTTTTGGTTATTAGTTTGCAGCAGAAATCATGCCCCTGTATATGCAAACCAAATATTTCCTTACGCTCCGTTATTGTGTCCTGTCTATGTCTTTATTTGAGCGGAATAATGTTGAATTAATTATGGCTAATTGTTTTTTTATGGCCTGTTTGTCTTGAACTCGGCTCAGCGTGATCTCCTCTGGTGTTTGGCTCAAACATGTGATTTATCACCACCGACTGTTGGCAGCTAGAAAATACACAGAGGCGCTGGTTATTCCAAGTAGATGTTCTACGCCAAAACTCATCTTTTTCTCATCTACGAATAATAATAATAATAATATACGACTAAACAGATTTTTCTTCTAAATGCAGTGGCAAATAAGCTACATGTATACGTGTGTGTGTAATGGATGAAGTGTGTGAGGAAGGGAGAAATGGGAGGCAGAAGATGAAGAGACAGAAACTGTGGACAGGTTACGATTGAAGGGTCAAAATGCTTCTCTGCTTTTCTACCACACTGGAAGGAAGCTCAACCATTTTGTTAGTTGTCGCATGTTGATTGATTCAGTGGGATGAGCAGAACAAAAGATAGTGTGTGTGTGTGTGTGTGTGTGTGTGTGTGTGTGTGTGTGTGTGTGTGTGTGGGTGTGTGTGAGTGGGAAGAAAGTTTGCCGAGATCTCAAACATTTTGGTGTACGTAACGGTGCGGCGACATTTAAACCGGCTTCGATTGATTGGATCATAAGACGGAGCAGCCAATCACAGTGTGGCATGACCTTTCAGGTATCCAATCCCAGCTTTGGAGATGCATGGTAGAACATTTGCGGCAGCTGTGAATACAAAATAACGCCAACACATTGTCACCATATATGTAACATATCTCAGCAACCAGGAGAGTACATGCATGGAAAAGTGTTTTTCCATTAATGTCTTTCCCTGCATATCCAGTGTGGGACCACTTGTGTTTATGGATGGGTGTATTGAGGTGCAAGGCTTGCCTGCTTGTTCACGCTACATCAAAGTGCAGCAGCCATGCAGTTTGTCTGGGAGAGCATGTTTCATTTCAGTATTTATGTGGGTGCGTGCTCTCTGAGTTATGGCGGTGGGGAAGTTCTGCCTTCAGTTACAAATGGCATCCATCCAGACCAGAGCACTGTGGCTCTGATGAATTTGTCTCAGTGCAGATTCTCCCCACAGCGCACCACTGTCTACTGAAGCATGTTCCATTAATCTCCCCTTCTCTTTCCCTGTCAATGTGCACGTTTCCTCGCCGTGCACGTGCTTGTGTGGAGACATACGCATACTTGGACTGAAGGATAAGTTCCATCTTTACTTGTTGTCATAATTATAAAGACATTTCATATAGTAACATCGTAAAATTGCTGGAAGTTCTTCTTTACCAGTGGAGCTTTAAGCGGCTGCTATATGATCCGAGTTTCAGAGAATGATGCAAGGATTTGTCTTTTTCATATTTGCAGAGTATGTAGATCACAACCTATGCTTCTTTAAAATAAATTGAAAATTTAATGATTTATAAGAACTCATATTATATACTCAAATTTTCTACTTATTATACTGCTGAATATAATCAGAAGTTTGAGTATGATTTATCTTTAACAGACACACCCACACACTCACACCCACACACGCACGCACACACACACACACACACACACACACACACACACACACACACACACACACACACACACACACAGACTTTTCATTGACATCTGTGCTGATACGGGTTTCTTGGGTATTTGATGCCATACTCACTCACCCCACACACACACACATACACACACTTTTTTTTTAACATGGTTAAACAGGGTGTTTACAACATTTAATAGATTTCTCACTCAATAATTAATGGCGTTTGATCCAAGAAATAGCAGGCATGTTTTAGGGACTGATAATTACCAGTTTGTGCAACTTGGTGCAGATACAAATTAAAATCAGGATCTAGTGAATTTAAATGTGGTTTCATAATGGGACTGCTGGGCCTCGGTTGAAGCTTTGGCCAAAAAGACGCTTTCCAATCCTCTTTATCATTATTCCTCTTTTTTCCTTCCCTCAGCTCCTGTATCACTCTTATTATCTCCTATACAAACACACACACACACACACTCACACAAACACACACACACACACACACACACACATCCCCACTCTCCTATCCCTCTCTCACCCCTCTCTACCCCCGCCCCCCTCTCTTTGGTGCATATGGAAACTCTAAGAATAGCCCTGTCACCTGATGGGCCTGATAATACCGTATTGATGCCAGCCCCACACCTCCCTGCACCACCCTGTCCGGGGGTGTTTGCTGCATAAGTGAGTTAGTGACTGGCACAAGTGGCTGCGCATCTGGGTGCGAGCGCGTGTTTCCCACCAGGAAGCAAGGGCTCAGTGGCTTGTTGACATCCAGAGTCCTGTTCCGCAGGAGCTTAAGTCACCCAGGGGGACACTGTGCTGCTGATTATTGCAGCTAGACACAAAGGGTGGACGGGGAACACGCCGCTGCACCTCCCTCTCTCTGCCTCTCACTCCAACCCGCTTTCGTCTCAACCTCCAACCTCCTCTGCCTACCTGCCTCTTTTCTGCTTTCCGTCTCTCTCGTGCCTCATGAGCCGGCAGTTTTCCACTTCTCTTTCTTCTCTCTGAGTCACACGTCAATATCTTTGTGTACACTTAACCTTTCCACGTGTTTCCCGGTGCCTCTTGCCTCCCTCCGCTGATCACACACTGGCTCTTCTGTGATGACACATGTGGTTTATTCAGTGGAAAACACTGTGTACTCTGCCTGCCTGCTATTCAGCCAGGGAGGGAAAGGGTGGATGGAGAAGCAGGGGAAAAAAGAGAGACAGTAGTTGCCGTTCTTTGTGCAGATAATCCAGGCCCAATTTTTCAAAAGACGCTATCTGAGTCATGATTAAGCTTCCCTGGAAGGAAAGGACCTGACTAATACAATAACGTGGTTTCTCAGGATAAACAAGATCACATTTCATTCAGATAGAATATAAATAGAGTTTCACTTGAAAATAAGCCATTGATACTGCTTTCTCTCAGTTCACTCTACAATGCCAACATTGAAGGGAAAGCAACAAAATTGTCGTTTAATTCAGCTTTTGTTTAAACTGTTAAGCAAGTTTATGTGAAATACCAAATGTTGGACCAAAGCTTTTCTCTTTGGGAGAATTGTATTCTTGTTTTACTTTTTACATTTTGTCTTATTTGACTCCATGTCAATGTCAATGGTGCTTTGCCATTTGTCTGCTTTCCGACACCTGTTTGCCTCTCACACACTGTATTAATGCAGGTTTACATTCATGTTCAAATCTTGAATCTACATGACCTGATCATGCGTATTCCCACCGGCCCTTTCTGGATGAGGTGTTTTTGCTTTTGAAGATACATAGAATCTTTCCAGACCTTTTCGCCTGTGTCCCTCGTTACTTTCCTTCTCCCTGAAAAGGCTCTGCCACAGCTGGGGATCGAGGAAACTGGCAGCCTGAGCTGAAATAAGCCGGCTGTTGTCTGGTGACGACCACAACAGCTGTACTGTGTGTTACAGAATGAATGTGACACTAGAAATTTTGAGATGGCTTCATTCTTCAAGGCTCAAATAGTGTGTGTTTATGTTGATTACAATATTTCCTTATTTTGCCTTGATGTAATAGGACAGTATGTGTGAAATAGGGAGAACGAGTGAGGAAAGCCTTTGTATATTTGAAAATGTAAAATTAATTGAATTCCCCCCCCCTATCTGATCGGCATCTTGTTCCGCATCTTAACGGTTTTATGATTTATTGGAAGCGTTGATGAAAGCAATGATTTCAGCCCTTCCAGATGCCAAAGCAAATCATATTTTTCCGGCAGCACTCTATGTTTCCTAGCTGCCAACCACCCAGTGTGGCGTTAACAGTTGTTGTTGCCCTCAGAGAACACACAGCAGCGAGGATGTGTTCAGGAAAACAACAGCCTCTGTTTTTAGAAAACACTGCTGTAGTGAAGAGTCCTTTTTACCGGCGCGGTGGCAGAGAGCAGCGCTGTGGCCGGCGCTTCTTCGCTGTGGAAACTTGTCATCTGTGTTTTTCCTCCGGATTCCAAGTGAAGGGACTGTTGCCTAATTATGACAGAGTGCAGTTAGTGTGTGTCACTCTCCCTAATGACAAGTGACTGGACACAGGGGATAGGCCTTGTCGTACACCGGGCATCCTTTATTCATGTCGACTGTACAAGGAAACTGCATTGGGGCAAAATGGCATGTTCCTGCCGAGACAAGAGGAAGGAAGTGGGCTTCGTTTTGAGTTTTCCGAACAGTTAATAATGCAACATGTTTAGCTTTTTTTAAACATTTCTCACTTATTTGTTTGGGGTACATAACTCAAACAACTAGTTTTGGCAGATATAAGTGTTTGTAAGGAGAAAATGCAAACTAGATGTGTTGCTGTGTGTCGCAGTTTCAAATAACATTCAGGTATATGTCTACACCGACACAACCATTCTTTTAGAAATAATTGCGAATTGAAACTGAACCAGTGTCATGGAGGCATTCCTCATTGCCCAGTGTCTTTTTAACGAGGGTTGTGTGACACGATATTCAGAGAGAAGCTGGAGAGGACGCTGTCCCCACTCACCTACAGTCCACCCACCGAGGTGTTTTCACTGCTTGATTGGACATCGTCTCAGGACCGTGTGGGCCTTTTCAAAGAGCTCGACTGGCATCTCCATCACTCCCCCTGCTTGCTTTCTTTCCCATGCTATTATTTTTTATTGTGACTTTATCCCCAGCACAGCTCCACACCCAGCTTCAGTCTCAATAGAGATCTTATCGGAGCAGTGGAGAACCAAAGCCACTAAAGCCACTAAAGCTGCTTTTAGACATGCACTGGACTCAGTAGTTCCTTTGTATTTACTCTGTATTCTCTGTATATGGAGGTGAATGTGTGAATATAAATGTCCTTTAGTTTTTGTAGACTTTATCCGCTTGATAACATAGTATAAAATCTGTGGACATTCAGGAGAATACGATGTGAGAACACAGCAGGGGATCGGAGTAGTGGGGTTGATGTAGCACGTGACAGACACACACAAATAAAATAATAACAATAATAATCACAGTCGAGAACAACAGACCAAAATTAAAAGCCCGAAAGAGGCAGTCATGGGACAGATGAAATTCAACCATTTATTTTTCTTTTCAGTGTGAAAACACATTATTGGATAGTGTGTACTTTTTTGCCGATCGAAGAAAGTTGGGACAGTTTTAAAACAACAACAAGAAGAAAAAAGAGTGGAAGCGACATCGCTTGCGGTCAATTCCTCTTAGACAAAAAGTCTACTACCCATAGAAATGACTCTGACCTCAGATGCTCACCCGTCCACAAACTAATCAATGTAATGTCAACTATAGTGAAATGAAGGTGATGACAGGACATGTACGTCATACAAAAGTCTTTAGTGGCCTCAATGTGAACCAAAAATAACCTGATCGAATGTGAACAATCTATCAAAGGCATGAACCTTGGTCCGGACCTTTATGAAAACGCCATAGAGATGTGACGGAAGAATGTTTATGCAGATTTTAACCTCAGCCTGCTTGATTTTTACCATTACACAACTTGAATGCACGCAATACCATCCCAGCTAGAAAGTGGGGTTATGGTGTGTGAACCAAGGCAAAAGCAATCGAGCTCTGAGTAGTGTATCAAAGCCTGCTTTCACACTGTTGTCATAGTTAATATCTTTAACACTTTGGAGGCTGTTAGGCTGAACCAGTGTGAGCCGTCTTTTCATCGCAGTTAATGGTAGCAACAGGGAGCAGAACTGGTTTTACTGTCAGAGGAGGGAGAGCCGGCTCCTCCTTGAACCCTCTTTGTCTAGTTGGAGCTCACTGTACTACAACACATCTCTACCTCTTTTGTTTTACCTCGCTTACACACTCATCTCTTGTTGTGTTTTTCGTAAAAAAAAACACTTATTCTGAGGAGTGAAACCTCCTCAACCCCTCACACCTGAAGCCTGCTATCATGGATTTGATCTGCAAATGCAAGTACAAGCTTGTAAATGTCAGGTATGCATGATTATCCCCCTTCCCTGTAGTGTTAACTCATTCGCTCTCTGATGCTGCACACTCACAAAGGGATCTCTGGCGTAATGTCTGGAAAACCCCCCACACCTGCTGACTGAGTTACTGTACGCTGCACATGCATGAATGTGCAGTGTTGTAGTGCACACATCTACTATATCAACCTATATTTAAAATGAAGATGTACACACAGTCAGAGATATAAGTATAATATGTGTAACTTTGATTCTTTATGTTGCAACCTCATCAGATTAAAATGCGGATTGTCTTTGGATGTGGACATGTGGCTTATAAACCCTTAACAGATCTGCCTTCACCACACAGAAAGCCTGTTTTGTACTCACACAACATCTCACAGAGCCTTGTCTGTAAGTGCTAAATTCACAGATGACTATCAGGTGCTGTTTTCCCACCCTGTGAGTCAGCGATCATCATGTTCCAGGAGGTGAGAAGCCTGCAAGAGGTTACAGACGCAACAGTTGCAATCAGCTTCCCCCCCTCCCCCCGAAAACCTAATTCCCTGTTGGAAAGTGGCGCCCCTGGATGTCTCCATCAAACTTGCGACGCCACAGCAGTTGATTCACTGGCGCTGCATTAGCGGCGCCTCGGTCGACCCTGTGTAGGACGGGTCTGGCTGTCATGCAGAAGCAGTAAATTAACCATTAACCTGTTTTGCCGTCATCGCGGCCAACGGAGAACAGATGGTGTTGTCAGAAGATCTTGTAGCGGTGATATATTTTTAATGTGCTGTAAGTACTGAGGCTGAGTGGAGGTAAGGACACGCTGGGGCTAGCACTCGTGAGACAGCTTAGTGTCTGATCCTCTTGGTCCTTCTTACATTTTGACATACGCAGAGGAAGTAACGGTGCCACCGTACAATGTGTTCACATCCAGGTTCAATACTGATGTTGGAGACATTCTGGACAATGACTGACGGATCAATTTATCTTCGTTTACAGCTCAACCAAATGCAAGTTTTACGAACAAACCAGTATGCGGTCATTTCCTGCTATTTGACTGACAGCTTCATATAGCATCTTCTCCATGTTGCATCACTGTCCCTTCTCATGACCACACAAACACACACACAGTTAAAACAATAGCAGGCTGGTAATTACGAGTTGTTTGCGTAAAATTTCACTGAAGGCGTATTGGTGTCCTCAGCTGACATCAAGCCAGTGCAGATATACTGTCACATGGTTGTTTGATGGGAATTAAAAGAGACATGTGGAAATAAGACATTTATGGTCTGCTTAACAGTCCCAGCTCGAGGCCCACTTACCGAGCATTCAACCTGTTGCAGTTTCAGAATAATAATTGTCAATGATTGTGACTTGTGTGATTATCTATTGTATATATGAACAATCCGCGTTCGAAGGCTGCATTTCAAGACCGATTTCAAGCCTGTCTCCTTCTATCCTCGAGAAACAAAAGGTCCATCAGGTGGATCCTTCCCGGCCCATAATATACCATGAATAATTTTGCTTCTGTGAAAAGAGGTAATGGTAGCAAAAAGATAGGCAAAACCTTTACAATAATTTATTTTTAATTGTAAGTACTCGTTTTTAATCAACCGAATAACAAGCTGCTGAGATGGAATAAAAATACCAAACTGTCTCATTTTGGTTCGGCAGACGTTGTCCACGCAGCCGATGAAGCAGTCGCCTGCATAGACCGTGTCCTCCGAAGGATGCTGCCCATGAATCAAGACACACACTGTCATCCATCACTGTTGGTGCCATTACACATACTGAGTCTTAATTCAGAGGCTGCATCCTTTGGAGGACTCAAACTACTAGAGGGTGAAACTCAAATGAAACAGTTTGGTATTTTTATTTCATCTCAGCAGCTTGTCAGTCTTCCATTGGATTCACTAGTCTGTACCTCTGCACTTACTGCTGCTCGGACGCTGGCATAGTTAGCTTGTTAGCTTTGTCACCAATGAGTCCTTGCACAGGTTAGACATTGGATGGTGAACGGAGGATGCATTTGTTGTCTTCAAGCCTTGTTGTGTCACTGTGATAGAATCTAGAGCTTGACACTGAACGGACAGAGACCTGCAGGAGACCCAAACTCTGCACATGCTCATAATTGCAGGCAGAGATATGCCCACATCGAGTTAAAGTCCATTTTGGCTAAATATATAAACCAGTATTTAATTATTACCTGGGTTTGACACTATTGCTTTTCTAAATGTTGAGAAACCTGCCATTTAACAAGCCAGTGAGGTCACTGTCTTAAGTGCTGACATTCACATGTTTTAGTAACTGATTTAAGAGGGAACCTTATCCTTCCTGTACTTTTTTTTTCTGACTGTTGAATTGTCTTCATCTTTATATCTGTTGATCTAAACCAGTTAAAGTATCAACAACCCAGGCTGTTTTATACAGGAGCAGAAAAGAGGATCGCTCCCTTTAAAAAGGAGAAAAAAAGGCCTCGACCTAAGTTGTCTCAATGAGATAAATGGAGACAGACGAGAACACTTACACATGTGCTGCCTCAGTAGCACATTGTCGAGCGTTTAAGAAACACTTGACATATTCATACCCATCTGTTGTTTAGAGTCAACACAAGGTGGTGCTCCAGAGAGACGGGAGGAGGTGTCAGACCACATTGGGTTCAGGCTACACTTAAGGTCCAGAGAAAGTCATTTCTATTTACTGGGGTTTAGGACCTGTCATCCCGATTCTTATTTGCATGTTGACGTCAACCAGAAGAGGGAAACTAAATCAATAGACCCAAATTGTTTCCACAGTTACCAAAAAACTTCAAAAGAGTGCAAAGCTGTCTGTGTACAGGGTTAGGGTTAACAGTGGTCTTCACTGAGCTTTGTGGTTAGCAGCTGGATTTACACAGTTGTCACTCTGTGATTCGATTCAAGTTTATCAAAGTGTCCAGTGTTTTGTGAAGTTTTGTTATATTGAACAAGCGATGTACTTTTAGGAATTCAAATGTTTCCTTTGAATGATATATCCTAATTCATCCTGCTTGTGGTTTGGGGTGTATTATACTCAGTGTAATGTGAAGCTGAGTGTGAATGAATGGTAGCTGTGTCAGTTTGGAGTGTGTGAATGAGAGATGAAGTTTGGGCATATTAAGGTTGAGTATCTGTTGGATTTTTAGAAGCACTGAGCTGTGTTTGTGTTTGAGTGTGTGTGTGTGTGTGTGTGTGTGTGCGTGCGCACAATGGCAAAGACCCACTTAGAGTATAATAAGAGAGGGGTTGGATGAAGCCAGACAGGTTGTCCTGGATCGTATTGTAGTAATATGGGTCAAGACCAGATACTTTACAACTCCCTGCTTGACTTAAAAGCTTCTGGCTACTGTACACTGCTTGTGATTCAACTGCGCCTCAATGCAATTGTAGACAACTCAGCATATTGCAACGGTTATTATTGTGTACAGTTCAGCATGTATCCCCCATATGTGTTAACAGTCTGAATCGTCTTGTTAAAGTGATGACAAGGTATATCCTTCTTTGTTTTGTGTCACATCAGTTGGTTCACAAGTGAGTTGGATCTGTTGCGTCTGCGTCGGCCAAAGCAACCTGCATTTAAAGTTGTGTTGGCTGTTTTCCCAATTGTGTGCAAATTCAGCACTTTTCTAGTAGTTCAAAATTGCATGCATCATACAGACTTGTGCTGGAAATCACATTATTTGCTGTATTATCTAATTATAATCTGAGTTGTGAATAATAAAGTAAACCCTTGTCTGTAGACATTCAGATTACTTTGTGTTTTCAGATCAGAACATCATCCGACCAACAGCTTATATGACAATTGCTGTGTGTGTGTTTGTGTGTGTGTCTGGTCCAGGTATTACTCAAGTTATGGGGACCTTAACCATCATATTATAAGGACTTCTCTTCATTATATGGACTTCTCTTCATTAATTTAAGGTGACATGTTTAGGTGAGGTTTAAGTTAAGGTTCTGGTAAAGGTTGGGGCTAGGCTAGCAGTAACTATGGTTACGGTTAGAGTCTTCTGGAATTCGCTTTGGGTTAATGTGATGTCCTCTGAAGTTACAAAACTGTGTATTTGTGTATCTGTGTGCGCATGCATTTATATCTATAGTCTTGAGGGCCCATTTTTTAAGGTTAGATTTAGTTTTAGGGTACGGTAAGCGTTAGGGTTAGGCATTGAGTTGTTAGATTCATGAGCGAGGGAATGCATTGTCAGTGTGTGTCCTCAGAACTAAAGACCGATGTGCATGTTTGTGTGTGTGTGTGTAACTGAAAGGTATTTTAGTGCTTTGTCCTGTCACACTTTTACTTTTTCCGGAATAAGCTCCCCTCCTCACAGTAGTGCTACAGTTTTGGCTCTGTCCATGGTGCTGAACGTCACTGTCTGAACTCGTCAGCTCCGGTCTATAACCTCCAGTACTTTAGTGTTTAAAACTCATATTTGAATTCATGTCTTGCATGTTCTTCGCTCGTGTTGGATACTTAGGGCTAACCCTAACCCTCGTAATTCATGCCATGTGTGAGGAACTTTGAGAGTGGCCTCAAACGCACATCTCCCTCCTCCTCGGGTGCATTATTTATATCGATTTTAGAGTTTGAGAATTTTGGTCTGGGCTTTGTCGTGTTATGTTTCCGTCAAAGACATTTCTTTCTCACTACATTCATTTTTCAGATACATTTTCTTGTTTCCTAATTCTAATAGCTTACAGTCTTAGAGCGAGAGAGAGAAGTGAACGCAGAGAGACAGAGGGAGAGATGTTGTCATTTACCGAGGCTGTCTTGATTGGAGCAGCTCCATGCTTCATTGCACCAGTCTGAGCTCTTGATAGAGATGGCCAGTTATCATCACTGTCATTTCCATGTGCTACCATCTTTGTACAAATAAACAGAAGTCGAAATTATACTTAGTTCCACCGAAAAAAAAAGTTACACTAAAAGGAATAAGGAATCTTCTACATTTCATATCTAAAAGTATTAAATTAAATGCTTCTTCAGTTGCTGCTGTGTACTCTCTCTCTCTCTCTGTCTCTCTCTCTCTCGCTCTCTCTCTCTCTCTCTCTCTCTCTCTCTCTCTCTCTCTCTCTCTCTCTCTCTCTCTCTCTCTCTCTCTCTCTCTCTCTCTCTCTCTCTCTCTCTCTCTCTCTCTCTCTCTTTCTCTCTCTCTCCTCCACTCATCAGACAAGCCTCATCAGTTTAGATCAGTGTACACAGCCGCTTCACTTTGCTTTGATTTACTATCATGAGATACGCCGGGGCCCGGATGACACTGAGCCTCAGACATGCAGCAGTATTTGTCAATGTTTATTTGTTTGTGCGCCCGCTGGTGGCTCGTATTATGAGTATGTGTCATATACTCTAAAGGGATGAGGAAGCGAGAGCTGGCATTGAGCTGTTAAAAGGCTGTTACTCCCGAATCGATGAACGACACGGTGAAGAGTCAGAGCATCCAGAGCTTCTGTTTCTGGATGAGATGAGGATCATGGCGATGGAGACTAAAGCATATTCACTGTAATTCTGCTGTTTCACACACTTCTCGACGGTGATCAGATATAGTCAGACATAGGAAGTAGAAATACAAATACTCTATTTCTGTACTTACAGATATACTCAGACTTTTTCTGAAACAGGTGACAGAGGGAGACTTAACATTACAGAAAAAAATAAAAATTAGTATATTTCAGAGTATCTGTACTTGAGTCATAATTTGTGTCCTTTTCCCCCCTCTGGATATAAGCTATATCAAAGCATAGATAGATACTGTTAAAAGGAGACAGATGAAGAGAGACAGAGTGCACCCTGGGATAGCAGATTGCGAGTAGGAGCTACACAGGCCTCCTGGGATCTTCCCCGCAGGTTAAGTGAGGCTCTCGGAGAAGCTGCGGAGCCTCATTTAATTACAGGTTAGCACGGACGTTTTGATTAAAGACTTTCTCATCGAATCCACGGTGGCTTTAACAGTCTCCATCTGCGACCACTGCGTCTAAATTAACATAGAGCCCTTATGTAAAGAGCAGAAATTAAGACGTTAACTTATGACGCACAAAAATTTTATAAAAATAGAATAGGAATAAATGTCTCTGTTGCTCTCCTCAGTGCTACAGCTCAGGTTACAGGAGGCATTGAGCAGCGCGGTGTCCTGATGTGTTTGGCAACGTGGCCTGTGGAGAAAATTCTCCTCCTTCATCACCAGCCCCACATGTGTCGATAGAGCGTTTTGTCCGTAAACCCATTCCTGCATGGGGAGGACAAATGGTGCGATGCTCAGAGATCACATCAGCAGCAGCTCTGCCCATCCACTCGTATTCACACAATTTTTACTTGCTCTAATGATTTGTGGTTTACATTTTAAGGTATAACAGATCAGAATAAGTGAAACATTTACACTTTCGCTAATTTCTCTGATGCGTTGTCTATTAATATTCAGGTGATCGCACCGTTTACACCGAGCTTCAGTAATAATTGAAGTAATGATTAAAAGGCATCATTACCTCTTTGTTTGTACTGATTTCTAATCCATTTTCAACGAAAATAATCAGTGAAGAACTAATAGATATGAAATACATCTACACCTGATTTCATCAAGTCATAAATAAAATGATGCACATCAATTATATGTGTATTTATTAAGTTACTGATACAGTAAACAATCCTTATAGTTTGCCTTACTTCACCTTCTTCCTCTTAGAAAATGGAGATGCTCTCGATTTAGATGTAAGACAACATGTTTTTGTGGGTTGATTATTGGAAGGTAAAAAAGGGAAAAGGCATTGGGTGATTTTTGATTGATTAAAAATGGTGCAGGTGCCTGTATTCAGTGAAATCATCAAACAAAAGACTGTCAAGGTTGGCTAATTCTTTTTCAGGTTTGGTTTGCTTCAGACAGAAAACTGTGGCCTGACCTTCATACAAATGTATGAATGTATACTGTATAATCTACTTCACAGGGAAATTCTCCTTATAAACGTAGATCAGCAAAATTTCAAGCATCTCATTTGTTCTACTTCTTAAACTTTGGGAAAGGTTGCTTATAAAGTACTGATCTCTACTGTCCACAGCAGTGCAGTAAGAACTGTACCTGACTGTTCAGCTAGGTGCCTCTCAAAGTAGGCTGTTTGTAATTGAGGGAGGTTTATTATAGAAGGCCAGAGGATATTTAAAAACAGAATAGGAGCGTTCTGAAAGCCAAGGCTCACTGTAACAGCCCTGATTCTGTCTTGGTGATTTACATCACCCTGTAGTGTAGGTCTTCTAGAGGCTTTTACCAGAAAAGGCGGAGCCTCTATTGGGGTTGTATACATGATGAATTACCTGGTGGTTATGAGATAACACACGTCAAACATCGGCTGTCACACCCTCACAATGCCTGAACATTGGATAAACACACAGAAAACAAAAGCTATGTTCTTCTCACTCTGCATAGAGAATAAGTGGTGACAGGGAGGGGGGTCAATATTGCGGCACCTAGCTGAATTAAAGAGATCAGAGGTGTTTATATAACGTATACGAGTCTGTGTCAGTGACAGGCAGAAGAGAGATCCAATAATTATCCCAGCTAACTTTGCTCTATTTGAAATGAGACAATTAATGCTTCCACTTCACATGAGCCTCTGTCATGTGTGAACTACTCTCATCTTTTAGTCTGACCTGACATAAATCAACACTGAAATAAAAGCACAGACATATATCAAATAAAGTGGTCATGAACATGATTATTGATCTATAAGAAAAAGATAAACCTCACACAAAGATAACAAACAAAACCAGCAGCAGTCTGAAGTAAGACAGACTGAAAAACATTTATTTTTCTTTGAGAACAAACCATTAAATTCCCCCTCATTCTTACATTCTAAATGTTGTAAACAAAGTTAGATAACTGGTTCACATCATTAGGAAAGGTTTATGCAGTGGCACGCACATTTACTATATGTATGACGGTGTTAAAATATCACTTTTTATCATATGATAATGCATTCAAAATTCTGCTCAAGCTTTCAAGACGGAGACGTGCGAGCCATATTGATCCCATATTTCATTCTCTGCTGTGGAATTCTATGCATAACTTTATGTTTCGATTAACTGACACAAAAAACATGATCACATGGGCCTTAACCGAGATGTACCACTGGTTTAGAAGTCTGTATGTTTTTTAAATCCCTATGTAGCTTACCTTTAGTGTCACGTTTGTATTCTATAATTTTGTGCTGTATTTTGTAATTTATCCATTTCATATTTCAGTGATGGTAAATACATGTTTTCTGATATCAAGCTTTAACCAATGGCAACCGGCTAAACACTTAGTCACACATGTGTATACCTGAGAAAGAAGTTGCACGTAGGAGATCCCATCTATTCAAGGGGCTAGACCCTAATGTTCCACACGTGACCTATGAACTGCTAATGTGGTTTTACTTAACTGGGACAATAACTGCAGTTCAAGCCCCAGGGGATGGGGCTTCTAGAAAAATGACATTTAGGTTAGACTTTACAGACTAAAGCCCACACACATGATATTAAAATGATGAATCAAACACTTATTCGTATGCACCGGGACCAGACCCAGGATTCACAGTCCTCCGTGATGCTCTCGCCCGCTCTCAATGACAGGTTTTCCCCCTGTCCACCTCCAGACGCATCACCTTGGAGCACGGAGGGTCATGAATATTCAACAAAGTCTCCATTGTTTATATATGCAGCAAAGATCAATGGGTGCCCTCTGCATGTGAACACACTCTAATCTCTCTGTTACTGTACCGCTCCTTGCTCGTGTTCATATGGACACCGATAAAGACAGAGAGCCGAAGGCAGCATAGCGTAGATCCAGAGAAGAGAGAAAGTTCCTGTCTTTTCTCCTCTGCTGCCGTCGGGGTGTGTTTCACCAGAGAGATACGACCCCCTGTACACGACGCCTGTGCTAAAACACTCGCCTTGAATAAGCTGCAAGTGAAACATTTGGACAGCTCGGGACCGAAACAACTCCCTCTCTGCAGCACGCCAAATAAATATTGAGTTTATGAGTTTGTACTCAATCTTTTATTGGCAGCAGACTTTGACTGTGGTGCTGTAGAGCAAATAATTTAATTCCAATTTGGTATCCCTCCAATCATTCCATTTAAAATCTGGAAATAATAGAATATAATGGGCCGCATGTATTGTTTCAGCAGCTGTAATTGGTACAGAATGGGATGCGGCTGTACAGCAAGATAAAAAGGCAAAACAAACAGATGAGCTTCACGTCAAAATCTAATCTGGTCACAAATGCCTCCCTGACATGAGAATATGGATGAACATTGTTTCCTGATCCATTCAACATGGGTGAGGAGTTCATTGTATTTAATCAGCTAATGCCGCACCAGGTTGACTTACCCTGATAAAGTCCTGCTAATGCTCGTATTGAGTGTTGACCGCGCTGAGAAGCTGAACTCAGCCACTTACTCCATCCGGCCCAAAGGGAGGGGGGCTTATAATAAAACAGTTTTATGCTCCGGCTATGGAGGAGGGAGTGGGTGGGTGGGCTGGGTACTGCAGGGGTAGGGGCATTAAAAGATGTGTAAGAAAAGAACGAACTCAGAGGTGGAAGTGTTTCCATTTGCGGTTGTGTGTATGTTTGTGTCATAAAATATTTCTTAGAGGTTTAGGTAGATTAATCTGATTCATTTAAAGCAGGATCGTTGTGGAGCGTGTGAAGAAGAGATGGACTTGGTGTGGGTGGATGTCGTGTTTGTTTGTTTGGTGTGTGTGTGTGTGTGTGTGTGTCTGTGTGTGACTTGTATATACAAATGCACACGTTGCATGTGGGAGTGGGAGGCGGGCCAGTGGGTGTAGGCACCACATGATTCAGTGCTTCAGCGACAAGATTCATGTTTTAGTAGTATGGGCTCCCATAAATTACACGGCCCGGCTTTTCTGCCTCTGCAGCACAGCACCTCTCTCTGTCTCTCTCCTTCCCTCTCCCTCACTCTCTCTCTCTCCCCCCTCTCTTCACTCATTCTCACAGGCCTTCATTTGTCACTTTCACTCTTTCACGCATTTCTTCCCATGCGTTTTTTTGTTGCACTTTAACATGCCATCAGAACGTATATATATATTAAGCTGAGTCGTGCCTACGGATGTTTACCTCCCAACCCACTCACACGGGTGCAAAGTGCACGGCTCAGACGAGCACACTTGACTCAGTGTGTTTACCTGTGTGCACCGTGTGTAGGCTCGTGACAAACCGCCCAACTTACCGGAGTGTACTTCGGGGAGCTTCACGTGTGTGTTACTTAGCAACAGTGTGTTGCAGTGCGGACTCTCTTTCAGTTTTCTTTAGGAGCACTGCCATCTCCCTCGGTGGCCTTCTGTAAATGCAGTGTGTACAAAAAGAGACCAGAACACTGAGAGAGAGAGGCCTAATGTTGATGCTGTGAATCAACATGTGTCTGAGGGAACAGCTGGGTGCTGGGGAGTGGGTTCCCCTGCCGCTGCCCCTCAGTGCATTGCTGGTTTCTGTTCCCAACACCTCTTTAATGAAGAAAGGACTCCGAGTGAAATTCAAAAGAAACGTGCAAAAAAAATTAGGTTGGCACTTGCTGCTTGTTTAGATCTGAGCCTTTATTCTTTTTGTGTTTACTGTATGTCACTTCTATGACTTTTCTCAGTCCTGTCTGCTGCTGTAGGCCCGTCTTATGGCTACTGGTCATTAACTAGGCCTACCTGTTCACCCATCTTAACTGCTAACTCAAGCTTTATGTTGGTCCTCGCAGGTCCAGAACTTTGTTATCTGGGCTTTTATGTTAAAAATGATTGTTGTGGCTGTTAAACCAAAGCAATGTAAGCAGGTAAAGAATGTTAAAATATTGCAAATGTTTCTAAATTTTTTTAAGATGTAACTATTAATTTAACCCTTGAGATATATTTTTTTATATTGCTTTTTTTATCAACCACATGAATGATGTGATGCCTTTGTTTGATATCTTTTTTTCCAGCTGCACACAATAGCTTTTCACATCGATGTAGAATACAGACATATTGGAGGCAAAAGACACAACATAAACATACAATTCAATAAATGTTTTAATCAAACATTGCACGATAAATATTTAAGAAATATTCAACAGGAGTTTGGTGAGTGCAGCACCTCTGTACTGTACCAACAACACAGGGTTGTACACACAGTGATTTGGGGTTTTGTTGTGTGATCAGTGTGATGGTATCAGTGCTGTCCTCCTCACTGCTGCACTGCAGGAGCACAAACACAGAGTGTTTCCTGTGCATCCTGTTTTCTTGCTGAGCTGCAATTGACAGAATCTTTCCATCCAAACCTGCAGTGAAGAGACAACGCTCAGATGCATGTCTTCATACTAACAGATGCAAATGTTCTCCGGAAAAAAACAGCGTGTTTGTTGTTAGGCCACGAAGAGACAAGACTCTAACGTCTCTGTAAGACATATTAGTTAAAGCGATCTAATTTAAGCTTGGACAGCAGCACATTTCCCTGAGCAGGAATTGACCAGGTGTCAGGGGCCCTGATGGAGAGGACAATGCGGTGAGTGTGTGCGCACGCACGTGTGCGCATGTGCTAATGTCCCCGCATGTGTGTGTGCGTCTGTAAGTGCAGACATTTGTGTGCACCTGTACTTACTTATCCTGAAGCTCCCCTTTATTCGAGAGGGGGCTATTTTTAGAGCCATGTCGAAAGGTCAACTCCTCCGTCTGCTGGAAAAACACTGACACAACGGTTTAATGGAGCTCGTACTTCCTCTGGGACTCGGACAACCCTTTGGTCACTAGCTGTGGGCTTTACATCCTCCGGAACAATGCATTGACGTGATGACCCAGTGTGATGCCAGTTTGACCGATGGTTTATCCGATAAGTTGACCACTGTTCTGGATGATTTGTGGAGCCGGAGTTAGGTCAAATATAAACTGATCAAATATAAATCCGTCAGCTTTCTTTGTGTGGAGTCATCGTTATGCCTAAATACACTGAGTGCAGAAAGTGATGCACAAGTTTTTCCACTCTCTTTTCCTTGAAATTGACCCATTTGCCATTTAGCTCTATTTTGGCAAATGGCATTACTCACCCAATGATTTGCTGGTTTGGCTCGAGCCCCCCTTGGCACTTATGGCAATAACAGTGCATCAGCACCAGTAATCCTATAACAGATATATAATAATACATTAAACATAATAATTTAACACTCTTAACCCTTGGGACTCCTTTTAAAGGATCGGGATACTGCATTTGGTTTTTACTTAGCTTACTTAGACTAAGATGCAAGTCTATTCATCCGCTTATCCTTTAAGCACTCTGTCATTTTAATAGCAGCGCTGATTTCAACTCATTTACATGGGTTCCTGGTTTCTTTAATCTGTAGCATTACTCCATGTTTTATAAACTGAGATTATATTTTGCAAGGAAAAACTTTAAAGTAACTGATAACTGTTGCAGTCAGAGAAATGCTGTGGATTAAAATGTATGTCTTATAAGGACAATACTTGAGTATATGTTTTAAGTTACTTTCCAATTCTGTCTAAGAATAATTGACAGGCTAAAGGATGAGTTTTTTCCTGTTCTTCAAAGATAAAACTGTGTCACCTCTGAATTCACTGTAGCCCGTGGTGTGTCCATGACACTTTCTTTTTAAAGAAGTAAACTACTACACTTTTTCAGCTACGTTTAATACAGGGTTTCAAGTGTCATTTGATATTTTTGTCCCTTTAAATGACGGGGCGGTAGCAGCAATCATACGAGGTCGGCTGTGTCAAGTTGCAACTCTCTCACCAGCATCACCTTCTTCTGCCAAATAAACCCTCTATCTTTAATATCCCGAGGCCTGCGGTGAAAACGCCTCTTCCTCCTCCTCGTCCTCCTCCACCTCCTCTGCAAGTAGGTGTGAAGGAGGAGGTGAGCGAGCTCCAGCAGCTGCAGCGACGGCCAACGTGCCTGTCCGTGCTGCCAACGTTTGAGCTCTCTGACCAAAAGTCCCCCCCCCATTCGAGAGTCTGTGGAGAAAATTACAGTTATATGGCTTTTTTATTGCATTGAAGTGATTTTTGAATTTGAAATGTGTGAATGTGCTCGCTCCCTCACGTGGGGCCCAGTCATACAGACCTGGGCTCCGGCTTCTCACTTAAACTGCAGCTAATTATGGTCCACTGTAATTACCAATGTGTCATTTCTCATTAGGGCCCAACCGCTGACATGCGAATGAAACAGAATCGTATTTATCTTTTTCTGCTCTCTTTTATATCTCGGTTGGACGCAGAGTTAAATAAAGTTCTCTTCTCTCCATTTTTAATACATTTCTATCATTATTGTTTAACTCTACTGATTTGCATGTATGTTAATCAGGGCTCTGGGACATGGAGAGAATAGATGGTGTTTGATGCTTTGATTTCACTATGGTTCCTTCACTCTGCAACTGCCTCATAACCTGCTGATGGGCACAACTTAGTTTTCTACCAAGACCCTTTAACCTGTGGCACACAGGCAAATGGAAAATCAAGATGTACGAAGTCTACCAGGGTCTACACTACAACTTTTTTTTTATATATAATTTTGTCTGTGCTATTAATAACCAGTGATTTGTTATGACATAGTGCCGCCGGAGTGTCAGTGATTGATTATGGGAGAGGCTAATGTTTGCATTTTACATTAAGGACACATTAACAACTGTTTGATCTCATATTCAAATAGCAGTGACCAGCTTTCTCGGTGTGTGTGTGTGTGTATGTGTGTGTATTTGTGTGTGTGTGTGTATTAGTGTGTTTGCAGCACTGCACCACTGAGTGCTATTGGAAACTATGTCCTAAGGCTCTGATCCATATATCATAGAGCCCTCTGTGCCTCTATTGCATAACATACGGAAATAAAAACAAAAGCCTCTTTTATTTGTTTTCTTCCATTACTCTTTAGTTTTACTTTCTCTTTGCTCTCATGTCCTCTCTTTCTCTCTCTCTCTCTCTCTCCTCTCTCTCTCTCTCTCTCTCTCTCTCTCTCTCTCTCTCTCTCTCTCGGCCACATGCACACACACAAACACGCGCACCGACACATTTATATGAATTTATCGGGAGCAGACATTTTTAGGGAATACCAGCTGGCAACGGAGAATCAATGAGCGGTTTTACAGCACCCAGAAACATAAACAGATAATGGCTCATCTCTAATGAGTCACTGCTGATATTAGTTATTACTCTCAACGTTACCTCGTCTACTCATACGTCACAGCTCCACTCTGAGCTGCTTCCCTCATGCGGTCACAGTCTTTATGAGTTAATTGATTGGTAGCTGGATTTGATCGATCTGATAAATAGTCGGATTTGATCGATCTGATACACACACACACACACACACACACACACACACACACACACACACACACACACACACACACACACACACACACACACACACACATAGAATTTGTGAGGTAGCATGTTTTGGCCACTTGAGGGCATCTTTGACGTCAAAAGAAAGTGTTTCATTTCTGGTGAAAGGCTCCAGTTTTGGTTCAGTCTAGCGCTTCGACAGCTGCTCGTCTAAATGCAGCAGGAGACACAAAGCTAAATATAGCAGTGGAGACAAAGCCCCAACATGACAGACTTTCTTTCCCAGGGAATCGACTCTATGTTTAATTCACTGGATTCACTTCTCACACTGTGTGTTGCCCCCGTTGCAAATTGAAGTTGATGGCGCTCCACTTAGTGAGGACTATTTTGTTTGAGTCACTGTGGAAGTCGTCAAATACCAGAAGAGAAATCTTTATAAAATAGAAACAACAATATATATATTTGGTGTGCAGAGCAGCTCTTCCTTTAATCAACAGTGTAATCCTGCAGCAGCGTCCTGCTGAGCTCTGCACTGCTCTCTAGTGGCGAATAAGCAGAGGAGCATTTGTAAGCATGGCAGCCGCCTTTCCTGAGTCCTGTCACAGTGTCACTGAAGTCCACTTGTTTCATATGGTTTGCTGCTGGGAAGTGCGTTTATTAATATAAAATAAAATAGAACTTGAATCACATAGAAAACGACACATCTTAAATTGTTATGTGCCAATAACCACATAGAATGAAAATTACTGCAGCCCAGACAGCCTATGTGTGAGATGCAGTATATTAAGTATATGCAAATGCATTCCATAATGAAATAAACATTAATGTTTTCTCTATGTCATTAGGGATTTGCTTTATCTTTTTTTAAATGTTTCCTAAACTGCACATGATGCATTGCTCAACCACTTTAAAAACAGAAGGCAGAGCTATTGCTCAGCCCTCGTTTCTAAATCTAACTTTTGTCTAGGGTTTTTTTTCCTTGAAGTGCTAATCCTCATTACATGACACTTTGTTCTGTCTGTAATACATTTGTTCTATTTTCCTTAGCATCAGCTGTCTTATCGTAGTAAGCTGTGTCAACACAAATGAGTCGTCTTTGTGAGTTTTGTTTTAGCCCCAGATCGTTTTATTTGTTAGTTGGTTCTTTGTGCATGTTTGTTTGTAAACAGGATTACACAAAAGCTGCTGAAAGGATTACCATGACACTCTGTGTGGGTCAAATTAAACAAGCATTATATTTCTGTGCAGTTGCACTGGATTTATTGTCACTTTCTTTATCGTTGTGTTATAGAGTGTGGGCGTGTTTATCAATTTGACTGATTTCCTAGAGAGTAATACACGGATCTTGACAATCAGGAATATTCAGTGAACTGGTCTCCATGAGTGTGTGGACTTTTGTGCATTTCTAGTTTTTTTAGTGTTGATTAATTGCATAAAAAAATAACACATCAGTAACATGAGGATATTTTCTCAGCTGGTGACACATTTCAAAGTTGTGCTGCATTGTGTTTGTGTGTAGGTCTGTGCGTATGCTGTCTAAAGTCATTAGAGGCCACTAAAACTTAAAAAGACAAAGTATATCAAGTATAACAAAACCTATAGAGTATAGAACTACTTTAACATATTATAGATATACAATGCTAGATAAGACTGAATTCCAAATGAAAAAGGTACAAATTTAACTGTCAAAACTGATTTCTAAATATTTAACAGAAAATACTAGACAGGGACATGTGATCGTCATGTGTCTCGACTGGAGTTGGATTCAATCTTGCGTGTCCGTGTCACACCGTCGATCACAGACACCTCAGACGAGACGGGGGGGGGCACGAGAAGCTTCTGATGTATTTGACGCCGCGCTAACATTTGATCTGTGACAGTGTTAATGGCCGACTGAGTGTGTGAGTGGGTCATGATGCCTGCCGGTTAATGACTGCTGTCATACTGCAGGATTAACCCCTGTCACTTCAGACTAATCACTGCACTCCTTGTCCCAGTGTCCCCTCCATTAGCCCGCAGTCAAACACGAGCATGCACATTATTTCTGCAGAGGCAGGGAGTCGTCTGTTTTCTTTTTTTTCCACCTCAGTTTATCCTCAGGGCTAAGAGGGTCAGAGCGGTGTAATGACGATAAGCATCATAACTACTTCAGACATCATTAGTCTTTCATTGTCTCTTCGGGGAAACTTTATAGCTGTCCTCAATCAGAGGCTGCTGAGGTCCCGTGCACACACAGTCTCATCGGAGGGGCCTGGTGCGTCAACACCTCAACAGACCTCTAGGAATGAAACACTAAAGCTGGAGTTATATGAAACACACTATAAGACATAACCGTTAATGAGTTTCTTTAATTAATGAGATGACCTTTGCCTGTAAAGCTCCATTAAACACTATTTTTGAACAGGTTAAACTCCAATCAGTTACCATGAAAGGTGATTTGATGATAATAGCAGATGGAATTTTGTTATAATGTACC
This sequence comes from Pseudopleuronectes americanus, assembly GCA_038501795.1. NCBI lineage: Eukaryota > Metazoa > Chordata > Actinopteri > Pleuronectiformes > Pleuronectidae > Pseudopleuronectes > Pseudopleuronectes americanus. The sequence continues at coordinate 5,774,214 of CM076727.1, forward strand.
TTACAGGAAGTAGAGTGTTAATTATATTATAGAAATGTTGATAGAGTTTACGTTAAGTGAATTTTTGATGCATTTTGATGAATTTCAGATGTCTGATGAAAAATGCCTGACCTACTTGTGGGTTTTCAGATTGGTTAATAAAATAATTTGATGAGCTTACTTTTTGATGTAGTGGATGTAAAGAAAAGACGAATGGATGGTGGAGGGAAGCAGGTTTGTCTGGTTTTTGAATAGTCTGCTCTGAAGACGATGGATGGAGACTCAGTGTGAAGGTGTTTTCACACTGAGTGTTTTGTGGAGATGTGGTAGATAATGAGTGAATTTTCATTTTTGTAAGAACATCTTTTTCAGGCTTTAGCACGACGCCCTGTCAACCAAATGTTATTTTTTCAAATCTTTTTAAACAAGGCCTGTATGAAAACGCTCTATAAGTTGACTAGTTAATTTTTCTTTATAACACAGATGTGTATATAGTGAAGAGTCTTGGTCCAACTTACATGCAAACCAAGAGACTGCAGAAGAAGATTTCAGTACACCATATAAGGGAGCAGATATGATTCATCTTATCCAAATGTCGGTGACGGATAGCCACTCACCTAACACTAAAGGATTCCTGCAGAGGCCCCCGACTCTCAGGTGAACCATCTCTGATACATAACTCTCAGTGTGACATACTATAACATAATCATATTACCATCAAAAGTGTGGGGAAGTGAATATGTTTCCTCAAAAAACGTCAGTCTATTTATAGTGTGTGGTATTGCAGTGTCAGTAGTAGTGATGATATCAAGGCCTCTGATGGACCTGTGGGCTTCTTCACCGTCGGTGGACAGCAGCTTGACAGGGATCCAGTTTGAGAGAAAAGACACTAACCCAGCTGAAGGTCAGTGGCTGCTTCATTTATGTATTTGAAAAGACAGAAACGGAGAAATCCCTTTGTGCATCCATAAATTTCTCTGTTCCTGGATCATGTGTTTGTGGGTTACATTGCGGACATATTCTAATGGATTCCTTTTACATTAACGGCAGCATTAACTGACCTGATTTTGTCCGTATCACATCTTTGAATTCACAAATGGAGCACGGCCTGACCTGAACTCGCCCTCATTACCATTCTATCAAACTAATATGCACCCAGGTCTCTCACCTGCATCACAAAATCATTTATATTAATGTGCACACCTACAATATATACCTCATTTCATAAAGTGCAGCACCCATGCCCCCCATGCACCAGCTCATGCACCCACCGGGAGGCAACACTACAGCAATGCACACCTCTACACACCCGGTGTCAGCCTTCAGCTCCGGGGGCAGGTCTTTCCAGAGGGGTTTGGACTAATTGATATTCTCCCACACTGCCCAGGGCTTCTCCAAGGAACCTCACTCTGCAGCACTGCTGACAGGGCACATTCCATCACTGCTGCAGAACTGAAAATAGGATCAAAGGATGGAGCTGTGTAGTTGTGTGTGTGGGTGTGTGTGTGGGTGTGGGTGTGAGTGTGGGCTTATGTGTGAGTGTGAGTGTGAGAGTGAGTGAGTGTGTGTGTGAGTGTTAGTGTGAGTGTGAGTGTGTGAGTAAGTGAGTGAGCGTGTGCGTTTGAGTGTGTGTGAGTGTGTGTGTGTGTGTTTGTGTGTGTGTGTGTGTGTGTGTGTGTGTGTGTGTGTTTGTCTGTGTGTGTGTGTGTGTGACCAGCGAGGAGGAGTGTGTGTGACCAGCATGTTTGACTCCTCATGTGACAATGTTTTTTAGTGCTCCATGTCTCCGTGCTCCACGTCCCGAAGATTTTCATCTTCATCTGCATCCCTCTCTCATTATATATTTATCTCCTTGATCACCTCAGTGTTTGGCTTCGTCCTGAATGATGCACCATGTAAGGGAGCAGTTTGTGATTTGGGTAATTATTCAGTTCTTAACCAATAACTGCTGCTAAGGAGCCACAGGGCTTTGTTAAATCACTTGCACTTGTGACCAATTCCTAGTCGCTGTAATTAAGTTTTCTTTCAAATATTGGGAAACTCAAAGCACATCTATAAAAGGCCCTAGCCACATATATTAATACATATATCACCAATTAGTCTGTTTTTCTAAATTTCTTGTTAAAGGTTGGGTGGGTAGGATTTAGTGACATCTAGTGGTAAAGTTGCATGTTGCAACTGAACACCCCTCACCTCACTTCCAAACATGAAAGAGAACCTGTTGTAGCCTTCAGATATCATAAAAACTCAAAAGGTGTTTAGTTTGTCTAGTCTTGGCTACTGTAAAAAACATGGCGACCTCCGTAGAGAGGAATATACAGTATTTAAATATAAAGGGGGTATTCTAGGGTAAAGAAAACAACAATTTGTATAATTTAAATGAAACAAACTAGTGAAAACATCGCTGGGATTCAATTTCTGCCAATACAGTAGATCCCTTTCACCTAAATCTCTCACACTGGACCTTTAAGATGATCTCACTCTGTTGCTTCATCGCCTTCTCTCTGCAGAAACTCAAATTCCTCCCAACAGGGCCGTCCTCCCACCTCCCTTTTCCGATTCCCTCACATGCAGTGGTGCACGCCAGCCTTGGCAACTGATTCTTATTTTACTATATGCACAGTTCAGCAGTTTAAGTTTTGTTATTCATCTTGGTCTAAGCTATTTGTGAGTGCAGCTCACACTTTGAAGCCCCTCTGTTCCATTAATGTCTCCGTCGGAGGGCTCCACACCTCAGGCCCTGTGTAATCTGGTCCCTCAGGGAGGGGCAACACTCCATCACGCTCACAACAGAGAGACGTATCGTAATGCGGCTATACATATTCTCCCGTGGCATATTTAGTGCAGCTTGCGGCGATAATGCGATGTACATGGTTTTATGACAGACCGCATGAGATGATGAAGCAGCTATTTAAAGGGAGCGGGGACGTGATGCATCGGCTCCTTCGCCGCTTGTGTGGAGCTAAACTGTCTCCTGGCTTGTTTTTGAACCTCTTCAAATATATTATTCATCTGCAGTGTCGCATGGGTGATCCTGTTGGCAATAAAGCAGAACGTAAAGGTTGCTGCTCATTTGATCCCTCCAGGTAGCTCAGTCAGTCGGTGATTCATTGGCATGTTTTCAGCAGGAAAAAGCTCGGCGATACTGAAGGCTCACTCCACTAGGAGGCTGCACCTTCATGTCGCATAGGCTGTATCGTGCAGTTACTCATTATTCACCACACGCCACTGAATTAGGTTCAATTCAGCACAACAGGCATTCATTTTATTGTTTGCTTTCGACAGTGTCAAAGAGGAGTTATAGCAAAGATGTGGCACAGGAGAACATTATATTGTGGTCTTTCTGGTATTGTGATCCCCTCATGTCTGTAAATAGGAGGATACAAAAGTTAGGAACACCTCAGTGCAGTCCAGTGCAACACCACATCAAATATGAAACAAGCACAGCCCAATATACTGCACAGACCTAACAAAGTGGTGACAGATTGTTTACAGGGAATTTTATATAAAGGGCTGTTCCTTTTGAGTGCTTGCTCATTGTAGGAACTGTTGGGTGTATGAACAAAATTGGATTGAATTAGCTCCCGTATCCCAAAAACTATTCTGGAAATTCCTTTCAATTTATTCAATGTTCTTCTTCTCTTCCTGTGGAATTCACAGTGGTGTTAAAACTTTGAGTTAGTGGCAATTCATTTGTAATTCACGGTGGTGCAGTGATGCAGTGGTCAGCACCGTCTCTCCGAGCTCTGGTTCTGGTGTTTGCATGTTCCCCCTCTGCCTGCAGGGACTCTCTCCAGGAACTCTGGCTTTCTCAGTTCAAAACCTGCAGCTTAAGTTAACCCAGAGACCCAAAAAACTGTAGGTGTGAGTATGCAGGGTGTTTTTTCTCTGCATGTCGGCCCTGTTATGCACTGGCCACATGTTCAGGGTGTACCCCACCATTTGGCCAATGCAATGGGCTCCAGACCCCTGCGACTTTCAAACAATAAATGGTATAGAAGGATGGGTAGTCTTATCCTCTGTTCCACTCTCAGATCTCTCAAATCTAGTGATCAGCGCCCAGTGACACTTTCTCCATCGCTGCTCCCTATGTGTAAAGCACTTCACCATTTACTTTCAGGTTTCCCCCATTTAACATTTCAAATCCCATCGTAATCCCTTTTGTTTCACTTTAAGTAACAAGTGCACTATCTTGTCCCACCTCATCGCTGAAGCTCAAGTGCTACCTTCAGATGAGTTATCGACTGTTCAAAGAAAAAACGCACAAAACGTATTTTGTAATGACTCACTGAAGTATCTTATAAAAGCTATAGATATAAACGTTCCCCCAAGAGAACATGAATCTGTTTAACTCCTGGTCGTTGTGGTGCTCACCACCTCGAGGGCCTCACCTTGCACTATTTATTCAGGGGCACTTAAGAAAAGCTTTCCATTTTCTTTCCCCTCATTACAAGCTCTCGATGCTTGCTCGTCTATCTCTGCGCCTTGATTAGCTCTGTCCATGAGACTCGTCAAACTAAAAGAGACCCATACATTCGCAGGCCATAAGCGGGGCCCTCGTGAGACTCGTGACGATCAATGATTAAACTGCCAAAGCCTGAGGGAAGGATGGAAAAGACGAGGGGAGAAAAGAAAACGTCACAAAACCCCAGCTACGCAAAATCATTACTCAACTCAAATTAAATTAATTCTCTGTCTTTTTTACAATGCAGTTTAATTTGATTGTAGCATGTTAAGCTTATTTGATGTCACTGGGCCTGTGAAGTGCTGAGTCTCACTAACTATCTTTACTATCAGAACGGGTGATAAGAGAACATGGCCCTGGGGCAAAGTTGCAACAATGATCAAATGGGTTGCTTGTCCCAGTTCCATTGGCTGACATTTGTTTTGTCACTGCAACAGGGCATCTTCCTTACAATAATGTAATCTCCTCAAAGAAGATTGGATTAACATGTTCTGACCTGATGAGGCTGTGGCTTCAAGTCTGCGTCAAACCCCTTCGCTGAATCTTTGTGCATTTTGGCTGCCATGTTTTTATACAGGTCAAGTGTGCATGATATTAAAGACTGTGATATTCATCATAAAGAATGTATTGATAGTAGAGGAGTAGAAAACTGAAATGCAGAGTGTTTCACCTGCAATTTCTTAGAGCTTTGCTGATTTCTTGCAAATTACAACCTGAGGCCACATTAAGTCCTGTTTAATTTGTCTCGGGTGAAATGTCCAAGTGTGTTCATCGAGCTGCCTTTCTCTGTGACCTAACGTAAAGAACGGATGAAAACGTTAATTTGTTCACAAGTGCTCGGGGCAGACTGTCAGTTCACCGTAACCACGTTAGATCCTGGCAGTATAAATCCAGCATTAGGAGTCACAGGAAAAATTTTCGGCTTATAGCGCTTTGGAATGGGACCATCATGGACTCTCATTCGTTCAAGTGTAGGAGGAGAAAAAATGTAGGTACGTGCGAACTTGTTTTGCTCTACGAATGAATCTGTAAGGAGGTTTTGATGTATTGTTTTGCACCCTGCGTTGTGTTGAGCTTGAGAATGAAGCATTCTTTTGGATTAGACTGCTAGAATATGAATTTGTCTCCTTTGCATGCTGTGATAAGGAATTTTTCAATTGTGTGTCTGTTATGTGTAAAGAGCTTGTTTGACCATCCATGCATTCAACCTCTTTCAGCCTCATGCTGTGTTTAAGATGAAGAGGTAAAAGCTTCAGTGTAAAGGCTCCTCTTTCCTCCCCTCACCGTTTCAGGATCATCCCCATTCTGGATCCAGTTGCACGTTTGTAGTAATTTATGGGGGCACATTGTACGGATCAAGCTCACCAAAGATAATCCATCTGTCAGTTGATAAATGACAAGAGATAAGAGCCCTGCATATTTAAAAAGCTTTTTTCTTTCCACATGTGTAGGGAAATTAATTATTTTTGTGGCACACACTTTCAAATTGGGTCGTTTTGGCAATTTAGACAATATTAATCACATTACTGTTAAAAAATGGGATTTTCAGGAATGACTTATCCTGGGGAGGCTGCAATAATTGCCATCTTCTAAATACATCCTTTAAAAAGAAAATAACATCCAATTATAATAATCTGCTATCCCTCCTGTGAGCTGAAAACAAATGCAACATCATCAAACCTACATGAGGGGAAATGACTTGTGTCTGTGTGTGTCTGTGAGGAAAACAGAGACCCTCCTCGGATTCAGAACAGTGGCTGTGATGGTGCTGCTGTGCGACTTGCTGTGGCTGAGGGAACCATTGTTGAGCTGACAGTGTCCGCTGCTGGCTGGAGCGTTAACTGCAGTGACTCTCACAGCACCGGGGAGCGGGGAGCAGGGAGCGGGAGGATGGGAGGGAGGTTGGGAGGCTTCTCAGCAGACATGGGATATAAAAACCTCTGCATCCATCCACAGCACGTATCCTTTACCGCATCAGTGGACTGGGATGGAAGGGGGGGCACCTCACCCGTGGTGAACATAACAGATTTTAAATGAGGAGGATTGATGGCACCCGAAACCCTACACATTTTATTCTAAAATACAATTATTTAGATGCTTTGTATACATTTTATTTCTATAAAGTATCTTTCTCTTCTCATCTTCAGCCACCATGTGGGCACAACACATCTATGTTCTCATAACGTCAACTCAGCTGATGATCTGCTTCTGTTGACCCACAGCTGTTATGGAAACATATCATAAAATGATTGCTGCTTATCTGCCAATTCCACTCATCCTGTTGGCATATTCATACAGCAGGATTTCAACAGGTGAGTCTGGTGTGCAGCGGATCCACACATGCACAGAGGGATGATACATCAGAGCTGCACTCCCTCTATACCAGCCCCAAATGTTTAATTACAACCACAAACAGCAGATGGCTCTCTTGAGTTTTAATTTGTTGTGCCTGTGATTGAGACTTGGATGATATTCGCCCCGGAGCGAGGGAAGAACCTCGGACTGTTTTGTCTCCTCAAGGCGTTTAATTGATTGTGTTGAACCTCGAGTGTCGAATTCAGTTTTTGAATCGGACACAGGAGTGGTGGGTGGAGGGGAGGATTTAGTCACATGTGGCTGTAGGACACCTTGCAGGTTGAGGAGTGGACTTTACCACTCCTGGTGAAGGTTGCCATGTCCGATTCCCTCCGTCATTACCCGGAGCTGTCCGTGGTGCTGGAGCCACAACGCGCACATCGGGAGAGCAGCCTCACGGGCTCGTCTTTGAAATAACACGAATGGGCTCCATCACCACACAGCAACTGTTTCTCATCTCATGGGAGTGAGAACAGATGTAACAACCCACTGACATCATTTGTTTTGTTCACACTGTACAAGTTTGACTGTAGTAGTGAGGTGAAATATCCAGATTCCTTCAGCTCAGGTTCAGATCTGATGTCTGATCCTGAAATAAATGCACCACGGAGCCCAAATGGAAGCTTTTGAGAAAAGCTTACATCTCACCGTCTGATGGCAGCATTCAGAGCGGCTGTTCGTTCCCCTCCAAGCGGGGGTTTGGTGGACGAGAGGGAGGGAGTGGGGGTTGGGTTGTGGGGGGCGTCCTCCTCCTCCTTCTCCTCCTCTCTCAGGCGAACACTAACGACTGGTTAGGACTTGTTGATGGGTAGGATACGTTGATCGGGGGTATATAGAGTGAAGCGAGCGACCACCACTTCCTCTCGGCTTTTTTATTCGAGATTTGAGCGTGGGGAAATGAATTGAGCCGCATTATATCTTTTTTACGCACCGATCGCCAAGCGCCCCGCAGGCTCTGGATGAAAATCCACTGGGCTGAAGTGAGTGTGTGCTGATCGCCGGGGGGTTTAAGTTTACATTTATTTGTATTCAGCTTGTCACACAATGCAGACGTCATCTCCACAGGATCCAGAATCGGCTTTGGTTATGTGTTGGTGCTTTTTTCCGCTTGTCCCTGGCTCCCATCGCGCCCACCCGCCTCTGTTGTGATAGTGGAAAAAGGAAGGAGAAAATATGTTTTGAGGATACAATCCAACGGATCTGAGGGTAGTTTTTTTTTAAGTGTAACTTTGCATTATCTCATCCCGCTGCATCAATTTATAATCACCCGGCTGCGTATTTCTTTGCATCTGCAAATGTGGGGCTGTTGATCGGTCATCGCGGGGGAACCCTGGCGCGGATTGCCTCTCGCAAACTTGGACTTCGCCCGGGCTGCTGTTGCGTTCTCTCCGGCGGCGATCTTCGTAGGAGGCGGCTGTACATTTTTTTGCACAGGCGTCCCCCCCACCGCCACACACTGACAGAGCAACCCCGTCTGGCAGAAGGAGAAGAAAAACGCAGAGTGGAAGGAGGAAAGAGTGGGTGAATGCGCCGTGAGGACGCTGCAGCCGGTGTAACGAGGCGACTTTGTCACAGACTATGAACAGAAACGTCACTTTGCAGGTATGATGGAGCCTCAGAATTCTCGCTCCGCTTGAGTTTGGCGTAAGCTTTCCATCGGGACAATGGCTATTGATGCATGTATGGAATTACGCACGAACTGATCTCACATTTTTTTCCATCATGTTCAATAATTTCCCGAGTGACGATGACGGATCGTTTAATCTCAGGTGTATCATGTAGTGTTTGGACGGAACAGAAAACCATCTCCTAGATTTTTTTTTATATATATTTGACATTTGACATCACGGAACGGATCCCCCAGCCGCCACCATGGGACTGTGACCCGGGCTGCGAGCAGTGAGAGGCGGCTGTTTGTGTAGTCTGTGCCCCGTGGGCAGACTGGACCGGAGCAGCTGTGACATTTTGAGCCATGGCTGCTGCTATCGCGAGTGGGCTGATCAGACAGAAGAGGCAGGCGCGGGAGCAGCAGTTGGAACGGCCCGCGACCAACCGACGGAGGAAGAGCCCCAACAAGAACAAGGGGCTCTGCAATGGGAACCTGGTCGACATCTTCTCTAAAGTGCGCATCTTCGGCCTCAGGAAGCGGCGACTACGGAGACAAGGTGTGGGAACTTAAGTGTGCAAGGTGTAAGCATGTGTATTCACCCAACCACTGGTTGATAGCTTGATTAAACCTTCAAGTATCATCATTATTTTCACACATATGTTTGAAGCTATTAGGCAATAACGCAACGAATTAAACTCTTTCGTCTGCGCGTAAAAAGTTAAATTGTGCGTAAAATGCATCCTTTTTTTCATGCGTTCGCTAGATGGTTAAAAATCAAACCTTACACGCAGTGTCAGTTATCAGACGTGCTCCTGTTGAACCAAATGGTTTAGACCCGTTAACCGAACTGTCACCTCTTCTGGATCGTTGTGAAGCACACACACGATTGGCTGAACTGCTCTCTACATTATAAGCGCAGCACAAGAGCCAGATATGAAAAGTCATTCATATGCAAGCAAAAAGGTCAACATCTCCCACGGGGTTTACGCCTTCCAAACATAATCTTCTTCTCCCATAATTGTACGAATACATGGGCCAGTGGCCTCTTCTTGCTCCAGCGGATATCCTTTCTACTTATGGAAAATATCAGATTATTCAATATATCTTTTTCCCTCTGTGTCAGCTTGTGAGCGCAATATTAACAATCATTTCACTGTTGGAATCAGAGCCGATTACAAGGATAATTCCTCTAAGTGGAGGATAATTCCTTTAGGAAAGAAATGACTCTTAATTGTTTCCTCTTGTTAGTGGATGATGAAGGTTGCTGTGTTTCTGTGGGAATCACCAGGTACCAAACCTGTTGCAGCAGGACAACCAGATACAGCTCTGATTAAACAGCCATGGCGCTTTTATGATTATATGACAAATTAAGACTTTAAACATGATTTATTGGTTCCTGGAAGCCGTGTTTCAGTCTTTCATCTCGTCCACAAAGAGAGAGCCATTTTGATGAGTCCCTCTCATCCTGTCTGCGTTCACAACACTGAAATGTCCCCTCCACCAGCCCCCAGTGATTACATGGATTAAATGGCTTTGAAAGGACAGGGTCTATATAACGTCACATCTGGACATGGGTCAGGGTGCATCAGTATGGCAGGTTTAAATCGGCCGTCCTCCAGGCTGCTGTTTCTGCCCGATGTGTGCGTGTGTGTCTCTGTCCCCTGCTGTCCCTCTGTGTCACCTCTGCATTGGGCTCATTTGGTATCATCAGTCGTGTCCAGAAGCCCCCACAGATCACAGATGTGGACAGATGATGGTGTCATTTGTCCGAGCAATTAATGTCTGGCTATGTCAATAGAACAAAAAGTCAACAACACTTGTAACGGCCATTTCACAGAGCACGAGGGGCCTTCCTGATCCCCTGAACAATGACAATCCACTGTAACAGTGTCTTGAGGCTGCAGAGGCATGATCCTGGTGCCTGGAATATGCCAAACACTTACTAATATAAAGATACAATTAAAAATCAGTTTCAGTATATGAAATCTGTTTGGAAAAGGGTATTCTGTCCTCATTTTTGAAGCTCTAATCAGAGCAAACTGTTTTCTAGTGGCTTTAATACAAAGTTATTTGTGTGTTAAGGCCTAATGGGAATAAACTTCATTAATTTTAGGCTCAAAAGAGAATTAGGAATGATCTTTTACCAAGTGATATCAGTCTTTGCTGTCCGGGGAGCCTTTGGGAAATACTGCACATATCACTGTTTCTCTCTCACCCACTTCCCTTCTCCCTCTTATTCATTGCATTATCAAAGGAGCACACAATAATGACTTGTTTGATGTGCTTAATGTAATATTTGACTCCAGCAGAGCTTTTTTCAGAGAATAGCGAATGCACAACCAATCAGAAACTGATAAAACAGACAGACGTCCACAGTCGTCTTCATCTCTCTGGTTTTACCTGAGCCTTCAGAGAACAGAGCAGCTATCTGAGCATCCACACTGTGATTGGGTATTGAAGTCAGATTCAGATGCCCACTGAGATGTGTCAGGATGAGGTGTCTGTAATGTACTGTAACACCAGTATTCCCTTTGGCTTTGAGCATCGATCCTCCGAGCCAGGCTCCAGATTAGCCATTCTTTCCGGCTGCATTGATTGACACTGACATCAATTGGGCTTTTGAGCCTCATCATTTGGGTCAGATTCAAAGAAAGTGTTACCGTAACTACCACGAATCAATACCAGCAATCCTCGTCTTCATTCTATCCAATGTAATATCTGAAATGTTATCTAAAAATCAATTTTAAACAACCGCAGTTAAACAAGGTCTATGTTAAAAAACAGAGATATGTCAGGGATGAGAAATTTAAATTCTGAGCAACAGCATGGAGTCGAGGGATCCTTACTGATTCAGGTGCTGTGCACGGATGTTGGACATGTAATTGGCCTATCTGAGTTAATTGTGGTGCCTTTATGGCCCCTGATTTAGATATTGAAATTGAATTGAAAGCTAATGAGAAAAGTGGGTCTTCTAGTAGCAATAATTTGAACATTTTCAGCATCTGAGGAGTTCTGATATGACTTTAAAGGTGAACTATCCCAGAGAGTAAAGGTGCAGCTGCTGCAAATAAAACCATGACACCTTTATTCTGGAACCTTAATCTTTAGAACTGCAGCAACAGTTGGTCGACCTCGGTTATTGAGAAGTGCAGCAATTCACCTTCATATATTAAGTGCACAATATTTATAGTTCAAGGGAATCAAACTGGAAAATGGAAAGTGTTGGGTGCAGAGATGTGTCTTTAGGGAATATTTGTGTTTTCTCTAAATCCTGCATGTTTTGACGACAGATGGAAAGCAAGTGATCACACAGATTATTTTTTTTCATGGATTAGATTTGAGTTGTCAATCCTATTACGTTCAAACCCAGTAAAGGGAGCTCGACCACATCCAGTTTGAACTCGGCCATAATCTCCCTGCTCCCGCTCTAATTATCTCCCCAGATTAGATCCGTAGATCATTGGATCATGTTACACAGATCAGACAATTAGATTATCTTTCACGATCTGGAAACCCATTTGAGGTTATATGGCTTTGTTGCTCTGTGGCTATTTATTGCGGTGGGTGTTGACAGGACACGGCGGTGTCTCATCAGTCAGCCTTCAGAGCCGTCTGCATTCGATGAGTTATTGCTGAAAATGTCTGAGATGTTGATGTATACGTGAGATGAGAAAGGAGTGCCGTGGTTCTCCATGACAACAGAAGCAACATGCAGAGGTTTCTCCTCCGCAGGCCGGAAAAGCCCTTGTCCTATTCCAGAAACATCCAAAGTGGGTCAAGCAGGTGACGGCGTGACAACAGTCTACAACTGCTGCTGCAGCTGCGCCCCTCCGTATGTGTGTGTGTGTGTGTGTATGTCTTTGTTTGTTTGGCACTGAGCACAACATAGGTGTTTGCACATGCACACACACACACATAGGCAGAGGAATGACACAACAGAAATCAAGAGAGGAAGGGAATGAGGGATCTTTGTGTCGCTTTGGGAAAAACCCAAAAAGTCCCAACCTCTTGGTGACAGTTGGGTTTATATGCTGAGGGGATGTCTGCAGCCCCGCTGCTGTCAAACCACCTCTCAGTTTCTCTAGAAACAAAGAAGTGGTGTTGAGGAACACGGAGCACTTCTGTTGTTAGAAAAAACTAATACCGTAGCGACTGAGAAAGTCCAACAGCAGCGGAGGATGGATGCTCCTCGGTGATAAAAAGCACTATTGTTTCTGCTTTAGAAAAAAACAGGTGAATATCCAGACAGACGAGGAGAAAGATACTCAGGGAATCCCACTGAGACGGTTTCCTAGCATATCTGGGTTTTAAAAAGTGCTTGTGTGAAGGAACTGGAAATGTGCCTTCTCTCTATTGCTTTGCATACAACATCTTCCTCATTGTCTTTCTCCAATTTGCTTCATGATTACCTTCATCCAGAAGGTTGTTTACCTCAGCATTTGTTAGTTTGCAAGACTAGACAAAATCTTCAGGACAGATTACCATGGACGTTGGTGAAATAGGGTTAGGGATCCTTCTTTTTTTTTCTTCCACTTTGTTAGCATTGCGAGATGCAGCGTTTTTCAACAATTGCATACAATTGCATTGATTTCATAGAGAATTATATGTGAGTGTTGATTGAAAAACTTAAGGGGACTGAAAAGAAGTGAAATTTGGTGCAGGTTGGTTGCATTTTAGGAAAGCGTTGGGCTATAGTCTATATTTTGTATAAAATGGAAAATGCATATAAGTAAATAATGAGAGATTATGAATGATGTTTTCTTGTAAGGGCAGAGGTTGAATCTTATCCATATGAACCATTTTATCCAGTGGCCATGAGTGACTTTGACCTTCAGCGTGATTTTTATGAATGGATTTGGCAGCTTCACAATCACACAAGCAATTATGTCATAATAATGTTTCCACTGGCATACATGAATGTGTGATGTTAAAGTGTCATTCATAAATGATTTCCCTGGTATTTAAGGATGTGAATATACCTCTCAGTATAGGAATAACATGTGAACGATCATAAATCATTGCTACTTATCTCGCACGCTTTCTCATTGCTGTTTGGGTTTTTCCTGTCAGTTTTTTATCAATTTTGATAAATTACCTGAAAATCTACTGATTTTCGTCTCACTGTAGTTGCAGCTCGGAGATACTGAAGCTGGAGGGGAAATCCATGTGTGTGTGTGTGTGTGTGTGTGTGAGAGAGAGAGAGAGAGAGACATGTACTGGCTGGCTCGCCCCAGGGAACACAGCTAACATCAAATGATTTATAGCACCATTGAGCTAAGTTCACCTACACACACACACTCAGATATAGTATTCACATAGCCAGCGAGCAGTTATGCCGTTTTAATTCTTCCAGATTGCCTCCCACTGATCTGTCTACAGAAACAATCTCACTCCCCCACCTTGTTTAAATGCTGCTAATAAAAGTAGTTAATCGATCGCAGGTTAGGCGCCTTTGTGTGTCCGTGGAGGAGTATTTGCTCAAGGGAATTGTGCGCTCATTAAATATCCATATGAAGATGTGCGTGCACGGGGGTGTCTTTGACTTGGCGAACGTGTCTCCCTGCTGCATGAAGACTCACCCATCTCCACCGCCACTGGATCGAAGGAGATAAGGGCGTGGTCCTGAGGTTATGCTCCATGGTCTTTGATAACTGGATGCTCACGTGCTATTTGCATAGTAAGCGATTGCATTCGGCTCTTTGTAGTGACAGTGACTGGAGGACAAACTAATAATGAAAAGAGGGAGATAGAGAGTGATGCAGTAAAATAGTAGTGCATTAGAACCTGTTTCTGTAATTCAACACAAATGAAGAGGCTTGTGCATGAAGAGCGGAAACACAATGAAAGAAAATCAGGAAATTGTTGCTGGTTTCAAGCAAAAGCAAAGTTTCTTTTCCCAGCAGCATTTCAATGTTCACCCACACAATCGAATCCCTGTCAGCTTTCTTTTCCTTTATACTTGTATTTTGTTTCTGTCTTTGTGAGATTGTAAACCCACAGAAATTCTTTAAAGTCATTTTTCAAGTAGAGACACAGAACAGTTGTAGACTTCAGCTCCTGCAGTGTTAAATGTGTTTGTATTGTTCTGTATCATTGAAAATTGAATATATATGGGTTTTCTGTTCGAACAATACAAGACTTCTAAAATGTTCATAAGGAAACTTTCTACATATATTTATGTGACTTAATAATAGGAATCCCTTTTCACCACTGAAATGAAAAGACAAATACATTTTCTCATAAGTCAAAACAACATTTTCAATTTATTGTAAATTAATGCAATTGTCATATGCAGTGGTTATCTTTTTCATTTATTAATTATCCTTATCTGTTGAGATGAGCTACTACACTATATTAATAAATTTGTAAAAAAAGGGCGATTTTTCCTGTTTAAGGTTCAGGTTGGTAATCCTACAAACACTAGCAAGAGCAGGCTACAGTTCTAAATTGCACCTGGTCCGTGAAGTTGGAGTTGGGTATATGAGTGGGAACAACAACAGGATGCCTGTTGTAACTCATTTACAAAGTCAAGCTTCCATTTGAATGTTAGAAAGTGTAAGTGCATTAGCTATTGAAGCAAGCAAACGGAGCACTGATCATGTCTGCACTCTGACGTGTGGACCTTGCAGAGAAGCTGCTGCAGTTTTGATGGTGAGAGTGATAAACAGAAAACTTCTGCTGTCACCGGCCTCATGCCTATAACCGAGGTGCTCTGACAGTCATTTGCTGTTGCCACCTTTTTATTGTCCTGGAGAGACAGAGCAGTGCTGCTGAATGCTGGTATAATAGTAATGTTTGAATGCAACAGGAGGGAGACATCCCCGTTTTCAGGCTGTAAAGGTCTCAGAGCCACCTAATGCCATCGCCCCACAGGCTCTGCCTTGAGCAGTAAACTCTCTCTGCCCTTAGCAAGACCTCTTGGTTTTTCCTCTGTGGCCGCGCTCTCCCTCTCTCTTATTTCTCCTTTTCTCACTCTCTCTCTCTCTCTCAGTCTCCCTCTCTCTTGCACTCGCACACAGAGGCTTGCAAGGGGGCCCGGCTTAGGCTCAGGTGAAGTTGATTGTTCACCTCCCCGGGGCTTTTCTGAGAATGAAATCTGGTGTGATAGCTGTCTGCACAATAAGACTATTGTTGATGGTATATGACCCCAGTGGTTGCCCATGCACACACCCACCCACACGCAGAGGAAGAAATATTGTCGCACAGCTTGAGCACGAGTAATATCTTTCCAGCGACATCCCAAAGTGCGATCGCATGCAGGTTTATTAAAATGTTTTTCGACTCACTTTTTCTTTTTTTATATTTTCACTTTCTCCTTTGTTGCTGTTATTACAAACCCACAAAATGCCAATTAAATCAGAACACGACCGGTTGAGCAGTCGCGGCGCCGGGCAATTTAACAGCAGCGGTGATTTATTTACAGGAGATATGTGGCTAATTCCCATGTTGGGTCAGCTAGACGGGGCAGAGCACAGTCACTCCTCACATCCTGCACGCTAAGAACCCAGAGAGGGTGCTGTTGGGTTCATTATGGGAGTCGGGCGACCGCAGATTAATTCTGCTGCCTATAATTGGATGGCCTATCTCTGAGCCCGGCGGGGGGCTTATGTGCCTGGGAAGTTGGCTGTGGGAGTCGCCTGTGAACATACACAGGAATCAGAAAGTGCTGCTGGTTCAGGCAGCTCTTTTGAGGTGTTCTGCTGCGAAGAAACAACGTGGCAGCACGAGCGCTTCATCATCTTGGTCCTTGCTAACTCTGCTCTTTCTTTCTTGTTTCTTCCCTGCAGATCCCCAGCTCAAGGGTATAGTGACCAGGTTATATTGCAGGCAGGGATACTACTTGCAAATGAATCCCGATGGCTCTCTTGATGGGACCAAGGATGACAGCAGTAATTCCTGTGAGTATCTCGACAGTGGCCTTCTATCACTTCACACTTTTATTTGTTTTCATTTTAATTGTATAAGGACAAAAGAATCCATGGTACAAGTTGGAGAGGATTTCCTGGTCTAGATTTATTCCTCACTTGCAGGAAAATGAAACAGAAACCCTGTAGGTAGCTTTCTCCAACCTCAAGGCTGATTCTCCCCTTCATTTTTCATTGTCTGGATCCGAGGGGTGTTCTTAAATTGCAGCTATACGGGCTCGCACGGATTTCTCCTCTCCTCGGAGAGGGAAAGTGGACCAGGAAACAGTAGGCCTAACGGGGAGGGAAAGGTATTATTAGCTTGTTCTGGCACCGCTCCTCCAGTGCTTCAGGCAAGGTGTTTAATTTGATTCCTGCGCTCGGTGCTAACGCCGGTCTGACACTCTACATTGTGTCACTTACTCCTGTCGGCATGAGGAGATGTGGCACATGTCAAATCTGATACGCCGAAGGACAGGACTTATTGAAACAGTGGGGTTTCATATAGTGTGCACATGGGATACATCGTCCATTATTAAAACTCACGATACCATTTCAAGCGTGGGCACTGACGTCTCCACATTAAATTTGTCATTTTTGAAATTAGCCCATAAAGTGGTTCTATTGGCCTTCACTTAGGCTCCAAACCTGCCAATAGCGATCACTTAAAGGGTCAGCGGAGGTCATTTTGTGCCTTTAATTCTTCCATATACACTTAATGTCACAGCCGGGCCACTTCGGTTGTTTGTCACAAGTAAAAACAATATCCATTACCAAACCCAGGCTCAAGGAGTCTGTTACAACAGCAAAAGGCCCATTAAATCTGCCATGCACCACTGTTGGCCCCAATTACAGCCACTCCTCAAGTAGCTCTGGGTGACCCAGGCTATGCAGGGCTAGTCACGTTCACCGGCCGCAATGCAATTCATCTTCACAGATTACCTCGATGCAACAGCTATAGCAGCTGTATTATGCTCTGTGATGCATTAATGATGGGCAGCTCGCACTGGGACGATGCATCACAACATGATGTCCCCCGAGTGTAGGGTTGGTAATGAATAATCGTTATTCGAATATTCGTTCATTAAGAATTATTCGAATAAAAATCCAAGCCTAATGAATATCGTTCTAGTCCCGCCCATTATGAGAACAACATCTTCCGGTATTTTGAGCGAGCGCAACTTCCTACAGCAGATGAGTGTAACGGGTGCTAAATCCCCATCAGATATCTTAACGGACTATTAGTTCAGGTCAGTGATGTGTACATCTAAAGAAAATATGTATTCACTCTAACCGCCCTATCCTTTCCCGTAAACTCACAGACCAGGGTTCCTAAACTGAAAAATAATCACATTTTTTTATTGTATATATGTATATTTATTTATCATTCAGATAATGGAACATATATTTTCACAGTGAAGGCCGGTGCATGCTTCTGCAACTGCGTCTGCGGCTTTTCACGCCTCTGTGGCGCAGGACTCGTTGTCATTCATGCTTCCCCAACCGTTGCGCGTGTTCACCGCCAGAACACTAGGCGGAGTAACGTGTTTTGTCGAAGACGACTTCTTTCTTCTTCGTCGACTGTTTATTCACATCGCCACTGCGACTCCTCATAGCCCTTTTCTGGCGGACAAATCCGCCAGTCAGTGACGGGTTATACAAGTGGTCATACTTTCGGATCTCTTCTGACAACCGCTCTTCTATTTGGTCCATATTCGTTCTTCTAAATCTTCCGTTGTTTCTGCCGGTATTATTGGGCATGAAACCGGAAATGCGACCACGAAAAGGATGTAGTTAGCAGACCAATCACAGCCTTGCGGGCTGGCGGAGGCTTGCGGAGCTTTGTCTATAGTTAGAAAAATTGTGCGACGCACGTAAACACGTAAGAAGGGATACATAAGCACGTAAGGGGCCCGGAAAGGCTGGAATGGACAATTCGCAATGGAATTGTCCATAGAGTTCGAGGCCTGCGTCATGCCTTAGCGAATAATTGTTCAATAACGATATGAATATTCGAACATGAAAACTCCTTTAAAGTCCCATCCCTACCCGAGTGCATAAAATGTAGCTCTATATATGGTGATGGTGTTTTATTTTATATAAAGTATATCTTATGTATGTGTGTGTTTGCCTGTTCACTGTGTTTTTCAGCTTTGTTCAACCTTATTCCTGTGGGCCTCAGAGTTGTCGCCATTCAGTCCGTGAAGACAGGGTTATACATCGCCATGAACGGGGAAGGCCACCTGTACACATCAGTAAGCACAGCAATTCTATTCTATTCCATTCTGTTCTATTCCTCCATCTATTATCCATGTCACATTGGGGAGCTGGCAACAATCCCGGCTGACTTTTCTATTCTATTCTATTCTAAACTATCACTCCATTATTTATACCGCTTATCCTTTGAGGGTTGTGCAGGGATCTGGACCCAATCTCAACTGGTACTGGGCAAGAGGCAGGGGGAACCCTGGACAAGTCACCAGCGTATATCTATTCTATTCAGATATTTACACAATAAGATGTACAAAGTTATGTGATCGGTTTTTGTGTCGTGCAAGTTACTGTTCCCAACATAAAGCTCCCTGAACGTGTCTCAGATATTTACCATGTCGGCAACATGGATAATTGCCTTTCTGGGGAGGTTGGGGATCCCATTAAGCAGAAATCCATGCATAGGCTACAGATTTGTATTCATCCGATTAAATGCTCCCAGATTTTTCATTTCAAATGAAAAAAAAATCAATTATATCAGGTGACATTATTCAGGCAGAACACACATATAGCTCTCTCTCGCACGGGATCGGCTGCTGTGCCATAAGAGAGTAAATCATTTGCTGTGGTAGTCAATACAAATAAATTATGTGTATGTTATTAGCAAATAAATGATGGGATGGTTTGACACGTGTTCAGCACATAAACCAACCATTGACCAGTGTTGGGACATGGAAGACGCAGCCATTGTGTATACCAGACGCTGCTATCGACTTCCTCTCTTCAAAATAAAGTAGGCTCCGGCAGGCCAGACAGCCAAGGGGATGATAAGACCTCCCCAGCACAGACAGAACCTCTAGTCGCCCTCCTCCACCCTGTCCTCCCCCAGTCATTCAAATCAATCAGCGGGAAGAGCAGTGGGACTTAGTGCTCCTCTCCCACACAATAGTATCCATCAGAATCACTGTCTCGTCCTCCCTCCACGGTCCTCGTGTCCCTAATCCTCCGAGTGCAGAGCAGGAAATGCCGTCTTATTCTTAATTCATTACCGTGGGGGTTTGAAGGGGCTACTTCTCTTACTGTACAATGCACCATTATTCCACTGGAATTCTCTGGTACTTAATCACTGCTTGACTTAAGCCATGAAATTAAATTCAGTGGAGGAGGATTGACCTAGAATCCTATGGATTTTGTTAAGGGAATGCATCGTGGGGATTATAAATTAATAAATCAACCCAATTCTGCACAACATACGATGTGACATTATTGTACAATTTGTTGATGGTATACAATCTTTTTTACCCTATTACAGATGCACACTCCAACACAATTGATTGCAGTTAATAAATACAAAGTTAATATTCTCACTTATAGATGAAGATGCTTTCATCAAGAAGGATTTTTTCCTTAAATTAATTAAAACAACCTTTTGGTCCTAACTCATGAAACTATTGCAATATTTGTAGGATTATAAGCTGGGTCTGTGTGGCTATATTCCAGGAAAAAAGTCCTTATCAAGTTGCTGGAAATGCAAACCGAACATTTCCTTACAATTTCAAATGGAAAGCACTTAACTGGCGAAACACACGTTGAGGTAGCTAAAGGAAATAAAATGTACCAGTGAGCGTAGAGTTTGTTGTTCATAAAAATGTTTCTACAAGGTGAGTCATTTCTGACCTGCTGCAAACCTCTTGTTTGCAGACTAGTGTCGTGTGCAGCATTAAATCAGATCATGTCTTCCCACAGACTGATGGAAAAAGGCAATGCTCCCTGGACAATACTCGTTTTACTGCCTCCAGGATTTTGTGATTACTAAACCACAGTTGGTTGGTGGCACCAGTAACCACAGGTATCACCAAACCAACCTGGATTGAAAACATCCAGATTTCCACTTAAACTACCTTTTTAATGGATGCTGTGTGTAAGCAGAGCAATGAAAGCAAACGCAAGATTCCAACAGTGCACGTTACACAACTTTAGAGCCAGGATAAGAACAAAATAGGCAGAACAACCAAGAGTCAATAAAACCTGAGAAGAATAATATTGGAAAATGCTGTTTATATATAAATACCATACATACAACAGTATGTCTTTGTATGTTTATGTGTTTTTCTGAGCATATTTAGTACATGCATCTTTATTATAAAGGGTGGCCAGTTCAGATCAATAAAACTTTCGGTGCAAATCGTAATTTCACAATGAGTAAATAACTAACCTGCTTTTTAATAATCTAACAGAGCTATAGTCTGAATAAGGTTACCACCCATCCTTCATATGGCCAATCTCTCACATCTCTGTTGTTTTCCCTGCGATCACTGCTCCTGTTCATCCACACAGTTGTGTCTACATACTGCACACTCTCACGATTCTCCCTGCCACGGCACTTGACACATTCAGTAATTGCAGCGTTTGTGACGCCCGCAGGTGGATCACCGATGATTGGCTGTCTCGGTAGTGGGCTTAAAATTGCTGCTGTGAAAACTCCCATCCAAGTGTTGATTGCCAAACCTGCGTTATAGCTGATAAATGCAGTTAATTGCTGCTCAGGCTCGGCCTCGTCTGCAGCGGCGTTCGTAACCATGATTACGTTTCATCAGAGTCTTTTATCTTCAAGTGTTTGCAGGTTTTTTTCCTCTCTAGCATCGGGGTCATGTTTAGTCCGTGTAGAAGTGCATGTTGGTCTCAGTTGGAGAGCCGTGTTCCCTCGACACACTCTACCTTGCTCCGCTCTTCACACGGCTGCCCATGCTCCATGTGCCCTTTATTTCATGTGCTAATGGAGGTTCTGATCAGACCTCAGCACGCCCACTCAGAGATCTTTCTAGTCTTTCTTTTCCTCCTTAGTGTGTGAACTACTCTGATAATGGCAACATTGTTAGATGTTCCTTATCCTCCTCCATCTCTCCCCCCCCACCGTTCCTCCAGCCTCTTCATATTGCTCCTCTGTTAGCATGGTTCAACCATTCTCCCCATTATCCCTGTGTTGCTGTGCAGGTGAGGATCCGACAGTCAACCTTTTCCAACCATTAGAGGTATTTGATTATAGCGTACACACACTTTCAGACTCTACTTTCAGGGTTATATTTATGCAGAGTATAGGGGGGAGAGGTAGAGGAGAATTCTGCAAAAAATATTATTTTGCACAATGTAGTGTTGCTTCCCTATATCCAGATAATTTTCATTAACTAGAATCCACTCTGTTGAATTCTCTCTCTCTATTAAACACATTACAGAGGCTTTTACTGAGATGGCGTCCTTTGATAAAGCGCGATACTCGGATGAGGTGATTCAAAGAGAGTCCCACTCTTTCAGAAAAATGGATAGAACGGCTTCAAGGCCTCTGATAGTGCATCATATTCTTTTGTGCGCCCCGAATGACAGAGATAGCATCAAAGTGACTGTGCAGCGCGGCACAAAAGACACACCGCGGAATGAAGGAGAGTACAATCATCTCAACCCCCCCCCCTTTTCAAACTGCTCCTTTTGTATCCGAGCCAATAAACTCCCGGCTAATTTCTCCTCCAGGCTCGTCCCTGCATCAGGCGTCTCTTCTGAAATGTAAGAAGAGGAGTGGAATCCTCCCTGGTTGTGGACTGTAGCGGAAATGGCAACTTGTGGCCGTCTCTAGATAACAAAAGGGAAAAAGAAGGACTATTTCAAATTAGATGAAAATCTTAATTATCCTTTAGAGGCTATGATAAATCCCAAAAAGGAAAGGAGGAAGTGTTTGATTGTATAGTTTGCTTATGACGAAATGGTGCTGCCAGAGCATGCAACTCCCTCGGGCTGATGTCGTCTTCCCGTCCCCGCTCACACCGTCTCCTACCGTTTCTCAAGTGTAAAGGTTGAGCATTTCATGGTCGGCTGGTTTTCTTTAGAGCCAGTTCCCCATGCCCTCACTTCACTGGAGTCTCTCCCTGCAGGCTTTCTTTATCAGGAGCCTGCACTTGTTAGTGCTACCTTTCATAATTGACTTGCCACATCACTTTAGTGGTCCTTTTAGAAATGAAATCTTGAGCAGTGCAGTGGCTTCAGCCGCACTTGTTAGAGGCTGCGTCATCGGCGGTAGACGAACACAGCGGACTGAGGGCATCTGTTTTTACTGTAATGCCCATTTCAGAATACATAAAAGCTCCGAGCGGCTTGATGCGCAGGCTCTCTCAGTCTGTATCAATATGAAATTGAAAGTGCAGGGCTGCTGTGTGCAGAGAAGAATAGAGACTAGCGGCTTAATCCTGAGTCGCTGGTGTGAAACCGAGAGCGTCCCCTGAGAATGCTCAAGCCAGGAGTTGCTCATACTCTGGTAGATCTGATATTTTCTCACCAACATTTTTATTCATTTTCCGACCTCTTGGGCCACTTTTGCTGCTGTGCACTGCCTATTAGAGACACCCTCCCATAACCCCCCTTTGCTCCCGTGCTTTCATCTCCATGTGTCAGCTGCATGGTATTTCATTGGTGGAGACCTCAGTTCCATTTCATATTAAAACGACCTTTAACTGTAGGAAGATTCAGATGTTAAGAAAGAATTACTTTGAGATCTGTGCCCAGCCAGATTTGTGTTGCATCTCTGTGGGCGGAAAGTAATGATTATATTCATTATCTATATTTAGTCTGTCCACACAATGTCAGAAAATAGTGAAATAGTATTTTGGCCCACGGTGGTTCCAGATATCTTTAGTCAGACCAATAGTCTAAAATACAACTAGAATGGCCCTCAGAAAACACAAATCTCCCCCAAGGTCCAAAATCCACTCATGAAACCACACTCAAATTCACTGGATCTGAATTTCTGTTTGAATCCGCCCGATACACAAATACATTTTAGTCCAAGATCTATGAGTTACTCTTAGAAATCAACAAGCATGTTGAAAAACATCAAAATGTCAGTGATCCTGCTAACTAACAGACAAACCAACAAACACAGACAGAAATAACCTCCTTGGTGGAGGTTAAGATATTAAGTTTACCATCATGTACAATAAAGAAAACCATCAAGCCATTACATTTGAGGAACTGCAATTAAGCAACTAATTGCTTTTTTTTTCTGATTTTGATTATCAAGTAGCTGCAGATGGATTTTCTGTCCATCTGCTAAACTACTTTATGGATTTATTTGATTTTCATTGTAAACACTAACTTAAGGGCAAACCTGTGACATAAGGAACAAAGAAATTAATTAATCTCAATAAAATCAACGTGATTAGTGAATTCAATTAGTTTCATGTTGGGCTCATGTTAAAACAACATCACGCTACCGACATGTCAACAATACTTTTAAGGGAATGGAGAACAAGACGTGGAAGCTACGTTAGCTTATTAGCTGTGCTGCACCATACGGTTTTACATAGCTATTCATCTGCAGTTGTTTGACTGGTTCACCCAATAGGGTATGAAGTTAGATTATGTCTCTTATGCTTGGAGTTGCATTGCACTTCACTAACCCTGGCATGTTTACATCTGACAGCTTATGACATCATGCACCAGCCCTGCATGTAGAGCTACTATGTAACCACTCACTGTAAGAAAGCTTTGATGGACTTTGATATTCCCCATTCTGTTGTGACCAGGGCAGATGTGACAGAAGCTTTTCCTGTTGTGTAAACACATTTTGTTTACATACCTGATGAAAGCATAAGAATAAATACATGGCGATCAACAGAATTGCAAATTGCGATCTTCCACTGTGTGTGTTCGATCACACAAGTGTGAGAGTGTGTTGAGTCCACACCAGAGCCGAGCCGATAGCTCCGTGTGAATGCATTCCATCAGGCCTGATGAGAAAAACCTGTCACGAATGAGAATGATCTGTTTGCTGGTTGTTTTATGGAAGGTTAATCAATGAAGGGGGGCGATCAATGCAGGTGGAGCCTCTGGCATCTAGATATAAATTACCAACACGTGTGAATACTAGAGCTGATTTCCTGCCTTCTGCTAAATGACATAAAACACACGTAGTTAGAGTCATCATTCATTCATCACCTTGATAAACCACAGCAGCTTGACCAATGGGAAAACAGGGGACAAGTCATGAGAAGCATCACACCTCATGCATCATTATTCAGGGGAACGAAACCTAAATATTAGCAGTCAGAGTTCCCATGTGTGATTTATATCAAGATAACAAATCCACAGACACACAGTCTAACAGTTGGATACCAGAGAATTCCCATAGATTTCTGCTACCTGTGCTAATTACCGTGATGATTTAGCCTCCAGAGGAGTGTGAGGCTCGGAGCTGAGGTTTCCAAAGCCCTGCTCTCTTCTGCCTTCAAGTCAGTGTCAGGGAGGGTGGCGGTCACAAGGGCTGGAGCGAGAGCAGCTTCATGCATTAATGAACAACAAGGTTGGAGGTACGCATCAAAGCCCAACTGCTGAACTGTTGGTGGAGGCCGAGAGCAGCTAAAAATAGACTGAACTGGTCCTCCAGCCACTTGCGATCAATCAATCTTTTATTATGTATTTGTAATGGTTGACCACTCATGTCTTGTTATACCTAAAGAAAACACACTGGTTTAACATCCTAATGTGCACGTTTGCTTTCTGGAGCTGCAGTTTGGAGTCTGAGGTGCAGTAGAAAAAAATAAATGTACAATTGATTTTGAGATTCTTTTATAGCTCAGCACGGTCTGGCCCTGAGTGATATTTCAGAGCTACTCACTCAATACGCTTCAAGCTGAAATCTAAGATCCTCCAACCAACACTTGCTAGTAGTCCCTAAGTCAAGGCTGGTAACCAAAAGCCTTTTCCACTAGTCAAAAAACGCACCGACACCCACTAACATATGTTTTTTGTCTGTAATGTCAATGGATTAAATTGGGGTTCACTCCGGGGTCAAGTGACTCTGCTGCAGACAAAGGATTAAATCGGTTCTGATTGGATGTGCTAATTTGGAAAGGCAGCAAGAAAAGAGAGCAACTCAGTTTATTGTGCGTTAGGTTTAGGGTGCACTGAACGTGACCATTTGGAGGTTAGAAAACAGAGGCAAGCTTATCACTGACAATGGGCAAGGAGTTAATTGCCATTTTTTTTATAAGCTTACCTAAAAAAAATGCATGGACCCACTAATATTGGTGTATAAGAGGTATTTTTGCCATTAGGTCCCAGATTCAAGATTCTTTTATTGGAATCTTCTCTCACGCCAGAATGTAGCATGATAGAAGCGGGGAAATGAAGGACTGCAACAAAGCCACCAGGGGAATTTCACATCTAGGAAATAACTAAACTCTTTTGTGTGCAACAGCGCAGGTTCCTTGATATCACGGGGCAAGAGACAAGTTTTCCTCAAAATGAAACAAACGATCAACAGAACACAAATTAACATATCAAATAAAAAAGTTTTTGCCATCAGGTCCCAGAGGCTCTGGAAATATTTTGCCTGAGATAAGACTTGACTTGTCAACTCATTACCTTTTAAAAAAAAATCATTTCAAAAACGTATTTTCAGAGGAAAGCCTTTCAACGCCTGACTTTTAACTGGTTTTACTAGATTTGGTTGGTTTTGAATGTTTTCTTTAATTCTATCTTTCTTAATCTGGTTTTTGTTTTGTTCTGTATTGTTGTATTCCCAAATATTTTGAAAAGCACCTTGCAAGATTGTTTAGATAAGTGCCAAAGATATAAATATGTAAATATAGTAATTTTTTTAATCAATTTCTAATATTGGTGTTTTGCATCACAGCAGTAAGTCCAACACACACACAGTGTGTTTTTACACCTGTTGGTATGATGTCTCCGAACAATAACTCATAAGTATGTTGCACGGCCTTGATTCTCTCCAGTTCAACAGCTTGTGGTCTATTAATGTCACTTTGCCCTTTGTTCCTCGGTCACTCTCTTATTCCCCTGTTTATTTATGAGAAACTAAGAGTCAGAAACTGAGGCAGTTTTCCTGAATCTCTGGTTATCATGACACATAATCACACATAGTGTATTTATGAACGTGAAGGGAGGAATATCAGGGAATTTATAATGGATAAAGAAAATCCTGTAGCACCATGAGCAAGACGCCTGTAACTCACCAGTTAGGGACTTACCAAAAGGTTGGAAGGCCTTTAAATTCATATTGAGTTTTTTTGCCAGGAGCCTTTTTCCAGTATCATCCACTGCTTTTATCACTGTGGATGACTTTCAGTTAACTTGCTGCAAAGTTCCCATCAGTAGTCATGGTGCATGGTGCATTGCGTTAATTCAGTCTGCTCTCATAGCTGATTGGTGTCATAGTTCATCCATGCCTCAGTATCAGGGGCTCCTGTGTTACTGATGCACACTTATTCATCTTCTTTACCTTCTAGCTGTTGATTTAACTACGATCAGTTCAGCGAGCAGAAACTTCCTTTCTGCTCAAATTCTTTAAGAGCCTTTTCTGCCAAATTTAACTAAGTATTTTCTGTTAATGGTTGGTTCTTAATTAAAGTATCAGTCACTGAAATTATTTATTCTAATCTGTTAACTTCTGGTCCCAAATTACAGACCAGTGAGTCAGTTCCTGGGTTGCAGTTCTTCTCTTTTACTGAAACCCTTATACTGGTGGTGTAAACTTCTTCTCAATGGTACCTCAGCCCTTTGTGGAAATATGTGGAGCTAGAAGGAAATCTGGAAATTAAAACTTATTGTCAGTAGAGGAAATATATATTTTTAATGCTATGACTAGATGCTTGTATGAGCAGTATCAAACAGTGTTTTGTATCGATGTCTGTCTTTAGCAAGTCACTTTTTCAACTGCTCCATTTGATATTCTTCCATTGGTTTCCTTGCTTCACTTTGAGATCTTTGATTTGATCCTGCACATTCCTCTGTGGACATCCCAGAAATCCCTTTTCAACATCTCTGTAGTTATTTATCAGTGTCTTGATCCAAGCATGTGCTCTCCGTATTTCTCCTCCCACTGAGGCCTGATGTTCTACAACGGTGGTCATCGGGCCAACTATTGATCCGTCAGCTCGAGCTTAAACAGAATCTGCTTCATCCATCTGGGATAATCCTTAAATCTCTATTAAAATGTATAGCGGCCAAAAAACGCAGACAGCAGTTACTCTGCATTGCATGAGTGCTACAGAGAAGACAATAAAGGATGTACCACTTCAAATAAGGACAAAGCAGGAGACTCTGGAAAGAATAGTGGCTCGACCGGAGAGAAAAAGGACAGAGGGAACTCTGAGGTGTGTTTGGCAGGGACGCCCGTCTGCAGTCAATATTTGAAGACAAACGATTCTTGTCAAATATCAATTTGTTTAAGAGATGCTGCTCAATTAAATTAGTTTTTAGAGCGGCGAATTGATTCTAGTCTGATTAAAACCAATAAATTCATGAAGAATCAACATTTATGGATTGAAGATGGCTCATAACGCCCCCTTGTTGTTCCAAACCGTCTCGCAAACCATGCACACCGTAAGGGCCGGGGCCAACACAGAGTCAACCTTCCCTTATGTCACTATGTTATGGCATTTGTCTATATATATAATATCTATCATATATAAAAAACATTCTAATCAAAAGTGGACCACAACAAAATGCTTGTGAATGGGAATTTAGAAAACTGTGCTCATTTTCAAATTTATGCTGAAAATAAACCACCACATCATCTACTATTCAGGGACCCCCCCCCGCACACACACACACACACATCCCATCCTATTTGCTGCATGAACACTGAAAAGAAATAGCTTTCATGTTTTGTTTCCTGTGAGAGGCACTTCGGCTGGAACTCCTTTTGTCCAACTCTTCCAGTAACTTCTTCATAGTTTTAACACAAGACTTCATCGAGTTGAACTTTCACTGGAGTGAAAGCCGTCATGCACAGTTGCCTGCTGTCCCTCCTTCTGCCGCCTGTGCCACATATTAGACCATCTGATATTCTTATGTAACTGCAGCGAGAATAAGTCAGCACTCCGAAGCTGTTGGTCCGACCTTGCCATCATTTCAAACCCCGTACGTACTCTTTAAATTAACTGGAGGAACTATGATGTTTCACACGTTGCTGTTCATTACATCTGTTGATCTTCCTTTGTTACTCCTGTGCTGCTGTCATTTGGTTTTTCTTTGATTAAGCTTCAAGACCTCAGCAAGTTTCCGACATTAACCTTCCATCCAGGATGGAGGCTCTTTCTGTTCGCTCCTTTAGTAGGGTAGTTAAAGTTCTTTACACCTCTCCTCTCACCGGCCTTATTACCTTCCGACTTTTTTCCTGTTGTTTTACTTTGAAACATCTCAGCAAAAGCGGATAGTCATAGAGTGAGTTTCTGTACTGCTTCGATTGAGAGTGCTAGTGATAAACAAACACATTTGAATGAGAACTCTCATCGGTGTCTGTGTGTTCACACAGCAGAATAAAGGGAAAACAGAGGAAGAGAAGGGACAACAAAGTGGGAATTTCCATCCAGTGAAATTCTCAGAGGTCATGTTAATATGGAGAAGAGCAGATGTCATGGTTTTCATTTCTCCATGAGTACACATTGCAGCCGCTATCAGAGCAAACAGCCTTTTTACTGTATTAATGACCCTTGTTGTGGCCTAATTGCTTACCCAGTGTGTAAATGTCAAGCACCATGCAAATACAAATGGCTTACTTGTGCGTGTTGCCTCAAGAGCTGTGTAATGTGCAAATGAGCAGTGGAGGGACGAGGACGCGGAAAGCAACAAGTGGTCCTCAAGAACTCAGTGTCCGAACAACAACCGAATGTGTGTCCCTTCAAAACCAAGGCCACACGTAACGGTGCACTTTCAATTTTGTTATCTGAAGCCATTTTTAGACATGAATTATGGAAAATGTCCTTGCCTTTCACATGGGAAGAACACAGCAGGAGATTGTCCCGGTCACACACGTTCACAACAACAGGAACATGTTCGAAAGATCAAGTGAAGAGGCAGGACATTAAGTATAAATGACCCTTATCACCAAAAGTTCTCAAATCTTGTTGTCTTTCCAAGTTGACGTCTTCACCTGCGTCTTCCACATGTATGGCTGCTCTTTATGCGTCTGTCATGTGTTAGAAGTGTCATCAACACGCCCACACGCTACCTGTGAATTTTCCAGAAATGTTCCTGTTGATTTCTCACATGTCCTCACTCAGATACTTTCTGGACACTATGCTCATGAGGCTGGTAGAAAATCTTAAGGAAATTGTCCGGTCCTCAGTGCATGTCTGAAAAGCAGCTATAATTGAGGTGTGTGTGCTCCAGATGAGGTTGTGCCGCTCTGTGGGAGATTATGTTTATATGGAGGGTGTGACTACTGAGGTAGAAAAGCATCAGTATGACCTCAGTTCCTTGAGAAAGCTGTCAGTTATCAGTGGGGTCCTTCATATTCCAAAGTTACCCTGATTTTATTGGTGATATTAAAATATTAGAAGCCAGATTAAAGAAATAGGGATGAAAAAGAAACCTCAATAAAATTGATTACACAAATACCACACTGCATAATCAGCAGCCCATTTGTATGTTCTTTGACTTCAAATGGACCTTATTAACTGGAAACAAGGAAATATAAGATATTTTATTTTATGTGTCGGGGCATGCAATCTTAGTGGGAAATAACTTATTTTGTCTGAACAGCCATTTTTCAGTGCAGATCTGATTCCTGCATGGGGCTGCTTCCACTGACACATATTTGGAGTTGATTTTTGTCTTGCATTGACCAAAATATCTCATAGTAAGTCACAGTAAAGACAGTATTCAGACTTTTCACTGCTTCTTAGTACTATTCAGCATCTAGGAATAATTCATAAAGAGACAGACGTATCAAGGCTCAAACTATTGACTTCTGTGTCAGGCTCATGGGGTTGTTCCCAGTGGCTGGATCAAAGTGCGGCGGTGGTGTGTTTGGTTTGCTGCGACAGAAAAGCCATCAGTGCTCAGCCACCCTGCAGGTGTAATCGCTGTAGTCTCCTCCACGAGAACCCCTCTGTCGTTTCTACTTCCACCCGTGAAATGAAAGTAACATTTTATCAAGCTTCACCCCGGGAGTGGTAAAAATCAATACAGTGAGGGCTCTCTCGCAGAAGGGCTGTAAATCATGGAAATTCATTCTCCTAAATCTGAGTTAAGCCCCTCCCTGATGTATCTGTGCAGCCCTCCACACTGTGAGCTGGTCAACACAGCAGCTACAACGCAAACTGCAAGTTAGGGACAATAATGTTTGTGTCTTTATGTGTTCACATATCTGTTCTGTCTCGAGTTATCTATTGATTAATGTCATGTCTCAGTTAACTGAAACATTTCTTACTGTAGTTTAATAGACATCCACTCTGCATGGAAATGGCATATTTTTCCTCTTGTTAAAATAGCTATGACCTGAATGTGTAAATTTGTATTTCCATATTGTTTTTCATCTTGTGGTAACTGTTCTTTAGCCAAGTACTCACTGCAGAGGCCGACAGGTCAGAAATAGTTATTGTACAGTAACACCCACACACCAGAAAGCTATTCAAGCTAGAAACCGTGCACATGAACACAGGCAAAGGAAGCTCATACCCATCCATAAAAAACTCAAGCAGAGTGTTTAATATCTACCATCTATCTGCTTTTAAAATGCATGGTGCACAATATTGTCTTGAAATTAATACTTTTGATCCTGACCAATGGCAATCTCATGAATCGATTGCCCAAGAGTCACCTGTCGGGTTGGGAGATATGAGCCTCCAGCTGAGTGCTGCTGTCACACTGTGAGGAACAAGCTTACAGCCTCTGTGTTGAGGAAGAGTTCTGAGAAACCTGGGGCCTGTACTGTGAAGCAATTTCACCATACAGAGAATGGCCTCACTGAACCTAATATCGTCCATCCTGGATACCAAGCCGGAAGTTTTTCATTATAAGCAACATTGTCAGGAACATGAATAAAGGACCTTATATTACATGAGAAGAGCATATCAAAGCAAAATGTGA
Source organism: Pseudopleuronectes americanus (assembly GCA_038501795.1). Taxonomy (NCBI): domain Eukaryota; kingdom Metazoa; phylum Chordata; class Actinopteri; order Pleuronectiformes; family Pleuronectidae; genus Pseudopleuronectes; species Pseudopleuronectes americanus. The sequence continues at coordinate 5,805,619 of CM076727.1, forward strand.
AGAATATGAATCCAATATCTGGAATCATTCCTTTTTTTTGGAAGATGTTGCCTTGTGACTGTGCTGCAAAAATAATTTTCCCATGGGGACAAATTAAGTATCTAGCAACTGTATCTAGAAAAGAAAAGATCCAGTCAACGTTTGTTGATATTTAAGGTCAGGCTGTGTACATACTGTCAACAAGAGAGGTCACATGCAGCTGGCAGCTTGTAGTTTAAGCTCTCATCTGTGTGTGTTGAGGTGGCGATCCAGACAGCAAGAAAGCTGACTTCCATAAACAGAGGCTCAGAGTGTAACAGAGTTTAAATTAAGATGATATTAAGAATGCAAAAAAAATACCTCGCATAAGAATATCGTGAATATAAAGTCCATTAACTGCGGTGAAGCTAAACTAGAAGATGGATTACCTGGAGAAGAGCCAATACATTAGTATAAGTGGTGGAATCAGAAGTTCTTGTTCAAATTTGTAACGAAGTGTTCTAAAGAATCTGTAGCTTCAAGAGATAAACACTAAAACTGTGGGTGTAATGCATAACTCTGGGTGAGTCTTTTATGCTTTGGAAAGTTGAACTTGGTCAATAGGACCATGGTTGAGGAACATAACCCTACGTGTTATATTAAATGTTGAATGACAGCTCGAGATTATTTGAAGTTAATTTGAAACCTGATATCACCGGCATGGAACTGAACCCTCTCTAGAAATGCTGCTCAGGGAACCAATAGGACTTAATTGAGTTTGTGAGATAGCCATGATCCTGAGATGATATTACCAAGGTACTGATTAGTATTCTTCCCCTGAACTGATATGAAGAAAGATGACATAGATTGTAATAAGTAAGATTAAATGTGAGACTTTATATCTTTGCATTTGAAAAAACAAACTCCCCGACTGTCTGACTGACGGGCGGTTGAAGAGCTGATAGGCAGACGGGCCGGTCGGGTTGGCACTTCCTCTCTGGCTGAGTGATCGAGTCACTGAGCCTTCCAGCTGTAGCCACGCCACAGTTGATCCTCACAGAGAGACTGACTGTTGGGGGAATCCTCTTTTGTTCTCCGCTCAGACACAGATGCTCAGGTCGAGTGCTCCGGCTGCTCGTCAGAAAGGTTTCAGGAAAAGGTGGACACGGTGACACGGCTACAGTCGGATTTCAAAAAGGTCAAAGTTAAGCTGGAATGTTTGCAACCAAATCCCTCAGGATTGTTATAGACTAGACCAGGCTTTTTGAGGATATCCTACGGGTATGTAACATCGCCCTTGCACATCTGGCAGTGTTTACGTCTGTCCTAACACAGTCCTATTGGATTCTCGTGCTCTACCCTACAGCCCCTGCCAATGAACAATACCCTTGCTGTGCCCAGTTCATATTATTATCATCCTCTGACCTCTGACATGCCTCTCGGGGCTCGGACAGCTGTTGGGCTCAATTTCTGTCTATAGTTGTATTCATGTATATGTTTCTATGTCTACACTAGATCCAGGCATTGAGGTTGTGCATGTGATTTTGTTGAGGGAAAATTCATCTAACCAGAGGCAATGGCATTTTACATTTAACAAAAATTCACATGTTTGCAAATATATTCTTATGAAAAAATTATGTGAACTTTATATCCCCACAATGCCAGGCAGCCATGACTTTATGGTGTTTAATCTTCCACAGTTTGTGCTTTTAAAATAGAGTTTTATGTAAAAACTCTATTTGTGTTTTGTACTATAAATAAATAAATGGAATCTATATAGTGTTCATAAACACCAGTTTTTAACATGTACTATAGTACTTTAATTGTATTGAAGTTGTCTTTACTAACTGAACTGTACACACTTTAATATCCAGCTCATAAAAAGGAAGGTGTGCAACAAACAAAGATAATGTTTGACATTCTAAGTCAGTCAGGCTCCCCCTCATCAATTAAAGCATGAATATTTGTTGGCAGCCATATTTCTGCTAAGTGGTGGTACAGAGGCATAATTTCATGCCAAAAAAATAACTGCTACCAGAATTGCACTGCCCTGCTTTTTATCTGCATGAACCCAACCTATGCCGATCCACCCACACACTAACAGAACTGCCAAATAGTCAAAAGGGCCAAACATGCAGGTGTGCCTGGGAAACTTGGCATCGCTCCTGTGTTTGCTCCGATGTCTTTGCAAGTATGAAAATAGAAACGTTTACTCTTCAGCCAGATGAGGATTTCTTTTGTAGTTTCATTGCTAAACATGTGTTGAATCGCACAGTTCAGCTCAACAGGTAGAACACTGTTTGCCAAAAGAAAAATTTAAAACAACTATGAAAATAGGTTCAGACCAGGACGTCCTTCATCAGATGATCATGCAATGCAATGTTGTCTTATCTTTTAAAGCAGGGGCCGTTTATAATCCAATAGTGACGACACTGGATCCGTCACATTATGCATGGTTTGTGTATGTTCATTTTCCTTATGATCGTGCACATAGTTCACACTCCAGTGAAGCTTATCACTGGACTGGTCGACCATGAGAAAAATGCAAAACATCCTTCAAGTCTTATCAATGACTTTGTGAAGCGTTGAGCTGCTTTCAGACGTGCACTGATATTCTGAGATGATCCCCGTGCAGCGGCTCTATGTGGGAATACAAATGTCCGAATCACACACTTTCTGTAGTTTTTCCCTCAAGCTACCCCAAGTATAAACCTCATGTGAGAAACAACAGGTTGCTTTCCACAATTTTACCAGGAGTGAGAGTGCTCATTGATGACATTTCAAACTTGTGTCCCAAAAGTGAAAAAAGCTAAAAGAATGCAAATATCTCAGGATGACAAAGAGGTGTATTGGACATAGAGGACACAGACGAAGATAAAAAACGAGAAAGACAACAAGATTTAAGAGGCTTCTGAGATAAGGGCAGATGCTGATATACATCATGTCCAGCCTCCTCCACTCTACCCTCACCTGAATGTTCCCGTGATATTCCTGTTGTTGTGAACGCATCTGACCCAGACAGTCCCAGACAGTCCTCATGTTGGAACAGCAACAGTAAAAAGCATGGCCCCAATTGTCAGGACAATTTCTTGAATTCATGTCTGAAAAACGGCTTTGGTTCGGTGTAACAGGCTGTACGACAAAATGGAGGCAGGCCTGATTTTGTTTTTCACTTTGACAATAATTGACTCCGCTTCCTTTAAAAAAGCAACACATTTGATGTTTAAAACAACACTAACACACTCTTTTCTTTTTGTTTATCGTTGATACAACCTCATGTGAGAAAAAAGGTCTTGTCTTCACACAAATGAACACTGAGTAGAGCTGAGAGCTGAGAGGAGCAAGGTGTTTATATGCACAATAGTGCGAGAGAGAGAGAGAGAGAGAGAGAGAGAGAGAGAGGGAAAGTCCCCGATAAGCAAATCTACAAGGAGATACACACACTTCCTCCTTTAAAAAAAACAAAAAAACTGGGGCACTGCTCCTGAGGGTGTAAACAGCACAAACACAACAGAGGCAGAAACACAGGGAGAGGAAAGACACATCTCTGCACTGTGCCTGCACACACACCTCTCTAACAAATATATATATATATATATATATATACTCTGGGTATATTTCTTTTCTCCGCGCCTGGACTCGGGTGCACATGTAGAAATGTGTGTGACATATCTGAGATGTGCTGTCAGCTTGTTGCTGGCTTCCCTGACGAGAGATGACTCGAGCCATTCCAGCAGAACCCGGGCAGCCTTGACACCAGTCTGGCACCAATTTACGGATCAACAGCAGCAGAGTAGACCAACACACACACACAAACCCACACATGCACTTGAAACCCACCGATCTCGACGTGGGTTGTTGCGCTGTATTTGTTTTACGTTTGCCCACCAACAGGCCCTCCTACGATGTTGTGTGTGTGTGTTTTTTAAAGCGTATCATATCGTTCATTTATTCTCTGATTTATTCCAAAAGGCTCCCAGTGTTTGATCCTTTACAGGCAGGGTTTTCTCAGTGGATCTATCCAAACTGACCCCCATGCAGCATAACTGGAGTTTGATCATAAAATCTACACTTTCCATGAACTGCAAACAATTTATGATGATGTTTGTTAAAAGCTCACACAACAAGGGGAACATAGCAGGGTCCATAGCTCCACTATGGCCCAACAGTCCCTTTACGTAATTACATTTAAAGTCACTCGATCCTCATTAGGGCCCGAGCACTGAACAGTAGGAGACCCTGGAATGCCCTATTGAAATCTTAAGGATTGGCTTTGTGAGGGCTTTAACAAGCTCCAATTCTTACCAAACTATGCAGGAAATTAGAAAGCGGTGACAATTTACATATTCTGGAGTGAATTTAAATTGGTTCCCCCCCAGCCCCCTGGAACGTGTTCACATTTGCCGATCTTCACAAAAATTGTAGCCCAGGTGTATAATGACCAGAAAAACAAAAAAGACTAAAGGGGCATTATGAAAAACGCAACAGGAAGCATATTCCATATTTTTACTTTGAGGTACTTGTACCAGGGCTTACATCAGATCAACTTCAAAATGAGATGAGTGTCATCTCAACAAGATGGAGATACAAACTAACTCAAAGGTCAAATTTTCGTCACACGGTGTGACCGTGGCGTCAAAGGTTGATTATCAGACGCCATCAAAACACAATGTTCTTTATCTCGTTTTAATTTGGATCGGCACCAAACTGCACACACCAGTCACCGAATCATGTCTGATTTATTTCAATAAAAACCTTGAATTCACTATAAAAAGAATATCTCACAATATTAGAGAAGGTTTCAAGAAGTTCCTGCATCTGGCCCTGATCTAGTCTTTGACAGAGGTAAAGACAAAAATATGTTATAACATCATTTCAATAGCTCTGTAAATCATTTACAATTTTTACTCACAAATCATTTCACCTTAAAAAACTCACCGTGACTAAACTGCAGTTAAGTCATCAACATTTTTTTTGCTTTAACAATATTTGCCATGTAACAGATTGTTTTTGGTAAAGAATCACAGTTTTTCAAATGCATTTCCGGTAGTTGTACAGTCTCCTCAAAAATGTCACACCAAGAAAAATAGAATCATGCCAACACATGCCACAGCTTCCTCTGCTACTGAGAAAAGCAACACTTCAGTGCAACTCTTTTTTCCTTTTCTTTTAGTTGTGTGTTTTGATGTGTAAAATGAGCCAGGGGAGCTGTACTGTGCTGCTTTTAAAGGGTCTCTGCCTTGAGGGGAAATTAAGTGAACACTTAAGTGCTTCTGGTCGACCAACACCTCAAAGGTGTCGCTTGTCTTTGCCGTCAGTAAAACAGCATATTGACCCATTTTTGTTCAGTCGGGTTAAGAAGCAGTTAAAATGAATAAATCGTTTGGTCACCAAGACTCTGACATAAAGAGTTTCATCCAGTAAATTGGCTTTGGTGTGCTCTCGGCTGGATGATGCTTTTAAAACTGCAGATATGGACATTTTTTGTTATATTATAATTTTTTTTAGTTCTCTACAGGAACATAATTTGGCCCTGGACTTTGTCAAAAACCATTTTCATCCTTTTTAATATGTCATCGCCTCCATGAATTGTGGGTAAAGATGAACTTTTCACAACTTGTACAACAGTCAAAGTATCACCAGCACACTTTAGGTTTGCTTTCACGTTAAATCAACTGGTCCACCAGGATTCTATTGGTCCCTATGGCCAATCTGACTATATGGTTATCTATCCAATTCATTAAGAAAATGCAATGTCTATGTTTTCAAATCCTTTTCAAAACTCGATTCATTTACTAAAATGCTCAGTAATGAAAAATGAGTCATTTGCTGCATCTTGGGTCTTTATTTTTATTAATGAGTATTTTTGTAATCTCGCTGTCTCTCATCAGCCCCAACAGCAGCAATTAATTTGGAAGTTTTGTTTGAAATTCATGCGATACCAAAAACATAGGCTTGATGATTCATAACCACTGTTTACATCTGCTCTCCTCCCGAGTCATTCATTAAACATGGGGTTGTTTGCGTTGCCAGTGAATTGCAGATGTCTTCCTCAGCCGAGAGCTGATCATTTCTAACGGCTCAAATCTGATATGTCTGAGGGGGAGGTTGCAGGCAAGCGTGACAACGTGCACTTTCACTGTCTGCACATTGAAAGGATCTGCGAAGACAAAGGGACTTTAACATTGACTTTGAGACTCAGCCAAGACGTCCTCCTTGATCTTACTTTGACTTCTGTCCTCAGTCTTCATACTGTCACGTTCAAATACGCAGCCTCGCATAAAAACATACTTTTAAAATGAGGAGCTCTTCCTGTCATTGTAGTTTTTAAATTAGCAGCTGACTTGCAAATGTTCTTATGCTTCAACTTCTTGTCATGAGGCTGTGCCCATAGGGAAATTCGCCAATGGGAATTTTCCCATGTGATGATCTGACCATATAATTCGGTTGGGGTCACGTGTCTTCAGATCACCCTGGAAAAGGGATCATTCAGCTCTGAACCAGCAACTCTCCTCATTTGGTCCCTGTCTCCTGTTCCTCGTCCAGGTTGGATAATCAGACGAGCCTGCCGAAGTCCCCATTGTCTGCACACACACACTGCCGACGTGACTCTTATACATATGAGAGCAGCTTAGCATTGTGAATGCAGCTCAGCTTTCTGGAGGTTGACCTTTTTCCATGGATTAATAGCTTTTATGCTGGCAGCATTAATAAACAATTTCTTCGTTTCAACAGTGGGGTATAGTGAGCAGTCAGTCTGCATATTAATTCGCCCCCCCTCCTCTTTTTCCGCCTCCTGTCACCCATTTTAGGCGGTCATGTTCCGCAATCATATGATTTTTTTCTTTTTTCCCCAAAGGATGTTTTTCAGAGTGAGTCTTCATGCTCTTGTCTTTAAACGCCTATTTGCCGCTTCCAGGGCTTTTATTTCAAACTCCCACTCTCTCACGTCTGCTTGAATTTCTCTTTCTTTTCAAATCAGTTTCTTTTTTCTGTACCCCTCCCCGGATTCCCCCCCTTCTCCTCACCCACACCCTCTCTTAGTCAGTGTCTCCTTGGCTTTTATTGCTCTAACTGCTCATCTCCCCTTTATTGTCTGCCACTGTCTTTTTTTTGCTTTGGTGACTGGAGCTGATTATGTGGGGCTGAGCAGTTTTGGCCCTCGCGCTGTCTGGGGCCAAGGTCAATTACAGGCCCTCCCGTTCAAAGCATGGCCAATCACGGGCCAGGGAGCCACTGATGTGCAGCAGCAGCCGGGGAGATCGAGCGGGAGAAGAAAATCAACCGTTTGGTGCCTCGAAAATGATTCGATTTGCCACTGGTGTGAAAGTGGGTGCTCTGTCTGAGTCTCGCCCTCCTCTCTCTCCTCCAATGTCACACCCATTTCTCTGTATTAGTTTGATGCTGGGTAGAATTACACAGCAAATAAGGCAAAACTGATTTGCCTGCCTCTTTGAAATGATCATATGATGACTACAAATTGTTGTATTGGGGTCAGAGTGCTAGAGAATAGGTAATATTACCAGAATACGGCTGTACATTTTGTGTGCATCCAGTGAGTCAGCCTTTGAATGTACAGACACAATGGGTATGCCTTCTCCCTTAGAGACTGGCATTATATTGTGGGTTGTTGTTTTTGTACTACCACAGAACTTTTAAGATATATTTTCTTTGAAATGTTCTGGTCTCCAGAAAGTAGACAAAAAAATTCAACAGCAAAAGAAACAGGCAGAGAAAATCCCAGTAGAGCGTGTCGCTAAGGAACAGTTTGTCTCACCAGCATAAAGTTCAAATATTTTATAATTGATCAAAAGATAAGTTGGAGTAAGAAGCTTGTGTTGGGCTGTTTTTGTTCAACTTGAGTGCATTTATTTGTTTGTTTGGCCACTTGGGGGCAGTAGATGGAGCAGTTAACACAGCCAAAACAAAATGTTTAAAGAGGCTAAAGCAAACTTCGGAAGTGTCTGTTAATTCTTTGTTTTAGCGACCTCTTTCATATCATACGTGGTAATTACCTACACAAAAGACGTTACCCATTTAGTTGTTGGTTGATTTGTACGCTTGTTTGACTGTAGGAAAGATTACACAAAAACAACTGGATGGATGTTCACAAACCTTGGTGGAATGATACGGTGTAAGTTAGGGAACAACCCCTTAAGTCCTTTAGTGTGGATCCAGGAGTAGATTCAAACTTTCTTTAATCATTTTCCCTCGGAATTATTCATGCAACCAGATGGAAAAAAAATCTGGCATATTTAGGGAACTGATATTTATGAGTGTGTGACATTTGGTGCAGCTTCATTAAACACAAGGAGACTGTTGGGCCTTGGCGGAGGTATGTGCGCTCCTGAGGGAAAGAGCACATTTAATCCTGTGTCAATGTTAAAGAATGATAAGGCAAATAGCTTTGAGTCAACAGGGTGTTTGCATGATTGTGGCAACAATTTGGAGAAGACCCTTTCTTATTTCAACATTGTAGCAGAGATGGACAAACCCAGGGCAGTGATATCCACATACTGCTGGCCATCCATAGTTATTGGCAGCATTTTCTTAATTGTGTGTGAAGATGCATTGATAGAAAATGAGGGGCATATCATCAAAACATTTGACTTGTTGACATTTTAAAGCCCTAAAAATACAGTTTTAAATCAGCTGCCTTCACAGGTCTGATCATCAAATCAATCTGATTACAGTGAAGGAAATGTTTGTTTACCATCAAGCGTGATTCAACAAACAACCACCCCCACTTCCTCTGCGTCCGTAAACAAAGACCCACTCTTTTTCCATGTGTCTATGTAAAGGCATTTGATTAGCCACCCTCAGAGCCGGGCCACCAGCTTGCATGATTGCTCCGACTCCAGGCTGTTTGGTTTATTTTTTCCAGTGCCGTATAAGTAATCAGCGGCTGGCCAAACCTGGACCGGCATCCAAATGACGTGTCTAATTACAGCAGCCACCTAACCTGTGGAGCAGCTCACCTGACGGGGTAAAAAGTAGAATTAATTACCTAATTGAGGCAACTCAGGGAAGCATGAAGGTAAACGCACGCTGCCTTCTAATCGTCTCTGCGGTTCAGTTTGTTTCATCATGAAAAGAGCGATTTCTACACTTTCTTTCAGGGAGCAAAGGTTATTAGTTAACACAAATGAAACACTACAATAAAGACATTTATTCCGGTTTTCGGCTAAAGATAAATAAACAAGTTTGTTTCATGTACACTGTGAACAGGGCTCCCTCGAGATAAGACTCAATGTATAATTTCTGATGATGAAGTCGTGCTCTGTGTTGTAGACAGCCTGTAACAGGGTGCTCTGTCATCGTCCTGTCCTGGCAGATAGGACACACAGCACGGCCTTTCTGACAACTTGAACATAATATACAGCCATTTTGACAAACTGCTGCAGGCTGCTGACACACAACAAATCCTAATGACGGCAATACAATGAATAACGATGAAGACTAGCCTGTGCATTGTCCTGGGAGAATTTCCTTTTTTTATGTTAGATGCTAGGCTCAGCTTTTAGTGCTTCAGGCTACAATGTGTCTGCCTATCAATAGATTATTCTCTTCAGCCTCCGCATGGAAGCAGCATTAATACGTCTGATATTACGCCTAACGTTTGCCTCTAGAATAATCTGAAGTGAATGCTCTTGTGAAATGTAATCACCAGTGAGACAGAGCAAAGTCTGAATGCAGGATTTCCCAAGGCGTATGTCATACAACCGATCGCCACTCTGACCCATGAATGCTCTGACAGACAGTTTCTCACTGTAATTGCAACTTGAAGATTCATGCGCCTCTTCCTGAGTTTTTTATTGACATCTCATCTGAGGCTATTGTGATGCATCATGCATTTGTGCCTTCAGCTTCAAATGCCCAGGAGTCCTCAGTCAAGGATAGAGAGGACACTCAAAATACAGCCGGGTGCTTGTCAGGATCATTATGGTCATCCCAAGTGTCGGCTCTGCTTTCAACTGAACAGTGTCTGGAGGATAGGCTCTGACAGGAGTGATTCACCGAAGAGCTAATTATACCATAATCACGGCACAGAGTGTCCTTTGCTCAAATTTGAGCATTAGGCCCACAAGTCATGTTCTGTGAAGCCACAGTACAGGAGATTCACAAAAACAACTATAACAATCAATCTCCACTGGAGTATTGTCACAAGTTTAGTCACTCTAGTATCGTGGCCATATCTGTCAGTCGATCCATCACGTTAAAACATTTATACAACGATTAGACTGACATGAAATATTGGGGATTCATTCATTGTCAAAAGAAGATTAAGGATACAAACTTAGTTGAAGCCTCACAAATCTTTTAGCACAACTGTGAAATTGTTCGGTTTGTTGGAAGTCAAATGTCTTCTTTTGGATTAGATTCTTGATGCATTGATGAAATTTGGGTCAGGTTATGATGGTGTCCAGAGGATGATTCCTAATGATTTTGGAACTTGTCTTCCTAGTTTGAACCAGCAAGTCAAAGATTTGCCGCATTTGGTCAACTATCTCAACGTCTACTACATGGATTGGTACAACATTTTTTACAGCATTCATCATTCCCAGACAATTAACCCTAATAATTGTTTTTTATAATGCGAAAATGAGATTAACCTTAGGGGCTAGAGCAAAATGTCTCAACCACTTTTGGTTGGATCACCATGACATTTGGTACAGACATCCCTGTTACCTTCTGGATGAACTGTCGTTAAATGCAAGATCACAGGGTCCAAATTTCACCTCGGTTTGTGACCTGCAAATTTAACGACCCTCATCAACCTGTCTTGGTTTAACGCTAATCAGCAAATGTTAGCATGCTATCACGGTATCTTATTTAGGTGACCACAGCAGACATGATACCTGCTTAAAACCAGCTAGCATGGCTGTGTACCAAAATCATTCAGACATAGTGTAAGCAAAGAGATATAGTAAGACAAATTCTCAAGAAAATCTTCAGTCAGTCGAAGCTCATAACATAATTTAGCTCAGAAAGTAGTTTTCAGAGTACTGTAGGTTGGAAGACAGCTTTAGATACATCAAAAGCATCCTACACATACTCCGTTTTACTTATTGGATGGAGAGAAATTAAAGTATCTCCACATTTATGACTCCCGAAGGAAACTTCTAAATTACCTCAGACCGTGACATTGAGAGCTACTGTGATACAGGAAATGTCAGGTGATCTTTACAAATACTCTCTGTAGTTCTGTGAGCCAGCAGTGTTCACTGCGGACAACAGATGTGGTGAAAGCCTCCTTTGGGATGAGTGTGCTTTGATTAATAAACCCTGATGAATGCTTTTATTTTTAGCCTGGCAGGGCGGACAATGTGGAAACGCTCTTTATTACCCTTTTGGTTGGAGATGAATGGGCAGCAGAGAGAGATGTGTTACCTCGGTGTTCATTCGTCAGTGCCAGATTGAGGTGTAAAGGATGGAAGAGTAACTTGATTAGTTCTATCATTATTCGTGCCAGGTTCAGGAGGCAGTCACAGAAATTGCCAACCGCGGACGTAGCCTTCGGGAATAATGATCCCTTTTGGGTTTTACCGATAAAATGATTGAAGAACAAGCCAGGAGTGTTCTGGGGAGACTCATGGGGATGCTGCGTCTTCCAGTGCTGGGGTCAGAGCCTTACAATATATACTCGCTGCCAGGAACAGGAGCTAATTGACCAAACGAGTGTGGTGTCAAGGTTAAGGCCAAGGAGAGCATGAGAGTTGCATTTCATCAGAGCAGGTCATTAGGCTTGGTGTGAATTGGACATGATTATAGCTCGTCCTTTTCAACACAGGTGAAAGTATGAGGTCCTGGCTATGCAGTTTCAGAGCCTGCAGTGATGCTACTGTCTGGTTGTGAGCATGACATAAGAGTGGGATTGTTGCTGGTGACCTTCATACACGTTCAGATATAATTCATGATCTTTTTTATTCTTACATAATATGAAGTATAAATTAATAATTTTATTCTGCATAAATGCCCCACACACACACACACACACACACACCCACCCACTACAGTGTAAGGTATGTAAATTAAATCTTGTGTTTGCTGCTAGGATTTCAATGTTTGTTTGTGTGTTTTTGCAGGAGCTCTTTACAGCGGAGTGCAAGTTCAAAGAGTCGGTGTTCGAGAACTACTATGTGATCTACTCGTCCATGTTGTACAGACAACAGGAGTCGGGGAGGGCTTGGTTCCTGGGGCTCAACAAAGACGGCCAAGCCATGAAGGGGAACCGAGTGAAAAAAACAAAACCAGCTGCTCACTTCCTGCCCAAGCCATTAGAAGGTAGGTTTTATGTATATAATATGTTTTTATTTATCAAGTTTAAAAAAGGTTTTACAAGACTCAAATCAAGAATGAATTAATCATACTGTTAAGTATTGTATTTGAGATCGTTATACAGTGTTTTCCTATGTGCAATGGATGTCCATTGTCTAAAATCTGCTAAAAAATACAAATTATGGATCAAATGCTTCTTTATTTTAATTAATACTAACACTGTGGGCACAGAAGCACCACAGCTCGGATTAGTTTTGATTTGTTTGTATCTTCTGGTTTGAATACCAATGAAAAGCTGGTGAAGATGGAAAGTACAATATAACTTTATAGATGACACAACATGGTTTGTTTAGGGTCGCTGCACTAGGGGGCAAGATTCAGAATGATTTTACTTACCGTACTTTCCGGACTATAGAGCGCACCTTTATATAAGCCGCACCGGCTAATTTTTAAAAGAAAAAAGAAATTGTACATATATAAGCCGCACTGGTATATAAGCCGCAGGTGTCCCCGTTGAAACATGAGATATTAACGTGGCAAGATGTTACAGGAAAGATCTTTTTAAAAACTTTTAATTAAATAAATGCCGGTAACATCCACAACTTGTTTTAGCTTTCAGTCGGATCTGCACGGTGGGAACACCTGCTCCGTCTGCTCTCTGTGTGTTCACCCAGTCTTCAAGAACGTTTTCAAGTTCGGGCTGTCTGATTTTCTTGCCTCTGAAAGCTTTTTGTCGTCTTTTTACAACGAGTCAGTTCTTCATGCTGCCGTCTCTAGCGTCCCAGTAGCGCCCTACCCACAATTCTCAGGTGCACTACGTCACACACACACACAACAACTTTCTTAAAGGGGCAGGCCATACCTGCAACGCTATGGAAAATCCTTATATTAGCCGCATCGTTGTATAAGCCGCAGTCTCAAAGCTTGTGAAAAAAAGTAGCGGCTTATACACCGGAATTTACGGTAGTTTTTTAATTCATCACAAATCTGTGTTTCGGGTGAGACAGGCATACAGCATTGAGAAAGCCATCACCCACTCCCTTTAAAGGTTGGGTGCATTGGACTTTACCGGATGCAATTATAACAGTAGATTTGCATGAATGTAAAAAAGTTGGTTTATGCCACAATGGGGGAAACACTTACTTAATTAAATTCACTGTGTTCATGTACCTCGTGTATGTAGGCACATATTGACTTATTGAAAAGAAAAATACTGAAGCTTTGCCTTTAGAGCAGCTTAAGGCAAAGCTGCTCTTTTTCCATTTCCTCAACATAACAGTGCACCAACAATGCATCGGACCACACATCATTTTACAACTAACATGTGGATAAATGTTGATTCTCCCATACTCTGTCAAGGTATAACTGTTTGTGAAATATCCTGGAGGCATATTTTGAACATGTGTGCTGATTCTGTTTTTTTGCCATCGTAAGCGGACACAGTGTAGGAGGCATGACAGCTCCGTTTGTGCAGTAGGAAATGTTGATAGTCCAGCAGAACCCCCCCACTCTCGTCAGTCACCAGCCTGATTGCTTCCCATCATTAAACATAGAATCAAGTTGAAGTGTCCTGTCGAGACGGAAATACAGCTGTAGTGCAGTGGCTGTAGAGTGGGCTGTAATGAGACACTGCTGTTTTGTCGAAAAATCATTTGATTATATTCGGAATCAGCAATGGATGGAGCAAGAAGCCTGCAGGCAAGAAGGGCATCAGCTCTTTTTTCCATCTGTATGTTGCAGGGTGTCCTGAGTGCAGCTAGTGAAAAAGGACCCAACAGCAGGTCGTCTTAAAGAAAATAAGATCCATGACTAGTGCTAAATAGGAAAATGCAGAAGTTCAGGAAAGGGGTTCTTACTAACACCTTGTGCCTTGTCTCTCTCCTTTCTTTTCCTTATCCTCTGCTTCTCCAGTTGCCATGTACAGAGAGCCATCGTTGCATGATGTTGGAGAGACGGTGCCCAAGGTGGCAGTACCTCCCAGTAAAAGCACAACTGAGCCGGCGGTGATGAACGGAGGTAAACCTGTGAGCAAGCCCGACAAGCCCGCGACATAGCCACACCCGACCGGCGCCCTCTGCTTGTGCGTGGCGGGGAGTGGGGAGGCAGGGCTTTTCCCCCACGAGACTCCAGACCCTCTTTCCTCTGCGGATCAGCGGCAGGCGAACCTTCCTCCCTTTCTTCTCTTGCTCTTCCTCTGCTTTCTCCGCCTTGTCCACCTTTCTCTCCGGCTGTCTCAGCGCGGGCAGACGGACCCAGAGGTGGCCTGGTTTCTCCAGCACAGGAGGGAAGAGGACCTCTGATCATGGAATGCCTTTCGATTCCTCTGTAACTGTGAGAGCTCATGTGAATAATGCGTGTTTCACGACCACACTCGTGGTACTTTGCTTGCTGACAGTTCATCCAAGAAACCCTCCCGCCCCCTCTCTATAATGCCCTGATGGAGCGGAGTGCGTGCACCTTCAGATCTATTTTCTATACCACAGTTCACCAGCTATGTTCTGGGACAGAGACTGTATAGATAGAGTAAATATGTGGACTGTCGTCCTCTATTTTTTACGAGTACGTTCCCCTCCCTCTCTTTCTATCACTCACTTTTCTCTTTGTCTGGTAACCTAGAAAAGTTAAAAACATTTTGCAAGGGAGTTGTGTGATTTTCTAAGAAACACATTCACAAAGATATAACATGAAAACACATATATACACAAAAAAAACTATTGAAATGTTCCTCTTGCCTACAACATGCACACACACATACACACATACTCAAAAGTTGTAGGGAAATTCAGATATTTCTTTTTTTACAGCTGATAAAATCCCACTGGAGGCTGGCAGATAGCTCCTGCAATCAGTTGACGAAGTGCTAATTGCCGCTGCAATCAATGCGAGGAGCGCCCTACACACATACATGCGCATACACAGGTTTATAAGCAGATGTGCGTGTGGGTGGGAGAGCGCTGGAAGGAATGGTGTATACATATCACTATCTAAGTCCCACCAGCGCTTCTGTCCGCCTTCTCTGGTAAATAGAAAAACCTGAAGTCTATTTTTCTTTAATCTTATTTCAGAGCGTGGGCTCTAGGAATATCTCTAGGCCTTGTAGGCCTCTGTCCCTCACTCACTGACTTCTTTGGACTGTAAGGCAAGGCTTGTGGCTTTGACCCAGATGGTCTATAACTGCAGCACTGGCAGCCATCTTAAGGCAGCGTCTACTTACAGCCAGAAGACAACATGGCTGGAAACCGGTAGGCGACATTTATACTGGCTGCATCCCTATTTGGTTCAGCAAACTAAAGCATGGGCAAGGTTAATATTGTGTTCTCTCTTCGTGCGGCAGTTATACAAGAGATGGCTTATATTGTAACATTTTCACTGTATAAAAACTTAGGGAAAATGACTATTAAAAAATCATAACTTTTAAAAATGTCTAGATATGAATATAATTATGATTATGAGAGGATTTGTCTCCTAGCTCAGCATGCAGAGTCCAGTACTGATCATCTTGGCCTGTCACGTGCCTGTTTGGACCTTGATTCCCGGCATGCAAAAACTTGTTCCCAGTCCCCACTGGGCCAAAGGTGCCTCACCCACCCGATACATCCATGTAGAGGACACGTAGCATTATCCATTGAGAAACCACCCTCAGATGTATCCATTCTGAAATGACCAAAGTCCTTTTTCATCCCGAGAAGAACTGAACTGTTTAGAAAATCAAACAAATACGATTCTGTCTCTGTCTCAGCTCTCTCTCTCTCTCTCTCTCTAATCCAATTCATCCAAGCTTTCACTGTGATAGCATTTTGTTCTGTCCGGCAGAATCAACTCTACTCAGACCTGCAAAGGTCGTGACTGATGTCATTCGGGATCTGTACGTAAACCTTGAACTAATCACGTGCATGTATTATCTGTAAGGAACAAGGTATGGGTATCGTTCTTCACTGTGTTTAAGCTGAAGAGCACTGACGAGTGGAATGGGCATGTTGTAGGCTACGGCACACCCACACCTAACCTGGAGGTAAACCACTGCACCTTCTGTTTTGCATTGTCATCATGACTGTTAGCAGTTTATCAAAGTTCTATCCGATCAATGACGTAATAATGTTTTAATGTCTAGTTTTGTTGGATAAGATTTAGAATATTGAATAGATTGTTGCTGCTGTACGCTGCTAAAGATGCAACTGTGCTAAGAGATTGATTTGGTAAATATGATTTTCACACATGGCCATCTCTTATGACAGCGCATCGAAGCACATTAGATAGACTCTGATATATGTCTGTAAAAAGCTGTTGATGATATAACACGTACTGTTGACGCGAACGCGCAGGAACTGGATGTTCCGACCTGGTTACAGTCCTCCACTTACGAACTCTACATGCTGGGCTGGCTGCTGCTGCGCCCCCTGCAGTCCAGTGAAATGGCTCCTCCGAGGCTGACTTTATTTTTGTAAATGACCAGTGTGTAAATGTACTTCTCTGTCTGGATTTCTGGATTCCACAGTTTTTGTTTTTTCTTATTTTATCGTTCAACATTTTTCTCTTGTATACGGATCGCTTGTGATGTCGTCTCCTAACCCTGATCACTTTTGCTTTGCCCCCCCCCCTTTAGCAAACCTAGTTCCTCTATTGCTTCCGTTTTCAACCTCCTTATTTCGTAAGTTGTCCCATCTGTTGCATGGGGAGAGGATGGCATCGATGAACTGCATGTAGTAGGCTATGTCTATCAAGAACTGTTGGTATGTACCGCTAATTTTACATACATATATGCAACGAGTTTGTCTACACTATACAGTTTGTGTTTTGTTGTATACACATATACAACATATTGAATAAAATATTTATATAAAGGTGTACTGTAACGTCAGTAACATACTTAATGCAATATAGTGTGCAGTATATTATTGCACCTGTCATTTCTTTGATGGGACAAAGAAAATGGAGAGGGGGGGTTGGCTAGTTTAAGCATGAAAAAGGCCAAAGTAGAATTTACATTAAATTTTATTTGTGACTTCTTATCGGTTCTCTTTTCAAGTGGTGACTGAGCTTGTGTGTCAACCCAGCTCTCATCCCCTGATGCCTCCTTTTTGAAGTGACATGGACATCCAGCATGCCACAACTAAAACTATGTATGCCCTTCTCTTCCTTTTCCTCCACTTATCACCAAGTATGAGTCGGGTGAGAAATGTTAAGTACCTTCAGTACAGTGTGGGTTTCATGGTTGGGTCGTCTGGTTTGATTTTTTCCCGGGGGAGAAGAAAAGGCACTATTAAAAATAAATTTATTTTCAAAAATATATATATATATATATATATACCATAGCAAGTATGCCCATTGGAGTTATGTCATGTTATAACAAATTTGTAACCATGTATGATTAAGGTCTTCGCATTGTTTTCCATGCAAACTGTTGTGTCATGTGGCACATTTAATGTTTTATTATTAAAAAAAAAGAAATAAAAACATAAAACAGTAACCTCTGCCTGGAGCTTTCGAGTCAACTTCTCAGTCCGATTAGACGCCTCATTGTATATCAGTCAAAACCAGACCCACATTATCCCCTGCAGTGTCCCACACATCCCAGATATGTCCCCTTAATAAAAGAACACTTGGTTTTGTCCTCTACCTGTATAGTATGCAGCCATTTGGAATATGTGACTGTTCCTATGTTATTACACAAAACATACATAAAGCTGTAATATGTTTCAAACAGAAAAAAGATATGGTTGTTTCTTTTCACCTTTACAAAAGTCCAGTTTTAATAAGGATCATTTGTAACCAGTACAATAAATGAATGAACACTCTCCGCGCCACACCGAACTCCATCCACGTTCATGTCTCCTCCCTCCTCCTGTGGTTTCCAGGCTGGCCGTGGTCGTAGATGGCTGCGGCGCTCCTGGTCGCTCCAGGCAGCCAGGCCTCTCGTCTCCCACTCCCACTCACCACCCCCGCTCTCCTCAGTACTCTGCTCCCACCCAGATTTCGCAAGCGTTCCCTGTCCAGCCGTCCCAGCACTCGCAGCTGCCGCAGTTGCACAAGCCGTTCCCTGTGAGAAGATGTGAGAGGAAAAAGCTGTGAATTGAAAAGAGCTGTGCCATCATGCCTGACCTTTAACAAGGTTCCTCTCTTCACACCCTGCATCCCTGGGCGCTAGTTGTGGTGGGGGATTGAGGAGATCTGTGCTGCTCAGGACAGTTTGTGGTTTTCCGTGCAGTGCTTTTGTCCGTAACAGAGAAAACTCAAGAGCGGAAAACTTTAGCTCAGATATTATAAAGTCTGAACTGTTTCCCCTTATTGTGACAGTGCTACAGGCTTTATAAGTAGCTTTTTTAACCCACTAACTTTCTATTTAATTAACGTTCAAATCTCCTCCCCTACAAAGGGGCCTTAGTCTTTATTTAACCAATGATCATTTGTTTAATAATTCAAGAATCTCTCTTTGTGGCTCACATATCTCCAGAATTGTTCATCCTATCGACTTCCTCAATGGCCTGTTTATACATAAGGACACCAAATTTGTGTTTGTGTATTTTATTAGGGGCTTTCTGCAGAAAGGATCAACACAGTGAGAGTCACAGCGATCTCAGAGTGTTGAGGGAGGGCAGGATCTTATATAGGAGAACTAAGGCTGTTTGTCTGAGCCAGTTCAGACTGGTTCTGTCAGCACAAGACACAATAAACTGATTTGCATACGTTTCCTTTGAAGATAAAGCAGAAAGAAAGAAGTCATTGGACAGTCAATAAGTAATAGAAAGGTCATAAAGGTATAAGAAAGGTCATACAGGTATGCAAAAAGTTGCTTTTCAACTACAAAATAGTTTTTTTCCCACTACAGAGCTCTTTGTGCAGCAGTGGTGGTGCAGCTTCAGAGATCTGTGGACTCAGTCCTGCAGTCGGCATGGTCTTTACTGATGGTCACTTTTCCAGTTTGTGAAAGAAAAGCCACATACAGCCAATTCCAAACAGGCAGGCTTAGACCAAGCACTCAACTTGTATTATTTAATATGGCTATTGTTTAGGAATGAGGATATTTAAATTTAGCTATGAGTAGCATAACACCCTGCCCCCATAGCTTTCTGTGTTTACTGAGCTGTCAGAGACGCTGGGGTTAACAGGAGGACTCCCGCTGGCCTGGTGTCACACAACTGAAAAGACATATCTGCTGCAAAATCTCTCTGTGGGAGAGGAGGGAGGAGTCCAAGGAGGGAGAGGGTTTGATGGATGATGATGAGGATAAAACAGTGAAAGTGAGGTGAAAACACAGATGGGTAAGTAGGTGAGAGAAAGAAGAAGGAGAGTGAGATGGAGAAAGGAGCATGTTGGAGGAAGGGACTGAGCTGGAGGAGGCTACACATGATTTATCTCAGAAACCCTGTCTGTGTTAATCAGCCTCCAGCCTATTTGTTCTGCTAGAGAAATAATGTTTTGAAACAGGTCACAAATTCTCAGTTTAGTTTATTTCTCTGTAGATTTAGCAAACAAAACTCAGAATTTGAATAAACCACAGATTTATTGCAGACTATTTTCTTCATGTGCTTTAGTGAACATTTATGGCGCCTAATGATAACGAAGGAACGTCAACGTGTGCTTGACAATAAGACATGAATTGAAATGAAGCATGTCTCACATATTCTCATGCTGCATTCATGGTTCATACTATAATGCATATAAACCTCAATATTCAGAAAATCAATACACTGTACCATGGAGTAACAAACCAAGAGATCATTTGGTGATTATATTCTTAAGGCACAAATATTAAATAGGAAAACTGAGACCTTAAGAGCAATTTATACAAATGAATGACAACAACCCTCATACCCTGATATAACCACGATCTATGACATGGTTACAGAATATTGAGAATTACTTTTTGTCTCTTTACTGAAACGGTTGCTGACATTATCATGTTCTGTGCATGAAATTAACCAGCAAGCATTCCTAACACGCTGGATTTTCCACATCACTCATCAGTGATACGTGTAATGACAAATCTACAGCATTGAAGGGCCTGTGAAATCTCTGGCTGCAGAGGACTCATTGGTAAACTTGCGAGACAAATCTTTGCATCATTAGCGTGGATGAAAAATTATAGCGTCATGATGACCTAAAGTTGGAGGAGCGATGTCTTATTATCTGAACACTCTACCTCTTTCCTGGAATTACCTTTCCATGCAAAACACCACATCATTATAATAACGGGTATGGTAATAGGGCAGGTTACGGTGAAATGGTAATTTTCACATATGTACTCCAGTCAGTAATATGGTAATCAGGATCATTCAACAGACAACTCCAGTTATTTCCTTTGTATTCTTGCAGCTCGCCACTATTTTTGTGCAACGTTTGTCTGCAGCTGGAACGACTGGTCCCCATTTGAATGACATTCAGTCTGACATTTGGAGTCGTGGAGTCATGATGAGAAACACTTGTGAACAGCTGTCCAGAGTTTGACAGGCCCCGGGAATATAAAGACAAACATGTAGTGAGGTTTCTATTATCAGAGGCACAAGGACGGCTACTGTGGATAAACCACCAGAATAGAGGACATTTGTGTGTGTATGTGATTGTGTGGTCTCGATAAATTTGTTCACTTTCTGACACCATACGCTTTAACAGTAGTGGGATACAAGAGTCAGATTAGTTTGTTGGTTTTGTTTTAGTGCCACAGGTGTCACACAAGTAGTCTTGTATTACATTACATTACATGTCATTTGGCTGACGCTTTTGTCCAAAGCGACTTACAATTATCACACTTATATTACATGTATCAAGACCATATTATTACTTATGTAAAAGCCCGGCTTCAGATTTGAATCATGTAACTGAGCTGGAAACGAGATGTTCTTTATAACCTGTACCAGTGTTTAACTATACTGTTGAATCATAACACTAAGTCTTACTTTAATGTTGTCTTTTTGTTGTGGAGATAAATACAGTTTCATAATACTGTTTGGTTGCTAAATCTGTAACAATTTAATGTATTTTGAAATTTGAATTCACATCTCTTAAAAAACAATATGGAAGCCAGATACTTTCATTATTGGTAGATATGGTATGCGATAACTACTGTTATTTAGGAATTAATATATTTTTATTTACAGATAATTACAAGAAGTTTATTAAAGGAGAAAAATATTAAAACTGTGGTGAAAGAAGAATTCAAGGTTTTTAGTTTTTTTGTTGTATAAAACCTTTCTGGATTTTATTTAAAAGACCGAAGGATCACAAAGTTATTTTTATTATATTACTGGTCTTCTCTAATGATACTGCTTGGTTTTCTCTCTGCTGAGGTCTGTTCAGCTCTGAATACCCACGGGTCTATTTGGAATGGGTCCCTCTTTTTCAAAATGCATGCTGGAAAATGGGAGCTTTTCCTCAGGTCTGTTACACACTGGGTCCAAAATTTGCGATCCCTCAGGCCCCGAGTGTGTGTTTGCTTCCCACGCTACCTGTGCAGATGAGGCCGTCGTGTTTGTCACACTCTCGGTCGTCACACTCGCAGAACTCTCCAGACACCCACCAGTCTTGGGGAGAGCAGATGCATTGGCCACAGTGACAGGAACCTGCAACTCACACAAAAACACACACTCACACTCAGAGAACTGTTAATTAACATCACATTTCTTTCCTCCGACAGTGTGTATATCGTTTTTACACCATTCCCCTGTTACTTGTGTTATTTTCCACTGTTTGTTTTATTTCCTGTAAATTCTTTATTTTACTCAGAAGATGAATCATGTCGGGCAGAGTGGATATGAGCCTGCCCGGGGGAAACAACTGCTAATGTACTTTTGCCACCAGGAAACCAATCCACCCACTTTAAACTTCCTCCCCATCGCTGTGTGCTGCTCTCAAGGGCGGCAGCAGGATAATAAGGTATCAAAGAGTAGTGGAGGAAACAAATCTACTGCGCTTAACTTCTCTCCCCCACCAAAGCTCTCACCCTGAGGTCCAACGAGCAACTGTGTGATTTCAATCTCCCTCGATTTCTGCCACCATACACCAGGTTGCAGGAACCCGCTATGAGAGGTGGAGGCAGACGGGGATAGACAGATGGAGCGAGGAGCGGAAGACGAGGTTAAACAGACCAGCGAGAGAGGGAGGCGAGGGGAGGAGCAGAGGGAAGATCGTTCTGGGCTCTAAACATGGTGGAGCACGGAGAATGAACGTTTTATTTTCCACGCCCCAGACGGTCTATTTCTGAAGATTCACAGCCACGCGATAAAAGGGATCCTGTTGTTTTCATGTCATTCGCCACACAATGATACACACAATTTAGCGACAACACTGAGGACTATAGAAAACAGGGAGATATATTGAACTGCAACAATCTGTTCTTCACCAATTTCTTTTCCATTGATTTATCGATTGTTTTATCTACAAAATATTATGAAAATGGAGTAAAATGATGCCTTCAAGTTGTTTTGTTAAACCAATGTAACAATATTAAAAGTATTTCATCAAACATTTCATGAAAAAATTTGAAATCTACCTATTTTCATATTTGAGAAGCTGAAACCAATGAATATTTGGCCTTTCTGCACCATATGATGTGAAAATGTAAATCATATTATTGATTTATCAGTTGATCTTAAATAATCATAGATACAGAGGATTATAATAGAAGAAATAATAGATTTTGTACAATAAATACATTATGGGTCTTGAACTTTTCATGTATATAATATGTACATGATATGTTACATTGAGTCTAAAAGATGACAACAGCAATGACTCTAAACAGTCTCGTCCAGATTGTTATTTTGATCTCAACAGAAAAAGTTATAAAGATATGACAGAGAATAAAGTCGGGTTCACAGTGGAAATCTGATGCTAATCTGTTGGAAAGTGTATCAGTTTAATCACTTGGTGCCATGAACTCAACTCAGTGGGAAATTGTAGAAAGTACACGAGTATATCTGGGCCTGTGAGAGTTAAGATAAGGTTATATCCCACTGTGCATAGACAGGTTTTGATTGAGCTGTTCTGCAAGTAAGTTTGTGAATATTAGATTAGTTTGAATATTTCATCTATTTCATTATGATAACAGTGATATTAAAGATCAGGAGTTCTTGTTCACTTCTTAAATTGCTTTTTTGAAGACCTTTTTATTTGATGTTCAGACTCAGGTCGCTGAAAATAAATGGAATGTGGATATGATAGTTATGCAGCTTTCATTGTGAATG
Source organism: Pseudopleuronectes americanus (assembly GCA_038501795.1). Taxonomy (NCBI): domain Eukaryota; kingdom Metazoa; phylum Chordata; class Actinopteri; order Pleuronectiformes; family Pleuronectidae; genus Pseudopleuronectes; species Pseudopleuronectes americanus. The sequence goes on from CM076727.1 coordinate 5,829,036, forward strand.
TTTGCCACCAGGGTACAGCAGAAAGGAAATCAATTAGAAATACTGAATCAAATAAAAAGTCTGATGATGAAGCCTGTTGGACAAATATAAAGAGACGTGATGAAATTCAATAGAAAGCCAACTGGGATTCACATATTGCGTGTGAATCCCAGTTGATGTAGTGTTAACTGTTTATCTAGAGAGTTATTTTTGACAAAAATATTGGCGAGTAAACATTTTGAGCGTTTTTACAGTGAAAGTGAGTCAAAACCTGTGATGCAGAGTTTGTTGAGTTGGCGAAACAGCTGTATTAAACTTGCAGGTGTAATTGGAAAGGGACAACGATTTTCTCCTGTGGGAGTTTCTACGGAGAGGACATCTTGTGATACACCAGCGACAGAGGACATAAAAATCATAACAGGGCAGTAAACATCTGAGGAGAGCAATTAATCACTATCATAAAATATAACTTAGGTGGTTTTAATGACTGTTTTCACACATTTCAGGAGGGAGGGCAGAGGTGTGTTAGGGTGGACGGCTCTCAGGAGATTTTTGGAAATGATTTGCTGAAAGAGGTTTCTGCTGCTGCGACAATCTGTTTCAAGTATTATCCAGGGCCTTTGGATGGATGTCTGTTAAATCCGTACCTTTATATATCATCACGTTTTCTTAATAAAACAGGTAGTATATTATAATATTTTGTATGAAGAAATATGTTTATAATGTATGAGTGTGTACATTTCCTATTTGTATGACTTTCAGTAAAACTTGTACATAGCAACATAAAAACTGTTATTCACCTTTTCCACTGCACATGACTCCGTCTGACGTCTCACACAGCTCTTTGCTCTGGTCGTCGCTCAGGTCACATGACCTGGAGAACAGGCACAGCTTCCCGAACCAGCCGTCCTTGCAGATGCAGCGTCCACACGAGCAGTAACCGTGACCTGGCGGCGGAGGGCAGAAGGGCCTTTATTAAAAAGGAGGCAGAATATGCAACAGGCCCACGAGCAAATTTAAAGACGAAGATTCGGTTAAAATAAAAGTCAAAGGGGGGATGCGTGTGTGGAGCGAAAAGATGGCACACGAACGCAGGGAGTTGACGGTGCAGACGTTGAACCTTGACAGTAATGGGCGCTGCAAGGAGACAGAGCTGCGGAGAAGATGAGAGCGATGCAGCAGGCTTAGAGAACATGGGACTTGAAAGAAACTGTCATCGCTGGTCGTGTCCTGTCCTGAATTAATCTCCGGCACTTCAGAGGAAGAGATGAAAACCATGGAGAGGCGCAGGCAGACAAAAAACAAACACACCCACTCAGGAAACCAGGGACGCTTTATTGGTTAAAAGAGGGAGTTTGGTGCGATGGTGCCTCAGTAGCTGTGGTTTGAACACTACAACACTCCTGTCGCCCTTCATCTCCTGCAGGACCCTTGTACATAGAGGAGTGCATCATGGATTTGATCAATCGTGTTCACATCTGGGAACAGAGGCCAGATTGAAGCGAGGGTAATTAGCAGAGGATTTTCCCATCATTTTCATAACACAAATCCATACTGTGCTGCTGGAGTGTTTGATGACGGAGGTGTATTGATCTACTCAAACAGCAGATTTGATTCTGTTTGCTGTAAATCAGCACCTCGCCGCACGTTCAGAGACACACGTGTGAATTGATGATTATTCACCTCAAGATGTATATTTAATGAAACATGGCTCCATTGGCTTTGGCTTTTATGTGAATTCAGTGTCCAACCCTTAGTCAGCCTCAGTTCCTGTCTGGTGGTGTTTGATTCCTTATTTATGTGGCATATGGATCTGCAGGCAGGTGTGAGTGTGGTGGCTGTGGTTGTACTGGGAGGTTATGAAAGGATTGGAGTGGCAGCTTCGGCAAGCTGTGCATGGCTGCCTCAATCAGCCGGCCTGGGAGAGCGGTTAATTGCTTTGGAGGAAAGGCAACCTGGCCCTCATTCAATTAGCCTGCACCTGCCATTCACAGAGCAGGCGCTGTGCTGCAGCGTTTAGACATGGACTGATGTGTGGGGGAGGAGGTGGTGGTGGGCCAGGTGTTTGATCCAGCAAACATCTGTACAGTGTGCAGAGAGCATCCCTCCCAAGTAAAAAGGGACCAATTTATATTTGTGTACTCCTCTAGAGGAGCTTTGCAAGAAAGGTTCTTGTTTATCTCAAACTGTGGGTTTTGAAACCCCTCAGAAATATTTGCTCTGGCCTCCTTGAAGAACCATTTCTCGTGATTGGTCGAACGTTTGGAAGCCTGCAAGGGGCGTCTCATCCAACCCCTCATCCTCTGACTGATGTGAAGGTTCTCAAAGAAAACTGGAAAACTACGGAACTGCTAACTCAAACTTGGAAATTGTAACTTCTCAAATCCATTCATATGTCTTAGCCGATCCGAATACTAGAGATTTCCGAAGCGACAAAACATTACAGCTGAAAATAAAAACTATAAGGTCACAGTGTGCGTACCTCCACCAAGGCTGATGTCCTATCTCGCTAGCCTGTATCTCGCCAGCCTGTATCTCGCCATGTTAAAGAAAGTTTATCTGGATCCACTCCAGAACTAAAATGTTTTAGTTTAGTGAGTTATTCTGCTGGCAGTCAAACAAACAAACAAATAAAAGTCAATGAAAACCTTCCCTCCTCGGTAAAAAATCACACCATTACCTGCTTCATGAGGGAGTCCATACAAATATTTAAAAAAATCTATACTATCCATTTAATAGTTGTACATGTAGGTAATGCATTAAAATAGGGAATGACTTGGAAAGTGTTTGCAGTCAAGAATTACAAATGCTTACACGGCTTTTGTTATTCTGCTGTTGCCAAACGGCCTCATATAAAACTGTTGGGTATTTGTATTCAAGAGTGAAATTATGGGCTGCACATGGACGTGCACACTGTGGTCTGTAGATACCCAGCGGTGGATGAAGACATTTATGTCCCGAGGACCGTAGTGGCCTCAGAAACTATGAATTCACCTTTAAGACTTGTGTGGTGGATAATTTAGCTGCTCTCTCCCCTCGGTTTTTCTGTGTGGAGAAAAACTCTTGAGAGCCAAGTGTGGACTGAGCTGACGGACAAGCTGATTAACACTGAAGGACTGAACTATGTGTCATTCATCACTTCTCTCCTCGGTCTGCAGCGAGGTTCAAACATCCAGGGGCACTCACTGTACCCTGGATCAGGGATTTTCTTACAGCTCCCTCACCACATAATTCTCGTTCTATCTTATCTCTCTCAGTTCCTCAAAACTCCCAATAACTCCCACTGGCCTCTGTGTGTGTGTGTGTGTGTGTGTGTGTGTGTGTGTGTGTGTGTGTGTTTGTCCGTGTGTTTCAGTGTGTGTTCGTCTGTGCTGGTGTTCGGTGCTCAGACAAGAAGCCTCATGAAGAATTGTCTCTGGACGGCCCAGCGCACAATGAGCCTCAGTAATCCATTCACATAAATACTGCATCCCCCTTTTATATCAGGAATTTACCCTCAGATGCTGCAATGCACCACCCCCAAAACAACACCAGAAAGCCCCACTCGGAGGGAGGCACTGACACACAGAGGCTGAGTGAAAGGAACAGACAGATTTCCTGTCAGTTTAAGAATAAACACGGAAACTGTTTGAGGATTTACACGTGACAAGAGTGAAATAAACAACAGAATGTCCTCCCACTGCTTGACACACCTGTGGAGAAAACTGCTCCTAAGTGATGTTTTATAGCTGCAAGATTAATCTGCATTAAGTGCAGCAGAAATATCAGAGTGGTGTAGGTGTCAACTGGATCCATAGCTTACAAAAGTACTGTGTATATGCAGATGGACAAAATGACTGCTCCCCAAAAGTGAAACCAAAGTGCAGCGATCGCCCACTGGTGGCTGGCTGCAGTAGAAGTTATAAACCCTGTCTCCACTGTGTTAGCGAATGGAATTTGACTAAAAAGTTAAATAAATATGCAAAAAAGATGTGCAATATCTTATTATGTGCTTTTAAATGTGGATTTTCAAAACAGAAAACTGTATATTAAATACAAAGTCAAGTTAAAAATTCATTCTTCATCTTGTTGCAATAGTAGAGTCAGGGGATTTTACAGGAGTCATTCTGGGTAACTCTTTTGATCACCTCATAAATCAGAATATACTGTTAACCGCCATAAAAGTGACTTGTTGCCATTTTTTGGCGAATAAAATATGATATAAACCAGGCCATGAATGATATATGAAAAAACCTCTAAAATATAGGAGATGTAGATTTACAGCTCGATAAATGAGAAAAAGGAGAATTTTGACAAACGTCCTCTGAAGATATGGATTCAAATAGATGCCAATAGACAATATGCAGGAACAGAAACATTTCAACATGTATTTTGGATGTGTTCTTTTCATTAGACAGAACAATTATATATTATGGATGCAGTAGCCCAACATTTTTTTGCAGTGTCTAACAAGTACTGTCTGTTCCCTCTGTTCCTCATTCACTTTACACTGTCCTTAATGGACACATGGACTTGTTGTTTGTGTGTGTGTGTGTGTGTGTGTGTGTGTGTGTGTGTGTGTGTTTGTTTGTGTGTGCATGCGTACGCTCTTACCTCCACAGACCTCTCCACTGATGTCCTCGCACTGACGGTCGTCACACTCACAGTTTTTGCCATGAACACGACTGTCCCCAGGTGGATGACAGGTACACTGTCCACACTGACACTGACCTACAAAACACAGACACATGTTCTCACTTCAAAGCAGAGTTTCATAGCAGATCTGTGGTTTTAGTAGCTGGCCAGTGGAATAGTCTCACTGTTTCTTTCTGCGTCTCACGTCCTCCTGAGTATCTAAGAAGTGAGAGTGATTTGCATGCCTGCAGCAGATGAGTTCAACAAGTGATTTTAAGCAGAAAACAATCTGCCTGAGGACATTCCTGCCACACACATGGTGAAATCTTATATGTAAATCACTTACTCTGCTAACCCCTAATATAGGCAAACCCCACACACACACAAACCCACACACATCACACAGACACACACAAACACACATACACATGCACACACACACTTCCAGATACTCCTCTCCCTCTTCAATCAGTGAGATGCCAGTGGAGTGGGCCACAGGGAAACTTACTAAGTGCGCATGCTGGCTAATGGTTAAACTCATTAGACTAACATCATCTCTGCTGAACTATGATTGGAGGCTAGGTGTGCAGGATACCTGATCATTTATCCAGACTGCTCGGAGTCATATTATCCTTCACTCACATGGCTTGTGAAGGATAATATGGTGGAAAACTCCATGTTAGCCACCACCCAGACTGCTAGGAACCTGGGTGTGAAACTCGACAGCCAACTCTCCCTTACTGCCAACATTACTGCAACAACACGTTCCTGTTGATTCATACTGTACAACATCAGGAGGACACATCCCCTTCTCATTCAGAAGGCGGCGCAGGTTCTGGTCCAGGCCCTGGTCATCTCACGCCTAGACTATTGTATCTCCCTCCTATCAGGTCTACCTGATAGTGCCCCCCGACCTCTGCAGCTCATCCAGAATTCGGGGGCCAGTCTACTTCCTTGACTGGGTCAAACCTCCCACCCCAGCCCGCCTCCTCCACTCTGCATCTGCCAATCGGCTTGTTGCTCCCTCACTGCGAGCTAACCACTGAAGAAAATCATGACTGTTTGCTTAGAAAGTCCGATTTTGGGTTTTTGGAATCCACACTAGATTGCACACGCACGTATATGTCAATTCATCTGATTTTTTTTTAAATGAACATCCATAAATTGTTCCGTGTTAAACATTTGAAGATGCTGAAGGTCGTGTAATATTTAAAAAAGCAATAAAAATGGATATATTTTTGGCTGAAGTCCAATTCTTCAACCATGTTTTGTTAGAATCTGTTCTGTATTTTTTTGTTTTAATTCTGACAAACAAACCAACCAACCAAACAAGCCATTGGACTGGGTGTAAAAACATATCCTTCTTGGCGGAGGTAATAATTCACAGCTGGGGGCTGACATATGTTCCAGCCCAACCTACGTCTACTTTCTCGAACACAGCTTAAGAATAACGTATGAAGCATTACCATGAAATGTGCCTTAGTCTTATCTGCCCTTTGTTTTATGAAAGAGTAGGCACACAGTTAGACATCTTATAAAACATTCCTCTACACCAATGCTGCAGACACCCTGAAGGGCTGAGAACAGGTGAGCTGCCACCGTGCCACCATGAAAAATAACTGCACAAAGGGAATTTCCCAGCTCAGTGAAGACAGATGGTTTAAAACACAGCATTGTGGGTGCCAGTCGTTCGCTGTCCCCCTGTTCTTTATTGAGCGGGCTATTCCCTTTTGCAAAAAAATCATTATCCACTCTGAAAGTTTTCCCTGTTTGTTTCCCTGCAGGGTGCATTTTGTGTTTAGTGCCACTAAATAACAACTAATACACATCCAGAATGTGTTTGTGCCGGTACGCTTTTATCTTTTGATGACTCACTGAGCGGAATTAGGCTCAATAAATAAAACAGGAACAGGAATTTATGAGGCAGCCACTTGACTGACAGCCTCATCTTATATGTTGTCCATGTCACATCACTGTCACTTCTCATAACCGCACACAAACACACACAGACACACACACACAGACGGAGAGAGCCACCTCTCCCCTGCTCCTCTGCTCTGGGGAGGCAGTTACCTTAGCAACCAGTGATGTCATAACACCGTGCCTTATTGATTTTCTCTGCGGTTGTCAAACGGTCCACATCAGTGTGTACGTCATTATGTGTTGTGCTTGTTGAGGTCTGTCATCCTGTTTAATGTGCACAACGTCACAGTAGAAGAAACTGGTCTGAGAAGAGTTTGGACAAATCTGAGAACCAATGAAGGAACACACTCCGGTCAGGCAATGTAGCAAACTATATCCTTCTTCACTAATATTAGTTCAAACATAGTCATTGTAAAAGATAGTAGTCTATTTCTGAGTTGAATTTCTCTCACAAATATTTTCAGATGACATCCATGTTTGAGTTCGTTTGCAAGTGCAAATATTACAGAAAGTGAATCGTTATAAACTCTTTTTTGAGTTTGAGCGATTATTGGTTATATTAATGGAGCATAAAAAAAACTCCAATACGCCTTGTGTTTGGCAATGCAATGACTTTTAAGCTTCTGTAGAATAGCTTAGAGTCTGTGCTCAAAAGTACATAAGGTTGTGTATTTCATATTTTACAGCCAGTTGTCATGTCTTAGGTTTAAATGCAAGTTTCCACTCGAGTCGAATTCATGTAGTTCCACAGAGTTTAAAATTATAATTGCAGATTGCAGATCATGGCTTAAGGGACTTTTTTTTTAAGGGAAGAGCCATCCTACTTTCTGCAGTAGCATTAAACCAGCCAATGAAGAGACTTATTTCACAGATACAGTCAAACTGTATTTTTGTCACATTTTCAGTAAAGTGGAACTTCATGCCCATTTTTGTGCCAAAATCAACATCAAAGTCGGTGCCTCTCTTGATCGGCATAAACACAACCCCAGCTGTGACTCTCCTCTCACCACAGAGCTGTGAAACTAACACAGGCCCTGTTCACCTGGCACCATGCATCATGGGTGACCCCATCACAAGTGGACAGCTCTAACTTTCTGTTTGTGAATGGACATTGACAATGTGTGCATGGTACTTTTTTTTGTCTTAACAAGCACTCAACTCAATTTACATTTCAGGTCTAAATATCTATTATTTTTTACATCAAGATCCATAAATTATTTCCCCCAAAAAATTCATGACAAAGTTTCTCCATGTAAAGGGAAGTAGAAAAGAAAACCAAAATTGTTTTCAACAAAATAAAATTAGATTTTTGTTCCTGTCCAATTCCCCATCTCTCCACCGAGTCGGTGCAAATCAGGACTTTTTGCGTAACTCCCGGGACAAATCAACACACAAGCCAAAAGATGGGTGAAATTATAACCTTCTTGTCAGATGCTAAAATACTCCCAAATCCACCCGTTTATCCAGATCTGCTCTAAAGTATAATGGTTTCTTTCTTGGTTCTAGCCCCACCAGTCCAAAAAAACGTAATGGAAATCGGCTCAGAAGTGTCTGAGAAATCCTACGGAAAATTAAACAAAGAAACATAAGGTAATGAAAATATAACCTTCTCCTTCTGCTGAGCTGTGTCTCGTGTTTAAACATTTTTCACCACCCAAACTGCGGTAAGACAAAAAATCCCTAATAATTATTTTAATAATTTAAAATAATACCCTGGCCTCATTTTTACCATTTTCCTCAAATATCTGCCTCATTATTGAAGCTGTTGACGTTCTTACTCCCATTTCACTGGGTCTCTGCTGTCTCACGTATGATGTCCTTTCAGGCATGTCATGTTCTTTTGAGATTTTATTGTAAAAAATTGGTAGCCCAATACTTAATCCCCAGTCTTTCCATACGTTGTCAGGTAATTCAAAAGGTATCTGCGTTTAAATACTGACAATCACACAGTTAATGTGTATCACAGGCCGCTCTGCAGCGAGCAGGGAAAGGAATTCCAGAATCAGCAGAAAGATGTTAAAAGCAGGTGTTTCCTTGAGGAAATACCAGAGTGTAAAGAATGTGCTATCCACCAGCGTCTTGCCTCCGACCCTCAGGAGGAAAAGCTCTGATGCTGTTGTTTCAAATTTCAAGGCTTTTCCGCTCAAGCTGCCATCCGCACCAGCCGCATTCATCCATGCCTAAGTGATTTTCTACGTCTGTCTCCTTCGCTTTCTCTCTCGCTCTCTCTCGCCCTCCCGCCCCACTTCCTGTCTCCCCTCACTTTGGCTGCAACAGACCTTCTCTCTTTAGAATATGCTTTCCCTGACTTCTGTGATCTAAATCAAACACAAAATCAAACGGGCGTCCTCTGCAAAGGGGAATTGTGTGAATAAAAACAAACGTGCACAAAAGTACCGTCCTAAACACTCAGGTATGCAAGCACTCACTGTCCCTTTCTGTTTATTACCACATCTTTTGTCTACTTCAACACAAATATTTAAGTCTAATAATAGAGGAGAAGCAGGTGGAGCTGACAGAATGACTTTACTACCTACAGACAATGACTTCAACAGGATTTCAGCAAAAAAATTGTAGGTGTAAAGAAATTCAGATTATCTGGAATAATTTTTTTTTAAATTTATTTAACACTAGAAATTCAGGTTAGAATTGATTAATTGAGACATATGCTCAGACAGATATTGTGTCGGTGGTGCAAGTGTACACCTTTAACTTGCCCTGAGCGGCATTGGCTGAAAAGCAAATGCAATTTTTTTAAAGGAGGAATTTATGAATCCCATTAATTGTTCTATTGCAAAGGGCAATTTAAAGTTTCATTTGGTTGCAGCAATTGGAGATAATTTAAAGGTAGTGCTGGAGGAATTAAAGCTAATTAACTCTCTCGGCACAAGTTAATCTTTGCGGTTTCATTATGTGAAGGGGGGGGGGATTCGCCGAGCTTGCTCAGCCCTGTTGCTGCGGAATTGCTTTGAGGCCACAAAGTATGTTGCGGTAAAGAGACAATATGCAGTGAATAGTCGATGCATTCAAGGGACGCCAATTTGGTTCTATTCTGAGGCCGCTCTTATATTGCTCTATCGTTGGCCAGGGGTGATGTTGACTTGTAAATGTAATTGTCTCTGTTGTAGGAGCTCTGTGGTTTCAGGTGCCCGATCTAATCTGCGTCTTTCTCAGCAATGGGGTGTTGGGAATATTAATGGCCAATGTAAAAGCTGACAGTAGGCCACAGTCCACATATCCTCTCTTCTGGTTTGGAACAAAGCAGCGGTTGAAAGGTTGTGGGTCTCCCCAGTGATTTCCTCCACAGTCAAATGAAACAGGAAATCAATGCTTCACATTAACCCCTGATAAAAAAAAAGTGTGGAGCCCTGAAACCAAGCAGGTTTTGTCCTTGGAATGTATATTGAATCACCGTGAGACCTACAAAGAATACTTGAGACTTTATTGCAGCTCTTCTCATCGTAACTTGCCAGGTCTTCCCCAGAAAACGACAACGATGTTAGCGGAAGAAAAAAAGGAATGGAGCGGCTGATTGATCACTTCTGCTGCATCAGATACAAGCGATTCATTGGAATTCTCCGAAGTGTGCACTCAGGAAGGGGTTATTTATTAACAAATGTCCAAAGCATGTTTTTGGAACAATGCAGGTTGTCACTTAGTTTGAGGACAATGCAAAAAATGACCATTGTGCATTGTTAACTCTGAATGATTATTTGGCCTGAATCTTTAAAAGCTATACTGTCTTGTTGGTTTTGCTTTTCTTTTGTCAGGCAAGTCTATACATTTGGGACTACAGTAATTTCAAGAGAGCTGCACAAGAGGTGATTGATATTGTCAAGTTCAGATTTCATGAATACCTCCAATATTTGATTGAAAAGCAAACAATTGCAAGTCTTTCATCACTTTTGATTTTCATGGTGAAAAGCTGGACTGTTTGTGAACATCTAATTTCTCTTACACAATAAAAAATCAGTTTGTAGGTCAGTCATACGTCCTGCAGTCACTACCCCTTTGGGTTTAATTCAAGTTTTTTCTAAGGCACTGCTTAGGACCTCTATATTCTATCCACATAATGGATGAACATCTGTATCAACAAATACTTTGGTAACAGATGCTAACTACATACAGGGGACATTTCCTCTCCAAGGGGATTTGAGCTGTGTGGAGCTTCAATGTCCTCCCTGTGTTTTTGTGTTTTTTTTCTCTCGGTGCTCCGGCTTTGTCCCACAGTCTCACATGCAGATCGAGGTTTTGGAGACTCTGAATTGACTGAATGGTTCTTTGCTATGTTGCTCCTGTGACACACTGGCGACCCTTTTGCCTAATGTGAGCTAGGATGCTAGCCTTACCACGACCCTAAAAGGGATAAGCGTTCCAGATAATGGTCGAATGGAGGATGAATGAATGGAAATGAAGCTCTTAGTTGACACACATGTAGCATCTGGACAAAATATTTTGGCCCCATTCCAATATGAGACAGCCTTAACCAACTGTCCGAACGCATTCGTGGAGTAGTTCACAACCTTCATTTGCTCTTGTGATCAGCAAATTTCTGCTAAAATGTAAAAATAGCTGTGGTAATTTAAATGAAGGGGATTATCTCTGTGCTGTTTTCGCTTGAGCTTCGCCTGCTGCTGTAAAGTGTGAGCGAGGAGAGAATGTCACATATCTGTGCGCCAATCATTTGGCAATTTCTGTGTCAGAAACAGAGGAGTCAGGTCAGGTGGTTTGATTATCTAACCAGCCGGCTCCTGGCAATCAAACCTGATCAAACCACACTCACATAATCCTCAGGGGGACGATTTCGAAGGCGTTTACATCTTGATAAATATTTACTTGATTTCTCACTCCAAACTTTACTTACTTAGTCATGGATATAACATTTTATGGATTGAAATAGATTTACGTCCAAGTTTTCAATGTATTGAAATGTAGTCACTCACCCATTCAATGTATTAACTGCAGTATGCAAAGTCTACCATGCACACACTGGATGCAAATACAACATAGCTAGCAATTTAGACAAAAACCTGACACTCTACTCCTACTTTCACCCTTCTGTCATCGATCAATAGGCTCAAAGGTGCAGGACTGGGACAAGAACAACCAGGACCTTTGTTTTATTAGCACAGGTTTCAGTGTATATCAGGATTAAGCCGAAGGTTTGGAGGCTCCAAGAAAACAAGCTTTTCTCTGTTCAGAGGGGCCGCTAATGAAGGATTCAGCGCCCTGTAATAAATCTAGACACATCGACCCACAGCTTGTTCTACAGAGAGAGCTATTCCTTGTTTTTAGCAAGCAGTCCCTCCTGTCACATACACAGAAACATGCACATTAACACGGTATAAACATGATCAAAAGTGCACATCATGGAACACAAAATCTATAAAAAACAACACAAATAACACACACATACATTAATGCATATCTATGATACGAAAATGCACCAAGTGGTTGCTCTTCACCTCTTGGCTTTGTTAAAGATACGATCACATTGTGCGACCTTGAGTCCTCACAGATGGATTAGGAGGTGGCCCGGAAATGGCCTATATTACACCAAGAGGTGAGAGCATGAGTACAGGTCTGCTGCAGTAACCATGGCAACTGGATCAAGTGGGAAGACCAGGTACCTCGTCCGAAGCAGGGCAGATTGGACGTTCCCCGACACTTCCTCAGACTGCTCTCCAGAGACAGGGAGCAGGACAGAGGATGCTCGCACTTCCTGCCCGACCATCCCTCCTTGCAGTCGCACCTGCCACAATTACACTGGCCCTGACCTGCAGAGGACAAGGAGAGCAGTTGGAGGACATGAGGGGAAATGGCTTTGCACGGGGAGAGAGAATGAGAACCGACTGAGAAGAGGAAAGTGAAAAGGGTGCAGCAAGCAGGGTGGAGAGAGAAAAACGGGCAAATGCAAACTGGTGGGAACGAGGGAGGGAGTGGGAGAGAGGAGCGAGGGAGGAAGAACAACTAACAAGGGGTAGGTACGTGGCAGAAGTGAGAGGATGGGGGGGGTCCTTGCTGAACAGACTCCAGCTTCTCTAAGCTGCTGGATTACCAGCATCGATTTGAACAGGATTGGATGGAAAAAGAGAGAGAGCGAGAGAAAGAATAAGAGAGGTTCAGTAAAAGAGAGAGAGAGAGCAACAGAAATAGACAGAGAGACTGGTGGAGAAAACCTTAAAAAATTTGATTTTAAAACATCAACATGTGCAAACTGTGTCAACATTTCACAAACTATGAACAAGTTATACAAGATTTGCACCAAATATATTTTGGCTTTGTATATGCAAGGATACTAGGATAAATCCACTGGGGTAGAAGATCTGTTTAATGTATGTGCACAGTGTTAGCATCCATCATATTTAGCTTAGAGAAGCAGTGAAAAGGTAATTTCACAATCCCAAAAACAGTTTGCTAGGTGAAAGGAAAAACACTTTATATACACTTGTATTTGCTTGCACATTGTTAAGCACTACCCAGCCTTCTTTTAAAGAAATTGTTTGACATTTTGCAGAAATACGCTTATTCACTTTCTTCCTGAGGGATGGAGGAGAATATGAAGGCTCTGGTCTCAAGTCTGCACCAGATAAGTTTGCCTACTCTTTCTTGGCAACCCTTGTACATGTCCTTCTTCATGTAGTTATCCAACCAGCCAATCATGTGTCAGCAGTGCAATGCAAAACAAGGCCTTTGCATTCAGTCTTTACAACTGTGGTGAGAAAAAGGCATCTTAGAATGCACAACAAGAGAAACCCTGAGGCTGAAGATGATGTCATGTCTTAGACTGTAATTGGGGGTGAGTGCATTTTTTTTGGTGGTGACACATGAAGTTTTCATTACCTAGCTCTCTCCCTATACATGCAGATAGGAGCCTGGTCTTGAGCTGCAGATTGGCAAGACTTTTCCCTGAGGACTTTGGATAGGCCCCACCCAGTGTCTGTTAGTATATTCAGCATATTCATACTATCAAATTGTGAACATGGCACATTTATACCTGTTGAACAGAACCTGTAAAACTTAGTTGTATGCCAATAACAGAACGCTGACCTGAGCAGAAGTCATCCGTGTATCGGTCATAAGTTGCATGACAGTTCCTCTCGTCGCATTCGCAGGTGTCCCCATGAATATCTCCCCAGTCGCCAGAGGGATCTACGTCATGACAGGTACACTCGCCACACACACAGGTCCCTAACACAAGCACACAAGCACACATGGTGAATTGTGGTAATTATACACTGTAGCATCACAGATGAGAAGCAAAGTCCAACTCATTGTCTCCGACATCTTTCATGGTTGTAGGTCGGGAAGGGACAATATGTTTTTCTCTTTCAGCAGGATGAATAATCTGTCTCCTTCTGACTCATCCTTTATCTGTGTATCTGTCTCTATTTTTTCTCATTTGTTTAACATCTCAGCCAGAGCATCAGATGAGCTGCAGCCAGCGGAAATCCCATTTTCTCTTATCAGCAGCGACAGAGCACAGGGAACCCCAGGGGGGCCGGGCCAGCTGGCAAGTCTGAGGGCTGCGGCTGGCGCGTGTCCGGCCTCTGGCACTGGGCTCGGTCTCCCTCGCCACCTCATACCCCTGGAGCCCTGGATCTTTAGATGGCGTGCACCTTCATGTCTGTCACAAATGTCACAGCTGAGCTTCAGCACAGGTTACAACACCTGGGCTATAGTTACTGTTCAAAATGTTCCTTACATTTTCAGTAAGTACATCTTTATTTTTAACCACAGTCCTGAAAGGGGGAAATGTTTTTTCTCTTTGTGCTTCACACAACCGTATTTTCTCGGAGTCGAATTGTTGTGATCAAGAATAAATAGATACACGTATTTCGCCTCCAGCAGATGTTATCATTTTGACAGCATGCCAGTTAGTGTTTTATTAGCTGAACGGAGGAGGCTAGGTGAACCCACCAGACGGAGGGGCTTGACAATTTGCCGGAATGAAACACAGTTATCTATCGGGTACTGTCAGCCAAATCACTCACCCATTCATTTCAGACAGCGAGCGGGAGATAAAGGTTGCGTTTGAGCGAAGCAAAGGAGAGAGAAAGGGATGACATTTTTTACCATCTAATAACAAACCCTTCACATCTCCACATCTATACGTGGAGATGAAATAAAATCAGCCCTCTATTGTGAAATCATCCTCCCTGAGCCATTGCCTAAAATCACCGGATATTATCTTCACAGTGCTTTAAAGGAACATTAATTCAGAGCAAAATTATTTGCGTTAAAGGAGGGGATGGGAACTGGGAATTGTTTTCATTGTAATCAGAACCAAATTGTGCTTCTTGCAGGAATTGTTTGGCATCTGAATGGGTGGTTTAAAATGTTGGCACATTTTACTGTAATGGGAGCAAAGGCGATAAATATAGTGTGATATAATAATGTAGAACTGTGATCTGACAATGTACTTAAAAATGCATTGACAGCAGCTGTTCTTTGCACTTTACAGCACAGGTGCACCACATTTCCCATATTCAACAGTTACCTCGAGAGACATAATTAATGTCATTATCATTAGTGCCACATGGGCGGCCTTATTGTGATTATAAAATTTGTTTTTTTATTAAATTAAATTCAAATGTTTACATTATTATTTCAGGTAGAAGGATATAAATGTAAATATATCCTGAGCAAATTTGCATAATTTCAGTTTTCATCAATTTCAAATCATGGTAGTCGATGTTTAACAAGTGATTTCACCAGAAATATGAAGTATTCATATGTTTTAAATCCTGTTTACGTTGTATATGCTTGGTCTTATCAATGAAACTGTTTGGTTAGCTGAACAAAAAGAGTAGAGAAATTGAATTAATGTTTTGTAACCTGAATGTGCACCTTTTTCCACCGACCAACACTGAATCAAAAGGGATCTATAAAGGAATCAATAAGGAATTAGAGTGATAACATGTGGGCTACTTCTGATTGGAAAACCCTGTCAAGCCAGGGGAAGAAGAAAAGCGGGTGTTCAGCCAAAACCAGTAACAATATGTATTTTGAAATATGTTCCTTTATTTAACTGTACCTTTGTTCTTCTCTCAGGGTTACACTTTGTCTGCCCTTTTCTAAGCTGAAGAGCCACACAATGGGCTCTTACACCAGGAACACAGACGATGGTGGTTCATGCTGCATCAGCTGTGCACTCAACTATAAACTGCAGCTCTGCGACAAAGCTCCGTCCACGTAACCCACCATTTAGCCTCGCCACTTAGCCGGCCCTCTGCCGGTCCACTGTAATTAATTTTGGAGAGCTTTGCTGAAATCCCACAGGATCACTTGAGCAATAGGATAGTGAAGCTATTTCCCCGACTGCCTGTCCATCGACCTTTCAGTGGAATTTGCATAGGCCTAAAGGATTTTTTAGCTTTTAAACAGTCTATTCGGTTCTGTCATCGTTTCCTCTGTATCGCTCTTTTTATTTCTCTTCATCCCCGTCTTCATGTTCAGTTTCAAAGCGACGTGCCAACATGTGGCCGTCACACACTGAACTGGGATTATCCTGTCAAACTTATTAAACAACTTCAATCAGCAGGCTCTACATCTAAAATAATATTTCACACCCAGGAGGAAACCACAGATCCCACTCCTTTTCAATCTGACATTTAAATTAGTAAAGAGTTTTTCTGATGGCAGATAAGCCCTTTGATTAACAGTCTCTTTTGTGATTGCCTCTGCTTTGCAATTATGCAGGTTATTTAACATCTTCAAACAAATACCTTATTCCAAGTTTGTCTCTGGAAGTGTATAAGCCAGTGGTGCACCAATGGTCGAGGTTTTATAATACAAAGTATTTAAAGTATCTAAAGAAAAAAACATCCGAAGACAACAGAATGAAAAAATCTTAGAAAAATGTATGCATAACTAAAAGAAAGACAAACATTATCACAATAGACATTTCATTAAAGAACAGATAAAGAACAATGGGTTATTAATTGAATTCCTCTTCTTTGTAAGTGTTTCTTCCAACATGGCGTCTTACCTGCCCTTGCTTATCATAGATAACAGATAATGAATGATTGTTTCCTGTTTCCAAACAATTCCATTGATATTAATATTGTCTGTATATATTATATCTTGTGTATACTTTGTATTGTGCTTCATTGATATATATATATATATATATATAATGACAGATCAACATTGAAATTGGCTGGAATCATTTGAACATATCCATAGCATTTCCACATTTCAAAATACTACTTTGGCTGTATACTGGTTTGAAGCAGGTAAACAGACCTCTGTTGCTGCAGATTTTGCCATCTGGAGATGTGCATTGCCGTTTGCTTTCCCAGGGGCTGATATCACACTGGAATTCACATTTGTCTCCATGCCAACCAGCGGCACAGTAACAGTTTCCACAGTAACACTGGCCATGGCCTGGAAGCAGATCAGAATGCACAGGCAACAATTGATCAGTTCCACTGTCGGTGGTATGGATCAACATAAGATTATAAATACAACAACAAATATTTTTTTGCTAACCCAATGATTTTAAGTGTTTTACAAATAACAATCCATGCAGCGGTTTATTAGTCTTGCTTGAGAGAATTGAAAAATCAAGATAAATTATGCATTTCTCTGAAAGGCCAGATAAGAAAACCCAAATTAGATTTTCCAAATTAAATTATGGATGGGGGAAAAAGTTAACTGCTCTCAGGAAAAGAATTAGCATTATCACAATTGTAGAGGAAGTTCCCCTTTCATTCAGATTTAAAGGTTTTATGCTTTAACCAATATATTTCCCTTCCAATGACATTTCCCTAAACTGTATCATCTGAAACACGCCACCTCAGCACGTTGGCAGTCTAACAGCCCTGCTGTGTGTAGTTACAGTTGCCAGAGTCTGATTGAACAGTTGTTGTTCAGTGAAGGGTCAACTGCATTAAATCAACCTGAACGTTCCATAAGCTTTGGAGAGCAGATCAAAATGGTGGCAGCATTCCTTTGAGTCATAATTATACTTGAGGGGGGTAGAGCAGTGGCCCTGCGACCAGAAGGTTGGCAGCTCGAAAACCAGCCTATGCCTAAGTGTCCTAGGGCAAGATGCTGAACCCCCCATAAAATGGCTCCTAATGGATGTTAATTGTAAGTCGCTTCGGATAAAAGCGTCAGCTAAATGACATGTAATGTAATGTGAGGTTATGTCATTAAAACATAGAACGAATCCAATTGCAATGGGAGCATCTAACACATGTATTGGGGAAGAGTGAGAGTAGGACCCAGCTGAGGCATACCTCCACACACCTCTCCGGTGTCCTCATCCAGACACTCGCTGTCGTCACACTCACAGAAGCGTCCGGTCACCAGGCCCCTGCTCCCCTCATTGTTGCACATGCAGCTTCCACAGTGACAGGTTCCTGTGGAGGAAGCCAGCTATAAACTTCAAGGTTAGGCTTGTGTGTTTGTGGAGGATTTGTGCAGCTGTGTTCACGGGAGGCAGCGTCTGTGCATCATGTGCCAACCGATCTGGACCGGTGTCAGACCACTGGCCCACTGGATGCACCATAGGGGACAGACGGGTAGACAACTACACGCTGTGAATACATTTGCTTTTCTACACACTCGAAACAGGCCACATACTGCACACTACCTGCTCTCAGAGATACACACAAGCTCGCACGCGGACACACAAACGCACGTTCATCCCTCATTTAGCCGGAGGCATCTCGGGCCAGTCGTGAGGTTAAGCCCAGGTGGGTGAGGGGCTGTCAGTGTGGAAAATAACCTCAGACATCCGCTCACACTGTGAGTCTTCATTGTGCCAAAGCTTAATCATGTTTCCACAGAGATAAACACATAAGCTGTGTGCATCTAATATCCCCAAGCTTGTGAGGTTTGAGACCAAGTTGAATTATTTATACTCACACTATCACTGTCAATCTTTCCAGTGATGATCCTTCATGCATGAATTTATTAATCTATTAAGTTATTCATATTGATAGGGAGCGAGGAAGTCACAAGTATTTGCCTTGACTAAAAGAAATGAACGTTAAAGGGGTTTATATGTAGTAAATAAAGTCTTAGTTAATAATAACAATATATTTTTGGGTCAGTAATAAGCTCGCTATAAGCACAGGTCAAACTCAAACTGCAGAAATTATGCTTTTTTAGTGAATTAGAAAGACATTATTAAACAAACTTAATACTCAATACACAATAACACATTTAGACCATTATTGTAAGCCATTGAATATAATTTATGAACATTTAGTAATTATTGCATTGTTGGAAACTTAATATGAAATCACTATTTTAACTGTTGTGTGTATATTGTGTGTTTCGGGAATGCGTTAATGGTTCTGTGTATTTTCACACGATTCTGCTCATGCATGTGTGGGTTAGCATGTGTGGTTCTACCTCTGTTGGAGCAAACCACCCCCTGTGGGTTCTTGCAGAGCTCTTTGCTCTTCTTGCTGGGGAGGTTGCACTCTTCCTGGAACTGGCAGGCGTCTCCGAACCAGCCGTCATCACACTCACACGTCCCACAGTCACAGTAGCCGCGGTCTGAAGGGAAACACGCCACACGACATGTTGTTTATCAGGGCTGGAAAAGCATGCCCGTTTCTTCAAATCGCTCTGTGAGCACAAGGACACATTTAATTGTTTTCTTAAATGATTACGATGACATTGAACCACCAGGAGAGGACAGGAATTAGAACTGTAGGATTAATTTGACCCTAGACACTTAATTATCGCAACAGATCCATCATAATACCAGGTGACGCTTTAATGGATGTGAGATATGATGCGTTTCCGTGTAAGCAAACACGCCGGTATGTATCCACTATATTTCTGAAGTCTTATTTGAAATACAAACCTTTTTGCAACAGGATGATATACTAGCGCCCTCATCAATCACCCGGCGAGGGCGACACCTCGTAGCGGTGTCCCCGGGACCTACGCCGGCAGTTTGCCATCACTATTTCTCATGGTTCCGATGGCCAACGTGAGCAATATGAAAAACAGGTGAAATCATGTGATGCAAATGGGGGCTGTTGACAAGTTATTATAAATGTTGCGTCTATTGCATTTAGCGGGAAGGGTCCTTGCACGTCACACTCAATCATTCTCCTGACGCGTTCGTCATGTAAATGCAGTGTCCTTTTCAAGGGCTATCCATCAGTCGTTAACAACGGGCAAGTGCCCTGTCTCTTCTCATTATCCAAACGTCTCAGAGGACACTCAGGAACAGTTGCGAACGGAAGAAATAAACGGAGGGAGCTCTTCACGGAAAGTTGCACGAACAGAGACAATAAAATTCCCTTTTCGATTTTTAAAAACCTCTATACTGTTGTATAATTGTATTGTATTGTATAATTCCTTTCTTAGGGAAACTGTTAAAACTGAAAAGCTTTGAGTAGACTATACTTTCTGCTGACTGTCTAGGTAATGCAATTACATTATAAATACTGTAACAATACATTCTTCACCTAAAAACGGACAAAAAGAGATTTCAACAAATCAAACAAAGATCAACAATTGATTTGTCAATCAAGCTGCACCAAACTTCACACACAAGGTTAAAAGTAAAGGAAATTGAAAAAAAAAGTAGCAGGGTTCCACACCAGAATATGAAAGCCTCTTTTCTTGAACCATTCCGCATCCCCCCACCAAGTTACATGGAAGTCCATCCAGCGGTATTTGCATAATTCTTGTAACAAACAAAAACTAAAATACAAACAAACAAACATAAACATAAACTCAACTGCAGATCACAACCACAGTTTGTTACTCTTCTATTGCTGTGGGGTTATTATTCCAGCTAGCCCATGCTAATGAAGTTAATATGACTTTAAGATTAAAGCAGAACCTTTTATAGTTTATCATTAAGGTTTTGCAGATGAGAACTGCCCCACAATAGCTGCAAAACCGAATTAGATTAAAAGTATCTCCAACTTAATTCAGTGGACTATTACAAAGTCTCTGCCACCCACTAGCTCCCATTAATCTCCGCTTGACAGTCACTCGGACATATTAAACTCTCTTTGTCTGCTGGGCGGAGGTTTATGTGTGTGGGAAGGTGGCTGTCTCGCAGCGCCTCATCTTTCCTGGTGCTTCCAGAGCAGTAATTCTCTTTGGTTTCGGGGTGTCAGACACAAGCTCCCCGGCCAGTCAGGTGCTCGGATACGTTCGGTAGGGGTTGGGGGTGGGGGGGGTGCTTCCGTACCAGCGTCGGCGGCAGTAATAACAGGTGATGTAGTGTTAACCATGATTAATGGTTACAGGGACAGGACGGTGACTCATTCAGAGAGCTAATTCTGTATTGAATTTAAACTTGGGCCTGCTTGTTGATTTACAAAGAAATACAACGGACAGGGGGAAAAGCAAGGAAATAGGTTTGTATGCTTTATGGTAAATCTGCAATTCTTAATAACCACTGCTTCAATGCATTTGCCAAAAGTAATTTACTCTCATTTACATTTGAGTCAATCTTGGGGCTATTTTGAGATTTCAGTGCAGCTTCCATTTTCAATAGCAAATCTCCAAAGTCCCTGAGACTGTTTCTAAGCTCATTTACTGCATGATGTTTCCACTCGTAATGTAATTTCTCCACTTACTTTGTTTGGATCATATTCTCTGCAACATGATACTCATTTCCGTGAGTAATTATTCCTACTTGCTTTTCTTTCCCTGAGGGTTGTGGACCGTGAAACGACAGCACGTCAGCTCGTGTTCTCTGGAAAAGAGCTAGGAGACACCTGTCTCTGGTAATAACTCATTCTGTGTGCTCCACCCCCTTCTAGTTTATATAGTTCCCCCATTGGGCATTTGGTTGTGATCTTCTGCGATTTCATAATGCTGTAAGATCCAAAGATTATTTTAAACCAACTCAAGCCAGGATCAGAAGTTAACGCTTTACATTTTTGGTTTACTAAAAAATGTTTCTTATACATACATGTAAGGGAAAAAGATATGACGTATTCCCCAAAAGTGAAGCCGAATCATCTGAGCTGCCCCCTGGGGCCGGTTTTTCAAAAGTTTTAATCTGGATCAAACTGATCCAAATTTGGTAATCTCGTTTTCTGCTATCCAGGATCACGTAATCCATTTTTTTTCTTTATGCTGGTTTTTCAAAGCAATGTGGGATTGGATTACTCTGATCCGGATTCAAACTTTTCAGGATTACCAAATCTGGATTACCTGTGGTCTAAATGGGACTATCACAATGTAGCTATGTAAAGAACAACAGGTAGAATAGTGTGGGGTCACTCCAATATGCTTCATTTGAACAGAAAATAGGACTGAACGGAACAGCAAACAAACAACATAAACACAACATCGCGACCAGGTGCAAAGTCCCTCTCTGTGATGACGTCCCTGATGCACCTGAGCCCATTGGAGACACTGACCAACCTCCGGCATTCTGTCAGAAGAGGGCCCGATGGACGACCAATAAGAGATGCAAATGTTAGATACTATTTTTGATAAGTCCATGACTGATGATTGTGTCAGTGTGATTAATGTTTAATGAACAAAGACAGAATTTATTATTTGAGTTCAATATTGACAGCTGTTTGGGGGATTATTTTATGGGGCCGAAATATTTATAATTTATAATTTGCTGTACTGAAAGGTTGCTAGCCTACATAACTTACCTACTTTATGTACTTCCTGTTGAACAATTCAAGTGAAATTGATGAATAAATATAAATACTGTAAAATGCATGATATAAATGTTGTATTATTTAACTAACCAATTTTAGTTACCTAGTTTTATTACTGATATCCACCATGAATCCACCCTCCTGCTGGGATCAGTTTAATCCAGATTTTTAGGATCAAACTGATCCCAATCCTACCAAAAAGTTTTGAAAAACCCAACTCAAGGTTTGATCCGGATCAACAACAAGATTAGATTACGTGATCCAATCCAATTTCTGAATCCTTTTTTTCTTTTGAAAAAACCCATTTTCAAGATTTGATCCAATCCGATAGCTGTAATCCGATCAGATTACTTTTGAAAATCCGGCCCCAGGTGTCTGGCTGCAGTATATAGCTCATAAACCCCGCCTCCTCCATATTTGTGAATATAAAAAGTGAGTACAGCCCCGTTAGTAGATCATTACTGTGCAGAGTCTGGTTACTGGGAGTATTAGGGCCATGCAGTTCTCGAAATTTCGAGAATTCAGAGATTTCGAGAATAAAGTTGTAATATAACAAGAATTCAGTCTTATTTTGTTGGGATAAAGTCATAATTGAGAAGTAAGTCATGAAATTACAAGAATAATGTTTATTTAACGAGATAAATTCATCCACTATGATGAAAAGTAAAAAAAAACATATTATTAGAGGACAAAAGCAGCAAAGAGAAACCATGCCACCTGTGTTCAGGAACAGACACCATCACCATCTGAGTTTTTTCACTCAACCGTCGCCAAAGTGCTGCTCATTGTGGGAACTGTTGAGTTTCTCTATCATATTTAAGGTCTTGACCTTCACAGATAATGTATTTTATGTTTGGTGCTATACAAATAAAATATAATTTACTTGCATTGCTCGCTGCAGTTCCACCCCATCTGGATCATAAACCTTGATCAGGCGCAACAATTTCACAATTATTGCTTTACTCTCATAAATTTACCACATTTTTCCCCATAATATTATGATTTTATTAGGACTCAGTCCCTATATTCAGACATTATTCCTTTGTACCGTCACGTGTGGAATAGTCTGCTCTCTTTAAACCATTCATACAGGAAATGACACTGTGATCCATCAATAATTTCTGCTGTGCATTATGGGTCATAATCTTAATCATTACTGATTAAGTAATGAAAATAAAAAAAACTCAAGTATTGTCAAAAATGTCTGTTATAATCTACTCGGAAAGACTTGAGTGTCTTTTTTCTCCTTGCAGCCCACATTGGAACCATTAGGTGACTCACCACACAGCCTAGCAAAGCTCCAGAGTGAGTGCACATCAAAATATGTACTAGAAAAAGACTACATACAGAGATGAACACTTTAATGGGCTGTAATGGCTCAAGGACTGCATTCCACTCTGAGTCATTATTTTCAGTTTTTTTCTCTCTGTCTCTTTTGCAAATCAACAAATGATGCATTAAAACTATTTCTCACTTTGGACAGATTGCAATTAGTGAGTGGTTTTCCCACTATTAGTTTACTTTAGTTTAGTTTAAATCATCTGCCTTTAATGTGTTCGTGTTGGATGGGACATCACAGCCTTGTGTTATGCTAAACAGAAAGTGTTTCTGGAGGAGTTTGATCTGGAACAGCACCGGCCAAACTGGCTTCTGATGTGCTGCTGACATAAAACCCCCTTGGGTGGGATCTTCTCTGGCTCTGGCACGGGGGGGAGCCGAGGCTCGCGGCCTGAGCCAGCTAGGGAAAGAACAGAGGCTATGAAAAACCCATAGCCTGAGAGCGATGCAAGTGTGTGTGTGTGCGTGTGTGTGTGTGTGCGTGTGTGTGTGTAGTTTCCCTCTCAGGCTTGTACGTCCCCATTTAAACTGCTCCTTTGAGATGGGGTGAGAAGGAAACACATATGCCAAAGTCATAATCAGAATTATGAAGAATCGTAAAACGTTACAGATTGTTCTGGATCGCATATTTGCTCGGCTCGCTGCTTTAAGCCACATCAGCGTCTGGGAGGTTTGGCAGCTGTTACCAAAGCACAGAGGGAACCACTGACCTGAGTTTGATCAAATACTTTGTGTCCTAGAATAAATGTTGCTGTGCTAAGAGGATAAAGACAAATCCAAATAAATGTCAAATCATTTGGTTCCAATTAAAATTGAACTCAAAGACGATCGCTCACTAAGTTGTTCATCCTTAATAGTATGGTATAATGCTACTCAACATTGTTACAGTTATGACAAATAAGTTGATTATCCAGTGTTTTGGTTTTTTTTACACTGGAAATCCTAGCCCGCAGCGGCCTGGGCCACCCTCCATGTTTCCTGACAATGGAGAAAGACCATTCAGTAAATCACAGAGGAGCACAGGCTGTCTGAACACACACCAGAGGAAAACACTTTGTTCGGTTCTGAACAGACAGGCACAGAGACTGAGAGAGACAGTTCAGGCACAAGTGAGGGGAGAGGGAGCTCACGTGGCTCATTCAGTGAGGCAAGAAGAGAGGGAAGGCTGTGGAAAAAAGAGTGGAAAGATTGTCATGTTTGCCGTCTATGAGAGCAGGGGAGTCTTTACAGAAATAATATGAAAAGAACAAAATAAACTCGATTATATTTCTCCAAAACAATCCAAAACAAGGGTAGATATTAAACTCAAAACTGTCAAATGTTGTGTTTCCTCGTTTATTTTCAAACTGGGAACGAGGAAACAGAACCGAACAGGTCAAAAACAGTCAGAAACAGAGAGAAGACTGACTTGACAGGGAGGGTTTGCACAGTTGGTGACCAGATGTTAGACCGGTCCATCATCCTATCGCTCTGAAAGACTGTGGGATGTGCCGGAGGAGGGAAAACATGTGAGCGACAGCAGCGGTGCTTTGTGTGCAGCATCAGCAGTTTTACAACCACAGGGTTTCTGCTGGGTCTTAAAAGTCTTCAAAGCTACGACAGTTGAATCAACTGTAGGCCATAGGGTTAGGGTTAAGGTTAAGGCTAGGGTTAGGGTTGAGGGTTAGGCCTGACCCTGACGTTAAAAATATCACGTACAAATACATTCAAGTAGGACTTACTTAGTTCAATTAACACTATTACACACAATTTAACAAAAATAAACCTTTTAACGGTGTTCATAGTTTTGAAGGTCTATCTTTCTTCTAGATTTTTCTCAATGATACAAATATTTTCACGTACTACAAACATGACCAACGTAGTACTGATAACTACACTTGACTTGGCTGTGGGAAAGACTGAACCTCATGCTCATGTGGTTTGTAAGATAACGTGGGATTTCAAGTGTTAATCTCTAGAGAAGGGAGTACTTCTTCCAAGGCTCAAGCCCAATCTCACCATGTTCAAGAAACAAAAATAAATCAATAAACCATCGATCCGCTTTTAAGTAGAATGGGTTCTTTCTTGGGTCATGGCCCAACATCTTCACAAGATTTCATGGAAATACGTTTATTATTTTTGGGTAATCCTGCTACAAACAAATGGCATTGTAAACATCCATTATTACGGATTGGATGCTGACTTTAATCTTATGATGGAACATAGCATGGTAAATATAGTATACAATTAGGCCATATCATAAAAGAAATAAACCTGGTATTCCAGAATAGTTTTTACCACTCGGCTACCTGATAATTCAAAGCATCACTTTGCTGTTGTCCCATCATGCACACAATAGAGTCATGACATGATGGAAGCTGCTGCAGATTTAAAATATACCTCTTGCAAAGGTTATATTTTTAAAATCCAAAATGCAGATAAGACAATGACTGGTTGGTGCAGCGAAGTGTGATTAATGTGAAATGACGTGCTTACTGACTCTCTTGTAGGTACACAGGCAAACACAAAGTCCAAAATACTCAAATGGACAACGAACTAAGTTGAAGACACGATGAATCGCCAGGGAGTTGGGACAAAAAGTGCAAGGTCAAACAAAGGAGATGAACAGAGCAGACAAACTGATGAAGAGGAGTGGTGAGCAGAGACGAAATACACAAGGGAGGCCGGAGTAATCAGACACAAGTGAAATACTTGGGCTGGGACGAGGACTAAGCCACGAAAGAAAAACGCCTACTCCTACTCGCACTACGTACTATATCAAGAATTAGAGCAAAAAGTATTCCTGCAACTACGAGTCTTGGAAGAATAATGCTGCACATAAAAAGAACATATTATGGTCTTTTGCTCAGGATAAAATACCACGCAGACCTATTCTTCTTCCTCTAATTGTCTCCAGAGAGAACAGGGAACTACTCCCCCATGCTTCTATAATGCCTCTAACTCAGCATGGATTCTGTAAGAGCACCCCAGGCCTATATTTATCTACATACAGATATAAAGAGTGTCTAGTGCAGTTGTACGTCTAGTGCAGTTGACTTGCCCGTTTATTGATAGCATCTTTAAGAAAACCATGCAACTAAAGGAAAGACCATGCAATATGAAACAATGAAACAAGCTAAGTGCCTTTTTACTTCGTGGTGACAGCACTATTACCTAAAAATAATTTAAATAAAAAGAGCTGAGAACCATTATACCTAGGTTTTTAACAATATTCAATGCTATTATTTATTTACTTAATCTACATTGCTACTGCATCGTCGCCATTTCCTTTTTCAGCTCGACTTTTTGTTCTGACTGAGAAGCTTTAAAATATCTCATGTTTGTCTGATGCATGCCATCCAAGGTAAAATAACAACTTAGCGCCAGGAAAGCTAATGTTAATTTTTTTGGGGAAAACACACAGTTTATCCCTTTAGGAGAAAGAAAATCTATTGGATCTTATCAGTGGGTAGTTGTGAGAGGCAGAGATAAGGGAGCCGGAGGGAGAGGAGTTGGCTGCAGATACTAGACAGGAGACAGTGCACGCTGCATGGGCCATTGAGCAATGGAGGGGGGGGTGTATTTTTTGGAAGGAATTGTTGGACCCTATATGCACATGGGAATACGACTGTGGGTATGTGCCTGGTTGTGCGTCTTTGAATGTTACACTGGGAGAATGAGCCTGATCCCATGTGTTAGTGTGTGTGTAAGTGTGTGTGGACACTGTGTGTCTGGGTGTGAAAACCCATTCCTCTGCTGATGCGTCTCGGTTCCATTTGCAGACGGCGGACCAGTGAGTGAAACCCCATTATCAGGCTGAAGCAGGGCCTTCTCACTCCAGACTGCTGAACCATAATGAGCTCCTCACAGCAGCCAACTTGTCTGCCCAAATAAATCACTTTCTCCTCCATGTGCACACCATACACACACACACACACACACACACACACACACACACACACACACACACACACACACACACACACACACACACACACACACACACCAGACACACACACACACTCACAAACACACACATGCACACAGATCTCCATTAGACCTGCTCTGGATGCACATATCTAACTCTATGAAACCCTGACACTCCAGTCCAGTGACTACAAAGGACACCAAGGTGAGGGTTTTCTTATCTTACATCAACACACAGGGATCAACCTCTTTCCAGATTCTATGTAAGAATCATGTCTGTTTTCTGATGCAATGTCTGCAGTAAAAAGTACAAAAATGACAGTTCAATTCTAATATTCCCCTTACATTCAATCAAGCTGCACGATACTCTTCACATTAAATATTAAGATCCATGAATTACTCCCTGGGAAATGTTAAAAATGTTCTTTTTAAAAGCCCAATTTTATAATGTTAAAAAAAGCTTATCAGAATCTGCACTAAAATGTATTGAGTTCTTCCATGACCTATATACCACACTTTTCCACAAAGTTTAGTGGTAATCCATTCAGTTGTTTTTGTGTGATCCAGCTCACCAAACAATCAACCAACAAACAGACATTCGAAATAAAGAATGTTGGAGGTAGCTTCTAAAATTATCAAAAGTCAAATCTACACCTCAAACAGTTTAAACAAGAATTCAACATTTGTAACCTCGATGAAAGTCAACTTCAAGCAGTACTGTCATAATAGATTGGTTTCAGCTATAGTTTCACTTTTAACCTTGGATGATACATTGTTTCATGTCGAACCTCCTCAAAAAGTTTTCAAATTTAATATAACAATTTACCAACCAAAAGTTTCTTATTCTCTCCTCAGAAATCATCTTTAAATGTGTCTGTCAATTCTGTGTTTTTGGAAAAGACAGAATTGAGCGGGGATCTCCAGAGACCTCACAGGGAAACATGCTGATGAGTGTCGATGCACTGAAAAGGATTCTCTCTGAGAACGTGTCAAATATAAGTTAAAGACCACAAGTTCAGTGTTGTATCTCGCAGCAAGAGCAAATGCCTCCGTAACACGTGTGAATCAACCGGCTGTCTGTTACGACCTTTGATGTACGGCCAAGTTGATGATGGGTGGGATTTCAAAGATCTTACAGCTCAATCCAAAATATTCTGAATCCTGCAAAAGTGTGTGATATATGTGTTTCTATGTTTGAAATTACATCAAAAAAGCGTAGACGTTCTCAGTAGGTTTTTGGATAACAGCCTTAAGCTTTCCATTCTGCCTCCCACTTGGCTGAAACAGGAGCATCAGCTGTAGAGTCCATTTGCCAAGGTTCTCTGATGTCACCCAACAGTAAAGAGATCTGCTACATCCCTCACTGACCCATCACGGACATCCACATCCAAGTAGTTTGAAATATGTGGAGCTGCGTGCCTGTACTACAGAGTCACATTAAAAAAACTCAACTTTCACTGGACAAGATTCCAATAACAAAACATCAGACAGCATGAAGACACCCTTGGGTTCTTGCTGTATCACCAGACCATCTGATTATGTTATTTGCCAATACACACCATTGCAGGTTTTCCCATTATGTGAAGAGCAGACCCAGTCGTGGCACTCGCAGCGGGGCCCGTAGAACTTCCCTGGTTCGGTGGCCGTGCAGACGCAGACTCCACAGTCACACTTGCCCCTCCCACTGCATATCTTGCCATCTGGTGTGCGGCAGCGGCGCAGGGAAGAGTCGCTGGACAGCCGACACACGCCACCCGCTTGGCTGGGGAAGAAGATAAATGGAAAAGGTCAATCTTGTGAGGTCAAGGGTCAAGTGTGATACCACCTGTGACTGTTTGAAATACAGGACAAAACATCCGGGCGGGGGTACTTTAAAATACCTTTGCTCGGGTGTGGCAGCGACATCTTCCTTTATACATCAGAAACAGTCAATTCAAGATGTTCCCTATGTGTAGCATTGATAATATTCAACAAATCCTTTTCCAATGAACATTTAGAAGATGTTTGTTATGTTAATGTTTCATCTTTATTCACATACATAAATAAGCATTGTATAGTCATATTTTACTATCTGCATCTTTTATCCTGAGCCATTTAATTTGAATCCTAGGTTGTTTGTCCTTTTTTTTAGTTTGCGACCCATTTGACTGATTCAGACCTTCGTTCAAAACTACATAAAGTTGTGGAATAGTCAAAGTTTGGGAAAATATCTTTGTTTGCGCAAAAAAAAAGTATTTCTAAAATTTTAGAGGAAACTCCTAATTACATCAGCCACAACAATCTTAATGAAGGTTTGTAATAAGCTGCTTGTGCAGATGACTTATAGATTTACCAGAGGACAGTCTTGTTTGGGGCCACATCAAGAAAAAGAACAGATGCTTCGGAAACACACACATGCAAGAAATAATGTGGACGATAAGGTTAATAAACCATTCAGGGGATCACACCTCAGCAGATATGTTACTGAGCTTCGTCTTTCTTCCAGTGGCTCCCTCAGTGAGGTTTGTTTCATTTGGAAGCCGTCTAACATTCTTTTTCTTTCCCTGCCCCTCTCTTGATGTTGGCCAGCTGTCCACTTTGGGAACAGTAGACACGTTTCAAATAATCTGCAGAGTTCCTGACACGCCCAATAAAATCAAATACAGATTGTGAGTGTGTGTGAGTGTGTGCGTGTGTGTGTGTTCCATGTGTTCCATGTGTTTTTCACCCACCATAGCTTGTTTAGTCTTGACTTCTTTAAGCATCACAATGAATTTGGAATACATCTGTTGATCCGTCTGAGCCCTCCTCCTTTACCAAGACCAGATGACTTTCTACCATCCACTTTTTTTTACCAGTGTTTTGTCCTGCTCCATTCTCAGCTGATCTTCATTAGTATTGTTGCGTCAGCTTGAACCGCTGCTGCCGAGGGTGTTTGGGCTACAGGAGGTTTCGGCCTTGGCAACACAGGACCTGCTCATGATGGGAAATGCAATCCAGAGGATGGTCAGGAGAACAATGATAATGTGATTATCTTCCCATGTCTGGCTTCACTGTCTCGCTGCCCAAACCTGGAAGCAGGGAGTCTGACATACGAACTTCCTCTAAAGTGGAAACTTTGAATTTCATCAGATTTTGGCAAAGAAAGTGGGGCATGTTAACTGCTGACGGCCTGATTGATCACTGATGCTGACTGCACCAGAAGGCACAGGTGTTCAGGACCGAGGAGACACCTGCTCGGCCATCTCTTTTTTACAATTTGTTTCAAATTAGACTGATGGCTACACCACAACCGCGTATCTTGAGCGAGTGCATGCCAGTCTCCTTTTTTATATTGCAACGCTGTTTTTTGTTTGTATATATTTCATGGTTGTCGATCCCCCATGAGTCTGTCTGTATGACAAGGCTTATACAAAGAAGTAATTTGAGTCCACTCTTGAGATTATCTTGAATTGACACAACTTTGTTGATCGCACCGACCTTGGTAAGTCTGTAAACGACCAGTCTGTGCTCCCTGTTAGTTTACCTGACACCTTATTGTTATTATACTACGTTATTATTTGACCTCACTTAGTCAAAGGTATTTAACTGGTGTCATATCCGACAAACATTTATAATTAGCCTCATCGTTAATTCAATATATTTAACTTGCATTGTTGTTAGATTATATAGTTTTTCACCTCTGCAGCATTTAGAAAACATGGTCAGTTGCAGTGTTGAAATCACTTTTGATCAATGTTATTAGTGGTTGAAACTGAACTATAAACAATAAAAACTCAAATCAGTATAGGCAAAATTTGGAAAACAACCACAACCTGCAAGCTGAGGTGCTGGAAGGCCTGTGTCTGACCCACTGTGACCTCACAGGCTTCACTGAGCACCTGTCAACTTATATTAGTAATCTAACTAATATCCCGATGCATTGAAAATAATCCCTTTATGAAAGTGATAACATTTTTGGGATCTGACCACTGATCTAGATCAATACCAAAATTGAATGGGTTCTTTTCTGATCCATATACAACATACTTCAATGAACACGTTTGATGAACACATAACCTTCTTGGCATGGGTCATGACGTTTTCAGTGTGGACCTGTGGGTGACACACTTAGTTTACTTTCATATTATATTGAAAGTGACTATCGAAACCCATAAATCATACGAAATGGCTGTCTCTGTGGATGTTGTGTGGGATGCACTTTGTAAAACATGCATATTTCATAGCCCTCGCCTGTGCTTAGGTTAGGAAGCGTAACCTTCATTACTGACTGCTTTACACTTATTTATTCACCCTGCCAACTTGGTATGATGAAATACACGGTAAACAAACAACCGAACGATTATTTTGATGCGTGTAAGAGAAACCGAGAAATACAGTGTAATCGCAGCGATTCCCAGGAGCTGTTGCTTTCTGTAGTAAACCATGTGTGGGTTTGCTGCTGCTGTAGCTGCACTGCACAGTGGGAGATACACAATATGATCACTGCACAGGCACGATGCACGTGCTTGGAGTAAACAGCCGCTCTGCAGCTGAGTTACGTTCAAATCACGTGGCAACTTTCACAGTTCTGCTGTTGGGGCTCAACTTTTAAAAGACCCATAAACAGAAACTGATCTTGAACACTCATAGTTTAACCAAAATCAGTTACTTCAGTGACGTCATAGATATCAAAGGTATTCTTATTAATTACAAATTTGGTTTAAAAAGAAAAGCGACAAGTACTCAGGTAACATAAGAACAGTCACAGTACGGAGTCAAAAGGCATCGGGTATACAGGATGTGAGTATAAATCATATTGATTTTGGAAAAGCAGAAAAATAAACTAATTGGCCTTTTGTATCTTGTATCTCCTTGTTTAATTTGTTGTGGCTACAAGTAATTGCTTATAAAAGCTTTGAAAAACAAGTCCTCGTCCAGCCCAGATGTCACTGAAGCTTCTCTTGCACCAAACTCATGACCATGAAGTCTCCAGTCATGTGTATCAAAAAGAAAATAAATGAATATCCTTAAGTTTCAAAAAGTGCCATGCATAATTAGATAACACATTTATAAAAAGAACTTTACCCCGTGACTTGGTATACAGAATAATATTTTTTGCCAAATAAAAGCATAAAGAATCTGCACAAAAAAGGTAAGTTCCAATGTACAGGCACTCCGGAACTTTTTCATATTACGTACTCCAAATGTCTTTGTCAGCAAAACTCTGCACCTACCCTCTTCCTCCGTGCTATCCAGACGAGCCCAAAAATAAATAAGAACAAACAAAGCTGTGCAGAAACTCACCTCACTGATTGCAACAAAGTGTCCTCCACGGCAGAGAGCAGAATCAGCAACACCGGCACCAACATGGACTGCACCAAAACCTCAGTGTGCATGTTTAAATCCCACAGAAACCTGAAGTAAAGTAGCTTGAAGGAATTTCCCCAGGCTCTCTCTCCTTAAACACAGGACAGGAAGAGAGAGTGAGGGGGGAAAAGAAAAGGAGAGAAGGAGAGTAAGAGCGGCAGGCTGGCCTGAACTGGCTCAATCCCTTCAGAGGCCAACAGTCGCTTTCCATACAAGTGCCTTTGATTAGTCTTGACTCTCAGACCCAGTCCTGGGCAGGAGCTGGAGCGAGGAAAACTGCCAAAATAAAAAGTTAAGTCACCAGTTTGAGATGTAATTAGAAGCAGACTCTTTTTTTTTCATACTTTTTCCTTTTCATTTTCCAGATGATCTCTTTATGGGTCTGTATATGTTTTTCTATGTATTTGTCTTGAGCTGTAATATATAAGAACATTAATAAATCCCTACCCCTAATGTGTATTTGCCCCAGAATACGTCTTGACACGTCATGAAAGGAAAAGCAGATGTGGGAAAATGGTGTCTGTTTCCCATTTAGCTAGGATGAGTTCAGGATCCTATATATTGTATTGTGCGTGGTAGCTTCCTGGATCAGTCTGTCACTGTCAGGCATGTTGCTGCACTTTAATGGACATTTAATTATTAGTCTTTTCTCTGGCATGTCAAAATATGTGCTGTAAAAAAAGCTTATAAGTCACATCAAAAAAGAATGAAGAATCAAGTGTGCTTGAAACAATATTGCAAGATACATAATAGACATTTTGACTCTGATTTGCAAAAATTTATTTTCAATTATCTGAATATACTGTATGTCATATTCTGACAAAATAATACAATGTGTTGGATGTGTTAACTGAACATGATCCAAGATTCCTAATAAAAGATTCAAATTTAGTTACATGATGCAACAAAACCTTTTATACAGAGGAGGTCTCAATATACTCCTCACAAAAACAAAAGTTTATCAATAGAGAACATTTTAAGCCCAACTATTTCAGTTAAAAATAAAAAAACAAACATTTATTTTTATCTTGCGGTAAAAACATCCCAGTTTTCAACTACAACCTCACTCTTGTATATTGACCATGCATGTTCCAATCACCCAAAGTTTAACCTAGTCATTTTTAAGTAATCAAGGTATTAGTATGTTTGCATTTCTAATACATTCTACATTATTGATTCATTGAAATTTACCGGGCCAATAACATGCAGAACCAACCATGTTTGGCCTAAATGCCTGTGTACAGAGAGCTATCTGCACATTTTGTGCTCTTGCAGCATCTGAATTTCCAATTTCAGGCCCAGGCCAAGGAAAGGACGAGCCGTTCAGCTGCTGATGTGGAACTTACATCTTTAACTCTCACAGAGGCTCTTCACTGAGTAGACCTAACAGCTCTGCAGCATCTTCAACCATTACTACCAGATTCTAATGACATGCAAGTGTTAATGGCATGTTTTTTTTTAAAGATAAATGATTACACAATTGGCAATGTAACAAAACCTCCAGACAGCTACTGCCTCCAAGCACCAGTTTGTAAATTTGTAACAGTGGAGGGACCAAGGGTTTTAAGGTGCTAAAAAAAATAAAATGTATTTATTCAAGACTTATGGGAAATGTTTGCCTGGTTAGGTTATACAGACCACAAGATTATAAAGTACCCCCAGGTGCTAATAGTTATTAGTATTTATTTATTGTATAAAAAGGTCTTCCCTTTTTAAATTCCGGTATTGTATGCCGCAATGATGTTGTTTGTTTGTTTGTTATTTTCTGAGTTCTTAAGTAAATATTGTTGATCATTAAAGATTTTAATCTGACATGTACAAGTTCTTTATTCAATTGTTTGCTGTGTACGTGTAGTTGTTGTGAAGTGATGAGTGAAATCCACAAAGCACATTCAGAAAAATCTGCTACTAATCATTTTTTGACATATTTACAGATTTGGTGTAACCTTGAAAAGTTGAGTGAGTCACACAGGACAGTGTTAGAATATTTTTTAGTGAATATTAATACACCATAATATAAATAAAGACAGCCATCTTTATGGTTACTGTTGTAAACAATCAAAACAACAGGGAACAGAAAGTGGTGATGCAGCAATTTGGGGGACCTTTAGCTGTCGCCATGGAGACGGCTGCGCGCCTCCGCTGCACGCGCTGGTGCTGTGGATGTGATTTTCAGTGTGCGCGCTCCCGCTCCCTGCTCCCACCACGTCCAAGCACACCCGGAAAACAGCTGATGTCATGGACAGCACGAGACGCGGCGGATAAGGGAAATCCTCCTGTCGTAAGTGACTCAGCGGGTCGTCTTCCCCCGTGTGCGTGAGTGTGAGTGTGCGCGTGTTTGTGTGTGCGCGTGTGGACCGATCATCCAGCTGTTGTGATGAGGATGCGGCCGATGCTCGGTGCAGCTGCGCGCTAGCATGTTGCTCCTCCAGGAAGTGAGGACGGTGTCCTCCTCGGGACTAGGCCGTGGGGACACCTCGTCGTGTGTCCGCCACACAATCACACGGACAGGTCGTCACCGAGCGCGCACCGGCTCCGCTCAGCATCCCCGCCGCCGCGCCGTGTCCTCTACGTCCCGCGTTTAGCTCCGTTTTAGCCGATTAGCCTTCGCTCTCGTTTCCATAGTAACCTTGGCTCCATCTATGTCAGTCGTTCAGCTCCCTCCACCCACCCCCACCGCCATGATGTGTCGTAAACGGGTTTGCTCTGTGTCATCGAAGCGCTTTGGGGATTTGACAGGTGCTCAGTGAAGCCTGTGAGGTCACAGTGGGTCAGACACAGGCCCTCCATCACCTCAGCTCCTGCAGGTTGTGTTTGTTTGTCACCAATTTTTGCCAATATTGATTTGTACATTGTAAGTTCAGTGTCAACCGCTAAAAACATTGATCAAATGGGATTTCAACACTGCAACTCACAATGTTTTCTAAATGCTGCAGAGATGAAAACATAGAATCTAACAACATTGCAAGTTAAATATATTGAATTAACGATACGCTAATTATGAACGTTTGTCGGATATGACACCTGTAAATGGAGGATGCTGTGACAAAGAGAGGTCGACACACTGCAGATTCGTAAAACACAAGATGCACGAGCTGCAAAATGTCACAAAACACGCAAATACAGCAATATGCCGCAATTAAGGAGAACGACACCGGAAATGTTTCCGGGGGACCCGAGAAAGTGTTGAACCTGGATGTAGCTCAATGCTTTTTAAAGTTATCGAAGTTTGCTTCTCATCAGTGGTGTTGGGAGATTTGCTTGTGTGGTGAATTTTTGCAGTACATGTGTAATCAAGTTGAGGGAGTTGTTCTTTTTCTGATTACATGTGTTTTCTTAGTTTGCAGTGCGTTGAACTCTCTCTGCCACCGTAGGATGAAATGTGAGGTGGGTGGCTCAGAGATTTAGATTTATTTCTAACTAGTCAGGATTTAATGACACTGACCGAAAATATCACAAAAGTATTTTTACTACGAAAGATGATAAATTTATAACATTTATATTACATATTTATTACTTGACTCTGCTTTATTCCTCACCTCAGTGGCACATTTAAGTTTTTTTTACATCGTCCCCAAACTACAGAGGGGCGCTACCTGCAGCACCAGAGTTTATATTTACCTTGGAAATGTCTTGACACTTTTCGTAAACTGAAGCAAAGTGCACATATGAAACCAGTTTGTGTCGATTCCCTGAATCTAACTCTCGGCTGTGGTGGAGAACTGTAGAATAGAACTGTATAACTGTGCTGCCCACATCCAACAAATACTCCAGGTTACAATTAATCTGCCCAGTGATCACGTCTTGCCTATGAGGAACATGTCCTTTTTCCAAATGGGAAAGTAATTATGGTCTTCGCCACCTATACACCCACATAATAGCACTTAGATCCTGTAATTTTGTTTTCACTCTTCCTCGCGTCTCCATCTCCATATGTTAAGTGTAGCAATTACACAGGGAAATTGCTTCTAACTACATGGGTTCTTATAGGATGGACAGTTTCTTTTCTTGTCTTCTCTCAATGTACTGGGACTGTCAGTCAATTCAAAACTTTTAAAAGTTCAGATAAAATTAATATTCATGTAACTTACTTTGTTTTAACAAATGTTAGTGATTGGTACAGCCGGCGTTGTCATCTCTTCATTGTTCCTCCCACAACAGCCAGAAACTTATTTTATGATCTCATTTATCGTGTTTATTCATTTCATTCGGGAACTTTCCATTGCAACTGTGAACACCCTGGATGTCTCACACAAACTCAAAATCAAATCACAAGCTTTTCACATTTGTTTTGGTGTTTGTGTTGATGTGACAACAATGTCCTGAGACATCTACAAATTAAATTGATGAAACAGTGATGAAATACATTTGGTAAGATGTCGTAGTAGTTTCAATAGAGTAATTTACTCTCATTTTGGAAAGGTGGCATCAGTGATCTCAGATATAACTTTGACAAATTTAGCCAGAACTATAAGTGTGGCTAAATACCCCTGAAGGTAACAGAGCACCTGCATGTATGCGTTGTAATAACACTTGTCATTTGGCGATCCTGATACTGCGTGATCACAATTCCCCACACGGAACATGGCTGGCTATTGTATTACATCTCACTCATGCTGTCCATGCAATAGTATTTGGAAGTAAATGGGATTCAAATTCCACAATCGTATGAAAACTAGGTTCGCTAATTTACCTTGCCTCGCATCTCCAGACCAATCCTGTCGTTCGATAACAGTCAGAAGCTGTATTTGCATTACTGTGGGTTAAATTAAATCTATGCTTGAATGTGAATGGATTTGGATTGATTGGCAATGAATGACATCCCCCTATTTAAAGTGAATGAGCAGTATATCCTCTGAAGGCCCCAACATGTGAGTGCTCCATGTGAAGTTGTTATGTTTTTAATGTAAGTTGTTTTGACCAAACTACATAGTGACTGTGTGTTGCACCATCACAGCACCACAGTGAATATGTTCTCTTACCTCTGTTTACTGCTCTTATGACTGCTACCGTTCACTGACTGCTGCCACAGGACCTCCAGGCCTTTAGGACATTCTCCTTTTTGCATCTCTAGTCTCTCCCCCTCTCCCTCCCCCCCCCACTCTCTCTCTCTCCGGCTGGTCCCCCCCCCACCCGTCTGTGACCTGGGGATGAACGCACCAATGAGGAGCCTCACAGTGAGTCGCCTGGCCCTGCTCCACCCTCCATCTTCTTCCACCACAAACACCTCAGTCACTCGCTCACTCACAGAGTGTGTTGCATATATGCCTTGATGTCAGACGTGGTGGGCATTCCTGTCTCTATGAGCGTACTGTAGATGTTGGTAGTGTACTGTACACCACATGAGCCATAATGTTGACTAACTGTTGTGTGTCATTCACAGGGTATGCCTGATCGCATGTTATGTGCAGTGCTGGAGCAATTTCAGCTTTACTTTACCCTTTGGTATGTGCGCTTTGTCTCCATTCAGAGTGTCATTTCTTCTTGTGATCTTAATTTGAAACGGCCTGTACACGTTTATTTTTCTCTGCATACACACACTCACACAGACACACACACACACACACAAACAGTGGGGCATTCACAGGCTCACACTAACTGTAGGTTATACAGCTTAATGCGCTGGTGCTGTTGTGCTCAGTACGATGCAGATTGTGTGCGATCTTTTCCGATGGTAAGTCACTGGAGCTGTTCCAATGTGAATACGCTTGTCCTGTGTTCCATGTGTGCTACGTTGTGTATCACGGTGGCCATTCAACGACGCAACACATGTTTGGTTTTCAAGCACACACCTCTGTTCTGGCAATTCAAGTCAGGGTAGTTTACTTTGCACATCATCACAGTGTGCTCAAGATTAATGCTTCACTTGAATCCCATCCAGAAGCCACTATTTATACACAGCTCAATACATATTTGCATACTTTTTACTAGTTATTCATTTTTAAGATGAAAGTCACTTAGTGGTAATGTGGCTGTATGCGTCAACTCAATTGCTTCACCGCCGAGCTCCATTAAGATTATATAAAATTTATATAATTAGTTTACGGTCCACCTGATTGGACGAAAGCGGTACTGCCACTGCCCAGACTTGGATGCAGCCAGTGTTCCCCCGTTCCTCATTTATCCTTGGTCACTGTGTGGTCCGCCTCCCTCTCTCTGTCAGATCCACTCTCTGTATAGCACGGCCAGCCCAAGCATGCTGAAGAGGAAACAGAGCTCACGGGTCGAGTGCCCGCCCATCACCGACTTTGGGCCGGACGAGACCTTGGCAGACAGCGCTGACATCTTCTGGATCAACAAAGCAGTAAGTGTACTTACTGTGTATTTGTTTCCCTTAAATCCTGTGCTGTCACCTCTTGTCAATTCATGCCAGATATTTTAAAACTTTTTAAAGTCACATCTACTATTGTCTTTCGAGTAAAATTGTGTTTCAAAGATAGACCAAGAACATCCTGAATGTTTGACAGCCATGAATACAGCCAAACATTCAGCTGGAATGTGTTCCCCTTCCTGCAGTGGGTGCACAGCCTTCTCCGAGCTTGTGCCATCATCAGTGTCATCTCAGTGTGTATGAACACCCCCAAGACGTTCGAGCATTACCCTCCACTGCAGTATGTGACGTTCACGCTGGACACGCTGCTCATGTTCCTCTACACGGCTGAGATGATCGCCAAGATGCACATCAGAGGAATCATCAAGGTAGCTACTCGCATAATCACGCAATGCACATTACAAAACACAGATTCACATTGTTTGTCAACTAGGCAAGTGGCACTTACACATATATACAGTGTTTCTGAAGGCTCGTAAAATGTCCAAAAAAGTCTCAAATTCAATAATCTAAACAACTATAATAAGTGACTGAGTTGGTGTTACAGAAGACACATTTCTAAAGCCATTTTCAGGCATGACCTCTGTAGGAACCTCAGAGAATTGGCTCTGGACAAATCCTCCAGAGGTTGCCCTTCACACATGACTCGCTAACAACAGCAACAAATCCTCCGGACCTAATAGGACCCAACATATGAATTATGCTGCGGAGATCACGTGTTTTTGTTTATAGCATATCAACACCAGCATCTGCCTTATCACCAAATGCTCTTTCAGGGGATTTCTACACATGCACGTTTTCATCCTGAGATGTTTGTATAATCTTTTTGAATTGAAACATATGTTGCTCGTTACAAACTTCCTCAACAACCCTCTTGCCAGCGTTTAATCCTGAGGAGGATCTCCTGCGTTGTTCTCACATCGGCTCATCCGGAATTTATCGGACATTTGCGTTCAGAGGAAGCCTACTGTTCAATGCATGCCTGAAAGCAGCTTAAGTTGTTTCATGAATTTCATGTAAATAGTTTAAGCTGTTAATGTTTTCAATTTAGTTCTAAGTGTGCTGTTTTCCATCATATTGTATTGTCTGTGACTCAAAGAACATGGTAAATATAACTATTTTAGCCTAAGTTGTCAGTGCCAAAATGGGATGGGCCACTGTTACGGCTTTCACACAAAACCTATTCATAAAACACCATTAAAGTTTATGTGCATATCAACTGAAGACAATAAAGGTAAACCACAGGAGAGCTAATTTCCCGTTTCAGCATAACCGCGCGTAGCAAGTGGTTGAAAAGAAGACCCAGGGTTCAGTGTGAAAGAAGAGTTCATATTGACATAATATTCAGAAGTGCGCCCTTTGGGTTCCACTTGAGATTTTGTTGACTCTTTCAATTCAACGTCAGTGGTTTGTATTGAGCCTCACATTCTGATGAAAAG
Source organism: Pseudopleuronectes americanus (assembly GCA_038501795.1). Taxonomy (NCBI): domain Eukaryota; kingdom Metazoa; phylum Chordata; class Actinopteri; order Pleuronectiformes; family Pleuronectidae; genus Pseudopleuronectes; species Pseudopleuronectes americanus. The sequence goes on from CM076727.1 coordinate 5,869,511, forward strand.
AACATAATTCCGATCGGAGGTAGACGGATAAGGTTCTGTAGATGCATCCAAGAACAGACAGCTGGCTGATGAAAGGCCTATAATTACTGACATAAAAAAGTGTGGACAGCTTAATTGGCAAATCAAGGATAACAAGCAGGGAGGCACTAGAGGACACAGAATTAGAATCAACAGTGCAAGGGGAAAAAAGCATCAATACTGGAACATTTAAATCTTCATTCTCTTATCGTTATGTTCAGTATTTGAAGGCATATAATACCCGTCTTTGCTAAATCAGAAAGTACTTTTCTCTCATTTTTCATCTAAGTCAGCTAAAATTCATCTTCACTAAAAGACCGAAATATGACAGATCTATAGGTTTCACATAATTCGTATATAAAAGTGTGCCACAGTGGATATATTTACCATGTGTGTAACTATGATTGACAGTTGAAAGTTATATTATGTGCCGCGTTGTTTTTAGTGCCCGCGCAAAACAAAAGATCCACACGGTTTGGTGAAGTAATTGCACGCCTTTGTTCTTGTCAGTGTGTAATCAAACATGGTCCTTATCTGTTGAGTGTTTTGGAACACACACACTCCTATTTGCAGCTTTTCTTCCTGTGGAAGACTGACCCCCTAAGAGGCTCTTACAGACTCTCTCGCTCTATGTGGTAATTAAGTCTTGGAGTTTTAAAGCTGCTCTTTCAAACGGACGCAGCGATTTTGGGTTCTGTTTGTTGTTTTTCATAAATATATTGGTGCCTGATTACTGTCTCCATATGAAAGCTTCAGAATCAGGGTTTATTGCCAAGTAGGTTTATAAATATAAGGAATTTGTGATGTGTGTGTTTGTCAGTATAAATATAAAATAGTGAACAAAATTTAATATAACAATATTCTGAGCGTGCAGGGAAGGAATACGTTGTAAATGAACACTAGGAAATGGAAGTACAGTCAGTCCGTTATTGGGCACGGGAAGTTAAAGTGTCACATTCACAGGCCAAGACATCGGTGCAGTCCACTGATAGGGTCCCGGGCCTTATTGACCCCAGTGGGTCCTACCTGCACGCCTCAGAGTCCTGGAGATATATGTCCTGTAGAGAAGGCAGGTTGCAGCTGATGGAGGAGGTGAAGATGGATCCTATGATGGCAGTGGAGAAGTTCACCATCATCTGCTTCTGCAGGTTGAACTTCTTCAACTGTGGCAGGAAGTGCAACCTCTTCTGGGCTGTTTTGGTGATTTGTTTGTTTGTTTGTTTGTCAGCAAGATCACACATAATCCAGTGGAGGTATTTTGACAATCATGGTAGAAGGATATTAAGTGTCCTAGTGCTCATATTCGTTTTCTCCTTCATGTTCATATTTTCCGAGTCTTACCTCTGTTCTTCTCACTCTTGGTGTCCCTCTTCTCTTCCTCTCCACAGGGGGACAACTCCTACGTTAAAGATCGCTGGTGTATGTTTGATGGATTCATGGTGTTTTTCATCTGGGTGTCCCTGGTGCTGCAGGTATAATGCAACATTTACCAATTCCAGTATTATTATTATCATAGTTAGTTTGTTTTAGAATTTTTTCCCCTGCACTGTCTTTTACTGCCCAACAATCCATTTTCCTTTGTTTCAGATGTTTGAAATAGCCGATCTTGTGGATCAGATGTCTCCATGGGGAATGTTGAGAATCCCCAGAGCGCTCATCATGATCCGGGCCTTCAGGATCTATTTCCGCTTTGAACTTCCTCGCTCCCGCATCACAAACATTCTGAAGTACGATAATATCATCAGCACTTATCTTACTATAAAGTGTCCACATTTCACAGATAGTTGTACGTGTATAAATCTGACCCTGACATGTGTAGTTCGTCACTCTTCTTCTTTGCAGGCGATCCGGGGAACAGATCTGGAGTGTATCGATCTTCCTGCTGTTTTTTCTTCTGCTCTATGGAATTCTGGGTGTTCAGATGTTTGGAACGTTCAACCATCACTGTGTTACAAACGATACACAGAAAAAGTAAAAAAAAACCTGTTTGAATGTGATAACCTGCAAAACAGCCTAATGGAGGCCATCTTTCCTAATTTGAATGCATTGTAACTTAGTAAAGCAATAATGAATACTATTAAGAAGAATGCAGAAAGTAGAAGGCGACCCTGGCTCAAGAGGTACAGAGGTTTGATTCATGGCTTCTCCAGTCTGCATGCTTGAGTGCCCTTGGGCAAGACACTCAACCCCAGTAGTTGCCAGTGTATGATTGGTGCGCAGTAGAAAAAGGCACTTTGTAAAGAAACCCTGTGTGAATGTATGTGTGTGTGTGTGTGTGATGTGGTAATTCACAAATCATAATGAGATGTGACGTGTAGGGCTAAGCACACTGAGTGGTCAATAAGACTAGCTGCTGTATTAACACATTCCTTTTCATCCTTTACATCTATTGAGATGTTGATACCCTGCTATATACTGGACAAGTGCAAAACATTAAAGTAAAACACCAATCAAACCAATGTGAAATGACTCATGTTTGAGTCAAACACAAATAAGCGCTGAATACAAATGCTTGATAATAAATGACTGGCTGTCTCACCAGTGCTCGATATTTCTTTAAGCTACAGTGAATTACTTTTGGCTTCAGGACAGCACACAGGGCAGCTTTGCTATTTTACAGTCTGCCCGTGTGAAATACTGTAAGGGAGTTGGCACTGCGTTACAAATCTGGTCATGGTGTGATCGCTTTGAATTCTGCTGGATAGTCTGGATAAGGCCTAAAATTTCTATTGCAATATGGGCCTCTCATTTTTCATGTAGCCACTTGTTTTTTATTGCATATAATCCAGAGCATGCACTTCAATTAGCAGCTTAATCTTATTTGTTCAGTGAACTGCATATTTTGTGATTTAATATTTAAAATCCAATGGATTCTTGAACTGGTATAATCCAAGTCGGGATCATAAAGACCATCTGCACCAGTTTGCTACTAATATCAATTATCCTTCTTGTCTACACCTTCTTTAATAATATTTTATTATGAGAATAAATCAACCAGTACACATTGATAATAAAAGAAAAGACTTGATGGGGAATATGTTAATCAGTTTGGTGTGTTGCATAATACTGTGCTGCTTGTAGACCAGATGTTGAGGAGATTTGCCCTTTGAAAACAATCTCCCCCTGCACAGGTCATGGTTTTGCATTTAGCAAACTAATTGACAGGTCAGCCTGAGGATGACAGAATCTCATTTGTGATCAATGTGGTGTGACGCAGCTTGAAGTGTCACACAGAAACACCTTGTTTCCATGTGCAGTGTGACTGTGTTTTTATTTATTTATTTTACATTGAATTAACAATTAACATATTTTTGCGGCAGGATACATAGAAACAGAAATCTTGTGGGCAAGTAGTGACACAGCATTTGGGTGGATGAGAGACTGTGTTACAGTTTGTGCACATGTTGCTGCACAAGTCCAGCCTGTGTTTACACTGAGGGTAGAGAGAAAAGATGGAGGAAGCATCCATCGAGGTTTAAGCCCCAGGCTGCAGGGAGAGCTAACACTAATTATAATAATTAAAATTCCCTGCATTGTTCATTCCTGCTCAGCAGCTAGCCCATCCATCACTAATGTGTGCCCAAGCCCCGAGGGACACCACACACAGTTTGACCATTAGAAGCAGGAGAGACAGCATAGGACATTCTCACGTCATAGATCTGACATTTCTTGAGTGTGACGGCTGCACTTTTGGGAATAGAGCAACACACATTTGTTTGTTGCTCTATTCCTTTTCCTAAATCCCTCCTATACATATATATATATATATATATATATATATATATATGATTTTAATGGGGTATTTCAGAAATGTGTCACTCAGAGACTGATGTGCATAATCTCTGCCGGCCACACGCCCTTGGGACAAAGTCAAAGCTCCCTACCTTTCCCTCAGACAAGTGATTTGGGGAGACATTTTCTGATCTGCAGATATTAGATGTAAATGGTTTTGGAAGTGAAAATTGAATGATTTCTACAATTAATGTCATTACCTTCTAAACCCCCATTGATCTGAGTACAAAGATCTTTGCAGTAGGAATTAGGTTTACTGAACTGAATGTGGACCATGTTTGTGTTTTGTAGATTTCTTTGAAGCTAAATTATGATGTCATTGCTTCTGTGTTTGGACGTTATTCTAATTCAAAAACTCTTACAAAATTGGGCAAATATAATATATAGTTGTTATATGATGCAACAAATCAACACATTATTGAGCAATATTTAACTTTTTTTTTGTATTTTTAACCAAGGAATGTAAATGTGACATTTAAAGATGTGAGCAGACATTTGGAAAAGGTCTGATTACAGCTCCTCACATTTTCAAGTTTTAAACCTTTCCAAGCTAATTTTGGTTTGATCAAATTGCGTATTCAGAAATAATATTTTTGTCATAAATGTAGTGTTTTAATTTCATAATCTGACCAATTATTAATATCACGTCATTCCTGACCATCTGGTCTCATTCATTTATCTCCCCTTCGGCATCAAGAAAGAAAATTATTCCTTTGATAAGAGACATTGGTTTTATTCAGCCCAGTATAATTGGCTTGATTAGGATTCACCACTATGCCTCTGATTGCCCTTTGTGATAGTGCAATAAATTATCCTTTCTGATCCAGTACCCTTTAAAAAACAATTTAGATGAATGTCTGGGCAGGCAATTTGAAGGCATTAATTTTCATTAGAGAAATCAAGCGGCTCCTGGACTAACACCTGTGGCTAAAAGACAGGGAGACCGGGAGAAGAGGCAGAGAAACGCGTCTATGTACTGAATCTCTGAATGGGAACTTTACATATACTTAGGTCTTACTAATGTATTTGTTTTCCTTTTGGTTAGTAACGTGTCATGGAACAACTTGGCCATCCCCGACACTCACTGTTCCCCTGACGGAGAAGGTTACCAGTGTCCTTACGGCTTCAAGTGCATGGACCTGGAAGAGCTGGGCCTCAGCCGACAGGAGCTTGGTTACAGTGGCTTCAATGAGCTAGGTATAATCTCTACATGCATATGGGATATATGTTTTCATGCAGATGCCAATAGAAAAAAACAGCTACAACAGATGTGCAACAATGTTAGTCATTCTTATGTGTGGGTGCTCCTAATCTGTATATAACCATGAAGGAGACTGAGAGCTTCTAATTGGGCAGTAAGTGCATATTAGAAAAATCCTAATTTTCATACTTATGAGCCTGCGACAGCCAGTGGACCGGAGGCATTATGTTGTCAGGATGTTCCCCCGTCCTTCCCATTCTTGTGAACACAATATCTTAGCAACACCCCGAGAGAATCCTTTGGCACTGATGCTCAGAGATTGACTGATTCGATTTTAGTTGTAATGTTGGCAAACAACAAAAACATGTTTTTGTTGGCTGAGGTATACAACTACAGCGAGGTAGTTCTAGTTTTTATATGAATGATCCTATGTATTGGAATTATTCTCTGTTCCTAAAATCCTCTATTGAAGGTTTGGATGTACTATTTTTATCCACACCAACCAATACAGTCTTCCCCAAAATGTTATAACAGCCAAATGTCAGGAACTATTTCCAGGTCTTTAAGCCAGAGGAGCCAATTCAAAACCGGCAAGATCATAAATTCAAGGCAATGTTCTTATGATTATGTGTTTAATAGTAGCTAGGGGATTCAGACTGAGCTGATCTATCAGTTGTTGTGAAACTGTAAAAGTGATGTAACGCAATCAGGAATTTAGTTTTTTTTGTTTGTTTTTTGTTGATTGGCAACAGAACAATATTAAATTAATATGGGATGCTGTTGCTTTCCTGATGGAATCATCGCTGTCCTAGAATTAGAGGTTCACACAGTTCAATTGCAGAAAGTATGTTAACCAAAAAACGTTCAGGGTTTGATTTTTGTAGTTTGGCCAACTCTGAGACTTTCCATTTTGATGTCATGTGTTTTCCAGCTTCATTTGACCAGATTTGTCAGTGACAGTCACAAAGACATGCAATAAATGGTAAATGGTAAATGGATTTGCATTTATATAGCGCTTTTCTAGTCTTGATGACCACTCAAAGCGCTTTACATTACAGTTTCACATTCACCCATTCACACACACATTCATACAGTGCATCTATCCCAGCACTTTGTTATTCTAAGGGGGGGGCATTCGGGGTTCAGCATCTTGCCCAAGGACACTTCGGCATGCAGATGGTTCAGACTGGGAATCGAACCGCCGACCTTCAGGTTGGAGGACGACCACTCTACCCCTCAGCCACAGCCGCCCTGCAGTTTAGCCCTGCTAAAGAGCAGTTCATCAGATTAATGAGTCTGCTAAAAATTCAATGTCTTGTCACTACACAGAAGGGAACTAGGAGAGAAGGGGGTTCTCTGTTTTTCACCCTGTTAGACTCATAATGTTCGTTATAGATAAAAACAGAAACTGAAGGTATTCTCTATTTGAAAGTCCGAGGGGATCCATATAATATTGAATTAGTCTGAGACTCTCAGACATCCCTGTGTTGAGCAAAACACGGATAATGACATTTGTTTCAATAACAAACTCTGCTCTTGATTTGATTGTGCATCTCTCGTGTCTCTCTTTGTTTAGGTACAAGCATCTTTACCGTGTATGAGGCCGCATCACAGGAGGGTTGGGTGTTCCTCATGTACAGAGCCATCGACAGCTTCCCTCGCTGGCGCTCCTACTTCTACTTTATTACTCTCATTTTCTTCTTGGCATGGCTTGTCAAGGTTAGAGCCAGTCTCTCTACACATCACTTTTCACAATACTTTCAACATTGAGAGAACTTGGCTAATTGATACGAGATAATCTTTTCACACTCTCTGTTTTACTGTCCCTTTAACAGAACGTGTTCATTGCCGTCATCATAGAGACATTTGCCGAAATCCGCGTGCAATTTCAGCAGATGTGGGGCTCAAGAAGCAGTACCACCTCTACTGCTACAACACAGGTACAACTATCACATCCAAAGACACACCACAAAAGTAGTACCACAACATAATTTCTATAAATCTGATCTTAAATAAAATCTTTAATGCCAAATTTCTTGAAAGCTGAATTCCTTGGTATAGAATACAAAAAGATTTCCCCTTTAAACAAATTACATTATAAATCATAACAGAGTCAGTCTGATAACTGCTGGCCTGCAAACAGTTTTTTGCTGCTAGCATTACTACTACAACTTAAACTACTACTCACTACTTAAAATTATGCTTGAAGTTAAAACCTGTGTTATTTCCGTCATTATGGAAAACAAGCATGTGCCTCGTGCATGCCTACTGTATTCAGCTGTGACCTTGGAAACAATAATCCTTTCTCGCAACTATCAGAATTAATTGTTATAGACATCGTAATGCCCCAATCTTTATCTTAAAGGGGAAAAGCTAATTAGCTGGGGTGTGACACTTAACTGTCACTCACTGAGGCTAAAACAATATGCCCCCTTCATCATGTTCCCCTGAGACGGAGGTCGGTAGGAGGTAGCCCTGGGAGACGCTATCCATGCCACACATCCCATTTCTTGACTTTGCTATGAGGCTTTTAATAGAGATTAGGCTGCTAAGTAATGCTGATAAAATTACAATGGATTAATCCACTTTTGTTTCTCAGGAACAGGCTTTTTCTTCCCTTTTTCGATGAGTTGAGTTGTAATTAAACGCTGCCAGTGACGATGAGTTAGACCAATGTCTCCTTTAAGTTATATAACTGTGTGTTTGACATTCAGGGTGTAGATACTGTTCTCTTTGTTTTGTTATATTAAAAACAAAATGAGAAGAATATAGGATTAGATAGATCTTGATTAATGTGAGTGATAAAGTAGTATCAGAATATAATTTTCATCCAAAGCAATATAAATATATCTCATATTTGTAGAATGACTCAGTGTTTATAAGTTTGTAAACTGTCTTAAATGGCAACATTCGCTCAGGAGCAAAAATCTGTCCATAATACTACATAATATCCATATCCCCCATATCCTCCCGCCCCTAGTTTAATGGTGATAAAGATATAAGGGGCTGAAATGAGTGATAAAGGTATTTTGCTAAAGAGTAGAAATAACTAAATACACTGGTGGTGGTCGACTGTTTGAAAAATGTCTATATATATATAAGAAGCATGTTTTTTAGAAACTTAAACCAAATTTATTTTCATTTGGTTCTCACGGCGGTTCAGTCTTTTTTGAGCAATCTTGATGACAGACAGACAAACAATAAATTAAAATGAAAACATTACCTCCTTGGCGGAAGTAATTATTGGTGAAGTAATTTAATTACCTGGTGTATAAATAACGTCTAGACTTTCAATTAGAATAATCCAATGTTTGGTTTCTACCAACCCATTCACCAAATAGATCATTGGTATTGGACTATTCGGTAGAATCTGGATTATAACCAGGTCAATGACATTACATATTCTTATTGGTTGTTTTTAACCATGGCATTAGAGTATCAAACAGCATTTGGACATGCGTGATTCTCACAGCATGAAACCCAATGACTTTGCTAACACCACCAGCAGGTCTTGTGAGTTTGAGAGTCCCTGCTGGGAAATTGATTTGTGTTTTTTTCTAGTGTCACACACTGTATTTAGTAACTATCTTACTGTTTGTGTTGGTATGATCTGGGTGTATGATGCCTTCAGCTTCTTTTGTGGCCACAGATGTTTTCAGAAGATGTAGCCAAAGGGAGAATGTGTGTGTTTGAGTTCTGTCCAGTACTTTGAATGGTGTGTCAATTTTGGTGTGTGTGTGCTCTGCCCCTCATGTGCTGTCCTTGTGCCACAGATGTTCCATGAAGACGCTGCTGGGGGATGGCAGCTTGTTGCTGTGGACGTCAACAAACCACATGGCCGAGCGCCTGCTTGCCTCCAGGTAAACACACCGCATAATTAATATGCTGCTGACGCCGTTGGTGTGAAGTGTAACTTTCTTCCTGTCTCACACACAAACAAACACAAACTCACAAGCATAATTCTTTGAAACATGTTCAGCTCATGTGAAAGGTGATTCCTGAACATGCCTCATTCTAATCGTACCTGAGCCAGGTCACCTGAGCTGTGTGTGAGTGTGACATTTTTATTTTCATATCTCCATGGTGATGAAATACTTTGTAATAATAGAGAAACAGTAAACCTCATCTCTTTGTATCAGCTCATTGTTTCCACATTTGTCTTCTCTTCAATGGCTGTGTAAAACGTTTAAGCGATTGGATTTTAAACGAGAGGAGGCTCGTGTTCGATGTGTTGAGGTGCACTAATGATGTTGCCCCAGTGATGGATGAGTTTTAAATGACGTCCACATGATGGACTCCACTGCCGCCCGCCTCGTGGTCGGTGTGATCCAAATGGTTGGGCTTTAAAGATAAGCTAGAAGCAGCGGGCGTCTTGTAAAGCTGGCCCACTGTTGATATCGTGCACTGTGAAATGTCCGGGGCCCTCGCTGTGAGAGACTGCCAGTAGAGACGGCAGCTATGGGAGGGAGGATAGCTGTCAACAAACTCTCAAACACCAGATGAATTGGGCAGAGAAGAAGGGAAGAAATGAGTGAGGAAAGAGAGGCCGTGGAATATGATGTATTCCCGTTAAAGCCGCATGTCCCCCAGAGCCTCATAATCAGTTGGAGGAAAGATTTAGATAGAGGGATAACCAGAGGGATAAACACGGCTGACTTTCCTCCAGGCCTCACTCTGCCTCTCTCTGCCTCATTCCCTCATACTAGGATAGCCATTATTGTCTCTGTGTGCCAAGAAGAGGATATCGTCTGACTGCTGAATGAAGGGTTAACCGATTGATTGAGAGGATCATTAGCCCAGGTTGAGATCAACAGAAACACTGACTCAAGGACATAGCTTTCATTTCATTGAGACAGTGGAAGTGAAGTATTCTAATGTAGAGGCAAAAACTATACAAGGATGTCGGGCAGAACCTCAATGCATTACATATTTTCTGCTTTTTAATTGTGCTACTTTCGTATGAGAATGAAATTCAATAACTTCACATTCATCATGGCACCTTTTGAACTCATGGATTATTATTATCAAAGGAGATATCTCACTTCTGCCTTTACTTGCACACGCACATCATTGCAGACCTGTGCAGTTTTTCAAACGCAGCACTTTTTGAAGTATGAGCGGTGCCTCAAGGACGAGCGTGTGGAGCACACGTCCTGTGAGATGGACTGAGTTCCACAGAGTTTTAATGGGTCAGACTGCAGGACAGCTCCCACCTCCGTCACATGGATCATTTCAGCTCTGGGCAGTGGCCCAGAAACGATGATAGAAGCCTCCTGTCGAAGAGAGCCGGACATGTGAAAACTACGGTAGACAGAGAGAAATACTGAAAAGGAATAATCATCCTGCTGTTTGTTGTTTCTGATAATAATGTCAGGGGAGTATATTTCATAATAAGACCAGTGGTACACTTGATGCAGAGTTTCAGAGTGGGAGAGAAGAACACATGTGTCAGAGAGGGTAAAGGAAGTAGCAGATCTTTGTATTGAACCTGATGTGTGACTCAGCTTGTAGTTGGAGTTCTCTTGACACTGTAGCAGTTCAGTCGGTGAGTAGAGCCATGCCAATCGATGATTCTATTGAACCGTTAAACTATGATCAATAGCAATGTTGTGTTTTAATTGAACTTCTCCCTTCTGTATGTTCAGGGTTACGTAAAGACTTTAGTCGATGCAAACAAGCTGTGGTTGATATATTGTTAGGACTTCAAATCAATATCACGATTATTTCAAACTTAACCTCAAATAAGTTTAATGAACGATATATAAAAAGGAAAATATATTATTCATATTAGATTAAAGCATTGTGTGTACAGATGACATTCATTACAGTGTTACTGATGCAAGTCTTCATGAGATAAAACATATCTCTATACATTTATTCCAATTATTTTACAGATCTTTCAGATACATTGATTATGTAGAATTTCACTCAAAGTATTCACTGGTGTTGGTTGTTCACCACAGAGATCAATATCCCCTTGAAACCTTTCAACATGAGTGGATTGATTATTTTACATGATCTCCAGGATTTAACACATTTGCTTAAGAGGGATGTTGTAATTTCCAGTTGATATTTGATTGATATTTGATAGAATGAGGCAAACTTCTCAAAATGTTAATACTGCAGAAGGTTGCTTTTTCACCTAATTTTCTCATATATGTTTTTATGATAGATAATGTGAAGGCAAGGGCATACCTGTGTGTCTGTATTTTTTCAAGGGCAGAAAGGATGAGAGAATTATTATTTCACCTCTTTCTGCTATGTGATGTTGCCATAGATGGTGTGATAGGACATGTCACATTATGGCTCTATCATTTTCGATTAGTGATGGATATCCCCTGCTTCCTCTCTGTTCAGGCTCGCCAAGCACCTTATATCATTGCTATTTCACCCGTATCAGGATGGAGCAGTGCTAGCTGAGTAGACAGGTAGAGTGAAGACAGGCAGTGCAGGTCCAGCCTGCAGGGCCATCTGCGAGTGCCGGGGAATTGAAGTGTGAGTTTCTGTTCTGCTCTGCCTGGCTCCAGAGTAATTGGCCGTCAAATGATTAAAATGTTTCAGGGCTGGCAGGTGGGCGCTATCTACAGACAGGCGGCCTGCATGTTTCCTGCCGGCAGCTCACACATACCCATCGGCCTATAAACCACCTGTATTCGTCTGGTCAAGCCTTTGTGTCCAACTGTCAGCAGTACGATCTGCCCGTGTTGACGAGTGTCCATTTGTGCGTGGGTGGGTCTGTCTGGGTCCAACGGGCTGCAGCAGTTGGAGATAACACATAATTGATAAACCATCTACTCTCTTTGGAGCCGGAGAGGAAAGCTACAAACCGAAAAATATATCTAGTCTATTTATTGGCAAGATTCATTATGACTTAAAACTTAATGATCTTATATCGAATTTTATCAGGTCTGAGAATCTCGATATATGGATCAACTTCCAATGCCATTAACATCAACATTTTTTTAATGCATCCTTCATCCCCCTACACAGTATTTGTATCCCGTTGATTGCTTTATATCTGTTCAAAGTGCAGGCATTCTTTTTATTCTTTAGTGCTTACCTGCGTCTCTCAGCTTTGTTCTTGTGGTAGCAGTGGAGGTTAATGAAGCATCCTGTTCCTTTCCCAACAGACCTGATCTTCTAATTAGCCCACAGTGCTCCACAGTGCCATAATTATACTGCAGATTAGAGCTTTGGCTGCTATAAGCAGAAATAGAAGATGACACTTTATAGAGGTGCACTCCGCTGGATAAAATAATGTATTTAAAACGCTACAAAGACAGAAGAATAAAGACAAATTCCATTTAAGTATAATCAAAATCAAATGTGACCCCTAAGAAAGGGTAGCGAAGCGGTGGTAAATGGTACCTACCTCTAGTAATCCAGGAGGATCATGTGATTCATTTTGCATTGCCCCTTCGGCAAAGACCAATCCCCGCGTCTCAGTCCTCTGGTCACACAGCTAAATACAGAGTGATGGATAACCTAGTAGCTCACGGGGGGCGGTGGGGGGAGGGGGATGAACAACACTATTTTGAACTCTCCCTCCAAAGCCAGAGGTTATCGATTCTCTGGAACCATCCTTTTCCTCCCCTGCCAACGATCTTTGCCCTCTGGATCTTCCTGGTGACACCTTTCGTATCCATTTAAGCTGACACACACACACACACACACACACACACACACACTGAGCCACGGTTAAGGTCAGTTTGTCTCTGAGTGAAAGGGGAAGGGGGGCACGGAGAAAAGGGAAATTGGTTGGAAAGGAGAATAAGTGAGGATATTATTATAGATGGAGACAGGAAAAGAGAAATAATTCAAAACAAAGTATGTTGCAGGAGGAAAGTAGGAAAAGATGCGACCGGCCCTGTGAGATCAGCATTCGACTGCATCCGATTGTTAACTCGGGCTGGACAACATCAGCCAGTTCCTCATATAGTGATATATGCTGATATAAAATAAACCAAACATCTATAAGGAAGAGCCAGACAGGAGAAGGACGCAGGGGTGGCAAAGCAGATATTACAAAGAGTGGGAGGGTGCAGACAGGCACGCCATCATGTTTTATTAAGACCAGTTTTCCAGCCAGAGACATGAGTCAGCCTGCTCTAGTCAGGGCAGTAATAATTGAAGGGGCTCCCACTTTGTTGAATCCTCAACCCTGCTAGCTTTTATACACCCACTCCCTAAGCCCAAAGCTTTATCGTAGCCTTGTTAGAACTCTGAATATCATCATATCTTTCGTTGTGCAGCAAATGCCAGTGCCGAGACTGAGGAGATGGAAGTCAAGTGAAGCAGCCTGAAATCCCACTCAGTTTCCTCTTAATCTCAGTAAACAGCACAAGAGGAAACTGTCGCCGGAGCTTGTGCCAGAACGCGGCCGATGCCTGTTGGTGACAAATCCTGTGTGAACGCTGTTATACCCAGCCAGCTATGTGCACATGTGCTACTCGCCTCTCATGTATGGGTGGAAGGAGCATTTGTCCTCCTTGGCAGCCTGAGTGAACAGACGGAGCACGAGGAAGCGGTCATTTGTCTGTCGGTCTGCCTATCTGTCAGCGTCGTGTTACAGTCGCAGCCACTGGAAGTGGATGATGCATAATCCCACCCACCAGATGATCAGTGGATTCATGGGCACGGCTGAAAGTCCGTCTCACCTCTAATGCAGTTTGTGTCACACTGACCTGACAGCCTTTAGACAGCGAGACTTTGTTGTACTGTTTAAATTGGCTGGGCACACAGTTGGTGATAAAGAACCCCGGGTTCCCAGACAAGAGGCCAGGAGGCTTGATGAAAAAAAATAAGGGCTAATTTATCTGTACTTTTATTTTTTTCAAAAGCTAATTAAATGTCACTTATAATGACTTCTTTTCATCTACAACACTGCATGCATACATAATTTCCATCAAGTTTACACCAAAAGAATATATACATGCTGTATATTGCAGGACTCACTGATAAGATTTTGGTAAGAAAAAGTCAATGTTGCTGTGTCCTCGTGAAGACAGTTTTTTGCGATGTGAATGTGATATCTCAAGAATACCTGCAGGGAGTCACTTGACTCGAAGATGAAATGATTAGTTCGGTGTTGGAAGGTCGAAGCTCAAAGTCCACTGTGTCTTTCCAAAACACGATTTGGTTCTTGTGAACGCAACATGTGGGAATTTCCTCAAATTTAGCACAAATGTCCACTTGAACATGAGGATGAAAAGATTAGATTCGGGTGTAGAAAATAAAGGTCACAGTGACGTCTTTAGTCAGCTAAAAATAAAAGTATTCAAGATGCACTGATTGGCAGAGGCTTATAACCGGAGGGCAGTCATTTTAGTGTGATGTTATCAGACAGATAGATGATACCAGTGCTCTATGACTAAATACAAATGCCACAACTTAATGTGTGGCTTCTGCTTGCAACACTTCAATGTGTGTGCGTGTGCATGTGCGTGTACACATTGAGCACCTGGTGTTTCAAAGACACAGCCACAGGCAACACAAATAAATAGCATCCATCAAGCAAGTGGGAAAGGATTTCAGAGACATACGAGCTAAGAAACATCAAACAGCAGGGGAGAGCCATCTTGCAACGCAATTGATGCTGTTAGATTGATTCTGACATCTTGAAGCCCCGGATAGAGAAGCAGTACCATCAGCTGCATTGGATAAACTAGGCCATTTTGACCTGGGAACGATGTGGAGCGTGTTATCTGGTGAATGCACAATATCTTGAATCATTTTGGTGAGAAAAGGGGAATGTGAGGAAGAGATTTAAAGGTCACTCTGGTGGACCAACTGTATCCCCTTATGACTCAGTTCGCTTCGAAGCTTTCCATCCCGTTTGATTTGTAACATCTGAAAGAGAATATGGGCAAAGTCAGGACCTTGAGAAAATCAAGCATTTCATATGCCCGAGCATCTACTCTCTGTTCCCTGTCAGTCGACATTCCCTCCCTCACACACTTACACACTTACACACAACTCTGTTCAGCCAAAACACCCATGGGGGAGATCGTCTGGGTGCTGGAAATGTCAAACTGCTTTGTCACGTCCTATCTCAGTCAGGGAGTCTAACCACTGTGTGTGGAGAGTGGGCATATGTGTATGTTCTGCCAAAAAACCTAACCCAAGGCTCAATATGCTGTTGGTCTGAACTATCATTTGGGCTCCAAGGGAATGGCATAAATTTACTTTTGCGATATATAATGTAGCCATGATAAGACAACTAAATTAGATGTTAATTAAAAATAGTTAGTAGAAACAGTAAAAGGTTAATGACACCCAATTCTGAAGGTTGTACTATAAATGCTATAGTATATTTAAACCTAGACTCATATGACACCTGCTACATGCCAAAATCTGTTTACTCTTCTACATTATACATAATACTTGGATCCTTGTTTATCTCATGATGGGCCCCATGGTGTGACTGTCTTCTCCTTCTGCTGGAGGCTCTGTCATCATATTTTTCTGGGTCTGGACTTCGACCTTGGTTCCCGTGGTAACTGCCAGTGAGGAGTGGGCCTGTTGCTTTTTATCAGTGCCCTCTTCAGCTGAGCTGGAGGCAGACAGTTGGTTAACAAACGATGGTTTGTGATATCTGACCTGTGACTGACCTGTGGAAATTCTACTTGAAGTCCTAGCGATATCAAAAAGTCCCTCAGAGAACATTTTAAAAGGCTTGTTTTCCTTGTTTTGAATAAGTAAATTTGGGTTTCATTGTGTTTATATAGCTGTTAATTCTCACACTATTGCATTATCTTAAAGAGCTGCTTAATTCCAGCTGAAAATCTTGTTTTTGCTGACATTGACTACATCCCGCAATGGCATACTCCACAATGTGTTAGTGCTTTCTTCTGTCAAATTACTCTTTAAAGCATCACCAAGTTTTTGGCCATGATTACATATTTTACTCCTCTGCATCTTATTAACAAATGTTATATAATACGTTGCAATTGTACTTTAACCATCAGTTAGAGGCAATCAAATTATTACTTAAATACAAACATTGAAATTTAGGCACAGACCAGTCAAATCCTAGGGTGGTTCATTACTATTAAATAATATAAACTCACTCAGTACAGCTTATACCTCTGCTAAGGCCCAGCATTCCTCTTAAGATCAATCAAGCTGCAACAAACATCACTTATATCAGTTGCCTAAATATGCATTTTGTTTTGCCTAAAAAAATCAAGATACATGTATTATTCCTTGGGACATTGGTGACAAAAACTTTCTTTCTTCCCATGTTAAAGAAAGGGATTAAAAAATCAAGGATCCAACCCCACGTCCAGATCTACGCCAACATTTTAAGGGTTTGTTCAATGAAGGTTCTTTTTACTCTGTCCACCAAGCTTCTTGGAAATATCTTTAGTAGTTTTGCGTAATCCTGCTGAAAAACAAAACAAACCAACAGACCAGGGTGAAACCATAGCCTCTTTGGTGGAGTTAATAATGTCTTTTGCACATTTGGCATCAATATTTTTAATCCAGGATTAAGCCCGGCAACCCTTACTGACCTAAAGCTGATGTGAAACTTTAACTCTATAACCAAGTCTTATTTGAGAGTCAAGACTTATCATGGTTCCCTTAAAATTAATTCTATGAAAGTAGATTTTAGCTACTGCACACTTCCCCTCTACGGTTAGATTTAACTCAAGCAACTCAAACTACTCGGGGTAGCTTTAAGACAGATTGTGATCTGTGTAAAAAGAAAAACCAACACTGACAGGCAGGAGATGGATGTCCAACAGTGGGCTCCCATGTCAAAGTCCAACCCTTTGTTGACCAAAGCATCTACCCTTACCTCTGTTCAATGACATTTAGCAGTGTTATAACAGTAAGGCTACTTCAGCCTCTGCTCCTGTCAGACAACAGTCACTGTCTCTTAATCTACTAGTAAGAGTATAATCATTTGTTTGGGGTTCTTAAAACATCAATACATCATCTTATTTCTTCAATTTCGTTCACTCAGGTAGTTTTATCTACCAATTGCATCATCACCTATTTTCAAAACACAATAGAAGAATCAGACCTTCTAGACGTACACGTCTGCACAGTAAGTGTGTTTGTGTGTAGGAGGGTGGATGGCACCAGTCCCATTTTCCTGAGGTGAATTCGTACTTTCCAGCGATGCTTCAAAAAGAATCTTCATCAGGCTTCGAGTCTTCCTCTCATTTTTCACATTTTCCAACCTTTCTATTGCCAATCTCACGTGTAAGTCTTTTTTTAGGGTGAGCGGCTCTACCCACTCACAAGCTGCTCGTTCTTCCACATACATGCAATTCAAGGCTGTAATCACATCTGTCATATTGTCTCCAAAGGAAAGCCAAGCTATGGTGTTTCTCTAAACGACTAGTGCAGTTTTTTTTTCTTCACTTTCTTTAATGTCATGATTGTTTCCATCACTGCATGTTGTTGTCGGTGTTCAATGGCGCTGCTGTTCCCACAGGAAATAACATACATACATCTATTCCCGTCTTTCCCCTCTTGTTTCCAGCTGCCTGAATACAAGCTGATTCTGCTGTCTGGGTGGATATTTCTCCCAGCAGCCAAAGAAAAGGCTCCTGATTGCTTTGAATTTCCTCCAGTTTAAATACCGGCCCTCTCTGCCTGTTACCACTTTTCAATATAGAACACAGTCTATAGTTGGCAAACCCAAAAATAAATAGTTTTCCACGCTTGTGTTCTCTTAAACCGCTATTTTAAAGGTGAATGTGGATTTATATTCTTGATAGTTTCTAGTATAGTTCTGGGTACATGTTGTTTTTTTTCAGTTGATGTGGTGATCCTTATAGAACCATGTATCACTACAGATTGTAATGCAATGTAAGAGCACTCAGTAACTAATGCCTCTGCCAAGGCCCACCATTCAATTTATTACGTCTGTATTTTTGTTTGGATCTTCACCAGATTGCACACACTCATAGATTTGGCCCCTGAACTTTTTTGAAAATTGAAAGCCATGACTTATTTTCTGATGTTTTGAGATTGAGTGAATAAAACTCAATCTTGCAGTGTTAAATAACATGGAAAATGGGACCTTTCCTGACCTACACAGCAACGTTCCACCAAGTTAAGTGGTAACACTTCCCAGAGTTTTTGTGTAATCCTCCAAAACAATAGACATACAAACAAAACCTCCTTGGCTGAGCTAATACCTCTCACCAGTATGAGACACAAAACTGCAGCCCTCTGAAATCATCAAATGTTCAGTGTGTAGAATGTACACCCCTCATCTCACCCTCCCCTTCAAAACATTAGAGAGAACCTGTGGTAGCCTTCAGTTATCATAAAAACTCAAAAGGTGTTTAGTTTGTCCAGTCTGGGCTCCTGTAAACAACATGGTGGCCTCCGTCAAGAGGAATATAAAGTATTTAAATATAAAGGGGCCATTCTAAGGTAAAGAAAACAACAATTTGTACAATTAAGATGATCACACACTAGTGAAAACATCAATAGGATTATTTTATATTCAATTTCTGTAGATAGATCCCTTTTAACTAAATCTTACACACTGCACCTTGAAAGCGTATGGATCTTGACTCAAACACATTTTAAATATGTTTTAAGGCTGTTATTTCCACTCCATGGTGCAATGTTATGCACCTGTCTTGTCTGATTCACAACCTTCAATTAGACTGGAAATTATTCATCAGATGATGCTGTTATTTATCATCACCGTGTTACTTGCTCTTATCCGAACATCAATTTATAAGTTCAGTGGTAAACAAACCAAAGTAGCCCTTTTCTTGTGTTATGTGCTTCCTCTTTGCAAATTGTGTGCACTCTACATCGATCACAAGTGGATGTTGCTCTGTTCCCACAGCAATTGATGCGATCCTCCGTGTTCCACATGTTCATCTTGAGCATGGTTGCTGTGGACGTCATCGTTGCCGCTAGCAACTATTATAAAGGCGAGAACCACCGCAGGCATTATGACGAGTTTTACCTGGCAGAGGTGAGAAATCTTTTGTTATTGTTTTGTCATTTACTGTCTTTTCTTACAATTCAAAATGGCCACTTAAAGTGTATCTTTTGTAACATTATTTTTAGGTTATATTTACCACGAGTTCTTTTCTACAGTCGTGGTCCTGCCAGGGAATGTCCTCTGAAAATATAATGTTGTGTTATTGAGATTTAATCCCGCATAATCTGATTGAAACTGCCCCGTCCACTCACACGAGGCATGATGCAACAGCGGATTTAGGATGTTTAGCACTTTATAATCCATACATCTGTGTATGAACTATTGTTGGTGGGATCAAGATAAATGTGTTTTATTTGCTTTCACAGGTTCATTATATATTTAATTTTTCTATTTATTTTATAATTTTTCCTAAACCCAGTTTACCGACCTTCCCCGTCACCTTCATACCTCTCTCTCACATACAACTGAACTGTGGAGATACGAAAAAGGGAAAACCCATAGACGTCATAAGCCTCCCTCACTGCCCCCACTCGCATCATACAGCCATCGATCTGCGGATTTGCTCCAATCTCCTTTAGGGCCATGAAGAGAAAATAGGAAATGGAGGCACTGGGTTTAGAGTTAAATGGAGAAATATACCTTTAAGTGTTGAGGTGCCAATTTTCTTCTCTCCCTCTTGCCTGCTGAAGACAGTGGTGCATCCTCCAGTAATTTACGACTGAGCCAGTTTTAAAACCTTAAACTTAATATATAGAAGGCAGATCCACTTCCTCCCACAATTCAGAGATTAAGTTAAATTTATATGAGTGCTGCCATCGCCGCATTTGAAGCCAGATTCTAAACCGTAGTGATCAGGGGATGGAGCCGCGATAGTGATTTTTATAACATCAAATCATTAAGTAAAACCAACTTACTGAAAAAAATTTAAACAATTGAAATAACATCAGTGTGACAAGAACTAGCATAATGAAATAAACCATCCTTGGGAAATTAGTTGAGGTTGTACCATCAATTTACATGAAGGAGGGTGGAATAATGACCTACACTGCATTCAGCCACCATGTGGAGACACTTTAGTTTCATATTTGTGGAGCATTATGTTGTCCACCTTTAAACAGTCTAAAGCAATATGATTGGAATTGATGGATTAAGAGATATCCTGATGTTCAGTCCCTGCTGTTTGGTCCGAAAGCACAAGATCCTATGATCTCACTGAGCACTATCATTTTAATCTCTTAATATCTTCCAAATTGTCTATACTGAATTCAAAAGGGTTGATGGTGGATATCACAATATCAAACCAATGTGTCATATTTAACGTTTCTAACTTTCTCGCCTCTGTAAGCGGAGTTTTATTGACCAACTGTTGACGTGTGTCGATTAAATTTTTTTTTACATAATAAGACACTGTTCACATAAACATTCTTAAAGGAACAAATGACCTGTGTCCATAGAGTAGTGTACCAGTCTATTGTGAGACATTTATGTTGACAGGAAGTGAATGCCAATGTTGATTTCTATTTTCTTCTTTCCACCAGGTTGCTTTTACTATCTTATTCGACCTGGAGGCTCTTTTGAAGATCTGGTGTCTGGGCTTCACTGGCTACATCAGCTCCTCTCTGCACAAATTTGAATCTCTGCTGGTGGTTGGCACCACGCTGCACATCTACCCTGACCTATACCACTCCCAGTTTACCTACTTTCAGGTAGTGATGCACGTACAACACTTTAAGCACTTGCTTGATTGCATTAATATATATGAGACTCGCCCACACTTGAAGAACAGAAGCTGTGACTCACTTTGTGACATTTATTCCCAGTGACCATGCATTAATGAGTACAAGTCAATCACATCACTGGTCTGGAATCTGGATTAAAAACCAACCATCTGTTTATTCAAAATGCTCATACTCCACCGTCACCACAAAAACAGACGTACAGATAGTCGATTTTTGTAACATTTTCAGTCTCGACACAGACCTCAGTGAAAAGAGTTGCAGGCTGGTGGTTTGATTTTAGTGATATTGATCGGACATAATGAGGCTGAATGGGCAGCTCTCACTCCCGGTATGTGATGCAGAGAGCTGGGAAAACGCTAATCCTCCTTTGGCTGGAAGTGAATCCTTTGACGTCACTAGAGACGTATCCAGTATAGGTGGATTTCATTATATTTGACTGGGAATTATGATGTTGCCTAAAAGTGTGCATGTGTGTTTAAGTCAACTAATTACATGATAACCCATGTGGGACACCATGCCTTGTAAGTATGGCACCATGCCCCACATTGAACCTTCTAACCTCCTTGTATGTCTTATAATGTATGTGTTGACGATCTCTACGATCTCTGCAGACAGTTGAAAGGAAAGGACTTATTGATGGATCTCTAATGAGCCGTGTCCACACAAGCTGCCTCTATACTCTCCGACTATATCAGCAGCTGTGCAAAGGTTCACACACATGTAAACATACAAACACACAAACTGTAGCAGCAGTCAGAAGACTTCCTGTTCTTTTAAGTTCAACCAATATTCCAATTGTAATTTAAATTGGAAATTTGTTCTAACATTTCATGGCTGTAGTCCACACCTCATATCTATAAGTTTAATCGTAAGCTCCTTGTATCAATATTGTGATAACCAGACAAACATGTTTTGTGTGTTCCACTTCATTTTTATACTAATTGGTAAAGTAAGTGCATTGTGATGAATCAAAATCAAAACTCCATAGGGAAATTTTCAATGACATGACAACTTTCTTTGGTATTATCTAAACCACTTTTTTACATATCAGAAAATACAAACATGCTCAGATTGGTTATTAGATGTTTATCTCCATATCATCTGATTGTGCTCCTCACTCATTCTCCTTGCTGATCTTTTTTCCATGGAGGTAATCTTATTTTAAACTGGTGACATTTAGTCACAAATGATTAACCCTAAGGCTCAGCACCGGAATCAGAATTTTGTCCTCGCCATAGGGGAAGAGAGGAGGCTAAGTAATCATTGATTGTCTGTGTTTTTTTATTTAGTTATATCCAACCACAGCTAAAGGTTAGCCTCACCAATTGTGTTTCGGATTCGACAAAATGTCACATGCATTAGAGCCCTACAGCTTTGCACTCGGCAGAGTGATTTTTAATCAGCCAATGGAAGCCACCTTGACACATCTCTCTCTGTGTGTTCAGAATTGCAATGACTTCAGTAGCAGCATGACTTAACAGTTCAGTCAATTTATTCATTCAGAGAGCCTGCCACTTGAATAATTTTTCAATATTTCTGGAGGGGATGCACCAATCAGATTTTAAGTTATCAGTATCTGGTCAATATGGGTTTAAAATGCCAGTTTGAATACTTGTAACTACATCAGTTTGACACGTGCAATTTCATTGTCTAAGCTTTGCAAGAAGCTTGAATCAAAAGCAAACACTTTTTTAATGGTTTATTATTGATAGTAAACACACAATCTTCTTTGTGAACAAAAAAAGGTTTGATTCATCAGTGAGACAACACTATGTTGTTTATTGTTTCCGTCCCCTTGTCGCTCTGGCCCTGAGCCTGACCTGCGCTTGTGAAAACAAGTTACTTGTTTTTCACATCACATCTAAGTGATATTATTCAAGATTGTTTATTTACTTGCCTGTATTTTTAGGAATCAAATTAGCTTTTTTCTTAGACAAAAAGATTAGAAAATAAGTATTTTTTGTTTTTGTTTCTTTTCTACTGTATCTGATGTGGACAAGAATGATCCCAATGGCATCTTTCTATATATTATAGTTGCATAGAGCAATGTCGTTTTAAGGTTAAAACCAAAAGGATCCATATCAGATCAAGTATCAAAGTATCAATGACCACGGGGGGGGGGATTTGAGCATTGGGATTTCCACAGCAGGACCTCAAACTGTCCCACGCACATCCTTAAGTATGTCTGGAACCGGGGTCACGACAAAGCCTCGGCTCCCTCTATTAGGCAGCGAATCTTTCTTTTTCTTTCTCCATCTTTTATAATAGAAATTTCTTTAATCTTTTGTCAAATGAGGACAAGACCAGTGGATGATACTGAATTCATAATTTTTATTCCTGCGGAATGAGCCACTAAAAATCCTTTCAGACGTCATATTGAGAAACTTTGAATTGCTGCCGGTAAGACTAGTTTCGATGAGTAATATAACCCTGTTGTGTAAAGGCCTATAGGATTTTGACAAAAAGAAAGATAAGCAAAG
This sequence comes from Pseudopleuronectes americanus, assembly GCA_038501795.1. NCBI lineage: Eukaryota > Metazoa > Chordata > Actinopteri > Pleuronectiformes > Pleuronectidae > Pseudopleuronectes > Pseudopleuronectes americanus. The sequence continues at coordinate 5,892,665 of CM076727.1, forward strand.
AATACGTTTTTCCTTTTTATTTCTCCGTTATGGCCTTGTGTCCTCTGTGAACTCTTTGCCTCAGAGCTGCATGTTCTAAAATTGATCGTGGTCATCATGGTCTGTCAGGAGTAGAAGGTAGAGTGTTCCCATCCCATCCGTCATCATGCTGTGAGTGGTATTACTGTATTTGTTTACCATAGGTTCCCTCTCAGCCCAGTAGCCCTTGTTGCCTTCTCTTTTTTTTTCACAGTTCATTGGGAGACCAGGAATAGCCATTCATTTGGATTTGAGATGGATTCTAATGAAAAAGCTTTGGGGCGTCACAGTGTGGAGCTCAATCATTAACCACTCACTGATCCCTGATCAGAGTCGGACCAAGATACATTACCTTTTGGGGAGCGTTGTCACCACAAGCAATTTAGGGACTGTAGCCTGTTGACAGAGCGCAGTATCACTGGGTCATGATCAATGATCTCTCCTTTAAAATCAATATGTCATCAATATACTGCTATGTTTGCCTCTATAACTTTAAATTCCCATTCAAATTCCCATTACCATCTCTTCCTCCCTTGGGTCTGGACTCTTCTGTTCTAAAGCCCAAAATGTGAAATGTTTGGTCACACAAACAACAACTTTACAGTATACGTGCTTTTCTCCCCCCTCAGGTGCTACGGGTGGTGCGCTTGATCAAGATCTCCCCGGCGCTGGAGGACTTTGTGTATAAGATCTTTGGTCCAGGTAAAAAACTCGGCAGCCTGGTGGTGTTCACAGCCAGCCTTCTCATCGTCATGTCAGCCATCAGCCTCCAGATGTTCTGCTTCGTGGAGGAGCTGGACCGTTTCACCACATTCCCCAGGGTGAGGAACCTCTCACACTCACCCCGTCACCAGGAGAGCAATATCAATACTGTCATTAAGAACAATGGATGTGGTCTATTTCCTGAAAACTTCTTTGGGTATTATCATATCTTATATTTTAGTTTCTTTTATAGTTTTTTTTTGGGGAATTTCAAGTAAAGTTTGACCAAATGAGTAACGCATCCTCATAAGTCATGTCTCTGGTCACAAACGATTAATTTATTGAATAAGTTATTTTCAATCTGCCATTGTCTAAGCAAATTCTGCTTTTGTCAATTTAGATTTTCTTCAGCGTGATAGTCATTCTGTAATTTTGTAGTAAGCTGCTTTCTGCAAATTTCCCCAAATCTCAGAGTGAGCCCAGGGGAGAGTAGAACATTCATATGTTATTGAACTTTTTTTTACTCCGTATTATACAGAGCTTCTTGTGAGTGGCAGATATCAACATATAGTTCCTTGTAGCCCTTCTAGTGTTTTTAACCTTACTTCATTTAGTTAGGATTGATTTCTTACCCCTGATGCAGTACAGTTCATTTTAAAATTTCATTCAATCTCTAAAATCTCTCGTGACCTCATTTTGGAAAGTATTGTTTTCAAACACACCCTGGTGAGAAAATGCCTCAATTTTTAAAAGCTTTTTTCTCAGGGAACCATAAAATGTAATTCCAATTTCCAGGTGCAGGTAGTTTATAAGATGCACCAAATAAAATCCATACGAGCGACTCCAGAGGGACTCCCCAGTAAACCAATGGGGAGGCCTCCAGATGTTGATGATGGGTCGCATGATGGGTCGGCAGATGTGGAACCCCCTTTGATTTCGAAGTGCTCATGAGCTCCTTTCTCTCTCATTAGCCACATCTTTCCCTTCTCGCTTTTTTTTTGTACCCTTCCGACACATACTGAACTGAGGCACAGCGGGACATGAAGGGTTGCTCATAAACAGATGCCACTTGTATGCTGTGTTACGCTCTCTCTCTTTTCCCATAATGCTTGTGCCCCACACACACTGACGTATGCACACAGACTCTCAGGCATCGCAGTTAATGATGTTCGGCGGGCTCCCCATGTCGGCAGGCCTGTTGCTGGGTTTATCTTTGTCTGCGGTGACTGGGACATGTGAGCCGATTGGGAGGAAGGGAGTGTGTGTTTGTGGGGAGCTGCCGTCTGAAGGTGAGGTTCTAAGGAGGATGTCCAGAAGTGACATTTGACCCCAGGGGGCCACTGTGTTGCAGCTGGCTGCTCACCACACCTTCATGTGACCTCTACCGAGTGGACGAGCGGGCGGAGGAGCAGGGTAGAAAAAGAGGTTCTCTCTGCTCTCTTGCTCCCCCTGGTTTGTGTTTAACAATCTCCCAGTTGCAAGCTTTAGAGTAAGACGGTCAGAAGGAGGTACCGTGCATCACCTGTGTGCTATTTGCTGGCCTGTGAAGAGCACATTTCAAATATCAAATCTGCATAATTCCCTCTCTCTTTCTCCGTCTTCCTGTCCCTCACTGCACTTGCCGTCGCCCTCTGGCCTTTTGTCTCTCTCACTTTCTCTCTTCTTGTGCTTTACTCCCTGTAGGCTTTCATGTCCATGTTTCAGATCTTAACCCAGGAGGGCTGGGTAGATGTCATGGACCAGACTCTGGTAGCAGTGGGTCACATGTGGGCTCCGGTAGTGGCCATTTACTTCATCCTCTACCATCTGTTCGCCACCCTGGTGAGGAACTCAGAGTGCTGCTTTAAATATCCAAGTCAGAATAGAGTCTCTTTCCTTTTGGGTTTAGAACTTAGTATGTTTGCCGTATTGTTCCATTCAAACTCGATCTATTAGTCTGGTCAGTAAAAGCAGGTTGGAGAAAAATAAGTGACAAAAGGATACATGAATTGTTTTCTTAATGCATTCAGTTAGGCCCCCGCCCCACGCCTTCAGTGTTCTCTCAAGTGGTACATCTGATCACAGACTTGCAGGCGTAATAAGTGCTGACATTTCAGTGTTTGGCCCTCTGATAAGGGGGGAGCAATCAGACAGCACATACAGGCTCAGTATGACTCACACCTTCAGTCAAGACAGACAGGAAGTCTTCGAGGACAGGACAAGCAAATACAATTACGAAGCAGACTCTGTACTTTTGAAATTGTCTTTATTTGTGTTATTTGTCATGACGGCGGTAATGACATCAACGTGTTACAGGGTGCCTGTGCAGCGCTAATGCTGTTATGCACTTCCTCTCCGTGCATTTTAGATCCTGCTCAGTCTTTTTGTGGCTGTTATCTTGGACAATCTGGAGCTGGATGAAGACCTGAAGAAGCTCAAACAGGTAGGAAGCTTTGGTAAATTATGCAGAATTGATATGCTCTCATATGTAATAGTGATTTGTAATAGATTGATTTCAGACAACTCATTTGCATATATTGTGCAGTGTGAAGAATCCAAAATAAATATCAGGTAGATTTGTGGTGTCTCTGAGTTAGTGAATACTCTATGCAGCAGGGTAACATCTTTAAATCTCAGTTTTCCAGTGCATAATTTCAATTTCAGCCCAGTCAGTGATAGTTAGTACTACGATTTATGTTGTAGCTGACTGTACTGGTTTTATGTTGTGGCAGATTGGCCTGAAGTGAAACCCGATCCAAGGCCGAATTTTCACCTGAGAAAGAAAAGTTTAGAAAAGTAAAGTGAGAGATTGAAAAAGGTACCCACAGGCTTCATTTTATACTGGATTGAAACTCATGAAGCCACTATAAGGTTTTTCACAGAGAAAACCTCTGCCAAGGTGAATGCCCTCTCTCACCATATTAAAGAAAGTGTGTGTGTGTGTGTGGGGGGGAGGGGGGGGGGTTTGAGGATCCTGGATTTGCCTGTTTTGACCAGCACCACTCCAACATTCCTTGGTTTACAAAATGTATTGAGTAATCCTGTAGCAGGACCGGGGTATTATAAATAATTCACATTACATTAATGACAGCTGAACAAGTGGTTTGTGGTTCTTCTTATTATTGAAGAAAACAACTGTCCATAACAACTTGCATAAAATTCCTCCACAGCAGACTACAGTGAATAACGTTAGCATTGGGGCATGCTGTGAGTGACGCTGTGTTTTACCATGTATTGTTTATGAATACCACTAAGAACCTTGTAACCCTGATTTATGAGTCATGGTATTCCATTTGGGCCAATGGGGATTGTTTGTTGCCTTGAACGGGATGTTTAAATCCAGAAAACAGCCAACAGGACAAGAGAATGTAGGATACGTAGGTTATATGCAGCATTTATTTCAATACAATGCTGTGAACAGTCTCTTGTCATCAAGAACAATCCATCTCTTGATATTATTTATTTTTTTATCAAACATCTTTCAAATCAGTAGTTAGTGTAATTCAAATAGTAAGCAACTGTTGATACACATCATGAACACCTATTGAATGCATTCCTCTTGAATTTGTAAGGGTACATTAGATTTGATTTATATAGTTGCTCTTTTCATTAAGTACCACAGTAAGTGTGAAACCTCTTATACATTCTACAAATTAAACAATTTAATAACTATGTTGAAAGAACACAACATAAGATTACACATGCAATCACATATAAAACATTTCATCTCCATGTGATCTGTTGGCTTAAACACAGAACACTTTCTGTTTCTACCCTGGAAAGAGTTGCAGAGTTGACTTATGAAACCACAGGACTTTGACTAATTTCTTAATTCTCACCTTTTTGGGTCTTTCTCCAGAGGGTAGATTAAGTGGGCAATTAACTTGAAAAAAGACCAAAACACTGTTGTGTGATAAAGCTGGCACTTAACACACAAACAAAAACAAGGCCAGGGTTCTAGTCACCGCACAGCGGGTGAACTTTTATAAGCAGTTTCTGTCATCAGATGCAATTGAAGTGAAGCCGCAGACTAACCTCTATGAGGAAATTGCATTTTGAGTAACAGAAAGAATTTGTTAAAATTAAAGCCCCTGGTCAGTTTCTGTTTCTATTTATACCCATATAATACTGTTTTAAAGATAAACTGGTCTGTGAGCTCACTGACATGAACAGGTTGGCAGCACACATGCCCACGTTACCGCTTCACGCCGCGTGCGCTCGTCGCTGGGAGGTCTCAGCTCCACTGGACAGGTTATTTCCCACCTACAGCTGAGTGATTAGGTGCATTGACTGTTAAATTGCCTATTTTACAAATGCTTCAATCAGGGTTACAGGGCCTTACTATAAATAGAGCATCGATGGTGATCACCCTCTCACACGAGAATGCCTCTCTAAACATGGCAAAAGCCCAATCACATGTCCAACCTTTCAATGAGAGGTACACACGTGGGCTGTGAGAGATGAGAAACCAATTACCGTGTCTGTGATGAATCATTTCTGCCTGCTGTTTGATAAATGGCTTCATTGAGTTGGCAATGTTTGTTGTTAATATGACTAGTGTCCTCTGCAAGCTCTTTTTAGACAAGAAAACCCAGGACAGAAAATAGTTTTACATTTTGATACTCGGTTCATAAACGGTTGTTTCTGTGAGTGTGTGCATGGCATCAATCACAATTTAGAGGTGAGAACTTGACAAGCAACAGCGTTGTGTGTTTCTGTTCCCTGCAGGGACAGTTTTAATTCTTTTTGCTTCACAGTTGGCCGAGCACACAGACAGTTGCTGTGTTCATACTATTTGGAAAATAATGGAACAACAAATTGATTCTGGGTAAACTATTCAAAGAGTAAATTCATGCAAATTGCATAATATTTGTTTTGGTTTAATTTGAAGTTAAATAAGGGATTTGGTTGTGTGGGTTTTCAGTGGAAAGTGAGAGGATGGGCCGTGTATGCAGGTACATTGTAAGTGGTGTAATTAGAGGCTTTTATTCGCTAAACTGAAAAAAAGTACATTTGATTTGAATGAATTCCATGAAAGTTAAATTAGCAGCTTCAGAAACGGCTGTTTTTGAGGTGATGTTTAATTTTTCCCAAACCTCTCATTTCCTTTCATGCTCCACATGTGTCAGAAAAATCAGTTGCTAACATGTCAGCTCCAATTAGACGCCATTGTGTTTTGCTGCCATCCATGAAAGACTTCAGGCTGACAGTACGTGCATGGTTGCAGGTGTGCATGTGGGGCCTTAGTGTGTCTTCAGTGTGTACGTGTCACATTAGTATGAAAATTCAAATGTTCAGTCAAGCTTTGAGTGATAAGACCCACCTGCACAGCACAATCATGCCTGATGATGGAGAGATGTCCTTCAAATTATTTATCTTTGTAGAAAAGAGGGAAGGTGAATGCCTAGGTCATGTGTCATGTCTGGTTAATCATATTGTTGTTATACAGCAGTGTCTGATGCAACATTTTATGAATTCTGTGTAATTTTACTAATGTATTGACATACTGAATTGACTTAAAGGAGACATAGTATGTTTTTTTTGTTTTTCTTTTCTCTATTGTGTTATATATTTTTTTTGTGTGTGCAAAAGTTCTACAAACTTAGACAGATCAAATTCCGATGTAAGGTACGCTCATCTCCCCCCCGCTCCTGAAGTTACTGAAATACTTTGTCAGTCCGGGTGACACTTCCGGCTTTAGCGATGTCACCGCCCCATATAAGCATGATGAACACCTAGTGGTTTTTCTGGAACGGCCCCAGGTAAAGCAAAGGCAGAAGCTTTCCTCCACGGGATGTGAGTGTTTGACTAGTCACAACAGAGTGGACTAGCTAGCTAATCAGAGCAGACTGGTCTTTCCCAACTGGAGTGCCTTAAAGAGACAGGAACTAAAACCAACTTTTTCAGACAGAGGCTGAAAAGAGCTGCTGCAGCAATGCACATTATAAGGAAAGTGATGGGTTTTAATAATCATTAATATGATCAACCTGAATATGTCTCCTTTGAGACATCTTAATGAACTCTGCTGATCTCATGGATCTCATGGTCATTACCTACTGGGAGCACTGGCATTCCAGCTTCCTCTCCAGAGCCATTCAATCTATATAATTCATAGGCAATGTTGTCCAGTCAGCCAAAAGTTTGACCCATCTTGGGAAGTGATAAAGTAACAAAGGTCAGTGGCCTCCTCTTTAAAACAGTCCTGCAAGTCATTATGAGCAAAGAAATACACACCTTAGAGGCCAGATAGTCTGTTTGGCTGCTGGAACATGAAGAGACATCTTAGGAGAGAACAACGGATGCTGTTAACAACAGTGACTGCGACAGACTGCAGCATAAACATAAAACTTCCCTGTAAAACTTAAACAGCTTTTACCTTGAGTTTCTGCTTAATGAAGTTTGTGGCAATACATCTCAAACTCCCACACATTCACTTTAATCTGCTCCATTATTGCCTATATTGTGCTCAGCGGAGCATTAATGAAGCAGATCAGAATGGATGGCGGGTTACCAGGCAACACATCTTGGTCGTCATCATGTCGTCAGCAGTGCAGGTGTCATTCCCACTTGTCTTTCCATGCTACTTTTCCTTGATTGCCGGACTACTGTCTGCCCATGTTGCTGATTTGATGATGACATCATCAGGAAGGCATGTAGCTCAAAGCGTCTGTCATCGTTTGTGTACGGACTGCACACCAGGCCTTACAGGGGAGTGACCAGCATGTGTCAACCTCGACAGACCATTTGTCTCAATTTGTTTTTTTCAGTGTTTCAGGCTTGAGCCTTGTGGGTAATCACACTGCATCAAGCAGATCAGTGTCATCGTCCCCTGCTGTAAGTTCTGGAGGCTTTAATGTTGTCTGACGTGTATCGGTTCTGAATCTTTGCAATGGGAACACCGCCTGAGAAGGAATAGAGAAATTACAGTTATTTCCTTTTAGCACAGCAACAACAGTTCAACACAAACCCACTCACACACATCTGCACACACACTCACGTAACCACACACGAGCAAGGAGTGAATAGTGATAACCATTGAAGTGAGAGTAAGCTGATGAACAACTGGTTTATTTCCTCCACACTGATGAGCAAAGGAGGAACGAAGTGTCTGCATGTGACACGCACACACAATTGTATGCTCTACTCATCAATGTTAATTTGGATAATGCATTTATTGCGTGAAATTAGGTTCCCGGGAAATCTTTAATGAAATGATGCCTGGGACAAGAGAAAGTTAGACAGCAGTGGAAAACAGAAGTGAGGGGAAGATGTTGAAGCCCCCACACCCCAACACACACACACACACACACACACACACGCACACACACACACACACACACACACACACACACACACACACACACACACACACACACACACACAGACACACACACACAGACACACACACATCACCCTCCAAGGTGGGAAAGGCCTTTGCTTTGCTCATGAATCGAATTCAAACAGCACTTTTTTAACATATTTAAACAAAACTATATTATGAGTATTATTATTATTATTATAGATTATACACATACAAAAACATGTAGATCTATAGAATGAAAACAACCTTAGTTGATAATTACAAAGCCACAGACATCTGAAATGTCAAGTGCTAAGAACACACCCCTTTTCTTTTCAATCAGTGGCAAATGGCAACATTGAGCCAGTGGGTACGTGATCTGATCTGAAATACGACTTTATCTATTGGACGTTGTTGCAGCTTGTTATTGTTGTGCCTTCATCGATGGTGTCACAGGTCGGTGGGCTCTGTGATTGGGGAGACTGATGGCCCATCTCCATTTAACAAATCATCCCTGCCTGCAGAGCACTGTCATGGGGAGGGGGAGGTGCAGGGAGAAGGGAAAAATCTGTGCCGCTAGATATCAACCAAATAGAAAAAGGTGTTTACCCCTAAGGGCAGGAATGATGATGATAATGTGTGTATGAGTTGTCAGTGGTGGTAAATCTGTGTGTGTTTCGGTGCGCACACTCATTTTTGCATCTCTGTGTTTGTGTGAAAGTCGAAATGTGTGCAATCAAACAGCTCCTCGGGCCAGGTAGATGAGTCATGAGGAAAACATGTGGGAAATTGTTGAATAGGAGCAAGTAGAAAGGTAGAGAGCGAGAAAAGCTGCATTTCCTTCATTTCAAGTCTTTTTACCAAACATAGACAAATCGCGAGATACGCAACCATTGTTTTAAGGGTCTATGCACATTCAAGCAGGAGCATTACACATTGTGGTTTAAAGTAGTACTTATTATTTTTCAATGGCTAATTCAGTTTTCACCCAATCTATTGTCTGATTGCGAATTAGCTCTAGGGCACTGGGCAATATTTTGGAGCTTCCGGTGTAGACAGGCTGTTTTGTGTCTCCACATAAATCTATAATTTCTCCACACAAAATACAAATCCCATAGTTTTTTGTATGTGTTTTAGGTCCTAACGACTTTTTGGGTTGATCTCTATTAACTTCCGTCAGGATAAGAATTCCATGGAAATGGAAACCAGAAAAGCTTTTGCCCCGACCTGCCCTTTCACCATCAGTTTGCAAAGCGTTGAAGACACATGCAAACCAATCTGGGTTATGGCTGATTATTTTAAAGAAATCCAATATGAGGAAGGAGCGGAGAGGGCAGAAAGACAGAGAGAGTGTATAGGCTGCAGTGACAGTGCAGGGGCAGGCAGGGACAGACCAACTGAGCCAGTGAAGAAGAACAAGTAGAAAAGAACCATCAAGGATGATTGTGGCTCTTAGCCTCTTGTTAAGTTTTACTTAAAATGCAAATATGGATAGTTTTGACAAATCAAGGACCACTTCTACTTCAGAGTGTCTCTCACAGTCCTTTTTATGAAGACCTTGATAAAACAAATCAACTTTCAAATTTAGCATATGCTCACATATACTTCAGTTTGATATCAGTTTATGTTATATCAGTATCGGAATCCAGTATAGTTTGAGTTATTTGCACGAAGGAAAACATCGCTAATCAAATCAGATACATTTTCACACTCATTTACATACTTCTATTACCTCCCGGCCTCATATGCAAGCAGATCCATTCATGTGGGTGTGCCCAGTAGCCTCTTGCCTCTTTGACCTGGGTCCAAAATGGCCTTCAGATAGCATTTACCTTTTCTGACACTTGTTGTTGGGGTAAATATTAGATTTCCAGTTTAGCTGACTGTTAGAGTTAAGGGGTGTCTTAATGAAAAAGCAGACTGTTGTGATGTACTTCAATTATTTGCTTTTTAAGTTTTATTCGACAAATGTTTGCATCTTTGTGTCTCTCTCTATGTACTCTGGAAGTCTGTCTGTGGGCATTACTTGTGGTCTGATGGATGATGATGATGGTGGATTACTATTTTGTCATATCCCGAATATATGAACAGTTTAACAGATATTTGTGAGGCTCACCACTGTGTGTACATCCTCAAAGAAACACTGTGGGGAGTTGGGCAGGCCGAGTGTGGCACAGAGGTAATCGGAGTGCTGCCCCAAAGCGTGTCGGGCTCGTCAAAGTCGGCGTGGAGAGAAGCATGGCAGCGACAGTGTGTGTGATCGTCAACCAAGTAGCGTCTGTCTTCCTGTTCCAGATTTGTCAGCTGAACGGCGCTCGATGTGGCGTAGATCAAACAGGGGAGGTGGAGTGAGTGACGGAGGTGGAAGGAGAGATAAACATTGGGAGCGAAGGGAGAGGAAGGAGAGCAAGATTAAAGGTTGTTTGCTTGGGGTGTAAATGAGGTTTAGGACGAGTGGTCACTGGTCCACAGCTGTGACAGGGAACATACATTGTCACCGTGGCAACAGAGACACGATAAGGGCTCTTCTCTCCAAATAACATCTGATACGTCTCATTACTTCGATGTGTGTATGTGTGCACTACGGGATGGTGCGTGTGCCCGTGGGTATTCTGTCGACTGTCTGGGTCTGGCTTGCTGGTGAGAGAAATTAGTTTGATCAAATGTGTTATGGAGTGATTGTGTCGTGGCTCTCCACCAAGGATTTCATTATTTATAAATTTAACTAAAAGCCTGTCCTCCACTTGAGTGATTTATGGATAAAAGGACTTTTGAGGATTTAGTGAAGGAGAAGAAAGGCGAGGAAGACGGAGGGAGGAGGGAATAAAAGAGCGCACCCCTTTGAGAATCCCAATACAATGTGTTCTTATCTTTTTAAATGTCACCTTCAGTTTTCTAATGGAAGGCACTCAAGGCACTGTGCCCCTGCCATGTTTTAAGACTAGCATGAACACGCATGCACTACAATTACATAAATGTTTTTTGAAGATGTATTACTGCCTTCAAATCTTTTGTGCCTTTTTTATCATCTGTACTTGTGTTTGTCTAAACTTGGCTGCAATCATATATCTCCTCTCAGGTTGTTCCCTAATGTTTATGTTACAAACCAAATAATGCAAATAAAAGCTAATAAATTCTTAACTAAGGAATGTTTAATAGCCAATAAAAACACTTTGGAATTTTGCTCAAGTGAATTTTGCAGTTGGTCTTTAACAAAACAAACAAACAACACATAACCTTTGTTTAAAGATTCCTGTATGTATTTGGCAGTATTTTGATAGGATAAAAAGTATTTTTTATTTGATATTATTTAAAATATAGTTTATGGTAAAAAATATCGAGCTTCAATCATATTTTATTTTCATCGATAAAAACACTGAAGAATCATAGTGAATCTTTTAAATACTGTTTATTTATTAATATCAATAGGTTTTACTCTCCAATATTGGTATTTTTGCGAATAAAAGATATTGGTCATGATCTAGTATTTATCATTTTAGCCTTTATTGATGGAGCGAAGTAAAGACAGGAAACATGGGGAGGAGGATAAGAATTACATGAAACTATGATTTCCCACCAGGGCTGTTTCATTTGTATGAGTCTTGAGCCAGTGGCTCACAGCTGGATGCTTTGTAGGTTTGGATATTAAGATAATGGTACTTGCAGTTGTTTTGGGTGTTGGAGTTAGCTATTAGAGGTTTATGGGCTGTGTGGATTTACAGCAGCTCCACAGCATGGCTCATTACCCAGCTAATGAGAGGAGAGGGTGACCCTGCTAACTCGCTCTCAGTTCCTCCACCCCTGGGTATTACAGCTGGACTGGCCCAAGGCCAGGGGAACCCAACCAGGACTTAATAGAATGTGTAATGAAAATAAGTTAGCATGTATGACACAGACCACACAGTTAGATTTCCGCATACAGCATTCCTTTCAGAATTTGCATCAACACAGATCATTGATGTGACTGTTGAAAGAGACACGTTGCATACGCAGTATTTCTGATCAAGTGCAGATTAATATGGACCATACTGAATGTTCAAATATGCAAGTAAAGTTGTGTTGCACCATGATCACAGATACACACATTCTCTCACATGCACGACTGTTGCTGGTCAATGGAAGCCTCTGATATCTGAATGGTAAAATGGATATGAGTGTACTTACATCCTCGCAGGCACTCAAGTGTGTGGGCAGCAGTGTTGTAGGCAGCTGCTCATCAGCTCCCCATTGTTCTGTTGCTTACTCTGTGTTTGCCTGCCTCTGAGGCACTTTCCCAGCACCAATCAGAGAGTTGGAGGGAGTGCACTGTGGGACAACCAGTATCCTCATGCCTTCCAGAGCCTCCGACAAGTGCCTGTGATTTTTAGAGCTTAGGCGAAATTTCTCAAAGGAGCTGAATGCTGACAAAAGACTTTATCTGCTGTTTTCTGTACTTTCATGTCAGTGATTTTCAATGTGTTTACTTGTAGTCGGGGATCAGTTGTTAAATGGATTTTCAAATGCTAAAGCAACCCAGTGTTGTTTTTTATTTCATATCTTAAATGAACAGATTTAAAATCAGTTTGATGGTACACCTACTTAGAACGGAGAGTGTGACCTTTCTGTCATTGCCACATTCCTGTACAGAGCATGAAAAAAAAGCTGATCGCTATGAAGGGATTTACCTATTTGCCCACTACAAAAGAAGAACCCTTTAACTTCTTTTAGATACTTTTACCCCCAGCGGATTTTCACCCTGTACTGTATCAGATTCTTCACCCCATTGTCTGAACTGTAGCATGTGGTCTAATGCTAATGGTCTGCCTTAGTTCTTCCTCCCTTGCAGCCTTGGTCAAGAAAGCTGTGGAAATCCCAGCCGGAAAGCTCCCCAGCTCAGCCGAGCCTGAAATTGGCTTGAATGGAGGGGGAAGCAGTCGCAGGTCACCTGAATGGGTCTCAAGGCTAAACACATTCGTCTCAGCTCCACTGTTACACTGCACTATACACTAAATCTCATCTGCGCCAAGCGAAGCAGTAATTTGGATTCATCAACCACAGACTGTGACACAAAGGGAAACAGAGAAAGTTTTTCCTGAGCACAAACCTATAGACACACAGGTGCAATGCACTTACTGCAGGTGGTTGTCATAACCACACACTTTACTGGTTAAAACACCTGCATCTTTACTTTTTTTCCATATTATGTTGTTACTGGAAATTACACAGTTTAATAGCAAACTAGAAGTTTAGAATAAGTAAATGAAAACAAGAAAGAATCACGAAATCTTCATCCCTAATTTAATCAAATATTTGACATATTCAGAAGAAGATAATTGTTACTGCAAGGGGAATAAATCATTGTAAATCCACATTCTGTATTAGAAGATTGACAACATGACAGCCCCCCATGTTAACAGTGGGGAGATGGACCTAACCAACAATTCGATGCTACTAAAAATGGGGTGAAACATCATGATTGACAGCTGAGACTTATTAACGATTGGTCGAGTGCATGTCTATGATAATTCTGCACACACTCCAAATGACGTCCAATGTGCAAGATGGTGGCACTCAGTCTGAAGCCTGTGCTGCTCCTACATCATTCTTTGCCAATTGCTTATTCTTGTCTTCTAGTATTTAAGGTCAGAAACAGCTGAGAAACCCAACATTGGTCTGAAAGACAGTAAAATGCTCTGATTGTAGTGATGAGAGCCCTCATTTGATTTTACTGGCAAATGCTCCTGAGCTTGCGTCACTGTTTGATTTATTGATCCTACACATTGACTAAAGAATGATGGCCATGTGTTTTACAGTTAATGGTGATCTATGGCAGTGTACGGACTTACCAGGTGAACCTTTCAAGGAACAGCCTTACATTGTGGTAGTAATTAGGATCCTGTTTGTTTTGCTTCATATTTACCTCCTGGACTTTAATTGGCATGAACACACCAGTCTCAGTGATGCACCCTGGGTTGAACTCTGATCTGTTTTCCCAGGATGCATTGAAGGCAAAGTTAGTGCAATTCTTAGCTTATTCCGCAGCCGTAGCAGTGAGCCCCCAGACGCAGCATTTAAATAAACAAACAGATGAATCGAAGTCCGTGAGTAAGTGAGGCTCACTCGCACTAAACTAGTCTGTTTATGAGAACAGATTTTGATAACAATTCTTTTTGAATGTGTGAGTCTGTTCCTGTTGCTGCAACTCATTACTTCTTCCTCCTGTCGGGAAAATAGACGAGAGCGAGTTCAGTCAGGGACGGAGGCAATGAGCAGAATCTGAAGCTGGAGCAGTTTCGTATAAATAGATGTGGGAAGATGTTCACTCTGATGGAGAAGAGCGAACTCAGTGAGAGGTGGAGATGAACACAGGGAGCCACAAAGGACTAGACAAGAGGGAAAGTTCCGCTGTAATGGGATACTGCTGCAGATAAGGGTGTAAAGCTAAACTGTACATCTCGCTGAGTTTGCCCGATTGATTAGGACCTTTGGGAACCGTAGGGTCCATATTAATTCTGCACTATGTAAGTGTGTGGGTGCTTGCTCGTGAATTTCCGTGTAGTGTTTTTTTGCCTCAGCATCCAAATGTACAGGTAGTATTTGAGATGACCGCAGCACTTTACCTAAGTTTCACCCAGAGAACTGCAGCACAAGAAAGAGGGTCACAATTCTGCTCAACACATTTTTTTCCATACGGCTGCACGTACAGTGTAAAAAGTTAATCCCACTTTTCTGTCTCTAATCATCCCTCAAGTTTTGTGTCATTATTATTTTCCCCGTGCATGTACTTCTGCCAACCTCCCTCTTTCGCTCTCTATCCTATCTTTCTATCCTGGGAGTCAGAATATAGACATTATTCCATCTTCACAGCACGTCACTCCCCACTCACCCACTCGGGGCGAAAAATAAACTCCCACACTTTAGTCTGCTAGAAAAAGAGAAAAGGATAGACAGGTTTCCGTTCCCCCCTTTGTCAGGTCTCTCCTTCCCCCGGCTGTTATCCCTCCAAAAAACTGTGCCCGTCAGGCGGTCACTCAGAAATATCAAAACGCATGAGCACAAAGGAGGGACGTTCTCATCGGCCAAACCCTGTGACTGACGGAGACGCTTCCACCGAGCCCAGTCAATATGTTCCACAGAAGTTGTCTGCTCAGAATGATAAGCTGCCATTCACTGTGGCACCAGAGGCAGCACACTTCCAGGCCTAATCTGCAATGCATCAGAGGTTATCTCCAGGCGCCCAGACGGAGAATACCTGCAAGGGAATTTCAATCAGCCCCCGCCTTATGTAATTAAATGGAAATAATTGGTTTCTTTCCTTTGTCATCTTTTTTATTTCGCCGGCCTATGCCACAGTGCTTAGGCCAGCACACATGTACCTTATTCTCACTGTCCCCACCTTTTTTTATTGTCCATTCACCACTCCAAAGTAATGTCTTTTTTTTTCTTTTGTTGCGTTCTCCATTCTTTTCTGAAAGTAAGTTGGAACTCATCTTAAATGTGCTTGTCTGTGCTATATGTGGTGTGTGTCTGTGTGTGTGTATGTGTGGTTAATAAGAGTGTTGCTGCCATCATCAGGCAGAACAGTAAAGCTGCACTCATTGAGGTAAATCATCTGAATTTCCCAGTTTCCTCTGACATTACCAGGCTTTGTCTCCAAGGGTAATAACTTCATGCAGCTCACACTCACATTCCCAAATCTACCCCCCAACCCCAACTCAAATGAACTGTTTCCTTCTTTCCCTGTGTGTCGTATATATTACTCTCCTTCATTCCCATCCAAGTTTACCACCATCCCGCTCTGGGCCTGAACCGTCTCTCTCCTTCTCTCTGTCAGCTCAAGCAAAGCGAAGCCAATGCCGACACCAAAGAGAAGCTCCCCCTTCGCCTCAGGATCTTTGAGAAGTTCCCCAACAGACCTCAGATGGTGAAGATCTCCAAGCTCCCCTCTGACTTCACGGTGCCCAGAATCAGGTACTGGGGGGGGATTAATAAATCTTAGAACTCTTTTTCTGTTTTGATTCATTTGGTTTAATCCTGCAAATGCAAATTCTATGAAAACAGACTGATGATAAAAAAAAGTAAGTGTTCAATAAGTCACGCAGCCCAAATTTCAAATGCCAGTATTTTTACAGCACAAGATGAAGTGAGTCGTTAGAATTCTTGGAAACATCCACTGTGTCTGAACAGGTGCTCAAACCCCATCACCAGAAAATCGTGTTTTCCCTCTCGTCCGTTTCGTTTGTTGGTTGGTTTGTGTGTTTGTTTTTAAGCAAGATTAGACAAAAACAGCTGAACAGATTCCCACGGAACTCAGTGGAAGGATGAGGTAGAGATCAGGAGAGAAGCCATTGAATTTTGGTGCAGCTCAGGGTTCTTTACTTTCTTTAACATAGTGAGATTTGACATTTCCACAAATTTCCCAGGGAACCATTTGTGGATTTGGAGGAAAAGAAATCTGTAACAATTAGGGAACTGATATGAGTGTATGAAATAAGGTGAAGCTTGGTACTGAAAAGTGAAACATTTTCTATGACACAAGTTTGATCTAAAATCTAAACAAAAGCCAGACTTGATCCTGGAAGCTAGTAACGGATGATAACCTGCTTGGCGGCCTTTTGTATCTCATGCAGTGTTTAACAGAGAGCAGTTTTTAACCAGGAGAGCTTGACTGTGTCCAGCAAAGACCTCAATCAGTTGCTGATTAGTGCACAGCTGACTGCTCTGCTCACCCAGAACTCCTCTGCACATCTGCTGAGCTACAGCAGCAACTTCTTCCAGAGACGCACTTTTCAGCTGAGATGGTTTTAAGATACACTGCACCCTCATGATTATTCTTGAATCTTTAAACGTGTGGATTTCCTCACTTGGGATCCTCGCATTCAAATAAGTCCATGTGTGTGTTGTCTGTGTGCACTCCAGGGAGAGTTTTATGAAGCAGTTCATTGATCGGCAGCAGCAGGACACCAGCTGTTTGTTCCGGCGTCTTCCCTCCGCTTCCTCCTCCTCCTGCGACCACTCCAAACGCTCCGCCATCGAAGACAACAAGTACATCGACCAAAAGGTGCTCCTACACTCGTTCTCTGACTCACTCTCTCTCTTTTACACTCACACATACACAAAGGGGAGATGAAGATAATAAACCTCTCTCGCATTGTTGATAAACCACAGTGAGAATGAATGCAGTCGCAGCAGAAACTTGTACTTAATAAGCTCCCAGCTAATGTGCTCTTTCCATGTGCTCTCTCTGTCTCTTTTAGCTCCGCAGGTCAATATTTAGTATCCGAGCTCGTAACCTCCTGGAAAAAGAAAACACCATCAATAAAATCCTACGGTAAGACCCCCCCCAGATAGAAAGAGATGTGGTGCTGGTTATATGTCAGTTACCAATTATCAGTCAGTTATCGGATGAAATATATGTTATAAAGAGATAATTTGCAATGATTCTTAAGATTCCTAAATGTAATTGAGGCTTGATACTTTACGATTATACCATGAACTTGATTTTATATCAAAGCACGAAGCTTTTATCAAGAAAAGTTATTCTGATACATTTTGGAGGATCAACAAACTGCAACCCACCTAAAAATTTGATATCCGCTGGAACCTGTCCAATATGGGGCTCGAAAAGCCCTGGGTCTTCAACCACAAACCCTTTTTTATGAATAGCTATAAGTAAATAGAAAACGCAAATAAGGAAATGCTCATATTGACAAATTGTTTTCGAATAACTGAGACATCGATCGTGCTCTACTTTCAACAATTCAGCTGTAATTTAATTTTAGGTTTAATTTCTGTTCCACTATGAGATCTATTTGTTGAAACGCTGATATAACATCATTCTCCTAAATGCCTGAAAAACTTTTCATCCAAATCCAGTCCACTTTTAATCCACACGTGCTGATGTCTTGACCTGCAACTTTAATCTCCACCTTTGTTTATTGGGTGTTTGCCTTCTTTTATTAATCTAGAGATCATAAGGTTTTGGATCTGCCCCTTTCCTCGGAGACCACAGCTAGATTTGTTTAATATGCGTCGTTCGCAGTCATGAAATCGACTCAGTCTCTGTGTGGGTGAAACCAATAATGTTTGTGCATATGAGATGTAGCTCTGCTGTGACAGCACTCTGCTATTGTTAATGGTTCCTTCTTTTTCACACAGACTCACACGAAGACACACACACACAGACACAGACCCACTTCAGACTCATTTACTTTCGCAATACAGTAAATTGGTAATTTGCGGTTCGGCACGGCAAAGCTGGCACTCAGTGGAGATTAGCTCGCCGGCACCATGTCCAAACCGGCTCTCACCCCGGCTCACATCCACCTTATTCTGTCAGTCAGAGAGACAGACGGCGTATCAGCAGTCGTAACACGATCTGTCCGCTCTGCCCTCGTCCACACAAACACACAACTGAACATCTTTTAGTCGTCGTTATGGATCATGATCAGAAAATAATGTGTTGGTCTTGGTTTTTTCCAGGGCTTGTACCAGACAGCGTATGCTAAGTGGATCTTTCGAGGGGCAGCCGGCCAAAGAACGCTCCATCCTCAGTGTCCAGCATCACATTCGGCAAGAGCGCAGGTCTGTTGGCACACAGGAACGCACACACACACACACACACACACACTCGTTTCGCAGAAATGCAAGCGAGTGTAATACACTTGTGCTGCACCTGTGTGGTCCCTCCAGGCATTCTATCACAAAAACTTCTATTTATCTGCAGATCACTGAGACATGGTTCTACAAGTCAGAGGATCAGCCGCGGGAAATCGCTGGAGACTCTCACCCAGGACGTGAGCATGCACACACACACACACACACACACACACACACACACACACACACACACACACACACACACACACACACACACACACACACACACACACACATAAACACATTGATATTGCAGTGCACATCTTGAGTCCTTTGATGTTCATGAAAAACCTAAAATATGATTAAACTTCATGTATTTTTGCAACATTTCTCAAAATATGTAAGAACAATTCAAAACACTGGAGGAAATATCTCTTCTCTTACGCAGCACTCCAGCACGGTGCGCTACCGGAATGCCCAGAGAGAGGACAGTGAGATCAAGATGATCCAAGAAAAGAAAGAACAAGCAGAGATGAAGAGGTATTAATTCACAACAATCACACAATAGAACAAAAAGAGACAAGTTTGTTACCGTCCAGTCACTTTTAGCGCTTTGCTGTATTAACTGGTGTCTGTGCGTGTTGTGCTCAGGAAAGTCCAGGAGGAGGAACTAAGAGAAAACCACCCGTACTTTGATAAGCCTCTCTTCATTGTGGGTCGAGAACATCGCTTCCGGAACTTTTGCAGGATGATTGTTCGAGCTCGCTTCAATGCGTAAGATCAGCCTTACATTGACACTCACTGTGTGGTCTTATTGTGTGGTTCTAAGGGTTCAGTAGGTGAAGGTTTGCATCAGCTATAACATGTCAATTTAACACTTCATGTTTACCCATCTATGATTAGTTTATATCAAGCAGTTAATTTATATTTTAAATAAAAGTTTGTCTCAGAAGCCAAACTCACCTATCAGGTTATATTTTCTGCAGCTCCAGAACTTGTGTGCTGTGTGTTGTTTTGTCAAAAAGCTGACAGTTGATTTTATTTGTATGAATTCATATCCAGATCCAAAACTGACCCCATCACAGGAGCAGTAAAGAACACCAAATACCACCAGCTGTAGTAAGTGTGATGAATTATTGATTCCTCCTCTCTCTACTGATCTGTTTGCTCTACAGCCGTGGAATACTTATTCATTCTGTATCTTATTACCTGCCTGCTGTGCCTCCTTAAAACTGTGGTGAGGAATGAGAAATACTCAGATGAAGAGCTTCTGAAATAGATTCCTCATGTTTATGCAACCGGCTCATCTGGATTCAGCCCAGCACAGATTCTGGTTATTAAAGCGAGAGGCAGTGCTTTGTATCACATACTGCCGGCAACGGGGGATTTCGACTGACATCACGTCGTAGAAATGATTGGGTTGCTCACACACACACACACACACACACACAGATGTATTCATTCCGACTTTATGATATCTGTCCTCACGTATCCTCTCCGTCTCTTTATCTTTCCTCATCTTCTTCTCCCAGAAATAAAAGCTTTTGCTAGTTTGCAAACCAAGTCCACCTAGACCTGGACTAGCCTACTTTCTGTCTTTGTAACTCTGTGTGTGTGTCCGTGTGTGTCCTTCCAGTGATCTCCTGGGCCTGGTCACCTATTTGGACTGGGTGATGATCGTAGTCACCATCTGCTCCTGCATCTCCATGATGTTTGAGTCCCCCTTCACCAGGGTCATGCACGTGCCCACGTTGCAGGTATTAAAATGGAACCTTTGTGTGAACTGGGCGAGCGGATGACATCATTGTGCGGATGTTTAAAGACCATTATGTCTGTTTCAGATTGGGGAGTATGTGTTTGTGATATTCATGAGCATCGAGCTCAACCTGAAGATCATGGCCGACGGCCTGTTCTTCACCCCCACAGCCGTCATCAGGGACTTCGGAGGAGTCATGGACATTTTCATCTACCTGGTGAGAAATGCCATCAAGTCTAAAGTCTGGTTCATTGAATTACAAAGTGATATGATCATAATGGATGAATCTTACTGGAAAACCCCTTCAAGGATTTGTCTTATTGTAACAGTCTCCAGTGATTGGATAGCTTCATTCAGTTTAATGGCTTCACTGTCATCAATGCACCTTTTTAGTGGATTTAATTCAGGGGTAAAAGAGTCAAATATTGCCCCGTTTTCTCATAATTTTTGGATTTCGCTTCTATTAAACTGCACCTGCCTGCTCTGCTGTGGGGTCACTGCAGGTGAATTTGATCTTTCTGTGCTGGCTCCCTCCTGACGTCCCCCCGGAGTCTGGTGCTCAGCTGCTGATGATGCTGCGCTGCCTGCGTCCACTCAGGATCTTCAAGCTCGTCCCTCAGATGAGGAAAGTGGTGCGGGAGGTTCTCAAGGGATTCAAGGAGATTTTTCTGGTCAGTGGCCTTGTACAACCTCAATTTGTATGCATGACACTTTCAGATTTTATTTATTATTCAGATTATATATTAAGGTCGTTCAAACTGTTCTTTATATTTATTCAAGCCCAGGAGCAAATGTGCATACTGTATATATGTTGTTCACTTTTTTCACCCTTGAGCTCACCTTTCACAATTTAATTAGAAATAAACACTCTTTAGTGATAAAGAGAAATCTAAGTAACAATAGGACAAAGCATTATTTTTATCTTCTTTAACAGGCTGATACTTTCTTTTATCTATGCTTTTCACTTTACTGCAAAATGAGATCTGAACGCTACACTGAGGAATAAATAGCAGAGAAAATACTTTGAAACATGAATAAATCTCAGAAGTTTTGTGATTTATAGCAAATACTGACAAACTTGAAAACACAGCACAGATATTTACACAAATGTATATTATTCACCTTTATTGAATTGTGCTTTTATTATTACTTTTATTACATTCTGGGCTTATGTGGTGCCAGGTTATCGATTTTGGAGAAGCAGAATCCTGAGGGCGGGGGTGTTTATATTGTTAGAGGTCTCAGGGCAGCACAGTGTAAACACACAGAGCATACTTTGAGGAAGCTGTTTATAAAATCACAAACATTTGCCAGTGTAGTGACATCAGAGTCAGACGTGCTCCTGTGTGGCACAGTGGTGATTCCCGGGTGGACCCATAACCCGCTCTGTCAGGCTTGGATCATGTTGAACTGTCTGCCTTTAACTCTGGATGGATTCCCCTGCAGGTTTCCATTCTGCTCCTCACGCTAATGCTGGTGTTCGCGAGCTTCGGAGTTCAGCTGTTCGCCGGGAAGCTCGCAAAGTGCAACGACCCACACATCCATCAACGGGTAAAGCAAGAAACATAATCTCCTCACTAAACCGCCTCCTCCCACACCACGCTCCCCCGCAGAGAACCACCAGCTGAATAAGCAGAAGGGGTTTCCTCAGTCAAATCAATAATCCAGTGCTTCCCTTTATCCTGCTTCCTTACAGTCATTTTAAGGCTTTCAGATTGAGCTATAAAAGATTTGAAGGTGTATTTATCATATAATACTCAAGCTAATCTTTAAATAAGATTTCCAGTTCATTATACTTTAAGTCAAATTTAATTTAGACTGTTGTTCCTAAAAACTGGGTTCCCAAAGTTAATGGATTGGATTTAGTATTTCATTAGATTTGATTAGATCTTTTATTACTCCTCTGGACACATTTTCTTCTAAATGATGTTTAATGCTTCAGGATTAACATGTTTCTTTATTCTGCATGGTGATGTGAACTGTGTGTTTGGTTCCAGGAGGATTGTTACGGCATCTTCAGAATAAATGTCAGCGTGTCCAAAAACCTAAACCTGAAACTGAGGCCCGGGGAGAAGAAACCAGGTTTCTGGGTTCCGAGAGTCTGGTATGAGAGCGTGTTGCTGCTGATGACTTCTTGATTTAAGATTTTCTTTTATTCAGCCGGTGACCGTCATATCTGCTCTGTTTCCTTTCCCCAGGGCCAACCCTCGTAACTTTAACTTTGACAATGTTGGAAACGCCATGTTGGCTCTGTTTGAGGTGCTGTCACTCAAAGGCTGGGTGGAGGTCCGAGACGTTATCATTCACCGCGTTGGACCGGTACTGAGCCCGATCTTAAGTGTTGGTCTTGTCTCCTTTATTCTAACAGAACTGGGACTGTTAATCATCTCAGTTCCCCTCTGTGTCTGCAGATCCACGGCATCTACATCCACGTCTTTGTGTTCCTGGGATGCATGATCGGGCTCACTCTATTCGTTGGAGTCGTCATCGCGAACTTCAATGAGAACAAGGTAAGAGCCACACACGTGTAGTCGACACCACATCCTCATTTTCATAGTTCATTTTGGGGTGATTCATTAATTTGTTTTTCGTCAGAAGGAGCTGTGAAGCACACAAAGTAGAACACATTCTTATTGGTGTAGTCACAGTTATAGTTTATGATATTCACTTTGGTGAGTACAACACGTCTCTGATTTGTTTCCATGTGTTGTGTCTCCCACTACAAGGGCACTGCTCTGCTAACAGTGGACCAGAGAAGATGGGAGGATCTGAAGAGTCGACTGAAAATTGCTCAGCCCCTCCACCTGCCCCCTCGTCCGGGTACGAACACGCACAGACACGCACAACAATGGCTCAGGAAATCTGTATTACAATATGCAAACAGGGCATCGGGCTCAACATCATGGGAGTCACGTCTCAGGCCCCATTCTCCTGATTGATGATGTGCAGCAAGTGTGTGTCTGGGCATTGTTAAGTAGCACCTGCATGATTAATCCATATTTAATAGTCCTTGTTTGATCCAAATGACGACTAGCAGCACTAATGGGAAAACTGAATATGAGGACGACTAATGCAGACGGCTCAGACACTGCATCATGCCTGTCACAGGCCTCTAAAGAAAATCTACTTTACAAAATATACCACATTTACACACCTCCATTGGCTTCAGCTATACTAACTTCACATTTACTGTTTGGACTGGTATAAACCAAATAAATAATTTTAACAAGATCCCCACCCCTGAGTTTTGTGGCATCTGATACGGATTGAATCAAATATTTTCAGATTTATTGGGGGATTATATAGAATGTCGTCGTTATTAAACCCTTTTGACAAATAAATCAAATTGAAGCTTGACATTTTATTGTTTAACCATGAACCGTATTACAAATAACGATAAATAAATAGACAACACAATTACTACCAAATATATGGATTTTAAATCAGTTATATAAGCATAAATATGTTTACATAAAATGTAAACTATAAAATACATGTCTTCATATCGGCCAACAAACCCAAATACAGATATTGTCAGTGAAAGGCTCATATTTGCAGATAGCATGTCTACTTATATTTCACACACAATCTGATATGGATTAGGATTCATCATGGGGATATTGTGCATTTTGCACTGCAAACAGTTTATCTTCCCTCTGTGAGTAGAGTCGTGAGAAAGGTTGGATGCCGTGTGGGAATTCACTTTTTGGCAGGGTTGAGGCTGAGAACCAACCGAAAATCAATGGTGTCAGTTTTAGTCAGTTTTAGTCAGTTGTAGTCAGTTGTAGTCAGTTGTAGTCATCAGTGCCGCTTTCACCACACGATAAACCTGACTTTGATCCACATGTAAAGAGCCTCAGCACCGACACCACTCACTCACCGCTGACCTTACAGCCTCGGCTCACCAGTCAAAGTACCTGCAAACGTTGTCTCGGTGGTCAGTAGTCATGTGTTCCCACAGTGTCTGATTCCTAGTGTGCCATTGTTGAATCTCTGTTTTATGCTCATGGATATTAAGCGTCCTGATATGAGCGGGACACTATGCACAGTTTGAACAAGTAAAGCTCAAATATCAAATAAAGGAGAGAATAGAGGATCAAATGAAGCTGAAAGATGAAACAAGTACACATTTGAAATGGAAGTGCATGTAAAGGAAACCACCTAATGTTTAAGAGCAGGGATTCAGTTGCAATTATCTTGCTTCATTAGTGGGTAATCACATCAGCACATTTCATCAGCTACATTAGAGACGTTCGGTTGTCAGTGTTTAGTTGTTTTTATCTTGACACAAATACATCTACATGAATAATGTGTGTTAATTCTGCCACATGATCATACCCAAACAGTCAGTGAGTGCCATCTGCAGGACGCTCAGGTGTACTACCACAGATGAGAGCATCAGCTGGCATCCACAGACTGTTGCAGCTTCAGACATTTGCATCTGATCACAGATTATGATGAATATCGTAAATTCCTCCACATATTTGTCTGAAATAATTAAACAAACACCCACGACCAAGAGTTTTTACTATTTTGGTTGTTCCACGCATTTAAGTAAATCTCATTTCTCATCTGACTGACAGAGAACGGTGGTTTCCGGGCAAAGATGTACGACATTACTCAGCATCCCTTCTTCAAACGGGGTATTGCTGTGCTGGTGCTGGCCCAGTCAGTGCTGCTGTCAGTCAAGGTAACGACCTCACAATTCAAAGCCTCATGTCATCTCAATTCTTTTTATTTTAATTTTTTTTGTATGTAACTTATCTACAATGACTCACTGTCTCCTGTAACGTTTGTTTTGGAATTTGCTTTGTTGCATGATCGTTTGTGATTCACTCTTCTCCAGTGGGACGTTGATGATCAGGTCACATTTCCTCTCGCCACCATGTCGGTAGTCTTCACCTTCATCTTTGTGCTGGAGGTGAGTGTGTCATCCTGTCAACACGGTCAAGCATTAAATTCAATGGCTTTCCCCCCGGGTGTAGAAGTGTGTCTGAAGTGTTACCGTCGTTACCCAGGTGACCATGAAGCTGATTGCCATGTCTCCGGCGGGTTACTGGCAGAGCAGACGAAACCGCTACGACCTGCTGGTCACATCTTTGGGTGTCATCTGGATCGTCTTGCACTTTTCCCTGCTGGTGAGAAAAGTCATTGTTTCATTAAGCCGAAGATGTTCAAGTGGGGTAATTTGAGCAAATCTATAAATTGTTGTTGTTTCATTTCCTCTCCAGAATGCCTACACCTACATGATGGGCACGTGTGTGATTGTCTTCAGATTCTTCACAATATGTGGGAAACATGTGAGTGGGTTTTATGGATAAAAGCACATTTCCCCAAACGGTAAATGTCTGTTGCGTTAATGAAGATACTGTATAGATCTCTGGATGTGCTTTTGTTTCTCACCAAGGTGACGCTGAAAATGTTGTTACTGACGGTGGTGGTCAGCATGTACAAGAGCTTCTTCATCATCGTGGGCATGTTCCTCCTGCTGGTCTGCTACGCCTTCGCTGGCGTCGTCCTCTTCGGAACCGTCAAGTACGGAGAGAACATCAACCGGTAACGCTTCACCTCCTTCACACTGCTCTTTGTCTCCCTCCGACCAGCTCTGCAAGTTGTTTTGAGCAGGCCCAGTAAAAACACAGGTCTATTTCAAGTTGTCTGAATGTGTGTGTCCTCCAATCGCAGGCACGCCAACTTCTCCACAGCGGGCAAGGCCATCACCGTTCTCTTCCGCATCGTCACGGGGGAAGATTGGAATAAGATCATGCACGACTGTATGGTGAGAGGAGCTGCACCGCCGGCACACCATTTCCCTCAGACACATGAACATTGCAAATTCTCCCAAATCCTGTTTATCATTTACTTTACATTATGTGCTGAAAAGGTTGCTTCACCTCAATTTCCTGCTGCCCCCAAAATACAATAGGAGGTGACGGATGTTTGTTTGTGGCGCTCACAGCCAGGTTAACAGTTACTCTGGTTTAGTGGTTGAAATAGCTGAGGAAACTTTAAAGTCCTCACTGTCAGCAGTTTTCACTTGAGCTACGAGCACTACTCATCAACATAAAAGTACAATATAAATATGCCCCTTTTTTAATTGGGGTGCATCAACCTTTTATCTGTGATTTAATGGCCATTGTTTTAATAATGTTCTTTTGGTTCCCAGGTGCAGCCTCCATTCTGCACCCCAGATAAACATCGCTACTGGGAGACTGACTGTGGCAACTACGCTGGAGCACTTATATACTTCTGCTCTTTCTATGTCATTATAGCCTATATCATGCTCAACCTACTTGTAGGTGAGTATGTGTGTGTGTTTGTGTGTGTATTAACTTGTGTTGGTCACATTGTAGAGAGGAGAACCTGCTCACAAAGTCCCTTTATTTGGACTCGCATCCAAACATGTCCCTAAAACTAAACATGTACGGTTCAGACTTGGTTTTTGATCGAAGTTGGGGAACTTGACCGAACCAAAAGTGTGTGCAGGCATGAATACTATTTAAAAAGAGACATAAGCTTTTGTCCTGGCAGCGGCGAGGGCTCTATTTCAGACTGCAGCTCTCACACTTACATGTTGTCCTGTCATCCGTCCAAAAAGGCAACAAGAAACTAGATTAGTTTATTGCAGATCATTATGAGCAAAACAAACCTCTTCATCAAGTAATACTAGTCTCCTCTCCTTCCTGGCACACACTGTTTTTGTAAAATAAAAATGAGCACAAGATTTTAATAGATGCAGCAATCGTGTATATTCTCTTGCTCTTATACTGTATCAGCACCAGTTACTATTGTATGGGTTGTGTGGTCTCTGTCTGTAAAGGCACCGAGAGTAGACACACAATCTTTTGTGAGGACAAAATGTTGTAAAAAAAATAGCCTCTTAAAATCCCACACAAATGAATTGTTGCATGAAAAATAAACTAGAGAATCAAATGAATTTCCAGGGCTGTTAACTCACCAGATATAACAGATGTAGTTGTTAAAAGTTCTATTAATTACACACATTTTTGCACAAATTTGCAGAAGGATCTCACATATAAAAACCACATGATATTTCTGTCATGGCTTATTATCATGTTTGAGTATTAATGTGACTTAATGTTTCCGCAGCCATCATCGTGGAGAACTTCTCACTGTTCTACTCGACCGAGGAGGACCAGCTGCTGAGCTATAATGACCTGAGGCACTTCCAAATCATCTGGAACATGGTAGATGACAAACGGGAGGTGAGAAATTAGCTATAGGAAGGAGGACGAGGACACAGCGGAGGGGAGGAGATGATGGTCCTATGGCTACCAGCAAAATATAATATATAGAGAAGATATAAATCTGCACAAAAGCTAATGAGGAGGGCTGAAGGGAATGGAGTTTGGCATTGAGTAATAGCAGAGAACTTAATTAGAACAGTGGGTGATGGATTAAAAATGTAGACCCCCCCACCTATTTATCAATGATGTCATCTGGATATAGGAGTTTTTTCATTCCTTTTCGTTCAAACGTGTGGGATTATAGCATACGTGTGTAAGCAGGAGCAAATATATTCATGTTACAATGTAAAGATGGTTGCAACCCTCTGCCGGCCATTCGATGGGCCTGTGGTCTGCATGTCATTTCAAAAACTCAAGTTCAGAAGAAAGCATATATGACAACAGTTTTAAAAATTACGGTGGAGCATTAGGGCCATTTAGAAGGAAACAAAATCATCTTTATTCTCGCAAAATATTTACTTTATTCTTGTAATATGATGTCTTTATTCTCAGCAAATTATTATTTTTATTCTTGTAATAAATTGTCTTCATTCTCATAAAGTTATTACTGTTATTTTTGTAATAATAGTTCTCGGTTCTCATGACTTTATTCTTGAAATCTCTGATTATTTCCCCCCCTTTAAGTGGCCTTAACATTCCATCATATAAAATGATAAAAAATAAAATCTCAAAATCCATTTAAGATGCCGCCCCAGTGATAAAAGACAACTCTTCTCATGAAAACTGATCTGTGAAACATAAAATATAAAATGTATCTCGGGTGCAGTTTTGAGAGGTTTTAAAATTCAGGCTGTTACATCTTTGATTCTTTCCCCAGGGTTTGATTCCTACATCGAGGGTGAAGTTCCTGCTGCGCCTGCTCAGAGGACGGCTGGAGGTGGACCTGGACAAAGACAAGCTGCTGTTTAAACACATGTGCTACGAGATGGAGCGGCTTCACAGCGGAGGAGACGTGACCTTCCATGACGTGCTCAGGTGATGGAGGAACACCACGAACAGCACATGCTCTTAGGATGGGAAACCATTCCTGGAGTCAATCCAAAATTCTAGATTTAGAAAAATTTGAACTACAGTTTGATCTAGTTGGTTGCTGCTGCTGTGAAGTGTTGCATGTGTGTTTTAGTTTTCTATTTTAAAGGCTTGATCATTTGACATTCTACTGAAGCAGAATTTAATTCCACTAAATGTGTCCCTCTCTTTGCTGCTTGGGATCGTACAGCATGCTGTCCTATCGCTCAGTGGACATTAGGAAGTCTCTCCAGCTGGAGGAGCTGTTGGCCAGGGAACAGCTGGAGTACACCATTGAAGAAGAGGTTGCCAAGCAGACCATTCGCATGTGGCTCAAGAAATGCCTGAAACGCATCCGGGCGGTTCGTCTCTCACCAGAAAACACACACACTCGCTTTTATTTACACGTGCTATCTTTACACACATGTCGACACAATGCACACACGCTCACGCTACATACTTATGTCCGTGTGCGCTCGCAGAAGCAGCAGCAGTCGTGCAGCATCATCCACAGCTTGAGGGAGAGCCAGCAGCAGGAGTTGAGCCGCTTCCTCAACCCCCCCAGCATCGAGACCACCGTGCCAAGTGAAGACCACAACGCTAACAACCCAGACCACCCCTCGCAGCCTGAGGTAAGGACCCACGTGCGCACCGCGGCTGCACACACACCCGCACACGCACACAGCTGGACGTACAGCAAGCACATCATACAAGCGGCAGGTGTGCGCTCGCAACGCCGAAAACAAAGAATCTGTGCTCTTTGTTTAGATGAGTGGTCTCCAGCAGCTGCTGAGCCCCACGCTGTCAGACAGAGGAGGCTACAGGCAGGACTCTTCAGACCTGGGGAAACCACAGAGGAAGTTTGGACAGTGGCGGCTTCCTGCAGGTGTGTAATATATATATATTGGGATGGTGTACAGTTCTGGCCGGGAAGTTATGTTCGAGTGAGTTGGGGCAAATCTTCCCTCGTTCATGTCTCACCCATGGAAACCTGCATTTATGTGATGGTGTCTATCTCACTCTCGGGAGGCAAAGGCCCTGTTGTTGTAGAAGTGGAAGAATAATGACAAAAACACAGAGGTACACTCTCTCCTGTCTGTGTCGTTTCAGGTCGCACAAGCGTGAAGTCCATCGTGTGCAAGATGAACCCCGTCAGTGACGAGGCCTCTTCGGGGTCGGAGGTGAAGAAGTGGTGGACGCGTCAGCTGACTGTGGAGAGCGACGAGAGCGGCGAGGACCTCATCGACCTTTAGAGGCGAGCTGCGGGGCCTCCTGCGGTTTTTAGGATCGCCGGACGTCTTTCTCATTTCCGCCTCTCTCCCTGAAGTGTTCCTCTCTCTTTTCTCTTTTTTTAATTCAGGTTCAGAACTTTTCAGTAAAGTGTCGGCCGCCATTTGTCGCCGCCGCCCTTTCTGACACACAGTGATGATTTGGTACCTCTGGGATCGGTGTAACGTCTCCTCTGTGATTTTCCACTCGTTCTGATTGCTGAGGTTTTTCTATGCAGGCTCATCCGGTGTTAAGGCAGACGACGACAGGGAAAGACTTGTCGGACTTCTGAAAGGAAACCGAGAAGCTGCTGCTTTGTGTGTTTTCTACTGTTCTGCTGTGTCATGTTTTTCAATGTCGGGAAAACCTGTAATTGTGCTGACGCAGCCGCCATAACTTGTGATCTCCGTCCACGCGATGCTTCGTCCCTCTTCCTCTGTTGTAGTCCACGTTTCAGATAATGTCTTCAGTATTAATCCATTTTTCTTATAGCGACTTTATACTTTAACCAGGAGGCTTGTTCTTGTTGGTAGAACAAGGTATTTAAAGGGACTTTTAGATCTATGACTGTGAATGTAATTACAAAGTGAAAATCTATATTATGTATGTGTGTGGAGTTAAAACATGAAATATTTTATAAATTATTATAATTTATAAGCTTTATCAAGTATTAAATTATTCTATTAAAGGCCTGCACTGAGTGGGCATATATGAACTAAAGAGTTGTTTGGTTTTTCTTACATTTCTTTACACTTGAACATCCATGAAGACTTTTTCAAGTCCTTTATTTATTCAACTTCTGATGTTGCACACTTTTTAAAATCCCATGATGAGATGGTTTTCACAGGACGGAGCTTCATACATGTGTGAAACTAATTGTGAAGTACTAATAACTCTGTTGGACAGATGGGAATTTGTATGATAGATTTAGGAACATTTCTTATCACACTATATCACAATAAGAAATTGGGATTTGCCTCCTGATCCTGATCAAAAACAACATTTTAAGGATTCTTCCTCGGCTGATGCCCCACTCCTCCAACAAATGTCCCGGAAATCAGTGGATTAGTCCTAAACACTAACAAACTCAAATGAAAAACATGACTTACATTTGCAATTTTGGCCGCACAATAATAAAGGCTCCTTCATCTTTTTCATATTAATTATAGTCCAGTCTACATAAAGTGTGCAAGTCTGTATTACCTGTGTCTGTCCCTTTGAAAACACATGTCCCACACGTTCATGACTTAACTCAGTAATTCAATTCAGTTTGTGGGGGATTCAATTACATGTCCATGAGTGAGAGAAAGCACAGGATTGGACGAAGGAGTGGGGTATTTGAGTGGACAGATGCTGGTTAATGATTCTCCTTGTACACATCTGCTCAGATCAGACACTCAGTGGGCCCCCCCCCCTCAGCCCGTCGTCTCGATAACACTGCCCTCTCCTGGATACAAGCTGAGCTGTCCTGATAAGTGGCTCACCATTTCTCTCACCATGAGGTCCAAACTTTCTTCTTGACATTTTTTCTGCCGCGTGCAATGAGGTGACGGTACTCACTCGTGGTTCTACCTGGTGCTGGGGGTGTGTGCTGCTGTCCTGAAGAAACACTCTATGTTCCACTTAATATTCACATCCTCCTCCTCCTTAACATTCCGTCCTGTTGAGTTGTGGCTCACCCCGGTGCCCGGCACTTCTTTTTCCATTTCACAGCGATGCCCGTCGATGACAGTTCTGTCACAGAGAAGCTTGCTGTGGATCGAGATGAGCTCAGTTTCCAACCGGCCGTCCAGGTCAGCATGAGAATGAAATGTAGTCGATCCCGTAGACACCAACACACACACGCATGAACACAAAGGTGTGTATATTAGCATCTCATTTTGTCGCTCTATTTCCTTCTAGTTGCTTGATCACACAATTTCTGCGGGTTAGATTTCAGCTAATCGACCAACGCACCCATATTCACATGCTGAATATGGCGGTCAGCGGCCAAAGCATTTTCCCCCTCAACAAAGGCCCTTGTCAGACACAGAATTAGCCCATTAAAAGAGACTGGGCCTTCATTGGTCCTTTCAGAAAGCCCAGTAAGTTTCACAGTTGATGGAGTGTGTATGGGGCTGTCTGGATAATGAAGGCTGGGGAAGGCAGAGAGAGAGAGAGTGTCGAGAATGAGCTGCCGGTGGGACACCTACTTGCTCTATAGAAATCATGACTTACTCGCACATTCCAGTCTCTCGATGATTGAGTGCCCCCCCCCTAACATATGGTCCTGTAGGGAAACAGTGTGACATCGGCCCTCTTGCCAATCAAGTGTCTTTAATTTATCTTTTCTCGCTCTTTCTTCTCCTCAGCCGCTGCCTCTTAAGCTCCACTTAGCTCAGAACTAGCTCATCAAAGGGCTTCTTTCGCTTTTTTCTCATTTTCGCCCTGTGTGGTAGAACACTTTTTTGTCTTTTAATTGCCTCTGCGTCACACTGGGTCTTACGGTGCCTGTTGTTTTTACCCTCTCTATTGTAATTTGCCCATCTCTCCCTTATGCATGTCCACTGCTTATTTAGGGGCCTAATTGAGCCACTTTGGTAATTGAGGAGCAAGTTCTTAAGAGCAGAGGGAGTGGAAGAGTGTCTGCGAGTCAAGATTACCTGTAATTAAAGTACATGTTGGCTTTGATGGCTTCGTCCCCCTCCCGGTGAGATGTCGCTCTCAAACCCTGGCAGCAGCCGTGGCATCGCAAGGACGTGGAAACGCTTCTTGTGCTGCAGCAGCGCTGGACCACGACACACACGTACAGGATACAGGATGTGTGCACGGCAGACAAACAGGACATTCCTATATGAACACGCACAGTGCTGTTGATGGCTCTCCACGCAGCTAATTAAAAGAAGTGGTTGCGGAGGGTGAAGTGCTGGAGAGTTGACGTAATTAAGATCGCACTTCTTCCACAAAACTCTGAATTTTCATCTCATGGGGCTTCAGACAGAGACGATGTGACCAGTCCGAGGTGTGATTGCACTTGAATGTGTGAAAACTCTGTTTGAATGGCAGATATTTAAGTTTTCCATTTTTCTATTTTCCATTTCGACTGCAGGAACTTTACATCTACATGAGCTATTGCGTTCCCAGTTCCAATCCCGGTTCTGTTCAGATCTTTTTTGCATGTTTTCTCCCTGTGTGTGTGTTTGTGGTTTTCCCCATGTACCCTGGCTTCCTCCCACTGTCCATTGACATGTCGATTGGTGTTAGGCTACTCGGAGATCCTAGATTGACTTCAGGTGTGAGTGTGAATTGTGTTTCTCTCTGTATTTTGGTCCTGTGATTCGCTGGTGACCTGTCCAGGCTGCACCCTGCCTCTCGCCCCCAAAGTCACCTGAGATTGGATCCATCTCCCCCTGTGACCCTCAAAGTACAAGAGGATGGATTGTGTTTCCTCTGCAGGTGTGAAAGCACCACAGCAACAGAGGTAAAAGTTGCACCTGAACATTTTCACGAGCTGCACATAAAACGAACACACTCCCTCCTTCACCTCAAATAAAAAAACTTCCATAAAAACCGTAAAACACAACAACTGCTCAAAGACGTGAGAGAGCAGAGCAGACATTTAATCCGTACAACCCAGTGACGTGGGCCTCAACAGTACGACTGATTAGAGTAAATGTGAGGTGAAGAAGGGTAAGAGCTTTCTCTCACTGCGCTCCTCATGGCTATTGTCCCCTCGATGGAGACATTATTCAGAGTGTCTGCAGCCTCCAGCAATTTAGGTGGCGCAGACAGAGGTCGAAGCAGGGTGAGGCTCATAAGGACGCCATTGTTCTTAAAGGCCAGAGTTACGTCTGCTTTAAAAGATGCACGGGATAATCTGTTGCTCAGTGTTGGCTGGGTATTTCTCTTATTTTGTATATTACAAGAATGAAGAGTGAAGTAGCTTTTGGACCATGCACCTGCTTATGGGTTTTTAATATCACGTTTTCATAATGTAACTCTATCGTGGTTGTTGGAGGAGCTTCCCCTCCTCTCCCACACATCCTTAGCCTCATAAATAAGGTGGCGGCCGTGCAAATTAGCCGCCTGGATTTGGTGTCAACATAAACCCCGGGTCCGGGCCCGATCCTGTCCCTGTGTTTTGAAACAGATGGCTACTACTACAATAAAAAAAAATAAAAAAAAGTAGCAAATTATTTTAGCAGCAGGCAGCAAAAGCAATTAACAACTGGCATAATGTGTTGATTAAAATCCATTCCAGTTTCAGTGACGGGAGAAAGAAACCACTCATTTTCCACTCGGTCAGCTGGCACACGTCCGATGCTCGGAGAACAGCTGACCTTGACCCTGACCACAGCTGTCGCTCACTCAGGACCAGTGGAGGATTCTTTAACCTGATCACTCCTGCTGCTGGCTGTAAAACGTCCAAATCAGTTTGCCGGATAAATTTTTTATTTTACCTTTATAGTTTTTCCTCCACATGGGAGTTTAGGAGTTTGCAACTGCATTTCAAACTGCTCTTCCAAATTCAAGTCAGAAGAGTCAAAGCTGTCATTTCCCTGGTTCTCCCCGTGTTTACTAATCTCCACCACTGAGCTGAGACGGGCTGTTTTCTGCCTAATTAGAACGAAAACCTTCTCATTTAAAAGGCTGTTTCATGCTTGAAATGTATCTGTTGGATTTAGATTCTTGGCTCCTTTGTAAATGTGAAGAATGCAGGAAGTCTCCTCATTTATTTATTTCTCAGGCCTTTACCTCATGTACCTCATCAACAGCAGTCAATTGCCACCCCACTGAACGGTGAGCTCCAAGTGAGAGGCTCGACTTTGACTGTGAGCCAGAAAATCCCATTCCCACTAAACACCTAATCAGTCCCATTCATCTGGCTGCGATTCCCCAGCAGCCCGGTCCTACACCTGGCTTTGGCGTCTTTAATTACTGGGCGAACAGGCTTTGTCTGATCCGGAGCCAAGATTAGAATATGAGTGGCAAATGCGGAAAAGAAAAATCATACGAGTTCAAACCAATTCAATTACCCACCAATCAAAGTAGAAAGGCTTGTAATTGCAGCGAGAGGGTAACAATGAGAACCTCTGCTTCAATGAGAGCAGGGAGAGTGTTATTAGGAAGGAATAATCCCCACCTGCAGAGGGTGCTATGCTCAAACTCTTCCAGTCCACTGAGGCGAGAGAGCAATCGTCAAGCATTTTTAATGTGATTGTAGCCTTTGGTGAGACATTACCTTGTAATTTTCTGTTTTTAACTCTGCTATTATGTCAAATTGTGCATGAATATGGTGTTCGCGAGCAAGGGAGCAGAAAATGGATGTGACATTTATGAAGAGGAGAAGCGCTTAGGCTGAAATCTGGGTGAGAAAACACCATTGTGTCGTAAAAACAACAAAAGAAAAGGGACAATTGTGCAGGAAAGTTGTACTAAGAAAAAAGTCTGCACACAATTGAGATAACTTTCCTCCACAATTTTGTGAAACTCTGAACATGATGAATACATCCCACACCGTGTGGTTCTGTATTTCCTCTCCAGGTCAGAGCATCGTTGGAGTTGTGTGTATCTGCCCTGTAAGATTCTTCACAGCAAACAAACAAATGGCAACACAACACCGCATGCTGCAGTCGGTCTGGTGCAGCCGGGAGCATTGTGCGTCCACACAAAAAAAACAATGGTAACAATTCACATGCAGGTTCTCCTCAGATCAAACGCTGCCTTTAATTCCAGCCGGCCCCCACCTGCTTCCACTTCCTCTCCCCTTCCCCCTGGAAATTGTGAATGATTTTAATATATGTGTTTGTGAACTTCCACTGTGTTCAACCTACTCATTTCAAGCCCCAGACCTGAGGACATATAAACATCCACACAGAGAAATAGAAAAGGCGATGACAGAGAAAATAGAGAAGGCTTCTGCCGACTGACAGAAACCCCCACTGGCCCCACAATGGGATGGTTTTGGACAACTCAGGTGCAAACTGACAACTTCAATTTTTTGCTTCCTTTATTTCCCCCCCTTCTCTTCCTCTTTGTTTAGCTACATTTGAAGTTTGCCAATCACGATATCAAAAGAGAAAACTGTTGTCATATATTTTGTTTTCCAAATGTAACCTCTCCCCGCTCTGCTGTCACTCCCTATTTTTCAGACTCCAAAAATTGTAACTCGTGTAAGAGGTGCAAGCATGCAGGCACACACACACACACACACACACACACACACACACACACACACACACACACACACACACACACGCACACACATGCAGAGACTAGCGCGTGCACACGTGCTCCAAAGGAAACAAACAAAATCAAAAGACATCAAACGGTATCAAAGTGAGAATCAGTGTCCTTCATGGACTGTGTGATGTTACAGATTCTTTTCTGCTTGGCTTGGCACAGCTCTGATTTTTTAAGACAGTGTAGATCTGACTTGAAAATAAGATTTTGATATTTGGCTTTTTAACTTCACAGCAATTAATTCACTCACTGGGGAAAGGACTGGCCAAGAAATGAGAAAAACCTAAACGTGGTCTGAGGATTTTTTTTTATAAATCAATTTCTTTTAATTATTCAAGCAAATAAAATGATCCAATGTTATTTGTAGTATATTTTTTTAATTGATAAACACCGGGTAAACAGGATGTGTAGTATGAGCATGCTCAAGAGCAGGTTCTGTCCTCAGCACTGGACTCTGTTAAAACAGGACTGGTACTCATACCTCTGCCAAGGCCCATCAGTCCTCTTAAATTCAAACAAGCTTCAGAGCTGAGGCCAAATTTCATATCTCAGCTACACATTGGATGTAGGTAAAGGTTTCTATTTCTATTTATAGCCGATGAAAAAAAGCCTACCCCTTATTTTGATCTGCACAATCATAGCTGTTATTCACCTAAATTGGACTGTTAAATAAAATAATAAATAAAAAAACTGGATTCGCCCCTTTGTCCCAAATCCGCCCGAAAATTGCAGAGGCTCTTTTTTGGCCTGGGTCCCATGCTTCGTCCAAGTTTTGTGGAAATCAGTTCAGTAAATTTGACATAATCCTGCTGATAAACAAACAAACAAACAGACAGAGGTAATCAGCGAGTCAGTTAAGTGCACCGTCAAACGGTTTGTAAAGCTCGACCACATCCTTCAGGATAAAGTTAGTGTGGTAGAAGTGCGCCTCTCCAGTGTCCACACAATTCATTATCACTGATGGGGATCCACAGGGAGTCTGTCTCCACAGACGCACACAGACAAACACAGAAGCCACAAGAAGAGTCCGGCAAACCGAATGTTGTGCAAGTTGCTCCTGAGCAGCCTGTGTACAAATGAGTGAGGAAGAGGGAGCCCTGAATTTAAATATAGTCTTAGTAAAATACATTCAGAGAGATTGTGCATTAAATACATTTTCAAATGGAAAAAAAGGTAGATTTATGCATATTTTAATTACTGTAAATATAACTTGACTGGTTTTAACTTAAAGGATCTGAACTGTTTTCTTAATTAACTATGAAACGACGGGATCCAACATCCTGTTTCATGACATCAGGTGAAGGCTAAAGTTGTGTGAACTTTACCTTTGTTTGTTTGTTTTTCATTTCGTCATGAATATTTCATGTTCCAGAGAAATGCTGCTGAAGTTTTCGGGGGGCTTTAGCAGAGGTTACTTAAGTTTACTGTTTTTCTTTGGAATAGAAGATGAAAAGGTCGATGGGGAATGGGGTAGTGAAGCCTTTTTATAGACTCTGTATATGACTGTTTTATTCTTTTTATGCTGGTTGTAATGTCTCTGATGCATTCCCTCTGCATCTCATTGTTACTGTTAATGACTCGAAATATAATTTTAGAATAAAGATGCACTTTAGAAACGCGAAAAACAAGCTCAGGCCACTTAACAAACAACGTTCTTATACACTTTCTGATTAAAGTAGAACAACTTCATCAGCAATGCAACAATGGCTGCGTCAAGTGAACATAACCGCACATATTATAGGATTTGAAACATCATCGGCAGTTACAGAGAATGAGTCACCTCCACTTTATGTCTGTGCTGTACATTTAGATTTGAAAAATGGGTTGAAAGATTATTTTTGCCATTTCAGAGAAATACTTTGTACGGTATAGAAGATGTAGATGATTTTGTCAGATAGGAAATAATTCAAATAGACACTTCTAGGCCCTATAATTCCATCAATCTTCACTAAATTGCAAACACTCCTGGATATCAGTCATGTAAATATGCCTAATATTTTTCATTAAGACCTATTCATTATTCACAGGCATTATGTGTAAAAAAAACTGTGAAAAAGATCCCTGGATTCGCCCCTTTGTCCACATCCACTCCTAAAGGTAATGAGCTGTTTCGTAACCCATGACCAGCTTTTTGTGGAAATCGATCGCTTGTTGACAAACAAACCAACCAGAGAACAGGGACAGTCACCAGTGACTCACCATCTGTTAATAATACAGGAGAAATTCTTTCTTGTATCCTTTGCCCTGAAACAACATCAGGAACCACAGTATGACTTTCACAGTGAAAGACCTCTGCAACATTCACTTGACCTGGGGCTAAAGTTACTAACCCTGCCCCGGATGGCTCCATCCACTTCCATCCAGTATCTATACCACCTAACCTTTTGAGGGTCGCACGGGGAGTTGGAACCAGCTGACCTTGGGGGGAGAGGCAGGACAGGTCGCCAGCCTATTACAGTGACAATGGGCCATTCGCCACTACTGTAAATCTAGTCTCCAATTCCCCTAACCACAATCTTTTGACTGTGGAATAAAGAAACCCTAAAAGACACGGGCAGAGATCTACATAGGAATATTCCAACCAGGCCCCGTCTTGCTGTGAGGCGACAGAGCTGCACCACTGGACCACCACGCTGCCCTATTGATTCACAGCTTTTCCTTCATGATGTGAAGAGGAGATTCTTCCTCCTCCTCAGTTCCGATTGTCAGATCTCTGGAGTAAAAAGAGCTGCCACAGATGATAAAATCACTGCTTTTCAGCTCAAGATTTACTTACAAGTAAATGCGACCCTGCGCTACCATGAAGAGCTTATTTCCTTCCTGCTGTGTGAAAAACAGAAACACTGGTGTTGTGACAGTTAAAGGGTGAAAGGCGGACTTTCATGTAATGTGGCGGCCACATATGATCTTAACGAATATTGCTCCTCTTTTCAGCGACGGACAACTGCAGGCTAAACAACTCCCGACTCCTCTGAACACTAATGACCCATAAAGCCGCGCTGCCACCTCAACTTGACAAATGGCAAATGTCAGCGGCATATTCTCCTGGTAGGCATAATTTTATTAAGTGCAAATATCACTGTGCTCCTTAGGAGACACTCAAAGGTTAGACCAGCAGCTGTAGCAGCTTCATGTGTATTAACCGGGATTCTGCAGCGAGTCGGGCCCCCCCGAGTTGATGGACACAGCCAGTCAAGCATGAGCAGCGACGCCCTGTCTAAATGCAATAAGGAGAAGCTCAGGCTAAGATCATGTTTATTTAAAAGCCGGGGACAATAACCTAATGGGGGACAGTAAGGTAATGGGGGAGGAGAGAGGGAGGAAAACAGTACAGAGAAGAAAGAAAGAGTGAGAGAGGGAGAGAGAGAGAAAACAAGGGACTGGTGGCAGATCATTTTTCCCCTTTATTGGCTGTGGTAATTTGTTGACTCACTCATCCATGCAGAGTCTTTATGTTTAATGCAGGCCTCCAGAGGGGAAAGAAGGGATGGGGGAAGGGGGGGTTAGGAAATGGAATGACGGGCGATAGGGGGTTAGGGGGTACCCTGACAGAAAGCCTCCACCTCTTAGTCTGAGAGACGGAGGTGGATGAATATCAACCCTTAAAGTGGGCCTCACATGCTAATGGGGACTCCATAGTAACCCCGGCTGTGCTCAATACACCTGCCAAATAATTGATGGGAGAGATCAATGGTTGCATCCTCCATCCGCCCCAGACCAGTTTGATGTTACAAGTGTTTGTATAATCTAAACATTGTTTATCACAAAGCACAATCGTGAAAGTGGATTCCAGTCAACAGGATGTTTCTCCTTAATTCCCAGTTCAATGTCATCCAGCTGTCAGATGCAGGTCTGGGTTTTGACGGGTGCTGTGGTCTGACACCCGTCATCCTCGCCCAGCTGTTGCCGGCTTCCCTGCCCTGACCTGGCCCTCAGACGGGGTCATACCCATGTGGACAAACATTGGTGGCCCACTGCTGGCCACGGCCCCCCGCGACTCCCATTTACAGGAAGGGTTACCACGGTCGGTTCTATTTGGAGAACAAGGAACATCAGCCTGTCCCTAACAACCACTGACAAAGACGGAGGTCAGAAATATACCATATTTGTTTTGTGGTCACACTGTGGGGTTCCATGGTAAATACTAAAGTTTGGTGGCAGATGTTCAGATTTACTTCCAGAAGTTGTTGAAGACAGCACAGACACAAGAAGCAGTCAAGTTAGATAAATCAAAATAGTTTGGTACACAGGTGTTCAGGACAAGAGGGGCGGGGACACATTGAGCAAAAAGATACGGCCAAGCTGCTCAGGGAACAAAGACGAAATAGGACGGAGGGACGGGAGCACAAAGACAAAGGGGAGACGATGAGGTGAAACACATGAGGGCGGGGCAAACATTCAGAGTGGCAGAAAATACCACTGGGCAGGAAGTGGAATCTAGAACGAGAGGAAGTGGCAGTGACCGCCTGGCCTGGGATGAGATGCAGGGCATGATAACCCTGTGTGGAGAGGAGTGGGCTTTGAAGAAACTTTCACTCTGAGCCAACCAGTGCCAGGAACCAACGGATTCCCAGAACTAAAGTAAAGACCAAATAGTGCCTAATTAGTTGTTGTTCCACCGTGTTTCAATTTTTTTGGACAGGAGGCTTTTGTGAAAACAAATCCGGCTGGAAACTGGTCAGCAAAATCTTCAGTTCCAGTTTTTACATAAAAGTGTGCAACTGTGTATTGTTCGATTGCAGGTTGACATGCAGAGAACACAATCATGATTACCAACATCGCAAAAGCCATTACACCTTTCTGCAAAGTCGCGATGACCTCCTGAGTTTTCTCTTTTTGGGGGGGAGGTATATCGCCCTGCAGGGGGCAGGAAGTAAAACCAAAAGTAGCTTGTGAAAGTTTAAGGCTCATGGTTAACGAGCCGCAGTGAAATCTACTGTTCCAGGCCAAGTTCAAATACTCCCCACTATCCTCGCTTATAGTTCGACCCACACATTTTGATAACCTTTCCTAATCACCACTCTTGTTGTTCTTTGTCAGTACAACTGCTTCCACAGCGCCTCGCAGCGTATTAACATCAGAACAAAGATAAGATAAACATTTAACTCTCCTTGCTCGACTTTTATCTATTTTAAGGCCTCTTTGATGATTTACCACTCCTTGATACATAAGCCTGAGATGTTACAGTGCCACAATAGAGCATCTCCTGGGTATAGAGTGCCATAAATAAAAGCCTGGAGCTCCCTCCAGCTATAGAAGCTGATGCTCATCTCATAAAGGAATCAGTGGACTGTTCCATACACCCTGCTGCCTGAAATAGCACGTCTCCGGAGCGCGATGTATACACAACATGCAAAACATCTGCGGCCCTGTGTGAACCTTCCCTTGTGTTTGGTAAAATTATGCCTCTAGTGCATGATTGTGCACACAAACCGTGTTGAGCTCCTTCGGGTGTCTTCAG
Organism: Pseudopleuronectes americanus; assembly: GCA_038501795.1. Classification (NCBI taxonomy): domain Eukaryota; kingdom Metazoa; phylum Chordata; class Actinopteri; order Pleuronectiformes; family Pleuronectidae; genus Pseudopleuronectes; species Pseudopleuronectes americanus. Next base: position 5,934,226 of record CM076727.1, read on the forward strand.
GCCTTGTGTCTGCTGTGTATGTGCATTTGTGTGCAGGCATGTGTGTGTGTGTGTGTGCGTTTGTGCGTTTGTGCGTTTGTGCGCGTGTGTGTGTGTTGTCTCAGGTTGTCTGTGTGCAAGTCCCCAGCCACTTTCCAGTATCACTTCACTGTGCCCTCTCTCCACTAGCGCTGTCATAAGATAATGTGACAGGGTGTCAATCATGCCGGGGCCTGGGGTGCCATGGCGACTAGAGGGTTTTTGGCGGAACACTTTTGTGAGCAACACCAGGGAGAAGGCAACAGCAGGGGCCGCAGTACAGAGCGAATCAACTTAACCACAGCCAGGTCTCACACGTCCCTTCTTTTAGTTCTACAAACCCCCTCTGGCCTTTCAGCTCCTCCAGCCAGTCTCCTCATCTCCGGTCCTGACCCCTGTGCGAAGGGGACCCAGTGGGGGTCACATGCAGACAAAATGTCCTGCCATACCCTAAGAGACTCAACCCTGGCATAAAGGATGCCCTGAGCGCCTATGCTCCATCTTGTGCCCACGGGCCTACACACTGTACAGAGGGCTGGCTGGGTGCTGCCACTCTTCCGCTCTGAGCTGTGATGTGTTATGATGGCTCCGTCACTCTGCAAGGCCGAGCCACAGACACCTGTGGAGGCGACGGGTAAAGTTGATGGAACTGGACAGGAGGACTTCACCTCTGGTGATGGCTGCAGGTTTTGAAGAATTGTAGAAGTTGGTGAATGTATGGAGATTATCATGAATACCTTACTTTGTTGAGAACAATTTCCAACAACCCCTTTCCTCACTTCTCATCATTATCTTTCCTGGTGAAGTGACTGCTCTAGACCTACCTGTAAAAGTGACCAGCACTGACCGGGAGACTCACAGAACCATGAAACTGTGCTATGTATGGAAACTGCTCCATGTATCCAGACATCAACAAACTGGAGAATCAGTTGCAGTTGTCATCAATGTGACTGTTGCAGTGAACAGCCAATATGACGTGTGTCCGTTAAGCCGATAAGATGATTCCTAGAATTATTAGATAAATAGCTTTTGCCGTTTTCATCTCTGTCCGTTGGTTTGTTTGTTTGTTTGTTTGTCAGCAGGACTTTGCCAAAACGACATAATGGAAAACAAAAAAAGTAGAAGAATGAGATAATGACAAATAAATATTTGTGAGGACGTTTTTTGACATTTTCACCAATTTCCCAGGCACATTTAGGGGACTGATATCTATGAGTGTGTGTAATTTGGTGCGGCTTGATTGAATTTAGGGAGAGCGTTGGACCTTGGAAGATTTATCGCTCTACTGAGTGCCTTCCAAACTAAAATGAAATTAATTCAATCACGCAGCCAAGAAGAGAAAGTTAAGTGGTAGCGCCCTTTGAGGAGACAAAATCCATGCATTCTGTAATCTTTAAACAGGTCTGGGTTTTATGTAAGAAGAGCTGCAGCATGTGCACACAGTGTGATCAACAACATTATTGTTATATTTTTATATTTTTGGTTTTTAGTACAGAACATCTTTATTCCAACATCCTGATGGAAACAGCGTAAACATAAATGTGACATTTGTGGCATGTGAACTGCAACAAGGAACAGGCCCAAGTAAGGAGTAAGTTCAGATGTAGCCATGCCATCACAGCAAAATGTAAATGTGATAAGAACACCTGCCTGCAGAGGTCCTCCATGGTGACTCTGTGATGCACGCCAGTCCCCTGGGTGCTCATATTGATGTGAATGCCTTTATCATAAAGGATCGCCATTCCTTCGGCCTCATGCAGAGAACAAAAGACTCCTCCAACACCAGTGATCTGAAAAGTGCAGGGAGCTACACACACACACACACACACACACACACACACGCACACACTGGGTGAATCAGTGTGTAGAAAGAAGCGGAATCTGTTTTAACTCAGATGTAAGGAATGACGGATGCAGTCATTAAACAGAGGAGCTGCTTGAAATGTGGCTTTTATGCCAAACGGATGTGAACACAGATTAATGTGCAGTCATGTCATCTCTTTCCTTTAAGTTGGCCAGTAACACACACACACACCACTGGATGCATACTGGATGCATACTGGATCAGCACTGGATGTTTCTCCAGTTGGGCCAAGATGAACCCTGACCCCTCATCAGAGGAATAGTATTTGCTTTTGAAATTTTTTTTATTATGGCATCATTTGGTATTTTTTATTCAAATAATGTATCCTATTGGGCTCCAGCTAACCCCCACGAGACCCTAATGAGCGGTATAGATATAATGGCTGAATGCATGGGTGAAAATCTATTTGACAGAATCTGTGTCATCCTCAGCATACAGCACAATTAAAAGAGACTGGGATGTTCTCACATTTCTCACAGTCGAGATGTTACTGACATGTAAAGAGGAAGAACAAAAGAAACTGCAACTCGACTTTAAAAATAATAAAGTTTTATTTGAAACACTGGCATTGGAACTGTGTTTGCAAACTTTTTTTCCAGCTGAAAATACTGTACCACTTCACTTACAGTTAGTTTGCTCTTTAAGAACAAATTGACTTTGTTTTACTGTAAGATGCTTACTTTGCACTTAGGCATCATTATTATAATGTGTCATCTCATACCTTCTCCTTACTGTAGGCGATAGATATTAGCAGCCATCTTAGCTCTTTAAGTGATAGTTTCCTGGCTCCTGCCCGCTGTGTTTCCCCTCATTAATGCAAACCTTTCTCCATCACCATCCTCTGTGAGGGGACCCTCCTCCTACAGGCCACAGCACCACAAGGATGGAATTACTGTAAGCTTTCACACACCTAATTAAAGTGAAGATGACTCACCTTCAGAGGACTTGACTGTATTGATGTCACTCTCCTACACGGCGAGGCTTTGACTGTATGTAGCCGCACATACGATCGCTGGGTTGATTCCGTGTAACTGGCTCTTATGAAGATGTTTCACAGGTCTTCCTCCGACTGCATCTGACAGACAGTCCCACAGTTCCATGCTCAGCTGCAATGTGCCTGCACAGCCTAATTACACAACCTGAATTATATTTTTATTGCTGTGAATAAACTATAAAGACACTCAGTAGAGCGCATATCTATGCCAAGGCCCAACAGTTTCCTTAAATGTAATTAAGCTTCAGTAGATACACACACTCATAGATATAATTTCCCTAAATATACATGCTTTTTTCTCTATATATCCATAAATGATTCCCTGGAAAATTGTTAAAATGGAGAAATTAAAAACATCCTGCAAAGTTAAAGAAAGAGAAAGAGAATTCCCGAACCTGCCCCTTTATTTGGATCCAGCCTCAATTGTAATGGGTTCTCTCTTAGCCCGTATTCCATCCTTCCACTTTGTTTCATGGACACCCGTTCAGTAGGTGACAAACAAACTAAACGGACAAAAAAGAAGGAAAGTTGTAACTCATAGGAATTATATATTATTATCTTTCCTCCTCATCACATCTGCTGTATAAGGAATTTCAAGGTCGAAACAATGCATTAATCATGTGGGATCTTGCAGTATTCAGTGTGTGCGCTACCTCTACTTTAATCCCTATGAACACATTCTGAATGTGAATATGCAGAATCTGTTGGCGAGGGGCAACATTTGAGGGGCCTTCTAGTTTCTCCTATAATCTGACCAGGCTGCAGTCTAAGAATTTAGTTAATTGCAGCAACAGTTTTTTGATCACTTGATTTCTCCAAATCCAAATAACTGGATTCATGCTTTACCAGCTCCTGAGAGTCAATTCAGATAGAAGTATTATTTTTATTTTTTTTAATCCTTCTGTGGTCTTGTTATATAAGCTAAATGAATTTCCACTGTCTGAGAGAACATGCTGCATTTTTCCGAGCTGCTGAGCAGAAGGAAATGAGAGAGCAGGCTGAAGAGAAGCTGAGCACCCTCAGCTGGGAAATGAACACTCTGGGACACAGAGAAACGGTTCATTATGAGAGTTTTCTTTGTGTAATGTCAGTTTTGTGGCATCTGTGTGTGACTTTAGTGTGATTCTGCTCATGCCCGTGTGGATTTTATTTGCTGCACATGTACCGAAAGTGAGTGACAAAAAAGGGAGCAAATTAGCAGTTCTTACATGCAGGGTGGCAGGGGGAGCTTTAGAAGAGCCTTGAACATCAGCAGCTCCTGATGAAGACCTTTTGGAAGTGCAGGAAACGGCGTTTGATTTTCACATGAAGTCCCGAGGCTCAGCTCAATTGTGTAAAGATTTGGATTTAGCACCTTTGAGGGGAGGATTTCAAAAGGAGACGGTTCAGCGCCGGCGCATCAATAGTCGCTTACAAGAACTTTAGAGGAGATGAAACGCGTGTAACAATACAATACTGTCTTTAAGGAGAAGTTTGGGGGAAGTGTGATAATAAGAAACTTTTGATCAGAAAAGGTGAGGCTTACAGCTCGCAGCCAAATAACAAGGGAAGAGCGCCTTTTAAAGAGGTTCGGATGGGGCGTGTGACAAGTGATGAGTCAGTACTTGGTTTAAAGTCAATTATATCTCGCTCACCCTTGTTGTAGATGTCTGTTCCACCTCTGGCACCCAGACAAAAATAGGAATGTTTTCCAAGAACAGTGACTTTAATGGGGCAAATTTGTACAAAAGGAAAGGTTCTTGATTCTCAAAGCAACCAAGGCTTCAGGAAGCAGAAAAAGAAATAGCTTTCAGCACAGTGGAAATAGATAAAGAAGTTATTTGTGATCGTGTGACCATGACTGACGGACTATGTTTGACCTTGTGCTCTGTCTAGATAACCAGAGAAAGAGCTTGTGAGGAGTCTTTAAGCTACAGAGCCCAAATATGACTCTCACCATGTTCCAAGCCCAGACTCGTGCACATAGACTCTAGTGTAGCAGTCCACATTAGCCCCTTGCCAAACTGTCACGTGTGTAACAGGGGTCACCGGGTCCGGAAAGTAAAGCCAATGGCAAGGGCCTGAAACCTGTGTTCGTCAAATTACCAGCAGAGGGCCACTCCAGGGGTTTCGAGAAACAAGTCTGTTTCTATAGAAGTCCATAACTCAACTTCTCACTTGATTTATAACGTCAGTAAACATTTTCACACAAAGTTTATGGTCTCAATCTCTAGTTTCAATACTTCTGAAATACAGCATGATGTCCATTTTGTAAATGGTGGTCCCCTTTAGAGCCAAATAGACGAGAAAGCCCTGCATGCATTGCGGCGTGGATACCACGTGATTGACAGCTCGTACCGTCCAATGCGTGCAGGTCACAGATGTAGACATAGTATGTCGACAGATGTGGACTCACAGTCTGGCTCCACCCCCAACCCTCCAAATATGGTTACTTCTGGTCTCAAAAAACAAGATGGCGCTGGACAGAAGGCGAACACGAGGCTTCAAAACAGCAGCTCACAAACCGATGGCTGGTATCAAACACACTGCACCGGAGAAACATCATACATGTATCACAGATATAATCTATGAAAGAGATGTAATTTCCTGATCTCAAAAATGACTAATGCAAATCAAAATGTTATCACATGGTTTTCCGTTTATTCCTGCCCCCTCCATGTGGGAGTCAGATCAAATCAAGAACTTTAAACAAAACGATTGTGAGCTCTTCATGAACCATCAGAACAAAATTGCTCTCGGTCTTAGAATAGATTTTTTTAGACTCGATTACCTTTGGAATGGACATTTTATAGTTAACCAATATTACAGCCACTTCAACAAAACTGCATGTTTACAAAATAATATTCTCCCAACCCCACTTCCTTTTTTATCTGGCTGCCATGCTGGGTTTGTTTAAATTCTTCCCCTGTTCACCACTGATTGCTTGACTCTGTTCAATAACCAGACAGGCAATCTTCAAACAAAGCATTTTATGAAACTAATACATATTTGATGATTGAGATGTGAATGGTGTAAACTCAAATTCCCCCAGGACATGGGACATTGAAATTACTTCCCTTTATTTTTTTTAAAGTTTACGCTCAAGCACATCTTTATTTACCAGATAAATAATCAGTAAAAAGATAAGAAACATTTCACCGCTGTTTTCGTGTTTTACAAATTTGACTTGGTCTACCATTAGCAAACATTTTCCTTGATAAACAAAAACTTGGAGAATATGGTTTCACCTCCCCCATCGGGATCAGAGAAAAGAAAGCCATCTGTGATTAACAGCTAATGTTGAAAAGCACACGCAGGCTGCGTCACTCAACTCGGGACATCGCGTGATGCTCAACCATTTCTTCACTTTCACGCCGTTTGACCCTGACCTTTCCTATCTGCTTTGATTCTATCTGCACACAATCAATGTCTGTCCCCTTCTGCATGATCACGAACAACAGTGGACCCATCCTGACAGGGTCTCCACTGGCGGCCCCCTGTCTCCCTGCATCTCGGTCGGTAGATCTTCCAACAAGGACCATCCTCCCTCATTATCTGCTCCACCCTGCCCGGCCCACTGGAAGTGATGCTAATAACATGAATTCCAATTGACTGACATGGGTGAGGAACCAGGAGATGAAATCCATACTTCATGCATTTTGCATGTGGTGGTAATTAGATGATTTTTGGTGGAGGGGGGCACTAAATGCTTCTGCAAAGCTAACCTTGTTCATGCAGAGATGGTAAAAAGCAGATAAAAGCTTGTAAAGTCTAAGACAGAAGTAAAAGTTGAATAAATAAACAATTATTGGAGTGTACCAGTGCTAATGGAAATATTAGTTCTGTTTCTGAGTGTATCCTTTAAAACTTGAAGCTTCACCAGATGAGTTTCAGCCATAAAAAGCGTATTCGACTCTTCAGACACCAAAGGATGATGTTTTGAAGCACGGCCTTAATTATGGCTGCTTTCTTAAAGAATAAGTGTCTACTTCTCTAACCAACCTTGAGACCCATTTTAAAGGTCTGAGAATGTGCCCTTGACAATTGTCCCCCCTCCGGGCCCCTGGCTCTGGCCATTAGGAAGATTCCTCGTCTTCTCTAAGCAATGACAGGTGAAATGGAGCACAAAATCCCAGAGCCTGCCATGGGCCTCTCCACAACATCAGCACCTCTAATTCTTACAGACACTTGTCTTTCCATTAACACTTACTTCTGCTAACATATCTTACGACTGACAACAGATGAGCCTCGTTTGAAACGACAGCTGTACGAGCTATGATGGAGAAACAGAGTGGCAAGAAAAAGTACATGGACCCTTTGAAATGATCTGGTTCTCTGCATGAAATGTTCATTAATTGTGATCTGATCTTAGTCACATATATTGACGGACATAATATGTTTAACTAAGCTATAAACAATAATTGTTCATATTTTAATTTAAATAATCCTACAAACCTTTACCTAAATCAAACCTACATTTGGGTCATTCATCCTCACAGACCTGCTTCAGTTCAGCCATGTTCTTAGGATGGAGAAAACAAGAGCAGCAGATTGTTTTTTTAATGCAAAACTGCTGCTATCACCTGCAGAGAATGTGTGTGCAGGCACATGTGTGGTTAGATGTACACGAGCCTCCTTGGCACTGTTTTTCTCCACTTACTGATCTGATGTTTCATCTGCTCTGCAACGGGGAAACAAGAAGGACGATCAATAACTGGATTATAACTTCTTCTCAGAGCCAGAGCCAGCAGAGGAAGGTAAATAAATAGAAAAACAGAGAGAGACAATGGTAACAAAATAAATCAATTCTAGAGGAATAACTATTCAACCTTCACAAAAACCCGAGGAAGGAAAAATGTCACAGCATAGAATAGACAAAATAAACAGAACATTTTCACAGCAGACATGTTGAGTAGAAAAATAGATGTATTTTTTACAAATAACTCATATGGCTCGATGTAAACTAATTTAGCCAAGCTGTCCATGTCATTTACTCTTAAACTGAAGCAGCTATCAACGAACTGGACAACTTTATTATTTGCAGCGGTGTGTAAGCTAATATTAAAATGAGAAAGACAGCAGAGTGCATAACTCCACCAAGACCGAACAATCCTGCACATGATAGTTTAGTTGTTATTGTGGAAATTTGATAAACCAAATGATTTATATGTCATAAAATACAGATTTGGAAGGTGAAAAATAAATTCCTTGATCGGATTAACCTTAACCTTCACCTACATCAAAATGTAATGGGTTCTTTCCAGGCTCGGGCTCCATCCAACTCTTGTGGATATCAGTTCTGTTGTTTCTCTTGTGTGTAAGCCTTCAAATAAACCATCATACAAGACTAATTTTTATTTTTATTTTACAATTTCATAGGAATCCAAATTCAAGATACATCCTCAGCAAAAACCTTTCAGAAACTTTCCATCTTCACCAGAATAGGATGCTTCAAGATCAACTGTAAATGATGGAGCACCAGAAAGTGAAGAAAGTTGGTATGAGGGGTGTGTACATTCAGCTAAATAGATTTAAATTTGTTATATTTAAGTCTGAATCATTTGTGTTTCTGTGCTTTTGGTCTGTCTGCTTCTTGTATTTGTATTTACATGTTTTTTGAAAAATGGGGTACGTAATAATACATAACTAATAAACACAATATTTATATTAAATATTCCAGCTGTGGTTGTTAGGGCTATGCGTTCACCACCGACGTCACTCCCAATACTCAGCGTCTATTGGCTGAAAACGAACACATGGCGGTGACGCTCACCAGGAAATGCCGTAGCCCAAGCGTGTGTATTTGTTTACAGAGTTTCCCTCGGCGCCTCGTTCGAAGCTCTTCTCGCGGATGAAACACGTCACACTTTACGTCAAATTATCTCGAATACATTCCGCGTGTCACCGACACACATTCTCCCGTGTGTCCGGCACGTTTGCGCCGCTTAACAATGGAGCCAGCAGCCCCTGCTAACGAGACATGCTAACTTGCAGCGCCCTCTCCACGTTACGCCGTCATGTTAATCTTGTGTGACAGCGTCGTTGTTTCATCTCAAGGTTACAAAGCGCAAAGCTGATTGACACCGAGTTGGTTTCGCTGCTCCTGTGTCAGCCTCATTCAGCGAGTACGAGTTAGCCAGTTAGCTAGCTGGAGGAGAAGCAACCATGGGAGATCATCATAGAACAGGATGACCTCTCGCAACATGTCCCTGAAAACTCAAGGTATGAATCGACCCAGTCAGTAAACCATGTGTGTGTTATTAAGAAGGACGTATAGTGTTGTATCTGTGGCAGCTAACACTTTTTTTTATTTATATATTTGTCTGCACCTGTTCCTCCACCTGCTCGTGCAGAATTATGACCAAAGAAGACCCGGTGCATCATGGGATTGTCTGAAGCTTATTGGGATCACCACATCCCCCTGCCAAAGCTCGCCCCGTCCACGGCCAAGGTCACCGTGGCCCTGCTGGCACTCCTGTGCTTCAGCAACAGCTATGACGGGGAGTTTGTGTTCGACGACTCCGAAGCGATCGTCAACAACAAGGTGATTCGTGTGATTGATTAACAGACACATAGAGACAGCTCAGTTTTATGACTCTGCACAGAGAGCCACAGTCCACGGGTGTGATTTTGCCTTTTTCTGTTCCAGGACTTGAAACCGACAACACCTTTGAACAACATCTGGAGCAATGACTTCTGGGGAAGTAACCTGAGCAGCAACTCGAGTCACAAATCCTACCGACCGCTCACTGTCCTGACTTTTAGGTGAGGATTTCCATTTACTGTGCGAACTCACACCCTCAATTCCATTTTATTTATACAGCGCCAAAGTCCCATAATACATCATCTCAAATCCCTTTATATTGTTATACATTATTATCAGGAAACCCATCAGTTCCCACCATGAGCAAGCACTTGGTGACCGGACTCAATAAGGGCGGCCATCTGCCTCGACTGGTTGGGATGAGCAGAGGAAAATGGGGGATAGACGAGGGGGTTAATAAGAAAGAGAGCCAAGGAACAATTGTGTAATTCCAGCTCTGTCAGACAGACACTCTCACTACAACGTGAAATGCATGTAGCCATAATAACAGCCCATCTGTCCTTTTTAACTAATTTTCCTCATCTTCCCCTCCTCTTTATTTCCTAGGCTGAACTACCTCTTGGCTGGAGGCCTGCATCCTGTCGGCTTCCACGTCCTCAACATTGTCCTCCACTCCGCCATATCCGCCCTCATGATCGATGTGTTTGCGATACTGATTGGTGGACTGGCCTATGATGAGAAAGATCGGCTGATGAACCAGGCTCCTAAGACGTCTCTGCTCGCTGCCCTCTTCTTTGCTGCACATCCAGTCCACACAGAAAGTGTAAGCAGAGTTTAAGATCAAGTTCAAGAAACTTTTTTTTTCAATTTCTGACAAATAAAGCAGAATTCTGACATGTTTTAGTCCAACCAACATCAGTTTGATAGGTATTCACGATATGTTAATAAACAGAACAGTGGACTGAAATGCTATCATTGAACACAATAACTATTTGGAGATGTTCAGCTTGACAGTTACAGTTACAGTTTTTTTGTTAGTTTATAAGTACAAACCACCAAATCCAGCAGAAAAAAAGATTACCCTTTTTTTTGTCATCGTACAAATCACCGGCCACATCTGCAAATTTATAAATGCTAAACGGGGGTAAAAAGTTCAGCTTGACTGCAGTAAGTGTGAGCTTGCTGAAAAAAGTACCACATATCTTTGAATAATAACTATAGTGGAAGATCATTTTTCGGCCCCTATATTATCTGACACGTTCCCACGTCTCAGAGTTGCACATAGACAGAGTGGGGGCCTTTCCTTTTACATGTGTCTTAATACAGACTACTGCATTAAACAGTTTGTACTTTCACTGCATGTTCACACTGATTGATACAACACAGCAGTAGCACATGTTTCTTAACTATTAAAACAATTGCGGACATGAAAGCAGAATTTCTAGGTGAAATCTACACTCATTTGACTGCACTTGTCATTAAAGTCATGTTCTCTACACAATATATGTGTGAGATACGCATTTAAAGAATTGTTTGGTGGAAGCATTTAAATTTGTGACTTTGGCCAATTGGCGAGAGATCATCCGAAACAATGGAGAAAAACTAACTTTCTTTCATTTTCCGTCTAACTTTTTTTTTGCAACAGCCTTTTTTTACATGATAGAACATCACATATTCAGTTCAGCTCTTTGTTCTCTTGCAGCCTTACTCACCCGTTGTATCAGATTCGTTCAGCCTCTTTTCTTTCTTCTTAGAATGAGTTTGGCACAGTTGCCATTGTTGCCCATCTACCCATGGTACTGTTTGTGTTTTTAGGCTGTGAATAAACTTTTGTTAACAACACAAAGTCCCTAAAGCAGTGCATCATGGCATCTTGACACACCAGTCTAGAGGTTTTAATACTAAACATGCAGTGGTTCCTCGCCAAGAAAAAAAGCCCTGTCTCAGCTGGGCGTGCAAAGCCAAGGTACGCACGGGAGCACGGCCTCACTATTAGCCGTGTCGGGCTGCTTATTGACCTGCCAGCATTAGTGTGTTTGCTGTAAAGCCCGGCTGGAAGGCAGCGTTTCCCCCTCTCCGTTGTCTTTAATCATGCAGGGCAAGGACTGGGTGAGACCTGGGGGGTGAAAGGCAGGCAGACTGTTGGGTTAGGTCTGCTGTATGTATCAAAGAAGGCAACCCCAGGATGCCAGCTATACTGTACTCACACACTGTATATAGCACACACACCAACAGTCAATGCTGGTAATGATTCTTCTTACCTCTTTTAATAAGCCGTTCCATCATAAGTCCGTTTGTAACTGGATGTAGTATGCAAAATAGAAGATGATGTGCAGGATGTGATAGATAATAATAATCCATGAAAGGATGCACATTTTAATGCTTTTTCTGAATTTGTGTTTTGCAGTTTTCCTTTAATGCCACTTTGTCTCAGCCTTGTCTCTAATTCTGTCGCTCTTTTTCTCTCTCTTCCCTCTCCATCCTGATAAGGTGGCAGGTATAGTGGGCCGAGCAGATCTTTTATGTGCTCTGTTCTTCCAGCTTTCTTTCCTCACCTACTGCAAAGCCTTCAACAGAGGTAGGTATCCAACTATTAATCTTTATGTACTGCAAGACAATAATAAAAATAATACCCTAGTAACGACTGTCCACATACCTGCTGTTAGAAACAGAAAAGTGCCGGCATTTAACCCTTTGCTGCTTCTTGTTTTATCAATGCCCCTCTTATTACCTTTTTATATTAAGCTTTAACTATCAACTTTCTCTTTGTGCTCTCAGGGAGTGACAGAGATGACAGGTTTTCTGTCCGGTGGGTTGTGGCCAGTCTCTTGCTGTGTGCTGCAGCGATGCTCTGTAAAGAACAAGGCATCACAGTGTTGGTATGAACCCTTTTTCTAAAGCAGGTTAACGATGTATCCGTCAGTAACAATCTTAAAAAGCATCCTCATCAGTGATCCATGAGAAATACTCTTGTGTTGAACATCTTATGAAGACATGTGAATTGATTTTTATTTCATTTAATTGGTTACATGAAGTCTCGTGTTTTTTCACATGTACGATAAGAGCTAAAGATCCAGTTAGTTGCTGACCTATATACATTTTAAATGCCATTTCTCCTCCTCTATGTATTTTCCTCTAGGGTGTGAACGCAGCCTTTGATGTCCTCCTGATCTGTAATGTTAATGTGTATGAACTCAGCCAGAGGCTACTCCTGAGGAAGAATCCACTCAATGTGAGTTGCAGTTTATAAACCCATACCCCCCTCCTCCCTTTCTGTCATAAATTATGCACGCCCTTGTATGATTAATGTCACATCACATCCTCTATATGGTTAATGAAAAGCTATATGGATGTGTGTACATTGGGATCACGACAACAGTGCTCGAAAGTAGCTAAAAAGCACAGATTGCTATTTGTCACTGACAAGCCCCTATCTTTTTCTGACAGGTAAGTGGCACCTTACGAACAGGGCTGCTTACCCGACTGGCTCTCATGGGTCTTGGAGGACTCTTGATGCTCTATGCACGCTGGAGGATCATGGGAACAGGACCACCAGCATTCACTGAAGTAGACAACCCCGCCTCTTTTGCAGAAAATATATTTCTTAGAGTAAGTACGATTAATTTGTAATCTCAGCCAAGTCCCTTTATTTGTTTGTTTGTTTGTTTGTTTTTAGGCAAGATAACACATAAAAACAGAATGGATGGATTATCACAAAACTTTGTGGAAGGATATGATGTTTCGGGAAAGAACCACTTACTTTAACATTGCTGGATTGGGCATTTTTCAACATTTTCACTGTTAACCCAGGAAATTATATATTTATTTTAAATCAGGCACATTAAGAAGGCTGGTATATGTGAGTGTATAATTCGATGCAGCGTCATTGAATTTAAGGTGGACCGTTGGGCCCTGTCGAAGTCATGCGCTCTACTGAGTGCCATTCTAGTTTAATCAGAGTTTATTTAATCACTCACTACAGGTAAACTGAAGCATACTTTTATTGCCACCACTACTACTACAGCTGATTCAGAACTCTGCAGCCTGGGTGCTGACCTGGACCAGAACACGAAGAGAACACATTCCTTACTTTCCTTGGTTGTCTGTCAGTTCTGTATTGATTTGAAGATTATTTGACTGGTTCTTTAAAGTTCTTCCTGGTCTTGCACCAGTGCACGTGTCTCATTGCAAGTTAACTGTTCCAAAGTGCAGGACTAAAACCTTTGGTGATGCAGCTTTTAGCTTTTATGATCCAAGCTGCAGGAACAGTCTGACCCGAGAGCAGCTGCAAGTGTTGTAATCTTGAAATGCAAGCTTACTCCTCGGCATGGCCTTTTATCACGTATACCTTATGAACATTGCATCATTTTATTCAACAATTTATTGCATCTATGTTGTACATCTTATGTTTTTATCCCCATTTATTGACTTTTTAAAATATTAATTTGTTTTTTTAATTATTATGAGCTTTTGGCTTTAATAATGAGTAGCTTTTAAAACCTTTTTTAGGTTGTTTTAGTGTTTATTTGTTTTATATTATCTTTTGGCTCAACTGTCATTTGTCAGGTACTTTGAACTGCACTAACCTGTATGAAAGTTGCTCTACAAATAGACTTTGATTAATGAAGTTATGCAACATTAAATCCTGAAATCATCTCTATACCTGAATCAGTCAGACTTTATGTTGCAATCTGTGTTATTCTATAATCCTGTTGTTTTAAGTGTAATTAAACATCTAATATTGTGTTTTGCCCTATTAATCATCATTTTTTAACACCGTGATCGATCTTGATTCTGAATTTGAAATGATGTAACTCCCTCTTCTTTTTCCTCCTCTCCTCCATCCCGCACCCGTCCTGTTCCTCTTTGATTGGCAGATAGTGAACTATAATTACTACTACTCTCTGAATGCCTGGCTGCTGCTGTGTCCCTGGTGGCTGTGTTTTGATTGGTCCATGGGCTGTGTGCCCCTCATTAAGGCAGCCACTGATTGGAGGATGGTGTGGCTACTGCTGCTCTGGTGCGTCCTGATAGGCTTGATAAGCCAAGCCTTATGCTCGCAGGACAGCCAGAGAAGGAGGTAAGCAAGCACAGCCATCTCACACCCGCTGTAGATGAGAGGAAGTACATGTTGGCCTCTCCAGACTTTACACTTGATTATGAAAATGGTATCATATCCACTGCAGTGTGACCATAGCACCATGTCTCCATTGCTGTGCGAGGAGTCTAAAATGCTCTGCTGGTTTAGTGTCCGTGTGGTTCATGAGGAAAGAGTGTTTGGGGTCTTTAGGGTGGGTTAGTGAGTTGGATAAGCCTAAAATTCCTCCTGGTATAGTGTCAGACTTTATGGAGTGTCATGTATCTGTATATGATCCTTTCCTGTTCTCCTCTCCAGGACACTGACCTTGGGTCTGGTGCTGCTCGTAGTCCCTTTCCTGCCAGCCTGCAACATTTTTTTCCGGGTGGGCTTCGTCGTCGCAGAGAGAGTTCTCTACCTGTCTTCAGCCGGCTACTGCCTGCTGCTGGCCTACTCCGTGGGACACTGCTGCTGGCGCTGGAGCAAATACAGGGTAGGGCTCAATTGTGCCAACAAAAAAGATCACACCAAAATAAAAGCTCCTGCACGGTGCTTATGAACACTGATGAGCAGTCTCCAGCAAAGATGCCACCTTTTGTGTTTCACAGCCAACGGGTCACAATGTGCTGGTTTTAAAGGCTTTTTATGTAACCACCTGTTAATGCCACTGTGATGCTTCAGTGGCTCGGTGATGCGGAGTAGGCACAGACATGAGATGACTAATGACTCACCTATAAAGGGAAGATCACAGCAGGTGGTGTCCACGTGTTACATGGGTACATTTTCAGGCTGTTAACTTTGAGTCACAGAGGATTCATTTTTGAGCTGAGGGGTTATAATGACTTACAGTCAGTGGTTGTTAAATGTCTTCTGTTATTTCTCATGTTACAGAAGCTGCTGTGTGTGCCGGTGCTTGTGCTGCTGTCGGTGTATGTAGCTCGCTGCGCTCTCCGCAGTCACCAGTGGCGGTCGGAGCAAAGCCTTTTCACCAGTGCCCTTTCTGTCTGTCCCCTCAATGCCAAGGTAACAAAAAAATCAATGCTCTGCCCTGTTGTAAACACGTGTTAAATAAATTACAACCAAACATGTAAAGTCAAACTCTGATGTTTTGTACGTTCATGGCTATTTCCTCAGGTCCATTACAATGTTGGTAAGAACTTGGCTGACAGAGGAAATGCAACTGCCGCTATTGGATATTACAGAGAGGCCGTCAGGTGCGTCCCCTCACAAATATCAGTAATCCAGTCAAACTGCAAACACGCCAGTAAGTTGACTTTATGCTGCATGTTTCCTGTGACTTTCAGGCTTCATCCTACATACGTCCACGCCATGAACAACCTGGGGAATATCCTGAAAGAGAGGAATGAACTGATCGAGGCAGAGCAGCTTCTATCTAAAGCTGTTTCTATTCAGTACGTCGTCCAACACCAATGAACATCAGAATACACACATGATAGTTTTCATGTCCTATTGATGGAACTGTATGTTTGAATCTGTGCAGGTCTGACTTTGCTGCTGCTTGGATGAATTTGGGAATAGTTCAGAACAGCCTAAAGAGATTTGAGGAAGCAGAGCACAGCTACTGGAACGCCATTCGCTTCCGGAAAAAATACCCAGACTGCTACTATAACCTGGGACGCTTGGTGAGACTCCAGGGTGTAGAACAAAATTGACATGGAAAAGACAACTGTATTGTTGTAGATTAGTTATTTTGCTAGACACAGAAATACTTTTGTAGAGCGGTTATCCTTTATTTTTTCTCTCCTTTCATGATAGTATGCTGACCAGAACAGAAATGTGGATGCCCTGAACGCATGGAGGAATGCAACCGTACTAAAACCTGACCACAGCCTGGCATGGAACAACATGGTCATTCTGCTGGACAACACTGGTAGCAAAAATAATCACAGAATACGATACAGAATATCAAGTACTAGTGTGTGTGTGTATATATAATACTAATATATATTTGGTAAATAAAATAGTAATAATAATAATAATTACTCCTCAAGATTGTAATCTGCTATCCTATCCCTAAAATTATTACAGAACAAAACAACTAATTGGATATTTTTTATTCAATAAATGTCTGTACAATAATAATGATAATAATTTTGTCCCATTTTTGAAACGATCCGATGTATATTTACACTTTATTTTCCTACTATAAAGGACTCTGGGTCCTTGGTGAATGTTGTTTCAGCATGAACAGCCAAGAAACACGGCATTGTTATTTTAGAAAAGCAGGAAAATCTAAATGGCCAACAAGATTAGACCGGAAGAGCAGGAATCAGCAATGCTTGAAATTTATGTATTAAAGCTTTGTGTTGTGAGTTTTGAAGGCACTCTTCCCTGCCGTGTGGAGAATGCTCTGATTTCCAAACGCTCGAGCCGTTTTGTCAGAAGGCGCTCCCGTGGGGGCGGAGTCTCCCAGGAGGGCCCTGGAACTGTCCAATCAGGGCCCAGTATGCTCCTGATCAAACGTGGGCAAGCACAGCCAGAACAGCGCCCCCTCAGAGTCCCCCCACAGCATTTGTTCCCCAAATCTGACAGAAATAATTCTACCCCTCTCCCCAGCTCCCCAACAAAAAGAGTGAAAAGAAGAACAATAGGTGTCATTTTCAAAAAGCAAGGAAATGGGAATATTCTTCTCTCTTTGGTGTTCACCCCCCCCTCTTTTTTTTTGATCATTACACAAACAAAAGGCAGAATCAGTGCCGATTCAGGCAGATGCACTCAGACACAGTCACACATGTAGCCGTGTGTTGGCAAGCTGTGTCTGAAGGGCACAGGCCATGACTCAGGACATGACCACCATTGTCTGTCTCACTGTCTCTCTCTCTCTCCCTCTCTCCCTCTCTCCCTCTCTCTCTTTCCCTCTCTTTCTCCATTTCTGGCCAGACATCAGACGTGTCTGTGACAGAGATCAATAACTCAGTGGGCCTTGTGTTCAACCTTAATTAGGAGACTAAACCGCTCCTCCATGTGTGGAGAAGGAAAAACTCTGCTCTTGACACTGCTGACAAATACAGCAAACAGTCAGGTTCCCAGTATAGCAGCTTGTATTACTAATGTATCACTAGGTTTTAACTGGATTTAAAATTTTAACACAAATTTGTAGTAGCATAAAATATTCTGTAGATTTCCCTCAAATACATATGTGTCAGGCTGTATGGGTGTTGTGAAACGAAATGGGATATGTGATATCTTTTAATTGTTGTCTGTTTCTTCTGTCTTTCAGGAAACCTTGCTCAAGCAGAGTTGATCGGCCGAGAGGCTCTGAAGCTCCTCCCCAACGACCACACGATCATGTTCTCATTGGCTAACGTCCTGGGGAAATCACAGAAATACAAGGTCAGTCAGCTGAGTATAAGCTTTCAACAGAGAATAAGATTTTTTTGTGTCCATGTTGATAAATCATCGTCCATGTCTGCTTCATGTCAGAAGTGACACATTTCTCTCACTTGTACAGCAAATTCAGTGTTTTAAATTTAGCTTGTTTTTTTTTCCTCAGGAGTCCGAGGGCTTCTTCCTTCAAGCTCTTAGGATCAACCCAAATGCTGCTGGTTGCCATGGCAATTTAGGTAAGGCTACTGCAGCTCTGGTTATAGCACATGTTTTAGACAGCTGATGAAAGATTCAAAGTGCTCAGAAGCTGGATGAATAACCGTGCATTTGTTCATGCATGCAGACCTACATTGAACACACCAAATGAAAAGAATCTATTAGAATTTCAGTGGCTTCTCAGCTTGAAGAGCGTTTTCTGTTTTTTCCTCAGCGGTGCTGTATCATCGCTGGGGAAAGCTGGAGCTGGCAAAGAAACACTATGAGCTGTCTCTACAGCTGGACCCCGAGGCTCCTGGGACCAGAGACAACTACAACATGCTGCGACGTAAACTGGACCAACTTAAACGCAGCACACCCTGAAGGAACCTTCTGGGATCCATGCCCCGCTGTAAAACTAGATTTTAATTCCATTGTTTCACTCTGTTTGATTTTAACTCACAAATTCTGACTTTGTACCATTTTGAAATAAAAACCATGATCTTTTCACAAGGCTTCTGTTTTGTTCTTTTGAAAAAAGGAAATAACTCATCCACTGCTTAGAGGGAAAAGCACAACACAGTATTATTTTATTCACGTTGAGGAATTAAGATTCAGAGATTTTAAGAATAAAGTCGTAATTTTGCAAAAATAAAGTTGTAATTTTCTGCTACATTTAGAGTAGGAGTATGAGAAGAGCCGGTTGCCTGTTTAAAATGAAGAATGCAGAGCTTCTTGTTACTTTTCCTGTATTAGAAGTTTCACAAATGCTTTATGTTTGGTCACATGAGCTCCACATTAAACAACTACACGGACTTAGAGGAAATGTCTGGTAGTGGACGACTGTACATTGCTGGTTCCATCTGTGTGAGGTTCATATTAGGTACAGGGTTTATAAATATATATTTATATTATATGAAGAGGTTTCATAGTTTTACTATGAAAGCTGTTATAAATGTTGCAACCAAAAGTAGTGAAACAAGTGCAAACATGGCTTTTCCAAACTTGCTTATTACTTAGAGAATAATAATGTTATTCTTGTAATATTTAAAGTAAAAACATTTTTACTAATACTCTGTCGTAGAAAACATTAAAGTTGCACATCTGCTATTAGTCTTATAGAGTATAAACTCTGCACTGGTTTTCGGCCAATTTGAAGGACATGTGGAACTGATCCTCTGTGAACCCTGAGCTGTCTTCATCTCCGACCCTGTGTTGTGTCAGCTGGACAGAGCACCATGCATGTGTGGATCCAGAGTATCTGTTGTAAAATGTATTTGGCTTGGCCGTCTGTCAGGAGTCCGTAAATGTTTGTTTTTTTACCCGAAAACTGCTCTAGTTTGGAACAAGAACTTTAGTCTGCGACATCGACTATAGTCAGAAAAGCACAGCACCCTGACATCAGCTGGTAAGTATTGACCACTGGTGGCCTGATCTGGTTATCGTGTTTGTTTTTCAATAACCATCTTTTTGTCTTGACGCTGAGGATCAAAAGCCCATGTGCCTCCCCTCTCCCCCCGCAGCCTCTGTAGTTAATGGGAGAAAGGTGTTTGTGCTGCGATGCTGTTCTGAAGTGTCCAAGAGGAGACGCGGGGTCAGCTGAGACAGGAAACCCGCGGCCGGTGCTGTATGAAAACAGCTCTATAGCACAGAGCCTTCAAAGGGAGACGGGGATGATCTCCCCGGGGAGCGAGCACGCACGCACACAGTCGCACACAGGCCCCGCTCCTCTTGAAGAATGCAGCCGAGGGAAAGGGCGACCCCGGTGTGAAACATCAGTCAACAAGTGTGCACCCGGGGGTCAAAGGTCGTTGCACTTCTATTTTTTCACCTGCTTCCTACAGCTTGCAGGAAACTTTTGAAGCTCTGGCGGGTTGGTATGGCTTTGCTTTATGGGCCCGCTCCGTTTGTTTACACATACAGTACAATACACCAGTTGATGCTTTGATGCCTGGAAGATGTTACTGATATGCACATGGGGGGAGGGGGGTGCACGGAGCGCAAACAGCCTTTCGACGTCCTCAGCGTCTGACCTCCTAAATATCCAGCTAATATCACATGATGAATTTTTCCTTGTTACTCGGCTCGTTTTATTTAGATTTTTTGCTCCTTTGATGTAAAGACTCCGTGGTGGAAATAGCTGAAAGGAAAACAAACACACGTTGCACTGAAAGTATTGTTTAGTGGAAGATTAAACCTGTTTCAACAAGATCAATGTAAAGGTCAGTACGGGGAGAGGGCTTCATGCTATGGGGCGAATGCAGACAGAACAAGATCAAAGAGGTTTTCGTAGTGACATTCAAGACTGAAAGCTTTTGCTTCATATTATTTTTCGTCATGCGGCGTAGCACGCAGCGCTGCAGACGTCGGGTTGGCTCCAGTACCATCAGCTATTCGCTCTATGTACTTATGGATCCTGTCTTTACTTACTGTGTGTGATCCCTTTATTCGGTGCCTGCAGCTGACTGTCTGGCTGCACAGCTGTGCTGGCACATCAGTGGGGGAGTCCCACTTTTATCATAATCATTCTTTGAGTACCTTTCATTATCATAAAATATGTGAGTATTAAAGGGATGGATTCACCGGCCCTGCCAACATCTTCATTATCCATTCTGACTGACAAAAACCTGCTGTCCCAGGGAGTGACATTAATAAAAGATGGGAGACTCCCGCCTTGTGAAGTCCTTTCCCTTGTTCTGCGGGTTTTCGGCGTGCACCTTTTACCTGCTCGGATGCTCCATCACAACGATAATGAAATCAGCTCCCAGGTGGGGTCCTTCATTCTGTTCTATTAATCACACTGATGAGGTTTGATCAGCGTAATCAATGGCTTCAGAAGATTCGCGTCTGATTGTTCTCGGCCAAAGCCGCTCGCAAATCTGTAATACCAGATTCAACAAGGCATTTTGTTTTGATTGCCACAGAACTTGTTATGCATTGTCATCCTTTTGTTGCGGCGGAATATTCAATAGAAGAACAAGAAGCAGGGGAGCACTAATTTGAACCCAATGAGGGTGTTTTGGAACAGCAGGTGTGCTATTTTGCATCTGATAAGCAGCCCCCCCACCCAAAAAAATAAAGAAACACAGGGCTTTTTCCGAAAAGGTTACATGGAAATGTCCTGAGACACAAAATTAAGCGGCGGTGGTGGTCAGGCACAATTTGAGTGACTGAAGAGCTCTTTTCATTATTTTCGAGGTATAGTCGAGGAAAGCCGGGAAATTTAAAGAGTCGTTTTTAGGTTATTTTGTGGGATTTGGAGAACGACACGAAGCGGGCTGGGGAGCATCAAGCGCACACACACACACACACACACAGATGCACAAACTGTGGCTGGACAGAGTTCTCATCAATGTGACAGGATATGATCAAGGGCCGTCCTGTGATGCGTCTGCTGGGCCTTCGTTGGGCCCTCGCTGTCCCCCCCCCACCCCCCCACCACAACAATCCTAATGGGCTCTGATGGGCACCTCCATCTTGGCTGTCTAATTGATGTAAATACTGCACATTTGAACCCACTGTCCTTCCCACCATCCCGGCCGGCCCCTCCCTCTGTTTCTTATAACAGTGGGGTCAGAGGTTAGGCTGACTGAGTGATCATTAGAATGGCAGTCCTTATTAGAGGAGCAGCTTGTCTGACACCCCATCCGCGTCCCGGAGAGGGACCCACCCTGTCCGCTTCATCTAGATCATATTACATGACACAACCTCCGAACAGATACTACCAGTGCACCGTGGCACTGTAGGCCACTAGGGCACGGTGGCATTTTCAGAAGGGGTCCCCCCGCCTGTCACAGCGCTTCTCTGACACCACTCTGTCCGTCTGGCTCGGATGCACTCTGTCATTTTAAGGAGGGCTACTGTCAGTGGGTATTGGGACCGCTGCGTCTACATGCCCTGGCATTTTCAGTCGTCTCCTCCGTAAGGGAGCATCCAGCCACCCTCTCTCGTCGAGTCCGTGATGCTGCAGCCAATGATTAATAGTCAGAGATGGGCTATAAAATGTCCAGTGTGGCCAGATGCTAGCCAGGGCTTTGCTGAACTGATATAATGGAGCTCGTCTGCCAATTTGGCTCCTTTACAAAGGCTGGAAGTTCCCCAAGATTGATTCTGTTTCCATGTAGTGGTGCCCTGGGGTCTGAATGTTGAGGATGCACTCTTGTGAGAAATGTGGTGGTGTGTTATCTTCAGCTGAGAACAGCACTGTGAGCGATCATGGGTATAACAAATACACTCAGTGACATTTGCGTGCAACAGTGAAAGATTTAAGCCGATTTGTGATCATTTTGTCGTTTCTTAAGTCGAGGAAAGGTTCTCTGGGAAATGTGGTGGTGGTGGTGGGAGGCTCTGGGATAATTTGCAGCAGGAGCCCTCTGAGGCTGTTTTGCAAAACAAAACGAAGCAGCTAGACCCTTATTGAAAAAATATAGTGCAGTGAGACGGAAATTTATTAACTGGCACCAGTTAATGTGTGCATTATTCATTTCTGGTGAGCATGAAAAATGATCTAAAGAGGTTTGAAATTGCAGACGCGCAGGCTGACTGCACAGTGGCTGGGCTCGCTGGTTCGTTTCATCCTCTCGCGGGGGTGTTTTGGGGCGGAGAGGTGGTGGAGGGCTGGAGGGACGGAGGGATGGAGGACGGAGGAGGGGAGGAGTGCAAGGCCCCCTTTTTTCTGGACAGTAGGGCTTTCCAGTAACAGCTGTGCTTCTCTCACGAGGGGGCGGCAGCAGCACTGGGAGAGAGGCTGCTTGGGACAGATGGACCAGCCCGGCACCACCTCCCCTCTCACCTCCCACCACCGCTTCTCTTATTAAAAATACATCTCGACCACTATCAATGTGTATCTCTCACTGTTTGTGCACTCATTTTGAGCAGGAGATTTACAGTAACAGTGAGAGGGTTGGATTTTGTTTTGCGGGTGCAGGTAGTGTAGAGTATTTTCTCTCCCTCTGCTCATCTTCCTCTCTCTTACCCTCTTGATTTCTCTCATTCTCTCATCTCTCTTGACGTTCTTCTCCTTCTTCTCCGCCGCTACAGTAGGAGGTGTTGGGCAGTGGTCGGTGCCAGTGGCATATGGCTTTCCACTGTGCTAAACATTCATACAAAAGACAGGCCCATCAGTCATGGCTGTGGCCGGATGAGGGGAGAGAGCAGGCCTCTGATGAATGGTATTTAGGACTTACCTGCTGTTAAAACATTACCTCCCCAACACCAGCTCCCCGAAGCACGCAAGGTATTAAGAAGTGTATAATATCATGAAATACGACCCTCGTGAGCACACATCATGTACGCCAGGTTATAGCAAATAACAAATATGCTTCTTCAACCCTGTGCACAGAACCCTGGGTCAGGCCTTCATAGACCAATTAATGCAGAGCATCTGCCGTATAGAGGGAGCATGCTAAAGAACTTCCGAGCCATTTCAAGCAGTTTAATAAAGGGGAGCTGCTTCCTGCCTGCTCCAATGGCTCTCACTGCTAGAGTAAGCATGGAATGGGTCTCCCCGATTAAACCAAATTAATCCATTCTTAAGGGATTCTTTTCCTGGTTCTATGGTGAAACCGGTGCGTCTTTGTTCTTCCTTGAGCCCACGGTGTTTTTTCTGCCAAATTTAACAGACGGCTCGGAGGGTAACAGGGGTCCAGCCCAGTATCACCTTCTGGAGCAGAGCAACTAGCAGAGAAAGACAATCAGCCTGAACCCTGCTGTCTCCAGCACAAAGTGAAAAGACTCTAATTGGGCTTTTTTACGCTGCATTTTCCTGCAGGATTGCTGGATCATGAAAAAGCAATTAAACCCCAGAGCCGCAGTTCATTCACTCTTATTTCTATCCTTTCATTGGAAAGAAATAAATTTGAAATCACTTATGTGAGACAAGATTTTTTTTCTTGTTTTAGTTTTCCCTGTGAGCGAGAGCAGCTGTCCGCTTGAAGATGCTTTAACCCGTTTAGACGAGTGGAAACAGAATCACATTACAGGAAAATTAAGATTCTATGGTAAATTACTATTATTACTTGAAGGAGATCTTTAAAATGCCAGAAAGTCTTACCTTCAAAACTCAAACACATATTGTGATGGGACTGTAGTTCTCATTGGTACATCTAGAGGCAGCGGTGCCCACAAAACCATGACCCCAGGACTGCAGGAAGCAGAAAGACCCACAAAACATTAAAGCAGTTAAACATGTGGCATGTTTATTTTTTTTTATCTTTTATCTTTTTTAAATACATCCTGTTTTTCTGAGTTCATACATATAATTAATGTGTTAATCATGGTCCTATATTTTAGTTTAAAAAACACCACAAATATGTATTTACAAAAACAAATACTTATAATAAATGAGTGGATAGCTTTTTCTTGCTCTATTTAAATTGTTAAAACCAGAGAAAAAAAACCCTGAAGGGCTTTTGCATCACACAGAGAAATTAATATCTCATTTATTTGGGGTGAGTTTTTTTTCTCTCCAGGAATTTGCTGGAAGGAAAAGCCATAAAAGAAAAACAAATAAACAAACAAAATTAATAAATATATAATTAAAATCAACTGATACATGTAGAATCTAAGTAAATGTCTCAATTTCAGATATTAATGATCACGGAAAAGAATATGCGCTGTCAGTAAACTACAATCAGGTAATCATATTAAACTAATTCAATTCTTAAACTTAAAAAACATTTTTTAATAGATTTACTTATATCCTGTAATATGATTTATTCAAAATCATATTAACATTACACACTAATAATTGCACAATATATAAAGCCCAGTTTAAAAAAAATCTAATAATTAATAATTAGAGACACCAGATCACCACCAGCCATGGGCCCCATTTTCAATCCAAGCTTTGTTAACCAAGCGCATAACTATCTCCCTAACTCCAAATGTTCCAGTCCACAGAGTCCATACATTGTAAATTAGGTCCGTTAATGTACTCTACTCTGCTCGCAGACACAGAGAGGAACACTGGTGGGTGTAACCACACACACCCACCCACCCACACACACAGACACACACACACACACAGGCACACACAGACTCGATGCTGTAGGCTTGGCTTTGCGTGCACTTTTGTTTTCCCACCATGCACAAAGTGATCAACTATCACACCCCAGACGGTGAGATGTCAACATGAAATACCTTCATTTGCATCAGCTTTAAAAAAGTGCACGACTTCTTGCCATGCCAGCGACCCTCCAGTGTCTCCATAAAATTCACTTTATCCACGGGGGTGCTGAGACCTTGCTAAATACTGCCCCAATACCGCTGTCAACAGTCCGTCAATCACATGACAAATCCTTCTGATTAAACAGGGCTCCACTGGCTGCTGCACAATGCACTGGAGTCAAATGGATCACATTGCCCCAGAATTACTTCAATTCATGGTTTATTATAAAAGCACACTTTATAACGTGGAAATAAAATTTGAACTTGAATTTAAACTTGAGTTAAAATCTGTCTGTGCATTTGTGAGCATTTCTTTTTCCAGATTTGAGTATTTACATTGAGTAATTTATGCCAATGTAGTTTCCCCAGATTTGAATTCTGTGCATAAACCTGATATCAAACCAATAAATCAAACAATAAAATGTTTTTTTTTGGTATTTGGAAAAAACTAAAATCCTTGAACAATTTTTAATATAGTATCAGACAGATCCCTTTCACATAATTATTATTTGAGGAGTACCACTTCTACAACTTCTTGGCATGTTTTTACAGTTTTTTCCAGAGGCACCCAAGCAGTAAATCATTCTCAGACTCGGCAGTGAGTGGGTGCATCATACGGATCAAGCTGCCTTGTCATTAGAGCATCTGAGCAGCCTGTAAAAGCCTCAGACAGACAACTGAATGAAAGACAGGCTGTGGTAAAATGAGAGGCAGCATCTAATCTGACTTGTTTAGCTGATACCGGCCCGGGCCACATCTCAATCCTGGACGTTTGGTCTGAGGAGGAGGAGGAAGGATTTAATTTAAAGCCCTTTCAATGTGCTAAATGTGTTTTTGTAATTAAACCCATACAATTAACACTGACAAGCACAGGTCACAGGGAGCACCGCTCTGTTCAGATGTGAAAGGGGAAGGAGAGAGAGGACCAGGGACAGAGGGACGAGGGAAGAGGGGAAGATAAAGGGGGAGAGAGAGAGAGAGAGAGTGCACACTGCCTCACTACACAAAGTCACAAAAGCTGCAGGAGAGAGAGAGAAAGCAGTGAATGAATAGAGGGTGAGGTGGCGAGACGAGTGAGTGAGGAAGAGCGAGCGAGAGAGGCACCTCCATTGAAGCCGTATGGATTTCAGCATTCAGGCTATACGCTGCTCTGCGAGTTAACCTCCAGACCACAGTGTTTACTCTGGGACTGTGCTCCAGAACTGGAGGGGTCCAGTTCCTTGACATCAAACACACAGAGCTGTTAGAGCAAAGCCTGTAGCTGCTCCTCAAAGCCCAAACTCAGAGTCAGCCCGAGCAGCTGTGGCAATTTGTGACAATATTTTTACTATAAATACAGAGGCACGTGGAAACGGGGCAGCAATGCAAACAAAGTCCAGATGCATCGATTGAGACAGAGAGAAATGTAAACAGAGAGAGTCCAGAGAAAACAATGTAATGTTGCATTCGAGGAGACAAACTGACGTCCCTCATCCTTTTGAAATGTGCAATAAAAACAGACAAGATTATATATATAAAAAGTCAGATGATGTTTTATGAATAAGTGCGCTTTTATTATTTTTTGTAAATTAGGAGAAATAATTACTGCAAAAATACGAAAATACTGAGTTTCAAATTCTAAAATGTTATCATTTAATCAAATGCATTAATTTTTGTTTCCATGAGCAGGACCATGTGACAACCTTTATTTTGCAGGTATGCCTTCAAGCCCTCTTTAGTGGTTCTGTTTTTCAGAAAGATAATTTATGCATTTCAGGGAACTTTTATTAAACTTTAGATAAAAATCTCACTGCTTGTCATGATAACTCCTGAAGTCCTGTGCAGCTAATCAACATTTTTCAGGGACGACTGTGTTTATAAATGGTTATTTTCTGCAATCAGAACACACATTTAAATGAACTCAGTGCCGGTAAGGGACTAGATTTTGGATAGTAATGTTTCAAAAATCATGTTATGCTTTGTTCTTCCCATTTTCATACATTTTCATATTTTTGTTAATTTTCATTTATATATTTATCACCTTGATTTATCACATTAATACATTTTCTGTTGGATTTGAAGTCTACAAATTTTGTCAGTACAATTTTGACTTTCATAGGTAAGAAAAAAATATTTTCTCTTTGCCCAGCTTTTAAAATATGGGTCTTTATGTGATTGATTCATCCTTTGTACAATTCCAGCCTTCATCATGTGTAACATAAAATAAAAGAAATCCAGGTAATTCTAAGTGAAGCTGACAACACCTTATAAAGAGCAGGCAGTTAATAATCTGCTCAACCAGCCATGAAATCATAATGGATCTCATTCAGAGGCCACCATGATGGTCCACTCATTATTGTGGAACCTTTCAAAACATTGGTACTTCTGTTGCTGCCAGCTCCACATTAAAGCCTTTAATAGAGTGAAGTGAGGCCTGCAAACTGGAAATGAAAGAAAGAAAATCTTTTATCAGTCTCTTTTATCTATCTCATTATATTTATAATTCACTTCTCCTCCACATTTTAGTCCATCAATGATTTTTTTTAAACCAGTTTTCCTCTGTTCATATTAACACACTATTCCCTGTGTTAGTCACAATAAGTAGCTCGGAGACTTTCTGAGTGGAGACCAGTCATTTCTTTGTTTTTCTTTACACAATCATAATTACTCAACCAAAATATCTTGAGTTACAAATCACAGCGTTGGTAAAAGCAATGTAAATAACCGAGGTTATTGCAAATCTTTGATCTTCACATGATGAGTGATGACTGAAAGAGTTGGACACTGTGTTTCTCTTTCTAATCACTGTGAAAGACTGATTTTATTCAGTTGGTATTAGAGTCATGAGGAAGCTCCACACATCTCCTCCCTGCACAAACAGCTGGAAGAGCTGCTCCGCTGCCATGATCTTAGTGGGTTCTTAGCGTGTGACCCATGTCACAGGCCTCATGGCCTGATGGACACAGCTGTCTTGCCGCAGGCAAAAAGGAGCAAGGAGGGACACAGGGAAAAAGATAGAGACAGGAGAAAGGAGAATGAGAGAGGGAGGGCAAGCGCCTGTATTTGTGTGTGTCTGGTGTGTGTCTGGTGTGTGTGTGTGTGTGTGTGTTTGGTGGCAGTGTTGATTGTCTTCTGGCACTTTCTGGGGCATGTGCCCACTCAGCACGGCATCCCGCTTTTTCAGCACCCCCACACCGACCCCACAAAAAACTCCACACAACACGCACAGGAAAGTCACACAAACCCTCGTGACACAGAAAGTCACAGCACCTCTGGTGTTGTTCCCCATGTCGGGCTCACAGGTAAAACCGAGGCCCGAACGCTGCACAGTAACAAGATGAGAACACGGCTGGTGAACCGGACGCCACAGAAGAAGACACGCAAACATCCCACGGGAACCGCCGTGTGAAGAACAATGGAATGACCACAAATGCCACAGGACCGTGACTGGGAAACAAGGTAATGGTTGTAGTAAAGTACAACTATGTATTGAACCTTACTGAACCAAGATGATAACACAATTTGACAGAATTTCATTTAAACTGGACACTAAAGATAAATGGAAGATAAATATGCAAAAAACCTTGGCTCTTATTTCTAAAACATAAATTGCAGTGCAGTATTTTTGATATGGATGTACAGTATATCTTCACATTTTGCTTGAAATATCACATTTGGACAACATATATTTTACAAACAAATAGCACGATCATATCCCCACCACATTAATAAATGACCCTGCAGCTCTACCTGAATGTCTACAGATCCGAACATGTTCTCTTGAGCTGCAGTAAACTGCCTGCTCCTTGGTAAAGGGCCCTGTTTGCTGCACACTGGGCCTCGGAGAGCCGAGCCGGGCTGGACAGGGCTGGGGAGGCACAGAGCGCATGTTAGGAACAGGGGAAGGAGCCACTCGGACCGGAGGAGGGCCACATGTCAACACGCTGACATATACATACGCAAACATTTGTGTGGCGGTGCAGACACACACGCAGACACACACCAGTGCACATACACACCGCGGGGCCAAGCCAATTAACACCCTGCCACTGCAGAGATCATATTCGGAGCAGTCGTGGAACAGGAGGGCATATGTGGATAATCATACATGCAAATTAGATGAACAAGAGAGGCATCTGAATTCTGGCAACAACGCGTGACATCGCCTCAAAGTGGGGCCTTGAACCACTGCTCTAAAATGTATATCGTGCACAACAAGATCAGCATAATTTCATTGATGATGTTTATTTATGATTTGTAAAAAATTCTGATAAAAGGAGCAGGGACCTTGGTGACAGTTTACCCTGACTGGACCTCACAAGGGACGAGTCGGCCATAAACGTACAGAAAATATAAACAGTGCCACTTACCATTTAAACTTTCATTTCCTTTCGGACAGTTCCGAACAAATAAAGTGACGTCATCGACATTTGAGTCACAAAACTGAAAGATGGAGCACTGAAGGTCTCAGGTGCAAAAAAAAAGACGTCTCCTTCCCTGAAGTTTGACCCCAAAACCAGAAGATGGCAACATTACCTCTGGCTGAGACAGCGGCCCCCCTCGCCCCGCTGCTCCTTTTTACTTATTTATGCATTCATATGTTCACCCCGTGCTTCATTTATTTATTTATTCATTCATTTACTCGCACCTCAATACAAACATTATACATCTTGAAGAGAGGAGCAGGTAAATACGTTGAATTATTTACCAGGTTCCTGACTTGACTACTGGTGGTTAGGGGAGATAAGAGCCAGACGCACAAATCCCAGAGGTTGGTGTTCGGCGTGTGTGCTGCACGTGTACATACGTGCGTATATGCACGTGTGTGTGTGTGTGTCGTGTTTGTGTATATTCATACCCTTTAGGTGAAATAATGGCCTGCTGATGGAGGGAATCGTTTGAAACATTTCATTCTGAAGATCCCTTTACTATCCCTCTCTGATTTTCCTCTTCCTCTCCTCCTCCTCTTCACTGTATCACATTATTACATAGACGTACGGACAGGGACCGCGACAGGGCTCCAACGTTAACAGCCCAGAGGAAAGACATCAACGTCAGTCCTGACTAATGCAGAGTGGGTGCCTCTCCAGCAACAGTGTGTGAAGAAGAGGCACAGCAGTGTGAATGGTAAATGAGTCTCTCAGTTACAGTAGCAGGTCCCAACTACACGACGAGGGCTGATCCACTTTACCCACCGCTCGCTGCAATGGCTGTCACTTCAAACAGACTGGGCTGAGATGAGACTATTTGCCATGGTAAACAATTTAATATTTGATGTACAGTACATTGAGCAAGCCTCCTCCCATCATCCTTTTCTCCCCTCGCCTCTGTTTGTTTCCCTGTGCGTGTGTTTGCATGTGTGTGTGTGTGTGTGTGTGTTTGTGTGTGTGTGTGTGTGTGTGTGTGTGTGCATGCTGGCATAGTCAGCCAGGCTACATGAGGCAATAAGAGCATTTGAATTCATGCATAATCTCTCAGATAGATGACGATGAAGAAAACACACTGACTGCTAAGTGAACACTGATACAGTGATACAGTGATATAGATACTCACCGTGTGTACAACGGCTGTCAACGGTATTTTTCTTTTTTTTTATTAAATATTTCTCTGGTGATCTAAAAAATAAACACATTCAAATTCCAGTCATTTTAATTGCACAGGCAAAAACACATATTCTCCAAATGTCATCTTCTTCTCCAGCCACATGGTTTTGGTTTTATCTGCTCAGGGGCTTGAAATATCCACAGTGCAGACTTCAACCACGATATCAGAAGCTAACACTGGAACATTTTCAAATGATATAAAAAATAAATAGATAAGTAAACTAAAAACTAGGACATTATTTCTGCCAAAAACCAACAAAAACCTTACTTTGAGAACCATGAACACAATTATATTTATATCGTTGTACTGGTGTGCCTGCAGACATCTTAATCTGCATACCACTAAACATACCACTAGAGGTAAGTTGCAAAATGTGATTAACGAAATAATAGATTATTTTTGGCTAAGCAAAAAAAACAATGGAATCTATTTACAACATCAAACACACCAGCAACGGCAGAATGCTATTAATTTTGAATACTCCCGGTTGTGTTGATACAGGGAGGAGGTTTCTGTAAGAGCCACAGTTATCAATAGGTATTAATCTGAGAGAAATTACACATCCCATCAAGCTGTAGAGTTGTATTAAATCTCTGTGCGCGGGGGGGCCGGGGGCGCGGGTTCATGCCAAGAGGGCCCATGAGGGTGATGTGGCACGACCAAGAGGACGGAGCCAGTTGGAAGGCAGAAGTGTAAGAGCTGGGAGCAGAACAATTACAGCAGTCACTTACCATCACAGTGTCTGGTTGAAGCAATGGCACAGCAGGACGCCGCAGGGCAAGAAGGAAGCGTTCATCCAGCTGGTATCACAAGATCAAGCTGGTCATGCCAGAAATGACAAAACAATATGCTGAGCCCACTAAAAGCTTTTAAACACGTTCTTTTTTTTTCCTGTTCCTTCCTTCTTTTCCTCTTAAATAATTAAAACTTACAAATCCAACACGTAATGGACTCATCTGTGGCTACATGAAAGGAAATTAAGGATGAAATGTCAAAATCTGACACATCTTCTATGAACATTTCATTTTCCTCCACTTTAATTTAACTTGTACACGTTCAACTTGATTTGGTTATCTCAACCGCAACATGTGTTGTCTGGCATCTGTTACAGTTTTGGGAAGGTCCAATGACAAACACGACAAACATTAAAAAATCAAACACAGCTGATATTTTGTCAGCTCTCAAAATAAAGTTGTTACAATCCACGGCTAACGAAATACCTCATGTCCAGATGGAGAATGTGAAAAAAGGGATTTAACAAAAGGAAAGACGTGCCAATATAGCCACCCACAGACAGGGGCATTAGAGCACTTACACAAACGCTAACGTATAACGTGTCTGTACACGCGCACACACCGACACACACATGCACACACTGCGCTGAGGCAGTTGACCGCATCTGCCCCTCGTCCTCAGGTTCAGTGGTGGCCACTCCAGCAGCCTCACCTCCCCCTGTCACGTCTGATTCTCCTGGTAGGATCCATCATCTGGCTGGCAGTCTGGGTGCCAGTCAGCTGCTTCCCAGGGGACTCCCAGTCGATGGGAGCCGGGAGGCGCTGGGCTGATGCCTCCCCAGCCTCCCCAGCCTCGGCAGCAGCTGCGTGGGAGACAGGGAGAGGTGCGGCACAGATGTGGGAGTCTGGAGCCAACAGAAGGTATGGCTGATTTCAACATCGGCCATATTTGTTATTCCACCTTTTCCTGGGAGGAAGAAGCAGGCCCTTGATCTGGCTCACAGCTAAACACTTAGCTTTTGTTCCCGAGATGAATAACTGCGAGGAGAACGAGGCGCAAGAGAAAAATCGAGATAGAAAAGCGGAGGGGGGAAAAAAAAGACTTGGTGCCAGAGGAGAAATCCGGTGACCAAGTACAAAGTGAGGCTGGTCATTCTATTCCCCGCTGAGCCTGTATTACAAGCGCCTCTGAGCCGTGACACACCTTTTCCCTTTGCTGCAGTTCCTTGACAAACTCATACTACATCACAATTCCTGCAAAACAATCATGGCAGTTTTCGCCCCCCCCCCGAGGTAAAAAGACACATCTTAATCTGTGATGTGTTGATGTGTGTCCACTTGTTCATTGTGAGCATCCACAAAAAGAAAACACCAGGTCTACGGTCTATTAAATTACATTTCTATAACAGCAAACAAGTTTTTTTTTCTCGAAACAATAATGGTCTTTAATGACATCACTTTCTAACTCTCCAGTTACACTCACTAACAGTGGGAGGGGATTCTGCCCACCATAAACAAACTTGCTCCGCTGACTCTCCGCGGACCCGTGTGATGAATAGTACCAGTCAAAAATCATCCCCGACGCCAGTAACCCAATTTTCACTGGGAATTTTGCACAACTTCGTTTGGTAGTAACACTATCCACCTTGTAAAAATGAACACCCTCTTCTGACAGCACAAGTGAGAAATAGGAGAGCTTTCCCACTGAGTTCCCAGATGTAGGATTGCCGTTGGATTCACACACCCGGTGTTAGCCCAAGACGGCACCCGCAAATGCAGCTCTGTGTTGGCTTTGTAGAAAAAACAAGGCTGTGATATGGAAGAGGTGGCAGTGTGAAGCTGTCGGTACAAACTGCTTGTTTGTACTAGAGTAACCCCCGAAAGCACAATTCCATTTGAAATCCGAGAGTCTCGTCTCATATTGCCTTTAAGAAAACCATTGTCCTGATAAATATTTGAGTTCCCATGATGCCTTATGCTTAAAAAACACTCGGCATGTACGTGTGGCTCGTGCACGTGCGTGTGTGCAGTACAGCGGAGCGCGGTACATCTGCACTTGCAGGGAAACAGGCTGTTAGCATACAGCTTTGACAACTCCATCAGGCCAGTCTCAAGGTAGCTGTCAATCACAGCGAATCCTCTCATCCCCCGGCGCTGCGAGGACTTCGCTCCACCACTACACACATGACAGGCCCCTACAGCTCTATTTACCCATGCACACCCTCCTGGTGCCAGTGGGTTTTGTAATTAGAAAACGGGAAATGAGAAAAGAGTCGGGGGGTAGGTGAGCGAGTCGGTAACAAGTTTGGATACAAAGCGACTGAGCGGGCGCCTTCTCACTGGCGACGTTGGCATTCGGAGAGGGTTTGGCACCCGGGTGGTGGCGTCGCATTGAAAGAGGCCTTCCCCATTCACTCGTCCTATTTGGGGGACAGTTTGTGTGTGTGTGTCTCATTTTCAGTTATCTATAATTAGATTAAGGTGGCGATGGCTTAGCACAAAGCCAGACCCACTCCATTTCCATCCGAGAACATATGAATTAGGGAATAAACGCTGCTCTCCGATCGGCTCGGAGAGAAACTGGCGGCGCGAGCGCTCGGCGTCCCCTTCAGGATGGGGAGAGATGTTAATTGCGTGCCATTACCTCTAAACTGTTTGCTTGTTGTATTAATCACGGTGCTAATTGATGCAGAAATAAGATTGCTGCCACGGGCGAGCAAGGGAGTGAACCAGAGTCAGGGATGGCAGATAGAAGATTATCGTAGTGAACATATGGAGATGGCCCTGCTTTGAAAGTCTGCTCTATATGCCCACCAGCACCGCATGGGAGGAGCATGGGAGCGCCAGTACAGTCTCCTAATGCAAGGTTTATGCAGAATGAAACAAAGCACGCTGGTACGTTTGTCCGCATAATTCAGCAGAAGACAATGAGTGACTTCTAGGGGACGATAATCCGGAATTTGCCATAACTGAATACAAATTATGCAATATAGGCTAGATCTTAATGAGCACGTATTACTTCCATCCAGCTGATTCTAAGCAACACGATCATATACAATGCTGCCTTTAAATTCTCTCAAGGTTTTATCTTCATCACGTATATGATGTTCACAATGGAAAATGTACAATGACTGACAGAGTTTCAACTCCAGGATGGAAAGTATTAACATTTTGGGATGGAGGCCCCTCTGTCCTAAGCCCCTCCTCCCACACAAGCATGGGCAGATGAACGTGCTTCATACCTGCACCAGATTACCCGCAAGTATATTATTTTACGTTTCGTTTATCCTCCTAACTTGTTTTTAATGGCAGTGGTTGCCAAAGCTGGAATAACAAACTTCCCTATACAATTTTCCACCTTTGACTTAGGACAGACTCTCCACTGAAGGGCAGTGCGTGCTTAGCAGATCAGCCAATAGGAGCGCCTTCTCTCTGAGCTGCCCTGTGATTGGTTCAAAGTCTCTAGTCACGGACCAGATATCCACAGGGTTAGAAACAGAGCCTTGATACCCTGGCGCTTCTGAGATGTCTTGATTTATATAATGTTATTATTCCTCAGTAATGTCAAATTTGTTCATTAAGGGTCAGAGTGGCAGTTTTTTTTATATTTGCGAAGTTGGAGCCAGGGGCGTCACTCTGGGGGAACAGTGGGACTAGCTTACTCGGCCCCAACACAAGATGCACGGCATTGGAAGTTGAGTCAGTGACTTTGACGCGTATAGCATCAATGCAAAGTTCACTGCATCAAAAGGGCTGAAGAGAACCATACATTTAAAAAACATACTTACATTTTACGATCCGGTGGCACTGCCCGGCTGGCGACCCGGGCTTAGTCCTGCTGCAACTCGCAACACCGCCTCAAGCTCGCATTCGTCCCAACGTCCATCACACTCAATAAGGAACCCTGTTGATTCGGCCATGTATCTCAACCTTTGCACTTTGACTGGCACATTTTACACTCTGGTTTTTATGTTCTAATTCCAGCTTTTTTTTTCACATCCTTTTAGTGTTTTATCTTTTTTTAGTGCATTGGGGGCAGGTGCAATATTCAACTCACTTTTTATTCTGCATTATTATTATTCTGGGTCTTACATGATATCTCATAGTGAACTGTTTTTTGTTGTTTTGTAGAAAAAGTTCCCCATGGGGATAATAAAGTATATTTGATTTGATTTGATACATGCAAACACAACTTGGTACTCACGCTGATGCTCCGGGAGAACTAGGTAATCCTGTCTTCATCAAGCTGATGGAAAAACAAATCACTCAATCAAAGAAATCTCAAAGTGTTAGTTATATTTTAAAAAAGCGATGAACACTGATTCTTAGCAAATTGATAAATTAAACTGCCTCATTTTCGGAAGTAACTACAGCGAGTGGATCAGATGAAGGTCATCATCACCATTTTCTCCATCTAAGCATATAAAATACCTAAATAACCTTGAGGGAGATACAGTCATCTTATGCTCGCTAATGTTCATATTAAGACTGTTATATTGTAATGATGCAGGATGATGAGAAAAGAGAACAGATATATTTCACACTGTGCAGACTAAAACAAAGAAATACAGTCTATCTATGATGCATTCTTTTAGGAAATAATGTCTTATAAATGCTTTATTATTCAAACATTATTTTAACAGCAAGAGTTGATTTAATAATATCTACATACATCAGCGTGGCTGCATTAACAAAGAAGTGGGTTTGGTTCCCTGTCCATGCACAACATAGACTTGTTATAAAGTTGGTTCACATGTTTCACTTCCTCCAACTATCCAGAAAGTAGCAACCCATTGAGAGTCACTCTCATCTGTTGTCAATCATGACATTTCACCTTGTTTTTAATAGCATCAAATAATTGAAACAAATCGTTCTGGAGAAATAAAGACTTGAACGTCCTTCAGTGGGATAAGAATCACCTAAACAATTAGAAATATATTATCTACCATGTGCTTATTAGTTTGGTTCATGTCCCATCCACTAACATGGAGTTATGACTGACACCGCAGCTTTATATACAATCTGATGATTCATAATAATGACACATTTTGTATGTCTTCCTTCATGTATCTGGGACATTTTCAGAACATCTTATAAAATTCAAGAATTCCCAAAGATCCTGCCCGAGATTAAGCAGGTAAAACGATGTGTATAGGTGCCAACCAGAAGCACAGAGCGTTTAATGTGCGGCTGCATATGCCTCGCTGCCTCACCAGCCACCGACAGAGGGTAAACAGAGGCAGCCATTTAAAGAAACCCTGGGTCCATACGGTGCAGGTGGTGAATGAAGAGATTCAGAGAGAGCGTCGGAGGCCCTCGCCAGCGGACCAGCCACTCCCTCTCAACCCGCTGTGTTTTTGTATGCAGATTCCCCTTGTCAGAATTCATTTATTCAAAGGGAGTTATCTGAGAGAGCGGGTTATGAGACCAAAATAGTCGCATTCACATTCGTCTCGAAAAAACATTTGGAATGCTAATGCCATGAGAACATGCCGTTTATGTGCTCGTGTTTGCGTAAGAATCCGATCCAGCGCTCCCTCGGCTTGCTGGCCGAGAGGCGCAGTTCACGTAGACAGGGGAGCTCTGATGCCGCGTGCAGGGTCCGGTCGTCTAAACCTGCTCTTGTGGAACACTTGTTATATTGCCAGGAACATTTTCTGCTGGAACTCTCCATATGCAGCAGTTTGATCCTCGAGCAAAGGCCAGGGGAAAATCCATATTTTCTTAAAGGGTCATTAGATCACTCTGATCACAGATGATGTTCATACAATTTCGGTCTTGTTTATGAAAATAGATGTCCCCGGTGATGATGACAAAATTGCCTGTTCTGGACTGAGAAACGATAAATCTCCAGCGATTCACAATAGCCTGAACCATGGCGTCAGTATCTTCTGCTCCCTGTGTTTCCCTCCCACTCCCCCACTTTCTCTTGCTCTGCACAGGTGGTAGGAGCTTCCTGGTAGAGTCTTTCTCATTCCTTTTTGTTCTCCTCCAATAGCTGTGATCGGGAGCTGTTGATGATGATGACAGTTCTGGCTGTCCATTGATTTGCCGTGGCCCCTAGTTGCGAGTTCACAGCAGACGACACTCTTCCTTTGGCTTTAATTAGAGCTGCCCCCATCTTCTCTTCTCTCCCACCCTGGATGTGGCTCGACACATGAACACAAAAAGCTCCTACACACAAAACTCCCCGCTAGGACACAGCCAACACTCGCCTACATGGAGCTGGTATTTAGTATCTTGATTATAAACCTTTGTGGTCCAGAAAGGCCTTTGGTACTGATATTATAAATATATACAGACCAGAGGGTTAGTTTTCTATAATATAACCACTATGTACACCCACTAATGCACAATGCACTTATATATACACATGCCAGCACTGTGCCTATTCATTATCCATATCCATGCAATGTCTAATCAGAAGAAAACTACTATGTAACTGGAATTATAAAACGTTTTATTCATCTGCATACTAACCATAATGCACCTTCCTTCCCCCTTTGCTGTACTAGGAGAAACATGGGCCTCATCTCACCATCTGTCCAAACCTGAAACAAGTGGAGGAGAGAGGTAGGAGAGCGAACCCTCAGTCTAGGGAGGGGTGATTATCTCAGTGGTCATGGCTCCTCGCAGATATTCCATGGTTGCTCCCAGGGTGTCCACTCACAGACATCAGCAGGTCCTTTTCATTTAAAGCACTTGTGGGTCAATTGTGGCCTGAACAGTACTCAACAAAACAAATGAGATAAGTCATTAATGAGATGAGACCTGAAGAGACGTAAAAAAAAAGAATATTGAATTATATTTGGTCAAACTGAAATTTGACTGCATTTCTCTCTTTTCCTTTTCTTCTCCCTCAGGGTCAAGCGACAGTTCTTCAGCCACTAAGCCGCAGATTGGGTCTTCAGACACTTAAGCTGCTTTCAGACGTACACAAAAATCCGGACAATTTCCAGAGGGGCTATTAGAACAAAAATGTCCGAGTTGCTTAGGACATCTTCCTGAACTTTTCCTGCCAGCGTGTCCTGAAAAAATCGTTGAAAACATTTCCAATAAGCTACAGACATGAAACAGGACCGATCCAAATATCTCAGGAGGACAAAGAGGAGCCATTCACATAGTAGATGCCAACTTGGAAAGCCAACAAGATTTGAGAACTTTTGGAAATGAGAACCTCTATGTGCATGTATACTTCATGTCCTGTCTACTGCCAAGGCACCTTCAAGTTCTGGAAATGCTCCTGTCGTTATGAACTGGTCGGTCCTGGACAATCTGCTGCCACATTCTACATATGGAATTAAAACAGGAAAACTTGATTAAATGTCTGGACACAATTTTGTCGGCTTCTACTTTTGTCCAATGCCTTTGGCGCTGGTCAGGTTTCCAAATTTTCTTTTTAGTTGTTTTTTGTTGGATGCTGGTTAGTGAGGAAGTTCTCTTTTCTTAAATTATAGGAAATAAATGATTTGACTAAGGATTGTTTTCATCCTGT
This sequence comes from Pseudopleuronectes americanus, assembly GCA_038501795.1. Classification (NCBI taxonomy): domain Eukaryota; kingdom Metazoa; phylum Chordata; class Actinopteri; order Pleuronectiformes; family Pleuronectidae; genus Pseudopleuronectes; species Pseudopleuronectes americanus. The sequence continues at coordinate 5,973,224 of CM076727.1, forward strand.
CAGGCTATGAACCTGTCAAGTTTGTTTTCATTTTGACTTTAGTCCATTTATAAATGTACAATACAACATGTGCACACACACACACTAACCCAACTCCAAACTAAATGCCTAACCTTAACCTAAACCTAATGCTAACCCTAACCATATAACCAAGTTTTAATACCCAGACAGTCACAAAGGGAGGACCGGCCAAAGATCCTCACTTTCCAAAATGTCCTCACTCCGTAGGTTGTAGACTCCAGCGGTCCTCACAAAGATAGCTGTATCAGAGCAGACCTACACACACAGATATCTTACAACATATGCTCTGATGGATTATGTTCAGATCCTAAGACGAAAACGTGCTTGAGTGCATGCTTGCAGACAAACCCATAATCAATGCAGTCATACAGCAGGGCAAACCAGTGGGGGGTGCATGACCTGACAGGTGACCCATGCACTGTACGTCTCCAGTAGTGCCAGTCCATGCCTGAGTGTGTGCGTGTACGTGTGTGTGTGTCTATCAGAGTGAAAGTCAGCTGGTCATCCATGCGATGCTCGTATATCTCTGTTTACAAGTTTAGAAGGCACCGGTACATAATGGAGCAGCAACATGTGCACGGTGCTCCAGAAAACGACATTGCAACGTTTACTGCTGCAATATCTGATTCTGTTTCCCCCTCGGAGAAACTCCATGTCTCCTCCAGCCCATCGCTGAGCATTACACCTTCCAGACCAGGCTAAGTTTAGAGTTGAGGACCTCCTGATGACAGTAGTGGAAGTCCTGTCATAAACCCAACCAGGGGCGTCCGCGTCGGGCCTCGTAAATCTCCTGCTTTGAAGGGTTACTGGGAGGTCTGGGAAGTGAAGATTTCCCACTTATTATTCTCAGGAAACCGCAGACAGCCTCCCCCTGAACCCAGGTCATGCAAGGTTATGACCTTCGAACAATCATCATTGTTGTCCTGGTAACTATGGCGACCAAGTACCTCAGTGATGTGAAGTTCACATCTTCTCTTTTATGCAGGAACAGCGGGTGTCAATCTTCATGTAGACTTTAATAGTCTGTGTATGCCTGCACATCTTGAGGTTATTATTGATCAGATTTTTGCTTTGTGAAAAATGTTGTCCAGCCATCTTTCTTTAAATTCAAAAAACCCCTCAAGGTCATAATGCAATTATTTTATCCTCCCTCTACTCAACTCTAATGTTCTGTAAACGTTATCATTAAAACTCCCTGCATCCACACCAACTAGGGAAGACTGCTGCTGCTCGGATGCTGTAAGAAAACATGCATTACTGCTGTCGGTGCTAACTTGCCCTTTACATTCTGCATTGATCTTAAAATTCAACTCATTGTTAAACGGTCTCGCTTCTAACCACATTAAGACCTTATCAAGCCTCTACGTGGCTGGGTGCTAACTTAGATCTGTGAACGGAGCTCTGCATGGTTATTCTCAAATCTTAGTTGGAGACTGAAGGCTGATTCTGGCTTTGCATCGAAGCCACGCCCTTTTGGGCTTTCATAGCGTAAGTGTATGTGCGTTCACCGCAAATACGCCAAAGGCCATAGATTTTCAATGCTACTGTGTTGAGTTTCTTCCGGTTTCCGATCGACTTATTTAACAAATAATCTGGCTGTTAAACCCTGGATCATGTTTGAGTTGGAGCTGATAGATGTTGAAGAGCAAATACTTTTTCCTTAAGAGCTGCAACTAAGAAAAGAAAGAGGTCGGAGAAGACAACCGAGTGAGGCCGAGCAGGAGATACCAGATATACCATGTGCGAAATGTGACGCTACCAAGTGAACCAATCTCAGCTCTTGCGTTTTGCATTGCCCCGATGCGTAGTTACATATTTGGGGAGTTGCACATAAGTTATGGCGTAGGATTCTATGTAGGATATAGTCTAAGCGTTGGCTACACTGCTACGGTGCGTATTTATTGCAGAATCATGAATTGGCCTCAGGCTGACCAGGCCTTAGGTATGTGAGCCCCTAAACTGTCCAACAGCTGACCTATTGACATCAGACAGGCAACATTCTTAATATCTCTTCTTAAAACACTTTTTTTTATTGCAAAACTTGTTTATTCAAACTTTTTAATTTATAAATTTGTACTTTATAAATATATTTATATTTATAATTATTTTACATTATTACATATGGGTCTGGCTGTTCCTGTTTGTGTGTGAGATTTTTTTTCTTGCAACCCCCTGAAAAGCTCTATGCCAATGTTCCTGCAGACACCTTAACAAGCATGAGACACATTTCCAGTGGGACACCAACCCTGTCTTTCCATCTCAGCAGAGAGCAATGCTCCAGTACGAGCCTGGTGCCATCAGCACTGGGATAAGCTTTATGACTGAACATCGACAGGCTTTCAGACTCTCCTGAGGCCATTCCAGACCTTGAGAGGATCAGTAGGCTTCCGACAAGTAGTCTTCAGGGTAGCACAGGCTCTCATACTGTGAGGGTCCCTGACAAGTGAACCACAACGAGGGAAGGGCCAATTACAAACTGAATCAAAGGTGATATACACACTTTTACTATTTCCCTTTTTCTGTGCCATCGTTTCAATTTCCTAAATCCCAAAACTATTATTTTCACGACAGCGTGAAATGTAAAGAGAGGAAAATGTGCCACACAATAAACAAGGCAGCAAGACACAAACCTCAACATGCTGAAGAGGGTATAACCCAAATTCTGATGATTACATGTGTTTTTGGAGAGGCTAGTTTTAAGCCACCTGCCCATGTCGCACATTTACAGCACACATATCACCTCTAGTACTTAAAAAAGTTTCCCCCCAAAACATATCACAACGTCTTTTTACGACTTCTGTTCCACTTCTAGTTCTCGTAACAGCCATATAGGCCATGCCAAATGTGCCCAGAAATAAGCTTGGCCTCCCCACTGTCTCTGAGATTGCCCACCCAGGAGTCTGGCACACGCCACAGCGAGCAGGAGGCCCTCTGGATTACAGTAATACACACTATCTCATAATGGAAAGCTGCCGTACACATTTCCCTCTCTCCGCCTTCATTGTCCACACTACCAACTGCACAATCAGGATATGAGGGTGAGATTGCACCCGTTTAGAGTTTGCTGGTGCACTTCCCTCCCTCTCTGTTTCTGAGTAGGCCCTAAAACAATGAGTAAAAAACAAGGTCCTGTATTCTGCTTATAACTATGTCATGAAATGTAAAAATCAATCTCATCGCACTGTAAACTGAAACTAGCTAAAAATACCCTGAACTCTTAGACAGGACTTGCTTGATTAATTTCAGACAGTAGAGGTCTTGGGTCACGAGGAAACAATGGCATGGACATACTTAACCTGGGATACTAACATAGTTAAATAAACAGTCAAGCTGTCCGGTTTGGAACCGCCACACAGAAGGCAAAGTCCGCCACTTTCCCTCTCACCCCCGTAATCAGCCGAAGCTGTAATTAATTGGGAGGCTGACCTCGGGTTCAGGGAAGTGTGGAGGACAGCCAGACAAAGTTGAAAACCATTGAGAGGAAACGGGAGGTTGAGGGGAAGAGAGAGACACATGCACAAGGGACTCCGCTGGCCACCCATTGCTCGCTGGGCTGCCAACAAAGGTACAGGTGGTCCAGAGGGAGTAGAGGTGCACGCCGGCCAGAACCTAGACCACAGGGTTACCACAGAGCGTACCCAATTACAGCGTAGAGGTCATTTAAGTGGCTTGACTACCGACCCCATTGGTGCGTGCACGCTAATCAGGCTTGGTGCTCCAAACAATGGACCATGTGGCCTTCTGAGTGCTGTGGGAGGGGCAGGCCAAAACCTGCAGACCACCACAGATCAACGTGGTCGAGATGTTTCAAAAGGATCTCAGAGGCTCTGAAAGGGGGAGGACACGAGGAGAGGCCAGAGGCAGACAGACGGACGGGGAAGGGTCCGATAAAGTTGCAGACCGGCACCTCGTCAGACCTGTACTTATCCAGGAGGTTCTGGGGGATAAAGGCGGATACAGTGACACTTGGGGCAAGCTTAGGACAGATGGCTTCTCACACAAGGACAAAGAGGAGTAGAGGACATTAACAAACCACAAGTCTCAGATATCCACTTTATTAAAATGTTATTGGCCTTTCACTTTCAGTTGCTGTCAAGGCTCAAGTCACTGGATTGTGTTTCAATGATCTGTACTTGTCGGAAGTAGCTGTGAAATTAGTTTAGACAGTTAGTTGTGCAACTTATCATTTTTCATTTAAATCCTAAAAGTCCCTTTCAATTAAAACAAGCCTCAAATGTAATGCCACATTATGTTTCCCAGCTACACACTGGTTTTTAGTTACAGGTTTCTAGATCTAGATGTTCTCGTGCAGCAGCAAAAAAAAATTACATCCCTATGAAACCAGACTATAATGCACTTGATTCAGATTTTGGGGGGAATATGCATAAAATTAAAAACACTCATCGATACCAACTCCCTAAATATGTCTGAATTTATTTTTAAACAAGATTTACACGTGAGAATTCGATGAATATTTGGAAATTGTAACAAATCAAAGTTAAAGAAATACTGGAGCTGTCCACTGATCTGCACCAGAAATGAAAATGTTCTGCATCCATTATTTATTTCCTGATCATCGGTCCAGTAGTTATTGTGTAATGCTGATAAATAACAAGCGCTGATGAAAACGTAATGTCCTGGCAGAGGTAATAAAACTGAATAGTTTTTCTGAAAAACTTGACATTCACTAAAACCTTGGAATACTTTGCTTTTATTTTGAACCAAAGCCTTACTTTGGTAATTAGAATAAACGTATTAGCCAACATTAGGACAAAGGCGATCATTTTCGATAAAGCCAAAGGTTCAAATGTTTAACCTCTGGCTTGTTTGACACTTGCTCCATAATCCTCCTCCTCATCCCCTTCCTCCTCAAATATCAGTCTCTTCAAAGCAACCGCTAAACTTTAATGCCATCAGCCTCTCTCTGAACTGTGTAACCTTAGCCATCAAAACAACTAATGTCAAACAACATAATACAATGATCCATCCCGTGGTTCACAGAAGTTTTATTGTTCTTTTGTCTGAAATACTGTATATGTGCATCCCTAAGCCAATCAGCCCTGCCAACAGAGGCCGTGGAAGCACAGATAGCCATTAAAGGCCCGGCCCCAGCTACAAAAACAAAACCTATCCACCTGAGACCACAGAGGGACAGGATGCAGGGCTACTTATAGAAACCCAAAACCAGAGCACAAGAATAGCAGGAAAAACGACTCTGGGAGCCGCGCGGAGCCTTTTGAAGTGCACCACCTCTTAACTATTCTGATACACCACCCCGGCATCTTTGAAGGCAGGTTATCCTCCACGGCCGTGTGTCCTGTTGTGGACGAATTGCTTCCTCTTTCACTTTGCCTCTATTTCCCTGCAGAAACTGACACTGCTTTATTGTTCTCTCAGGACAGGCTGTTGTCTCGGGGAGCTGGAGTGTCGAGGACCTCTTGCTGTTCTCCTGTTGCAGAGGGTGGACAGTGTGTAAGTCGCAGGTGAACCAGCGGTGGTTATCCCTGCAGAAGGATGACCCCCTGCTTATCGCAGCCATTTCCTCTATCCCCAAGGTCGTGCCCTCCCAATGCCCTCTCGCCTGAGAATGGACCATTAGGGGAATTAATCACTCATGGTCGGTGATGTCATTGCACAAACATGTCACAAGAATGGGCTGAACGGTGACATATTTTGTTGCTTTTGGTGTGCTGCTCCTCGTAAAATCGGACGGATTTATGGTCGTGCATGCACCTGCTGCTGTGTAGAAAAGAAGAAAAAAAAAGAGGTTACTTTCAGACTTTTAGAGGAAATTGTGAATTTAAAATATCATGGAATTCAAGGGACAAGTTAAAGGTAATTCATGGATCTGAGGAAAAACATTGGATTTACAAGAGACAGAAAATACCATAAAATGTAATAAAATATAGACAGTGTTTCTTTTATTACACTTCTCTAAAACATGCCACACTCTCGGTGAAGGGGTGATATTGCATGCTTTAGAAAAATATGTATATGCTGTATCAAGAAGGATGTTTTCACCTCTGCTGCCAAGTGCGTCGTACCTGAGTATTATGTGTGTAATCTGAGAAGGAGGTTCACTACATTCTCCTGGCTCCCGTGGAGAAGCAGAGCTCACTGTAACACTCAATATCGGGGGATTTAATTGCACTTACAAATCGTTCCCTTTCGGCTCACATCTCTGGAACAGGTCCTCAAATAGTGTCACATCACCGTCGTCTCAGGCTTATTACAGGCGGCCTTTCAGAAGAAATATATAATCAACGGTGAGACGTGGAATCGGATTCTCTCTCTGTTCGATGGTTGAATCAAAATGTGCAGCGAAATCGAGTAGATTTGAAGTCTTTTTACTTTTTGATAAAAGAAGAATTAAGTTAATAAAATGATCTTTATCTAACATGTTTCTCCCACAGCTGACAACACTTTCAGAATTTACGTTTGCACATTTTCTATTTAATCATTTTGTGATTTTTCTCGTCCTTCTGTTTCTGATTTTATTGTGCTGACACTAAAATGAAAAAGTCTCACTTATTTTGATCAATAGCAGATCCTGCTCTCCGGTGCCTGTGGCCACGTACCAAACACAACCACAGACTTGAGGAAAGGACCGAATAAGGAAAGGGAAACCACATTTCAAGAGTCCTAAAATAAGCAAAGAGGAATTGTGAAATTGTGTAAGACTTCGATTACAAACATCTGTGTCCCTGGCAAAGAAAGGTATTCCCGCTATGCTGCAGCGCAGGGGAGATACAGTAACCTTTGATATGAATTTGAGCAGTGGGTGAGGGCTCAGTCATTGCTTATAATTATTCTCTATACAAAACATTGCCCTCATCCTCTCCCCTCTTCTCTCCTCGTCCCTCCACATTTGTTGCATTGTGCGCTGCGGCCAGTGAAAGCTCTGGTATTTCCTCTGATAATTCGACCAACGTGCAGGTCAGCACTGAATCTCTCTGTGCGTTGGCACTGGATCAAAGTGCGGTGTGAACTCTCTGCACGGCTAAAAATATCAGATTGGATTCAGGGTAGAGGTTAATATGTCTCACCTCTTGCTGCTACTTTGTTTATGTTCGACTCGGTCACTGATTGGACCCTTTGACTAGTTTCCCCTGTCTCATCCTCGAAAACACTTCCGCTCAAATTCACTGTTCCACTGTTTCCCCATTGTGCCGGTCAAACAGTAGCGTTCTTAAATGTGGCAAATCTTTAAACAATTAAAACAAATCAATGGACAAGAGTATTTTGTATTTGAGGAGAAAAAAAAACATTAAATTAAAGAGAAAGAAGGAAACTGAACACTGTGCAGAATTCGAAGGTAGGGGCGGTTCCTAACTTTGTTCAGTATCCTGTTACTGTGTCATCCTGCAGTGCAGCATAGAGAGGTCGAATTACTCTGATCATGTTACAGTCACCATTCTTTTTAAAAGCTTGATTTTAATTCAAGGTGTCAGAAATCGATGTCCTGACTCCTGATATAAACTATAGGCGGTTTGAAGACAAAACAGACAAAACTGTTAATTTAAAGAAATGTTTTTTTTTAATTATTTTTTATATAAAATATTGGCTTCTTTATACATAAATATGCTGTTTTTTAATTGCATAAGGGCGTCAGAGAACACGTCTCAATTTAGAGTGTTTTGGTTCTGATGTCGACTGACCTCCAAACTGGAATATTTATTTCCTTATCTGTCTCATGTCTCACTGCCTTCGTGCTGATAAATTTGTGTCCGTACTTGTTGGACGTCAAATTGTCACTCATGTAAATTAAGAGAGCCGCACAACAGAACTTAAGCTAATGGAGTATTGCTCGCCGTAATGACAAGAGATGAGGATAATGGATTGTTAGTTTGCTTCATAATGATGCTAGATATCCGGGGACGGCTAGATAAGCACATTAGAAGTCAAAGACTGTTCCAGAATAATAGGACGGCTCAGAGATAATGTACTCGCACGAGGGGGCCTCGACATTAGCAACAGCCCAGCAGGACTCAGCCTGCACGTGTGCCAATGACGCATTAAATCCCTCAATGACAAAAGATACAAGAAAGGTAAATCTGTTGGCACAATGTTTTGCCACCATCATACACCACACACCATACTGTACACATACCAGGGACACAGGGCGGCGGTGAGGTGGGTAGTGATTGCAGGAAAGAGCAAGAAAGACATAGGAAGTGGAAAATGATGTGTGAATTTTCTTCTTTCAAAGGCACAGACTCTCACAAGACTCTGTGCCTGTGAGAATTAGTGACAGAAATTATTGCTCACTATTCTAAAACTAATATTTTGTGAAAAAACGACTCTTACAAGAGTCAGAAATCTTTAATCAGCCCTCAGAGTGATGAAAGCACAGCTTCGGCATGAACCTAGATGAGAACACAAATGAGACAAAAGAAGGAAAGTACAGATGACATTAACTTCTGCTCAAATGAGCTCAGTAGGCGAGCACACAAAGTATTTAGCACCGTTCTCTCTGCCTCTTGATCTTGTTTGTCAATTCGCGGCATTAACTGCAGTATTTTTTTTGCATCTTCAACCTCTGTCTTCCTTGATGGCGCCGGTGCGGGGTGAGTGTAACAATGGCCCCGCTCCTTCATTAGATATTAATTTATTCATTACATGTTAACTCCGCGAGACCTTGGAAGGAGATTCCAGGTGACTCCTCTTCATTTGGTCCCCACCGCTCTCCACTGGGCCCGGGAAAATCACAGTAATGCCACACAGTTGGGGAAGTGGAGAGCAAATTATTCTGCTCCATAGAGAGGCTAGTAAACACACGGTGGGACGCGCGTGCTGTCATAATTAAATCTGCAAATCCATAAGAGCAGGGCGCTTTCATTTTAGTACACAAACATGTGGTGGGGCAAACACTATCAAGCCGAGGCCCGGAACAAGTGCCCTACTTACATTGGAAAAACACACAAATGGAAAATATCATACTATATATTAGAAACAATATGTGATATATTAAATGATGATATGCATACTGTACGAGCATTTGCCTATCATGTCATCCAAAAATCACCATCCAAAGATTTTTTCTCATGAGTTAGAGAGATGTGTTTTCTTTTGTTTACCATTTAAAAAGAATATTGCAAAATTTTAATAATTCTTTGAGAATTAAATTTTGAAAAATCGGTTTTAGAAATATGGCAGTAGGGGGGGAAAGGGGGAGAGTTATGGGTGGTAACTTCCTCCTCCTCTCTATCCCCAACCAAGCCGTGGCAGATCAGAGAAAAAGACGCCTGAGAGCATCAATCCCAGATTCTCTCCGCGGCCCGTCAATGGCAGGAAAATCCCCAGTGAACAGGCAGCCTGGCTAATCCTCGGCTAAATGACACCTCCAGACACTAATGCCCGGGCTGACCACAGAAGCAATCCGCGGCGACTCCTCCACACATGTACCCGACCGATTGCTTTTCAGCTCGGGGGAACTTAAAAAGGCCGGGGCTGTCTCTGCCTCTCTGTGTGCCACCTGCTTAGCATCCCTGCGCTGCAAGCTGCTATAGAGAGACATCTCCGGCGGAGGAGAAAGGCCCATTGTGTCCAGACGTCTTTGAGGGCATTGTTCTGCTTCACTGAGGCCAGGCCGACATCTGCACCATTCACACTGAAGGAAGTTGTAATCACTCCCCTGCTCTTAGCTCGGTGGCTCCAACTTCATATCGAGGCGGCTTGTGAAGTTGGGGCCTGCGGTAAACAACGAGGCGAGGGGACCGGGTGTATAGGATTTGGAAGGGTGGCTGTTTTTGTCGAGAGGCGTCGGTTTAAATAGAAACTCTTACATTCCCCCATACAGGCCCCCTGATCCCCACCCTCCCTTCCAACCCCCAACTCACCCAAGTGCACTCACAATACAAAAGCTGGCAACTGCGTTATTGAGTTACCTCTCCATCAAAAGCACTGATTAACTGCTTGTCTTTCACAAGTGCACCGAAAAGTTTCAAATGTGTCAGTGTGAAGTATAAAAACGTCTGGCCGCTGCATTTTAGAAATGCTGCTTTGCTCGCTTTTCATCGGTTAAAAAAGAGGCACTAAGCGCCTGAAAGGGTTGTTTCTGTGGTCAAGTTGAAAAAGGGTTTTATGTAGTTTTCATTTACATATAATTACACTTTAATGGAAGTCTGACTACTGCGGTGTAAGAGGCTGGCCATGCGGGCTGCCGAGGAGACCCCCTATGATACAGGATGACAGGCTGTAACGCAAACTCCATCTCCGGCTAATTAAACGAATCAATTAAGAGACTATTGTCGTAACTGTGTAACTGATGTTCTGTAGTAGCAAAAATGGTCCCTTGGGGACGTCTTCCAACCGCATTAAAACCTCGCTCCTCTACATCTCCATCTGATACCGATATAGACACTTATTTGCGCCTTGCTGTCATGTCATTGGAGGCGGCACATTATGGAAATTGAAATGGAGGGGTTGAGGGGAGCAGGACTACGCTCAGTGTGAGGCGGCGAGGTTCACTTCTCATCACCCTCCAAGGAGAACTCGCTTCAGCAAACTCCAAAGTCCCTCAAAGTTCCCTAATAGCAGAGCTAGAGCAAGCACACCCAGCTGTGTGCATCCAGTCACTAGGTAAGGGTCGCGCAATTAGCATACTCCTCCCTGCCAGGCGAGTCGCATTGATGCAGATAAATTATCATATTAGATTTACCCTCCTCAGTTCAACTGATTGGCTCCCAAATTGTTTTAGATGGCCGTCATTAATCCTTAGCATAGGCTAAGTGCTTTGGCTTCAGATCTGATTGCATGGAGGTGCCTTGGGTCAAATTAAAAGAATACTAATGTCTGAACTCCATCTCATTTGCAGTGTCACGATGCTGCTTCTATTATAGGAAACAGGAAAGAGTCAATTGCCATTTATCTAATGCAGGATTTAGAAACTCTCAAGATGATAATTGAGGTCCAGGGTTTGAGGAGAAGACTTTATCAGCTGAGCTCTTTTTATCTATTGTTAATTGGTACATACATATGTGTGTGTGTTTGTGTGTGTGAGTGTGTGTGTGCGTGTGTGTAGGTGTGTGTATGTGTGTGTGTGTGAGAGAGAGACAATAACACATTTTCAAAGAATGCCAACGTTTATTGGACTTTCAAAGACGGCCACTAAAGGTGTGATTGCTTCAAATGCTGCAACTTTTTATGTTTCGAACAAGACCACAACAGAGACACTCACAGCCACAGTTGTTTTGCAAAAAGCAAACAAAGCAGTGATAGTGTTCACTAGATATGTTATTAGTTAAAATATTTCATTATACACGTCTGCTCGGATAATAAATCTCCCAACCCCCAGGTGCCGTGTGCAGGGAGACTGACATATTTATGAACAGAGCACATCTGAGGACCTGACTGAGAGTCCAGAGGATCCATGTCACTGCTACATCTTTGTAAGCTGACCCTGTTTGTTTAAGGCCCACAGTGCTGGCACCACATGAGTGGAACGGGGCTGCCTCGGCGCCTCGGCTGTTCTGGCTCCTGTGGCCAAAGTCAGCATCGGCACGTCGTTGAGACCGTCTGATGCAGATCAAGGGATTATACCCAATCTCACACACACAGAAAACTCACCTTCATTATATTTATGCTCATGTGTACTCAGTACACATTTAAAATCTTAGAAAAACAGAGATGGGAATGTACCTTTGCTTAATTTTTTTTTGCAAGGTTGATCAGGCTCCTATTAGGATGTGATCACCCCATTAAACCAACAAGCCCAAAGGAGAGCAAACTGAGCAGGGGCGTTGGACTCCAGCAGGTGATGATGTCAAAGCCCAGGACAAAGACGGTACAGATGCCATAAAGCTAAAATATCAGTCCTTAAATCAACATATCTGAGACAAAACTACAGCAGGGGGTAAATGAATCTCTCTGATGGGATTGCATTCAGACGGTAAAGACCAACAGAAGGTACATTACATGCACACATACTGTACATGCGCATTTAAAGTGTGGCTTACATCAATAATTTACAATTTCATCCTTGCATCATATCGCCCAACTCAAAACTAATCAACAATATTGGTGGATAAATTTATTACTATATTTTGTGATAAAATCTTGAAGGTTTATTTTTCTGGAGACGTATGAGGTTTTCAGCAGAAGTATTTATTCTCGTTACCAGATCTATCGGGTAAAGCAGGGAAAAATTAAAAGTCTGAGCTATCCTTAAAAAATAATTACCAAATCACAGCAGCCACATATCGTTAATCTTCATATAAATCTGTATATATCTCTTGACTCATCTTGTCATACCATTATTGTGTCTTCTCTATTTACTTCCTTCCACTGGTTATGTATCTGGCTTCCTAATTCAACCTCCGGTCCTACAAATACTGCGATAGAGAAAAAGTTAAAAATTTATAAAAACAAGACTAACAAAAGTTGACCTAAAGCATAAACGCGTGTACCTATGGTGGTATGTACCAAATATGGTGAAGACTTTACTACCATCTCAGTTAACACAAAATAACAGTTTGCCAGGAACAGTGAAAAATTTACAGTGACGCACAAACTGTGATTTATGTTCCCACTTTTAAGCAGCAAATGCAAACTTCAGAATTTAATGATTAGACGATATGAAGGAGGAGAGCTGGTTCTGTCACGACCAAACACGACGCAACAAAGAAAACTTGTGAAAAGTAAATTTAAAACACACTTCTCTTAAAATCATTCATTCCCTGCTGTGTTGCTGAGGTCTGAAACCCCTGTCCATTGTCCTTCAGCTGCACGTGTGATCGCAGCGATGTGTGTGTTCAGGTGTGTTTCTTTCTTTCGCCTCCCAAGTCCCTCTCCCCGCCTTCCTTATACCTGTCATCTGGCGAGGCTAACCCCTGGTAGCTCCCCCGCCAAATGCAACACGCGCACACACTCACGCACACACACGCTTTTGTAACTCCCCGCCAAATGCCCGCCCTTCCAGCCCCCTCACACGGCAGCCGGTGTCAGCGAATCAGCTGAACCGTCTCCGCCCCGAGAATAACCCCATGACAGACAGCCCTAGTGGCCTCCCCTTGTCAACGCAGCCTGCCTGGGAAGCTGACAGCCGGGGCACAGGTTGGACAGGCCACTGTATGCAGGAGTTTACACTGGGTTGGGCCTGGAGAGGATGGGCCTTGGGATAAGAACAGAAAAACAAGTTGTGATTATTGAGACAGATATAGCTTGAGATATGGATAGAGTTAATATGAGTATCAGGCTGGACCAGAAGAAAAGACAAAGCTTATCACAATGCTAAAGCTAAGGTTAGAAATCACACTACAGCATGGAATAAACGAAAAACTAGCTCCGATACATGAGAAAATAGGGATTATAATTGCAAAGGTCAGCTCCTGTCAAGGTTACTGCAGCATTTGGTGTATACAGTACTTGGCTGGCAGAGTTGAGTGGTCCGTCCCTGCAGAGCAAAGATTGAAAGGTTTGGTTTGGCCCGCAGCCGGGATACTGTCATCCCTCTATCCTCTCTACAACAATTCAGATGAGAGGCAGAATACTTCTCCTCTGACAAGCCTTCATGATAAAAAAATAAAACGTGCTCACACATTCAAAGCCCAGATTCCATGTTGCATGATGTTTTTGCTGTGTTTTGACACATCGTTGACATCCCATTTATATTTAATAATTCGGGTCAGCTTGAGAATCATTCCACATTGAAAAAAAAGGCACGGAACATTATGATGCATTTGTTTCAAAAGTGGGACATGGGTGACACCACAAAAATAAGAACAACGCCTGCATCTTCCCAGTCTCTTTCACCAGTGCATGATAATTCCCTCTCTGGCTTTTGGTCTTTGAAACGAGCACGAAACACACAGCCACACAAACATATGAATTTTAATTGAGGATTTCCTAATCAAGGGATGCACATGCCAAGAAACTGAAGACACAATAACAACCATGTAATAAAAACAGGACATCTTGATGAGCACATTTTCAACAACAAAGACCATGGTCATGTAGGAAGGATTTGCAGATGTTGTTTTAGGGGCACTCTAATTTAAAAGTGTCTCATCTTTTGCTGGGTTACGTATCGTTGTAACATCAAACAATGAAACAAACGTGCAGCCCTGCAGGCTAATAAGCACCATATCGACATTTTCTCTGAATAGGATTCTTTGCCTTTTTCATGATGGGAAAAGAGAAATTGACATTTTGTTATCCTGTTATTATTTAACGTTAGATAACACTGACTAGATAGCTGCTTGGAAGAAGCAATGATGAAACTGTCTCTGTGCCCTTTGGTTGTTCCTTTTTGTAGCTACGCTAAGGGCTGCACTTTGCATTTGAGAACGAGAACAGCAAACTGTCCTTGATCATGACTTAAAGCTGTGTTGTTTCTTGGAGGCATTAATTCTTGTTTGTTGGGGGAGCTTTCAGATTTCTGAGAATTGTCAGAGAACATAAGCACTTGCTCTGTCTGAGCCGTCCTAATAATAGTGTTATCAGAAAAAAAAGGGCAGGAACTGTCACAAGCATTAACAAAGGCACGGTAGGAAGGAGCAGCACAAAGCTTGAAGATATAGAGACTCTGATTAAGACATGTGCTTCAAATACAAAGAGAAAATCAAAGAGGAAATTCATTATCATGGGGACGCATTTGATTTTTAACTCCGAATATGGATTTGTGGATTTGCACTAAGCTGACTGCAAACCTGCGACTCAGGAGAGGCAAAGATACAAGAGTGAGATAGTGATTTACTACCACTCATTCACACGTGCACACATTCACGTGCCAACACACAACCGCTTACTCCTACTCCAACCCACATGCACGCACACACGCCAACTGTGTAGATAAAAAGAGATCGTCACATGACAGATTCCCAGCAGATTTTACATGCAGAGATCTTAGGTCTTAGCTTCTGTGCCTTTCGACTTGAAGCGCATACAGAAAGAGTGCAGCCCTCACAAACAGGAGCTGCAGCCCAAATCAAAATTCGGGATCGGGATTGTGTGCTCAGTCAGACATATCTCAATTTGCAAGGCGCAGAAAAGAAAAGGGGGAAAAAGGAGTGATGAGTTAAGAAATATTCAAGGGCTCATTCCAGCTTTCTAGGAAGCTTTGAAATGAAAGAGAATGGTCTTGCTAATGAAGCCATCAGAGAAGATGAGAAGGTAGATAGATAGATAGATAGATAGATAGATAGATAGATAGATAGATAGATAGATAGATAGATAGATAGATAGATAGATAGATAGATAGATAGATGGAAAGATGGAAAGTTGGTAGATAGATAGATAGATAGATAGATAGATAGATAGATAGATAGATAGATAGATATATAGATAGATAGATAGATAGATAGATAGATAGATAGAGGAAATAGTGCAATAGACTTACCAGACTGTCGCTATATGTTTTTAAGATAACGATATACCGTTACAATGATGGTACCCTGATTAAAGGCAGTTTCATGTAACAGCATCTATCACTTTTTTGCTCAGCTATGTTTATGAGCATGCCCCAGGAAGTTGCATCCCTAACTTATGAAGGACTGAGTGTGAGGGGAGCATAAGGTTTGGGCGAGAGAGGCAGAGCAGAGAGCAGTGGGACTACGCGGCTTAAGCCAAATACATATTCATGAGTAGCATCCACCCACAAGCCTGACTTTTCAAACCCAGCCAAGCTCAGGCGGGCATGTAGGCACACAAGCTGGGCCAGAATAGGGCAGGATGATTGGGCCAGAATCGGCAGGGGTTTGGTTCTCTGTTCAACTTTGTTTACGTAGCATAGTGCCCTCTCCTTTAGGTTGTCTGGCTGTCAAGAGGAATATGCAAAGTTATAATAAATGTATATTATAGATGTAAATGAAAGCTGAAATCCTGAAACCATTACGTAATAAAGGTGCATTGGGTGGACACAGAGGGAGGAGGACGATGAAAGGGAAAGAAAGACTGGTGGAGGATCTCTGGGAACTTTTAGGAGGATTTCGAAGGTGTTCATCCTCTGAATTATTCCGCTGCTAAGTATCTTCCCCTTCCTGCTGGTAGTCCTCTTCCCCATGCTCTCATGACCTTTTCCTCCTCAAGGTCATCGTGTGAGTCCTTAAGATCCAGCCCGCCTGAGAAAGGGGAAAAGAAGCTATGTGCTCAGATAGCAGCGACTTGGAGGAGCGGTGCGATGGGTCGGTTATCGACAGGCCCATCCAGCATGGCTGCAACCAACACATTTTGGTCTCCTTCACCCACTTCTTCAAGGCTGCCTCTAATCTCTCCCTGTGCCTCCCAGTCCATGCCTTTGATGCGGTGATGCCCTTCCTTCACTTACTCAATATTTGATCTATCTCCCTTCATACAGCTAAATCCAGCTGAAGTGGATTCACACAGACAGGGTACTCCCTCTCTTCTACGAGCCCCCCCTCCTCTCATGTTCAACAAAATGACCACCGAACCGACTACAGAAAATCACTTTCTCTTTGTCGTGAAACACGGAGCTGAAGTTAGTGTTAATTGATAGAACAGTCAATTGCGTCTGCCTAACACATACCCGGACTTGTGCACTCAGATGGACGAGTAAACATGTTGAAATTCATGCTGCGCTCGTGCACACTCGCTCCGTCTCTCTCTCACACACACACACAGACACACATTCACACACGTTACTATGTCTTAATAAAAGTCAACCAGCTGCTGTGCTCCCACCCACCACGTTAAGCCAGAGGTGTAAGTATCAACTCTCATCTCCTCCACGCCAGCACCCACAGACGAGCCTACGAAACCGACACAAGACACCGAATTACTGCCTGTTTACCTCAACTTGAGACATAACACATGTCGTGTAGGATGATAGACTTTGTTGTCAGCGTGAACAAAAAAAGACGAAGCCGTAGCTGTATTTCCATAAACACAACAGATGTGTCACAATACAATAGACGGAATCCTGAAGGCGTGCAGTCCCTTCATACAGTTCCCAGGCTACTGTTGACTGGCTGTGCGTATATAATTGCTGTCTCTTTATGGTGAACGGTAGCCGGTGTCAAAGAGTGACACTTCGGCCCATTCCCGAGGCTTCTCTTCGTCAGGATGGCGAGGAGACATCTACCATATGGCCTTGCCTTCTGCATCCTTGTCCCTGCATAATCACGAAGCCGATACTGTATGCGGGGCAACAATTCAGCTGAAACAAACAATAAAACCTCCAAAGAGAACATATCCTACCCTGAGAAAAGTACGTGAGCTTTGCATAATGTTCTGATGATTTGAATAGACCTGTTTTGTGGCGATTATAATGAGCAATAGCCGAAACACAAGCAGACAACCACAAAACAAACAGCAAACAAACCCCCGGATTTGTTTCAGTCGTGACTCGGTTCAGTGAGGCGCTCTCCCTCCTACTTAACAGCAATCAGAGACTCCTTATTACAGAGCAGAGGGTTTGTGTAACACTGAACTCAAACCCTCCACTATTCTGTCCCGCATTAGTTCCACTTAGTTGGGTCCCAATGACCTATTCAATGTAAATGCACTGAACAATAATGAGTGGCGGGCTGCAGCAGCTCTTTAATGAGTGAGTACGTCCAGGCAGAGCGGAATGACAAGGCAGAGAGGGAGAGAGAGAGAGAGAGGGGTTCAAGGCCTTTCAGGGAGGGGTGTTTAAGCTGTTTAATGACCGGAGAGTAAATTACTTTAAAAGAATAATTAGGGTGAGATAAGAAGAAGGACAACCACGTCTCAACAGACACACCTTTACATTCACTTAATAAAAACAGTGTCAGGCTACCATTAGAAACACATGAGCGATCGGCGGTTTTCCAAACTCGGATTTCAACAAAGCGCTATACGGGGGAGAGAAAAAAAAGAACTCCATCTCTGATTCTATAGTGACAACACAATGGCCTCAGAGGTATAGGAGCCCAACAAATCCAAGTACCTCAAATGAGTGCATCAGAGACATATTAATGACTTAGGTGTTAAGAGTAGTGCGACAGTCGCTTCTTTTCTTCTGCTCAATTTGGCAAGGGGAGGTGTTGAGGGAAACAGGCTTTTGACATCACGCAATGTCGGCAGCCAGAGAGTGTTAGAAGAACTTGACTCAATCTGTTGTGCTCTGGGACCGCCTCTCCTAATGCTGCTTTAGCTTAATGGGCCAAGGTGTGTGTTTGTCTGCGCCGTGTGTTGGAGCGATTGTCTGTCTATCCTATTTTTCCCTGTGCGGTTTGTGTGCATGTGTGTGTTCGCTGTGCGATGGGGGTGTACCTGTAGGTCCTCCGGGTGCCGTTTGATGCCAGTGGGTTCATCTCATTGGACTCCCCTGTCTTCCTCCCCCTCTCTCTCATGCGCCTCCCGTCTCCCCCCCATCAGAATCCCCTTGTAAAAGCCAGGAGACAGGACTGTTACCTCTGAGACAGACACCGAGCAGATCTCAGGTTGATCTCCCTGTTACCATGCGGCAGCCATTGGAAACAGATGGTCTCCAAACAGCCTGTCATGTTTACTGCTGCTGCCATAAAAGACAAGAGTCCAACAACACACTCCCTCAGGAGCCCCACGGGATCGCACAGGGGCCTGCAAACAGCTGCCTGGGGGGGGCCCATTGGCCCTGCACGCTCGCGCATGGACACACACACTCACACCTTGAACTGACTCCTACCTTAACTACCATCCAAATGCCTCTATTACCAAACACACACACTCAAACACACACACGCGGACACACCTAAATAGTGACACAAAAACAGCCCGGCACGCACTCCAAATGTCCTCCGCCAACCCGTCCGGACATGCTACATTTACTGCAATTAAACAAGCATGCCATTTGAATATCTGATGACACCTTGCAACCTGCTCCATGGGCTCTGAATATAATGGTGTCCCTGCGGAGCCCGGGAGAAATTGTCCATGTCACAGTTAATGAAGGGAATTTGCATTGTTATCTCAATTAAGGGCGGCGGAATAATGAAGCCCACTTCTGAATTAGTTAATCGACAAAAACTTGTACAAATGTGTTCGCATGGCCCATAGGTACGGCCCGCGGATAATGTATATTCTTCAGGGTTAGCGGGGTTACGTCAGGCGGAGGGGGGGCGGACGGTAATGAGGCAGGTGCTACTGGACACTTCTCTTCCTCTCCTCAGGAGTTGAGGAGCTCCTCTGACCTCCCAACGCCTCATCCTCCATCTCCTCCTCCCTGTCTCGCTCTCGCCACGTCTCCCTCACCTCTCTCGATTAGCGCTCTCTCCCCCGGTGCCCCATTCCTTCACTCACACGCCACATCAAATACACAAACCAGAGGCAGATAGCAGATTGGAGCTACAAACCCAGCTGCTTTGCCCCCCCACCACCCCACCTCTACCCGGCATCAACCTCCTTTCTCCGGTTCCTCCTCCTCCTCCCTCAGGACATCCAAACGGACACTCGCTGGAGTTGGATACCAAAACAAGGTAAGTGGTAAAGGAATACTCAGGTATTGTCAGATGGCACAACAATCTAAGCTTTGGCACAAAAGGATAATGTTGAATTTGGGACTTTCCTCTGATCTGCTGTGACAGTTTAAGTGGCTGCTTTCTATGTGGTGTGAGACGAGTGTATTCTTGTGTGTGAGGGGTGTTCAAGTGTGTTTATATAAAGAGTGACTAAAGGCCATCACTAAAGGCTCGCACAAGTGCTCTTTTGCGCTGGGGGCCTCAAATGGCCAATGAATTATTTATACCAGCCAGGACATGAGTCGATGTCAGGGTAGAGGAGAGGTGGCACACAGACACACACACACACACAAACAAACACACACACAATGTGGCCTCTGAAGGTGGTCAGTGTGCCAGACTGCCACAGGCTAAGCATACAGCTCATAGTCAAAGTGCACTGTGGGACAGTGGAGAGAACAGGACTGGTCAAAGGGGAAATGGTGGGTTTCATTGCTGTTTTCTGCTCAATCTACTAACTACTGGAGCTCGAGGGAGCGGAGATCACATAAATAAACCACAGCTTGATGTCAAACAAGCCTGTAAAACCAATAGCACAGAAACAGATCTGTAATTGTGTGGTGCACAGCTAGGAAACAAGGATCAGGTTGGTTACCCTTGGTTACCCTTGGGAAAAATTAAATACAGAACAAAAGCACAGGATGCAAATAATAGACGGGCTATATATGTTATTGTGTAGGCACTTAAACATTGTGAACAGTTGAATGTCCAAGTTGCTCATAGAGTCACAATGACACCATCATTACTGTGAAACTATTAAAGCATGGACTTTCTGTAAGAGTGACTTCCCACCCCCCAAGCTCCACATAAGAAGCATTGAACATGTGTATGGATAAGAACGATTCTTTCTTACAATTACTGTTGAGTTATAGGGGATTTAGATACTTTCATCATATTTCTGGAGTACCAAATCCCTCAGCCTCAGATCTGTCATTTCTGAATATCAGAGGAGGGATTAAACCACACTCCTGCATAGTCTCCTCTTCTCTCTTCTCTCTCTCTACTAAAGTGCATGCTCACACACTCACACATGCAGAATTACAGTGGTAATCTATGAGGTCACAGTAAACCAAGCGATGGCTGGAACAATTGATAACTTGTGCAAACGCTGACAATGAATTTCGTGAATAAAAAGCTCTTCCTCCATAATATAAAGTGACCAGTCTGATCCCAGGGATTGTTAAACACGATCTACTTAGCTTACAGCTTTTTCAGATCAGCTGAATCGAGCTGAGTTAAATTTTGGTCTAATGCTGCTGAAAGTGTAAATCCTTGTGCAGGGCTTTGACATATCATGGTAGGAAAATAGATACATTGTGAAAATGCTTCTTTTTAAAAATTCTATGTGGAAATCGTTTTTCATTCAGGCTGCATTTTTGTAATCTGATCTGCTTAATAGTCCCAACGTAGAGCAACACTGTCAATAACACACTAAAATAAATATTTATCAGAATGATTAAATTGGTTCTGAGCGTTTTAACTTTACACACTCACAGACCAGTGCATTCGAAACACCTGTAAAGCTGCTTTTCAATGCAATTTTGTGATCAGTCAGTTATGTGGCAGCAAAGTGGTGCATAAAAAAATAAAAAAACACTTAGTTACAGGTCAGCAGGTTCAGTTAATGTTGTCATCAAAAATGTCATCTGAGTGACTTTGACCGGGACGTGATTGTTGCTGCCAGATGGGCTGTGTTGAGTATTAGCTGCTGATCTCCAGGGATTTTCTCCCATAACATCTCTAAAGTTCACTCAGAGTGGTGTCAAAAAGCAATTCTGCAGAGGGAAACATCTTTTTGATGACATAGGTCAGAGGAGAATGGGCGGACTGGTTTTGGGATGGCAGAAAAAACAGGCAACAGTTACTCAGATAACCAGAGCACAACACGTCGAGCAGCGAGACCAGACATATGGAGGTGAAAGTGGAAAGGACAAAACTGGACAGATGAACACTGGTAAAATGTAGCTTGGTCTAATGAAACTGGATTTCTGATGAATTAGAGTGCGGCTTTGGCAGCAAATTTCGGTCCAATCTTGTTCATGCCCAGAAGAAAACTGACTTTATGTTTTCCCTGATTAACTTAAATATCGAGATGGGCTTGGGTTGGGTTGTCCTCACTCTAATGTAGTGGGGTAAAGGGAATGAATCCAAGGACCCAAACTGCCTTGTTGCAACACTTTGGGCTGTGTGAATACAAATCAATCATGGTTTGAGTGCAACATGTCTCAAAGAAAGTTGTCTCAAACTGGTTTCATGAACGTGACAGTGACTTCAGTTGCCTCCACTGTCACCAGATCTGTCCAGTCGAGCCTTTGTGATGTGGCAGAACAAGAGGTTGGCAGCATGAATGTGCGGCTGACAAATCTGAAGAATTGCTCTGATGCAATCATGTCATCATGGAGAAGGATCTCAAAGAAACGTGTCCAACATCTTGTGGAATCCCCGGCATGAAGAACTGCGCTGCTTCTGAGGAAGAGGCCCTTTCGCGTATTAGTATAGTGTTTCTAATTGAGTGGCATCTAATCCTTTAGGCCCATGTTTGCCCAAACTCAAGAAGGTGTCTGACCCTTGTGTTCAGTTTTGGGACCTCAATGAAACCTTTGTCAGGAAAATAAACTTCTTTCATCATGTTGTTAAATGGAGGGGGGAAAAAAGGTAGGAAGTCAGGAACAACAAGACAGGAAGAAGTGAAAGGGGGGGCACAAAAGGAAGAACTACAGCTCCAGGGTTCAAAAAGGGTTAAGTCCAAAACAAAACAAAGTGAACGTGGATGTCAGTAATAAAAGCTTCATTAAAAGGTCAAGGATCAAGAGGTCACTTAGATGGATTCTCCCCACCTCTGAATTGTCTCCCTCATTCCCTGCAACACTGGAGCCGCGTCCCAGCAGCCTCTCTGCTCTGATGCAACGTGGCATCTTAAAACAAGCAGTTTACATTCAAAGGTCAGCTGGGGGAGGGCACCGCGCTGAATCTGTGGCTAAAGATGAAGAGGGCATCCGAGCAACAACACTGAAAACACACACACCAGACACACACACACACACACACACACACACACACACACACACACACACACACAGTCATGCAAATTATCCTCTCTCGTCTCTTCTTTTCCACGAGCGCAAGCATATAGACTGTAGGTGGACGGATGCATACACACACACAACCACACACACACACGCACAGTTTTATTGTCCGTCTCTCACAAAGAGATTTACCCAAACACATGTTCAAATACCACAGAAGCACGGACTCGCCTGCGAAAGGTTAGTGCAATCCAAAATTCAACAAGAGCAGCGTTTAAATGCCAAACAGTTTCAGACGCAGACAAACTTAGATTTCCATCAGAGTAAAGAAGTCCCACAGAAGGTTAATCTAAGGCGGTGAGGATGGAGAAAACAAGCCCATAAGTTCTAACCTGCACAGATTCTACCAGTCTTTAATCAACATGACCTGATACGTGCTTGTAAGAAAATGCACAATTACCTCTTTTATTAATTAACTAAGTTTTAATGAATTTTATAATGAGCTGTAGGAACGAGATGCTGGTGCAAGGTTGACTATATGTGCTTTAATTATTTGTGTGTGTGCTTCTGTGTGTGTGTGTGTGTGTTTGTCAAGCTGCAGTTTGCGTTCTTGCTCCGATGTTTACTTCCTCCTCTGACACGCAGCCACAGTGAACGGCTGCTTGATTAATTCTGATGCACTTAATTAGAAAGCTGACGATTTCCCACATGAATACTGATAACACGGGGAACTGCTGTCATTGACTGTTATTGACTGATGGGTTCATTAAGACCGAGGAACATGATTGTTCAGCTTCTCGTCTGGAATTTAACAAGCACCCCCCCCCCAAAAAAAAATTAAAAATACACAACGTGGTGCAACATCTGCTGGCTTTAGGCAGATCATCACTACACAACCCTCACATATAGATGTCAATGTACTGTAACGCTATTATATAAAGTGACATTTACACTTTTAGAGAGTTGGCTCTATAGTTGTCACCCTCTCAAAGGTGTACGTGCCAAATCTGTGCGAGTGCTAAAGTTCCGTGCCGAAACCAAAGGTGTGCTAAATTTGGAGCGAAAAAAAAACCATGCTGCGTGCGTGTTTAAGTGTGACCGCGTGTGCTCCCGCGTGCCGAGGAAATTACCCTCTGTTGTAGCAACACTTGGTACGTGTAAGCGCACGCGTTTGCTCTCTGAAAACCTAATGGGAGCATCAGCGGGACGTTTTGACAGCTGCAAGTGTGCAGGTGTAACTTCTTTCGGTGACACGAGCGGTGAGACGCTTTCACGGCTGACGAGAGGAAAAGTGTTCCCGCGTACGGCAGCGCACTGTCAACCCGACAGAAACCTGCAGAGATGCAAATCTGCATGATCGCGCTGCTGAAAGAGCAGACAGTGTTCACTTTTTTGTAGCCAAAACACAAAAAAAATTTCCCTCACGTCTTTTTTTGCTCATTTCCATCATGTTCGGTGCACGGCAAGCAAACACAGTCGCATGTTCGACCTTTCCAGCGATGCCAAGTGAGATATCATATTAAGACGAAAAGGAAAAGGAGGCAGAGTGAGAGGGAGATGGACAGGCCAATAGTGAGGGTATGCTAGGAATGTGCAAGAGGAGGTGTGAGGGCTGTGGATGGATGTGTCGGGAGTGTAGGAGGCCAGAGGGCATTCTTTCCCCCTGTGGAGTCCCCTCCAGTGGGGCAGACAGTGATAGTATGGAGCCCCGATCTCCATCCCCGCCAACAATCTCTACATGTCCAACTCCTGCTGATTACCGGCGACTCTGCTAAACAATGCTCTAATTCTCCACGCTCACGCTCTTGCTCCTCTGATTCTGGCTTTCTCTTACACGGGGCCATCTTTTGTATTTTCCCTCCATCCACAAAGAGGTTTATGTGGCTCCAGGCTCCAGAAAGCCAAACTTGATTAACTCGTGGAGAAAGTGGATGAGTGACACGTCTTCTAAAAAAATCTCGGTCAATCCCAATAATTCATCATTCTAATTTGAAAGTCTGTCTAATTCACTATAGGGGCACAAATGCATACATCGCCCCTAAGTGAATCCTACACACATCTCACACAAATCAACTTAGCCAATATTGAAAAGTCCTGATTATGCGTAATTCTGATATATTGCTTTGGTTCATTAGGGGAAAAAAACACAGGAAACAGAAATATGATCTATTTCTGTGTTGCTCCCTTTGCCATTTTGGCAGCTCCCACTCACTCCATTAGATGTGAACCCTGTATAATCACACAGACCTAAATCAAAAAGAAACATGTGAAAACTTCAGGGAGGTCAGGTTTGGCATCGGGTTCCGACTTTATACGTTTTTATTTGGTAAATTGAGGTCATGTATCAATCTGAGGGAATTATTTTCACCAGAGGCGCGCCGCCCCGCTCCCATCTGAGAGAGGTCGTTTGCGTTGTTCGACATTCACAGAGCTTCCCACAACCCTACAGTAGCGCTCCAGCCTCCTTTGAAGTCAACTAGAATTACTTATGACACAATAAGCTGCAACAACGAAGCAACAAAAGACACAGGAATTTAAAAAAGGGCATTCCTCTTTCACCAAAACAACGCCAGGCAATTCTCAAGGAGACATTGATTTTCTTTTACAGTGGCCACGCAGAACGGCAAAGGTCCAAAGCTGCTCCCAGGTGGCGGATTTGGCATCGCCCAAATGTCGATCCGGTTTGGAAACTGAAAGTATATGATAGTGTTTTTAATACGCTCTCGGATGATTAACATCTCGGTGTAATTCGGGCTTGGCAGAGGGACTTGAGCTTCCACACTGGCTGCGGGCCAGGCTGGCGCTGTGACTTGTCTTCCCACAGACAGAGGGATGAGCCTGGGACGGGATGGGGAGAAGTGGGGGCCTGGACGGAGTGGCTGCAGACACAATACTGGCACGGGGACAACAGACAACATCAAGACTAATCTCACGACTCCAAATACAACACACACGAAAGCAAATATGTTCTTTTACAATACTATTATCATGTATTATTTATTGCATCATTTTTTAAGTACAGTTATTGTGCCATTGCATTAAAGTACCATTTAGCTTATTGTGGAAGCACCAATAATCAAACGTTACATACGCAAGTGTTATGACTTTGAAAAACACAGAGCAATTTGTAGAATCAAACCCTTCAAAAGGCTATACAAGCAAAATATTTTATGTTCAGCAAAGACGTATAAGAGCAATTTTAATACATATTCAATATCTATGTAATAAAAGAGTCCATTTTTTTAAGATGTCAAGTTTCCCCGTCAGTAATAATGGAACACCACTGTTGTTGGATTGTGCCCTTTGCTTGGTAATTATTGCCATAATCACTTGGGGTTATGTATATTTCACCAAAATCATGTCAGCCTAGATTCCCTGGTTTCTTGTGTCTATATTTGACCGGCTGGTTACGCGAACCAGGGAGACATTTGGACATAAAACACTGTTAATAGTCAGAGCATCATTAAGGGATCTTTCCTCATAACTGGCATCACGGGGGGCAGAGGAATGATCAAGAATAATGCGCGGTGCTTTGTAGCCACCCAGGTCACAGCCTGCATACAAATCCGCAATAAGGAGGAGAGGCAGGGAAGGAGGGAAGGCCAGGGATGGGGCGGGGTCTGGAACAGTGGGTGGGTGTGCGAGTGGAGGAGAGAGAGGGAGAGGGTGAGGATAACTGATCTCAATAAGGCAGGTCACTTTTGTGCAGCAAGTTCAGAGATTCTGTGGGTCCTCGTCAGGAAGAGGTGGAGGGAGGCAAAGGGGAGGGGAGGCTATTTGGGAGAGTTGGGGGAGAGGTAACAGGATAGAGAGGGGGAGTCTTGTGCAGGCTGAGGCCCAAAGCTGAATTCAGTGGGGGCAGGCTGCTCCAGCTCCAACACTACTACAAAGCTGGACTCCTAGGGTTCATGAATAAGGCGAGGAAATGATCAGAAAAAAAAGGAAAAGAACCCTGAGAGATGTTTAGACAGATGGCCCACTTAAAACGACGCAAGGACACAGAGAGAGAAAAGTGGTTTTAATGAAACTTCAGATTCGGCAAATAATTGATCTTTATTCCCCCCCCTCCCTCCCTCCCCTCAAAATCCCAGCAGAAAGGTGCGAATAAATTTGATGTGTTACAAGTGCCTTTCCAACAGACATTAAAAGATACTGGTTGCTTTAGATTGAATTAAATTGACATCACGAGAAGGGGCTGGAAGAGCGGGAGTGGGAAGGGGGAAAAAAAGAGAGGCAGGGAATCAAATGGAAGACGCTCAGAAAAGAGCTGTGGCGCCAAAGAAAATAGATAGCAGGGGACTTCTCTCCTCCTCCAGTCGTTCTTAAAGGGCCACTGCGAGCCTTTGAGGAAGAACATGCTAGTCAGTATTTTTAGAAATTTCATTTAATGGGATTCTGGCAAACATTTCTGCTCTGGGCCTCAGATGTAATATCAAATGTTACTTGCTAGGGACAAGATGATGTTTTATGAATTTAGCGGCCATGAATTATTAATGTCCAAACTGCAATGAAATATCTCAAATGTGCAACTAATTATTTTAGGTGGGGAGACGGAAATCAAAGGTATTGCTTTTGTGATTTCCCTCAAATTAATGCAGATTATTTGACCATATCAAACCTTCACACTTGAGTTCCCTCATAAGGGGGAAAGGAGCCAGAGGAGATTTTGAAGGTACTCTGTGGCATCACACAGGCTTATTGAAGGTTGTTGAATAGAGGGGGCAAGTAAGGTATGAGGTGTAGCGCACGGGCAGAGTATGTATGCAAAAGAAAATTGCCAAAGCTACAGTTTGGGCAGAAGGGACAGAATGCCTCCTTGGGGGGAGCTTCACCATATTAATGCTGCCGTGTAGGTACGCTGCCAACCCACTACCTATCCTTTATAATCATAATCCATTTCCACTGCTATTGTCCTCCATGGAAAAGGCTCACTCCATGAGATCACCAAATGAGAGAGAGGGAGAAGAAGAAGAAGAAAGGGCAATAACAATGTGGAAATACTGAGTGTGTGTGTGTGTGTGTGTGTGTGTGTGTGTGTGTGTGTGTGTGTGTGTGTGTGTGTGTGTGTGTGTGTGTGTGTGTGTTTGTGTGTGTGTGTGTGTGTGTGTGTGTGTGTGTGTGTGTGTGTGTGTGTGTGTGTGCGTGTGGAGCTCTCACCAACTGAATGCCTATTAGAAAATCCCCCTGAAACCAACCCGCCTATCCCACCCACAGTCTCCCCTCGGCCTCACCCAAACCTGCCGAGGCCTAATCATACGCTTGGATTTCTCTGAGATGACATGACCATAGCATTGTGGCAGTATCAGTTAACCACTCCACTTCTGGAACACAGAATTAGATTTAGGGTTGGCGGTGAAAGCCAAAATAGCTCGATTCTGGGACCGTGTTCCAGTCTCATCGCAATATTTTGTAGCGGTGTTTATTAATGTTTGCATTCATGTGTGTGTTTTTGCCCAAAGACCCGTCTGCCCTGCTCAGGGTCTCATTACTGAGTGAGTGAGCAGTAGCTGTTCTGCTTGGTCGACGACGGGAGCAAAGAGGGGCACGCCTCAGAAAATGGGTTTTCTGGGTTTTGATTAATCAGATTTTGTGTTTCTCTGTCAGAAAACTCTTATCGAAAGGTCGAGGACGGACTCTCAGCATTTAGAATCTCTGGAAACGCTCACACACCATAACAACCAACTGTAAATACACTGAGCATTTGCTTTTTACATTCAACATCATCATAAAAAGGAGGAAGATGGAAATAAAATAGAAGATTAAAGAGGGAAAATAAGAAACAACCTCTCGTGAATTCTACCGACCTTCATTTTGTGATTGTGTGTGTATTTTCTATAGGAGGGGACAGTGCTCACTTATACCCGAGCACGCCGACCTTTCTAAGTGTCCTGTGATTATGATAGCCTGCCATTACTCCAAACACTCCAAGTGAACACACTGTACCGCTGTCACACACACTCATGCACCACTGTGGCATCAACTGCTCACCAGCATTGATTTTCACTTAAGTCCTACAGGTCCAGCATACACCTCTCACCCCCTACCATCCACAATATTTACCTAGTTGTCAACAGGGAATACCCCTTTGTGCGGCCGGTGTGGCGACAGAGAGGTGCACAATATGGCTGAGAGGCCTCTCCTTTGACATCTGTGCTGGTTCTATTCAGCCGGGCACCGTGGGGGAGCCGCATATGAGATGCCCTCTTCATTTATGTGATCCTGCGCCGTCTCCATCCACCTGCCTGCGCCTAACTGCTCTATTTCACCTGGTCTCGCGTGTGTCCAGCTATTGTCACCTCTTCTCTGGATGCTGGGTATGTCGGCAGTAATAGCTGCCTTTCAAAATAAACTCCAGTCTCTTTAGGTGCAGCTTAGTAAGTGTAACCTCAATGGCCTCAAGTCAACTAAATCCTCAGCAAATAGAGAAAAGACTCGATGTATGGAAAGGCCAAACAAAGTGTGTGATTCTTGCAGAAGATACTTCAAATGTGGAAAAATAAATGTATCCGTATAGGCTGTGTATCAATGCAGGGGCCACATCCTTCTGAGGCTGCATTTAAAGACTGATTGAATCACAGCGGTGCAACTAGACTATGGTTGTGTCCGAAATCATTCACTAATCAATCCACAATACTTAGTACTGTCTGAATGTTTGGTGACATGTTTATACCGGTCAAGCAGGAACAGCTTGACCGGTCGTACGAGTGTAAATACAAGCAGAGCAGTATACCACAGCGTAAACTGTGGGGAAATAGTTTATTTCTACTTTTAAAGATGGTCATTCAGAATGTTTTAATCCTCAAAGTATAAATACCTGTTTAAAATGTATTATGGGATTTTCTACTGGTTGTTGTTGTACATCATAAAACTGTGACAATGATGTGATTACCGACTCAGAGAAAATGTGCCAAGTAGTGTCTGAAAGTGTTTTTTTATTTTGCTGATGAGCTCACCATATAGTGTCCTTTAAAAGACCCTATATAGGAAAGTAGGGGTCAGTGAATGAGTTAGAGATTTCGGACACAGCAACTATAATATCAGAGGCTCCTCCAAATGCTGCCAGTAAATGTATCCTTCCATCCCCGAGAAAACGACGGCTCTAATGAGTGGATTCTTCAATGTGCTTTGATGCTGAACTGTTTTTCAAACATGTAATGGGGCCTGTAAGCCACGACCCATCTGATTCTTGAGGATCAAGCTTCAACTCAACTGAATGGTTGGACATATTAAAAAACAAGGGGAAGTCAAACTTTTGCTTTGTGTCTAGGGGACAGCAGTAAGAGCAGAACAAGCCGATCACTGAAATCCTCTGTAGAGCAAACCATTTTATTTCAGTGTCCTTCAAAGTCTACATGGCCCACGAAGACCGTCTTCTTCCTGGGTGTCATAGACCGCACCCTCTGATGGAGGCAGCCCCTGAATTAAGATTTAGCTACAGATATAGATATAATTATAGATAACGCAGGCTCAAGTCATACCATTGGGCAAATTGATGGAGGTCTGGGGCCAGTCACTCTCCATAGGTATAAAGGGAAGGGCCCAGACCTTGTGCTAGACTCCAGGGGATCAAAGGTCAACATGCAGTTAGGGGACACACCAAATTTCTTGGTTGCAAATGTTATAATGCAACCACCACACTACAGGGCAACAGCACAAGAATCACAGACACACTTTTTGAGCAGACTGCTGGTGTCTTCCAGTCGGAGTCAATCCATGGAGGAAAAAAAGGAAGCCAGAAAGATTTGAATTCCCTCCCTTCCATCCACTCCTTCACCTGTTTGAGCTCTCAGCGTTGCGAAGAAGGTAATATTCAATATTATTGCAGCCGTCCTATCTGAATATTCATGGATGGCTCTTTTCCAAGTCCATTGGTGAAGGAGAAACACGGGTTACAGAGCAGATTAAAAGCAGAAGTCAAAGTCCTGTGGAGGGAGGATGGAGGTAGGGGTGTGTGTGTGTGTTTGTGTGTGTGTGTGTGTAGTGGTGGGGTATGGTGGGCAGATTTTAATGCACGGTCAGAAGCAAATCATTGATTTCAGCGCTAAGTGAAGGACAAGGAGTGCGGCGCTCGATTCCAAATCAATGACACAGTCCAAAATGTCTGCCTTGCTGAGTGCAAGGTTCCCAGATTAGTGTGCAAAATGCCGAGTGGCACAAATTTTGTCAGACACACACGTGATGAAACTGCGAGGTGCATGCCGGGCAGGAAGACAGTCGGTCAGACAGAAGCTCTGACTGAACCAGACAGTCCTCTCCCCCGTGACGCACCGTATACCACGTTTGTTTTTCTCCCCGTCGTTCTAAATGGAAAAAAGAGAAACGCTTGCATATGAAATCGCATGGCATATGCAAAGGAGTACCACTTACGGGGATCCTATAGAGACCAAAGCAGTGGGTGTGATGGACTAATTAAGTAAGGCCTGTGTACTCAGACATCAATAGGTTCCATTAGACTGCACATGGCTTCTATAATGGCACATCCATGCCCAATCACAGAGGGAATACTTCTGATTCCACACCTGCACATAGGCACACATTGAATCACATGCAATGGTGAAATTATCTAGAAATCTGCATTTCAAGAACGAAGAAGATGAGATAAGATAAGATAAGATACATTAAGGTCCAATAATGTAAGATAAGGTACTATTAGATTAATTATGATAATGTACTAGAAGATACGAAAGGTGCAATAAGGAAAAGATAAGAAGGTATGAGATGAGATAATATCAAATATTTGTGCCATCAACATTCTCAATTCGAGTCAATGTGACGATAAAAAGAAAACATGTCCTCATATATTCTTACATTTTTCTTTTGTGCTCCACACAAGTAACTTTCGCTGCTTGATAACGTATTTAAATCAATCAAATTGACTGGTTAAAGAGATGATAAAAAAAAGGGAGAGACGTTGCACAAAAAGAGGAAGAAAAGGGAAACCTCTGAGTGCTGTCGAGCTGGAGGTGCGAGCAGGAATTAAAATGTTTCATATTGAGCAATACGAAATGAATTGGGCGAGGCTGGAGGAGAGAAAAGAAGAAGAAAAAAATCAATGCATCTCTGGCTGTGGTGAAAGGGACGGCATCACGAATGGGATTTGCCAGTGGGGCACAGCAGCTGCCAAATAACCTAGAGCTAAAGAATTACAATAATACTGATGAAGTGTGTGAGGGCTTTTAGAGGCATTGCTGGAAAATTGCTCCGATGGAGGCATAACAATGATTCGAATGCCCTCTCTGACGTGCAACCACTAAAACCAGTTGATACAAGGATAAAAAAGTGAGATCTACTTTTTCTCCTGTGTGATACTGATAAACGTTTTTTTTAACATCATTATCTGTAAACAGCGAACAGCAAGCAGATGATGATCACCTGTCAAGACCTGCTGTCCACCCTGCAAATGTTTTTATCATACCAGAAAGCAGGAAGGTGGAAAAAAACAGAAAGCGACACTTCCTCCATTACATTTTGAGCATGTAGCCGTACAGTGGAGGAAGGAGGGAGTGATAAGATGGGGTGAAAAAAAAAGAGGATGCGACGAACAAGCTCCCATCATCTATTTTTATGCTGCGTTTAATTTACATTTTCCTTTTTGCTGCCGATAAAAGTGGACAGGGAACACAAGGACGATGACACCAAGAGAGCTCCCTGGGTCAGAGGGCGGCAGTTAACCTGTCAGAAGCAGAGTACTGATTAGAATAAATCTACACAATCACCAGAGGTCAGCTCCGGCCTCGGCTTCAGAACGGATCCACCAGTCTCCCTCAGCCTGCGCACGTGTGTGTGTGCGTGTGTGTGCGTATCCACCGGCTATTCATGTTTGGTCTCCGTGTGTGTTACAGTGTGCACACATGCATGTCTGTGTCTGGGAGAAGAGATCTGAATGAAAGCATGAATGTCCGTTAGCGTGATGATGCAAGTGAGGTTTTGCTTTTTTTGTTCATGTTCATACATTGTTATATTTCAACCCCGATATAAACAGGTGAATAGAGAGACTTTTCCTCTTTTAAAGCTGCAAAGTTAACATAAAAGGAATATCTCTGATTTTCCAGTCAAATCAATAATTCAAATGATCTTGATTGTCAACTTTGGTATCAGATTAATTGACCATGTCTGACGTCTGATTTCTAAGGGAAGGTCTAGTCAAATGATTCAACGTTACGGCAGTGTCTACTTTTTTAAATGTTCCAAAACACTATTTTTCTTTCTGTTTCAAATTGTTTGTGTTGTGTGGCTTGCTTGCCAAGGGGTGATAAAGTCTTGCTCTCTGCCATTTCCTTCAATATCTTTCAAATCAAATCCACAAAAATTAGGAATATTACTCCATCATAGCAGAAGTCACAATACTTGCAATAATACTCCAGTAATAAATCTACCAGCTATTTATCCTAAGTCCTTGCCGCCTCTAGAAACTGACATCTACAAAAATGTAAACCACTCGGCTGTTGTTCAAATCTCCTCTTTAATGTGAGTGGAAGGGGCGGGCCTGCTCTGTGGGATGGGAATCTAACGCACATAAACACTAGACTCCATCTCTGGGGCTCAGAGGGCAAGACCCTGCAGCCCTCTTACAGAGGATGAAAGAGCCATCCCTGAATAAAAGAGTGAGGCTGCCAGTGTACACACACGCGCACGCTGCCAGATGTGTGCACAGACACAGAGTATCTCATATGAAGAGCTGGAGGCTATCACAGTGTGAGCTACCACGTGGGATGTTCCTGGGCCCACACCTATAGAGGGTGTAAAGCCTCTGCTGAACGTGCAGGGTGAAGTGAGGTTACACGCTGTAGAACGGAGGGGCCGCGGGTTGGCAAGTTCACAATTAAGCTGCAGCGCATCAAGCTCATTGTTATTATCAAGGCATTTGCTTCGATTTCACTTTGTGAAAGCAGCGAGTAGAGGTTTTTTCCATTTTGGGATTAAGGAAGCAACAGTCCAATGAGCCTCCTTTCTCTAATTGCCGCCATTGCAAGCAACAAATGCTAATGAGTACACGGGTCATCCACTGCATACAGACAAAACGTGAAACAAACATTCCTGAGTGCCTTGAATTTTCATTCATCACAGACTGCTAATAAGGGACTTTCACAAATTTGCATGTCATCTGTTTGCCGACTGCTGACAGTTCTGCTGTCAGAAGAAAAACTGTTATTGCCTCCAGTCTCCATATTTCAGATTGTCCCAACCTGCTTTATTCATTTGTAAAGGTTGTAAATACTTCAGCTCTAGACACAGATTTATAGTTGTGTCTATTGGGCTCATTAAACGGTAAATGGAGCTGTTCTAGTCCTATCGACTGCTCTGAGCGCTTTGCACTACTAGCCCCATTCTCCCATTCACACAGTGCTATGATCTGCTGCGCTTCTTCCATCACAAACCATTCACACAATGCCAGCAAAGCCATCAGGTTCAGTATCTTGCTCAAGGGCACTTCAGAGGAGGCTGGGATCGAACAAGCAACCTAGTGGTCTGTGGACGACCCTCTCTACCCTCTCTACTCATCCATTTTGAACATTTGAACATTTGCACATTTGAACATTTGTACTAAACTATTTTTTTTTCTACTACTGTATTATCCCACCTATAGTGTATTCATATTTTTATATATTTATCTTGCGCTT
The DNA here is from genome assembly GCA_038501795.1 of Pseudopleuronectes americanus. NCBI lineage: Eukaryota > Metazoa > Chordata > Actinopteri > Pleuronectiformes > Pleuronectidae > Pseudopleuronectes > Pseudopleuronectes americanus. Next base: position 6,007,310 of record CM076727.1, read on the forward strand.
AGTGTATTCATCATTACTATATCATACCTTACTCTTAAAACTGTTCATATTCCATTTATATTTCCACTCAAATTCAATGTATATTTCTAACTGTGCTTCCTATTTATTTACATATTCCATCTCTGCACTTTAACTTCCTTCTTTTGCACTTCTGGTTAGATGCTAAACCGCATTTCGTTGTATATGTACTTGTACTGTGCAATGACACACAGCTAAAGCATATAAACCAAATGCTTGAAATAAATCATCCAGGCCTGTTATTTAAGGGTGAGAACGACCTCTTGCACTGCTGCTATTTCTATGAAGCCAGTGATTTGAAATGTTGAAATTACAACTGGGGAGCAGAGAACTAAACAATGGAGCCATGAACAATCATTTCCACTGGTTTCCTCAAGGAAGCGACATGTGGTGGTGGAGTTGTAGACGAGGAGAACCCGAGCTCTCGTGCACGTGGCTGTCACAAACACCCTCTGCACAGAGCTTAGCATGATGCCATTGAACATGTTACTGTTTAGTGTGTTTACCACACTTTGCTCCCTGGAAGAAAATTGATGCTGCATTTAGCTTGAATTCATGCAGTTTCAATAAATTCTGGTTATGACCACAACTTCACAGCCAATGAAACTCCTCAGGTCATATAGTGTAATACACCTCGATGTGGTCAACGAGTATCTTCAACACAAACAATGTTTTTATTGTGACAACTGGAGTCGGGGGAAGAAAATAGAAGTCTGCCGACCGTCTCTGTCTGCGCCCCATATATTTGAATATTCTTATTTTTAAATCCATGCTGGAAAAACTTCCCTCGTCTCTCCCTAAACTTATTTTAGACGGCTTGGCTTCATAATCTTAGATCACAAGACAAATATCTACTGTCTGTCCCCAGCGTACAGGCAGACATGGGAAAGAAAAGCTTTCATGTTTTCTGTTCCAGACACTTGGAATATTTTGCATATTAAAGGAACTATTAAATAACTCGGTATCCCGGACTGAATTCGATTGTGGTATAAACTCTGTGATGAATGATTTTCTTTGCTAATTGTATTTTTTGTTTTTCGCTTATTTTAGCTGCTCTCAATATTGACAACTGTTTTGTAATGTGCTTTGTTCTGGGCTTATTTGAGCCATTGTTAAATTTGAATAAAGAATAAATAAAACATGGTTAAATTAAATATAAAAAGAGGTTTATTATTATGCTATTGTCCTCTTTGAAGCTGGGGGCAATCCAATATCACTTTAAATTTAGATTTGAAAATAACTTTAAACATTGAAGAAAAAACTCCTGATATGGCTATGGTATGTTTTAGAGAGTATTGGAAGCAACTTCAAAATAAAGGCATCTAATTTTAAATACTGATCCACTTAAATGTCCAAATTCTCTTTTTTCTTTTATTGCAAACTTGTTTTTGTAGCAGTAAACAAAAGAAAAACATTTGGAAGTGTGGGCTTGAACACAATGATTGCTACTTCAATAAAAGACTGAGAAATATAAATCATTATCATCATAAATCTAGATGAAAGGAAAAACTCATGATTACACACAATGTACAACATCTCTGTGATCTGTTTCTAAAATGTGTGATAGGCTAAAATGGTAATGACATTCCTGAATGAGGCAGGTGCCTGTGCAGCCGCAGCAGCAGCCGCAGCAGCAGCCGCAGCAGCAGAAGCAGCAGCAGCACATAATGCCCACAGGTATCTCCCCTGTCTCTGTCTTTGTGTGAGTCAGTCAGAGAGATCAGTGGTGTCAGAACTATCAGGCCCCAGCCTCCACAGAAGAGGGGGAGTCAGGTCAGGGGAACTCTTTCTTCCTCTGACCTATTGTTCTTCCTCGGTTTGAAAACACACCGCGGCTCTTTCATCTGCCGCTCTGCACCCAGAGAAACAGGAAGTGTCTGCATCACAGACTCCATCCATCATCCGCAGCCAAAAGACCAGTCACATTTACAGACTTTTGACTCTCATTGTTATCCCTCCGACATGACTGACTCACGCCATTACTCATGGCAGTATGAACACCGCCGGGATAACCTCCTTCTCCTACGCTGATGTTTTCACAGCTCTGTCCTCGTCCTTTGGTATTTCTGCATTTCTCTTCTTTTTTCCCCGCTGCTGTTAATTGGCTACCGTGGTTTGAGAGTAACATGTCATCTGATATGACTTACATCCTCCTTCTTGAGCCTGACTGGAGCAGCCCTGCTCAGACAGGCTTAATTCTCCTCATCACTCCTCCACCCAGCTCCAGGCCAACTCTAATAGCAATCAATGAAGTCCCAGACACAATACTTAATTCAATTTCCCTGGACCAGTTTTCTCATCAGGGCTCAGGGTCCTGTCCCCAGCTGATATGGGCCCCAGAACACGTCTGGAAGAGTGAGGATTTATCCCGGCCCTCAGCCGCCCTTCTGTAATAGACACAGATAACCGGATTGTTGGAGGAGGAGGGAGGGCGGGGTGAGGTGAGGACCAGCTCACCTGCCTGCGTGCCCAAAGTGAGGCCCTGACTCCCAGCCGCGAGATACATCCCTCTCCCCTGTCCGCCACCCCTTCCCTCTCCCCCTCTATTAAAAAAAGAAACCTAATCAAGAGACTTCTACCCCCACTTTGCTGTCTTCAATGAGATTTCAAAGACTTAGGGGAAAGGGGGGAAAAAAAGGGAAGAAAGAGAGCTGGAAGTAGGTGGATGAGTGTGGTGCACGGCTGAGGGGGGCCGAGGGGAGATTAACATCTGTGTGGCTTCGGTTCACTTACCTGGGGTTCCCAGATGATTCCCCGGGTGCAAAACGGTGCGTATCCCAAACGGCAGAAAGTGAGAGGAGAGAGGATAAGAAGAGAGGCGGCACCCTCCTCTGGCTGTCTGACAGCTGGTGACCCGTGGGGGCAGAGGTTTGAGGAGACGGGATCAAAGACAAACCGAGGAGGAGAGAGAAGCAGTATGTGAACAAATATATGGGCAAAAGATATAGTCGATGATCTCTTTCTGTCTCCTTCGATCTCTGCTTCCTCCCCCCCCCCTCTCTCTTTCAGCTCTCCTGGACGGTAACCTGCTGTCCGCCCCAGTCATAGTAAATAATACAAGGCCAGAGTGAGGCCTAAGTGTGCAACAATCTCCTACATGCACTGGGACAACAGAGTAAACAATACAAACATCAGAGACACAACAGCCCTCAGGCTCTGCATTCTGGCGCTCACACAGGCCCTGTGAGCGTGTGTGCGGTTGTGTAGGTGCATGCACTCACTGGTTTTTTCCTCCTTTTTTTGCGTGTACATGCACGTTCAAATGTCATGTTCAGCAGTGTGAGAGGAGATAGACTCACATCTCCGGCACCATTCGGGATCCCCGGTGAGAAGACACCTGATGGCAGATGCTGCAGAGTCTGATGGCAACTGAATTTTCCAAAACACACCGAACCACTACCTCTAACTAACTGGTCCTACGTGCACTCATGGACACGCACACATCCAGGTGTCCATGCAAGCACATATGCTCACTAATACACACTCTAACACGCACACACATCCTCCTCCGCGTCAACAAATCTTAGCCTCACTCCAGCGTGTAGGGAGACAAGCAAAACCAAATCCATCCCTTCACAACAAAGGAGATGGGCAGTAAAAACCGATGGAAACGCTGCTTTCCATTCCTAATGCATCGGACATGGTGGGGGAGATGTTATTTCGGAGGTCTTGAATGGCGTGCCGGCAGTTGTCATCTGTCTGCCGTACAGCCAGTTAAAGCCGCCATGGCAGCCAAGTCCAGACTGGTGTACAATGAGCTGGACGCCGGCCAAAATGTCTCCTCTCGAACATCACACATTTCAGATGGCCCTTTCAACTCGCACAGGGTGGCGGGAAGGCCGAGTCCACGGAAAGAAAGAAAGAGAAGAAAGAAAGAAAGAAAGAAAGAAAGAAAGAAAGAAAGAAAGAAAGAAAGAAAGAAAGAAAGAAAGACAGAAAGAAACAGAGATGAAAAAAATGAGATAGCTCATATTTTTATGGGCGTGAAATAAAAGTCACGATTCTGGAAATTTTCAGAAACATTTAAAAAAAAACTGTCCAAAACTGTCTCCAAAATGAAAACATCCGATAATTGTTTCTCTCGCCGCCTTTTTCATTATCCCCCTCTCGAACTACAGCGAGAATTCATAAAATATGTAATTTAGCGCTGACCTTTGGCAGAGTTCAGCAGGTCCCCATCTGTGTGTGAGGAGCGGGAGAGGAGCGCGGAGAGAGAGAAGAATGATGACCCCTTTAACAGCTTGCCTGCGACTACCTGCTGATCCAAAAACACTGGCCAGACATGAAGCCCCTGCATAGTCAAAGGATCAAACACGGCCGGAGAATACTGCTTATTTCAGAGAAACAGAAAGAGGGGGGGCGCTGTGTGTCTGTGTGTGTGTGGGTGGGTGGGAGGGGGGGGGTTAGTGGGTTCCAGTGGTACATTTTGTGCTACTTTGGCCGCTAGGGAAAGGAGGGGAGATGAAAAACGAAGGGATGTGAGGGCGTTGTAGACAGTGAGGAGGACAGGAAGAGGCACAACAGAAAAAAAAAGAAAAAGAAAGACAGAACACAAGAGAATGATAATGGGCTCATGCCGCCATTAGGGGGTAACCCGTACCTCAACTGCTGGGGGAAGAAGGAAACTACAAAAACTGTGCTGTTTGAAGCCTAATCCCCCTTTTACATTCTTAATTAGGAAACAACAAGCCATAAGCCTCTTTGTTGTGCTGACCCACACGTACTAAATGCCCATTGTGTGTGGGTGTGTTAAGATCTGAGGAGGAAAAATTTCTCTGTGGTCTGCCTCGCCGCCGGAAGAACACAGCCGCCCCGAAACGTATCGCTGTATGAGGTCATTTAGTCGTTCAAGAAATGTGCTCTTTGAGTGGCTCAGATGAATTCATGCACTTTGCATTTGTGGGGAAATTATACGACCAGAGTAGATTTGACTGGCAGGAAAACGTGGACACACGATGGCCTCACACGTATTTCACCACCTCGCCCCGGAGATTTGCAGCAATTGTGCTTAAGCATGTTGTGGGAGAGTAAATCAATACAACCAAACTGGAGCTAATAACAGATGTATACAGCTGTACCTGTCGTTCACTGTGTCTGCTGAGAGAAAGAATATAAAGTCTTACATCTTGTGAAAAATGCAATATGTAAAACATTCATTGATTTTTCTTCTATTGATACAGTTTGTGAATTTTACATTCACTCGGCATCATCTTCTCTCAGTATGGGCCTTGTCTCACATGCTATAACCACTGCTAACACACACACACACACACACACACACACTTATAAATGTATGTGCTCGCTCACACACACACACACACACACACACACACACACACACACACACACACACGCACACAAACACAAACTCATGCACACAGAAGCAGCTGGGGAGCACAGTGGCGGGTGACGTGAAATGCCCACAATGGCTCCAGAGGGATTAATCCCCCCCAAAACACACACACACCCTCACCCCATCTTTTTTGGTGTGTTGAAAGCAACCACATAGAAACATGGCACAACAACAAAGTGGGTCCTTGCGGCCCCTGAAGACGCTTGGATCTGTAAAAACAGGACACTCAATTCATTGCTGTGGTTCGTATATATTAATAAAACGTTATTCTCACAGAATTTGCAGCTCCTGCAAATCCCTACACATCTTGATATAACAGCCTTTCTTTGAATATATCAACCATCATGCAGAAAATTTGAAATTCCACTTACAGTGTTTTCGTTGAATTGGAGCATTTAACTCTGAACAGGTACCATTTGTACTGTAAGTGTGTAAGTAGGTGCTGCTGATCTACAATTTGAGCAGAACTATGCGTCACAATGTATTTTATGTAACTTTTTACCTCTGATGTTCTGTTGACATTGATTTTTACTTCCTGCTAGTTTGGGGTCCCACAGAGCATACAGCTATATTAAATCCTAATAAGTAAAAGGGTCTGGAAGCTGTGGTCTCTCCCTTTAGAAAATCAGTGTTACTCCACAAAACAAGGACATTTTATCATGTTTAACATGTCAAATTAGTCAAATTAACTCTGCCTACCAGCTTTAATACCATCACAAATCTGTATTAACCTTCAAATATTATATTGCATGTGATAAGAAAGTACTCGTAGCATGTGTTGGGCAGAATGTTGATTCGTAGATAAATACAACCAAATCAGTGGAAGTTAATCTGGGTCCCAGTATCACCCAGGATGAGCTTGACCTCCTTTTCAATCCCATCCAGAGATATTTCTGTACTTTCTTAAGCCATATTCCTCCTTCCTCACAGCGAGAGGCTCGCTCTGACTATCTCTTATGGGACTAATGAAAGTCATACTTATATATACAGTACAGCACACACACACACACACTAAGAATCTGAATCACTTGTGAGGCCGTGGGGCGTCAAAAAAAGGATCCAGAAGTGTGAGTGAAGGCAGGTGAAGAACATGATGAACAGTGATTCCTCATAGAGCAATGAAAACCATGAATTATGCACAACGGAATAAAATCCCACCCTCATCGCCAGAGAATTAGCTTTTGCAGGGGAAAAGGCAATCGCACAAATTAATTTCATAATGTCCATTCAGTGTCAGGATTGTCCACGTTTTAATTTCCGGCTAATTTCCAGCTAACTGGAAAAATGATATTCAATTAGTTAATTAAGTATGATCCAGCTGTGTGCCATATCTCCACACCGGGGGCCGTCTCCCTGTGGGTCGCTGGTATAAGCCTCTCTGCACTAATTATCACACTGACATTATCAGCCTGTACCTGGCATCGTTCTCCGTTACCTTAAGCACTCCACCAGTATGAGCTGCTCCGATTGCATGGCATTAAAAGACAATGAGCTAAGTGTGTGTCGATAGAGGAGGCACAACAGGCGGCATGAGTGGATTTCAAACTTCTTCTTTGCCTCTGCACTTTTGTAGAACTTGTAAAGTATTCCGCTTTCTTAAAACATGTTAATAAAACTTAAATAAAATATCATATATGATATTTAATGGCCCTGGTTTTCTGTAAATTACGCAATAAATGAAAAGTATAAATAACACAAAAACAAACATGGTCGCACTGAGACAATGATTATGTTTGCTATTATATTGAGATCCAAAGAGAAGCTATAAAGAGCCACAAAGAGATATCCTGTGTGCTGCAATAATAACGTCCTATAAATACAAACACCTATGCACAACTCCAGCCCTGTAAACACAGACGAGTGGACAGGAATCTCAGAGGCTCCTCTTCTTCATGGATCTACGGGGCGTCCGCTGTATTTTTAGACTCGTAGTGACGCCTCTGTTTGAATGAAAATACCTAATTAAAAACACTTAGGGACCCGAGACAGTGTGTACAACATAGTGTCCGGCCCACCCGTGTCTACCTGACAACTGACAGCCCAATCTGATTAAAGGCGGACGAGAGGAGGGGCCATCCGCGGCAGGCCAAAAGTGATCACCATGGCGATGGGTAATTACAGCTGTCAACGCATCCTCCATCCTGCTGGCACTGGTTTGATTGTGCCCGGCAACAATGATGGACAAGCTTAGCATGCACTATACCGGCCGCCAATCACGTCCCCTCTCCCCCCCCATTAGGCTGACATGCAACATTCACGTGGCCGCACAGCACAGGCCCCGTCACGGTATCCACGACCACGTTTAATTGTTTCTCTCTCCCTCCTCTCTCTTTCTTCTCCTCCCAGCCTCCTCCCTCCGTCGCCTCCTCCGTTCTGCCGTCTCCCTCTCCTCTCCCTCTCTCACGCGGACAGCTCAGAAGTGCAAGTGTTATTACATGAAACTCCTGCTGTAGCATTAATTGAAGGGAGATATGGTGGGACAGGAGCGGCGGGGGGTAGAGCATGTCCATTATCACTCCTGCTTTCAACAGGTCTCACATTTTGAAACTGCAAATTGCAAAAACTCGCAAGGGCAAAATGTTTGACATTATTTGATCTGCAACCATATGGTGTAAACAGGGAGGGAGGGGTGGGGGGGGGGCACGGAAATAGATAAATAAGTAAACAAAAGGAGGCTGCAATGCGGGCGACGCAATAGGAGACGCGGCCACAGAGAGCAAACAAATCAAGAAAATAATTATCTTTAGGCTGTAATTAATGAGAGGTCTTGCTTGCAAGAGGGTATGTCAAGAGCTCCACCCCCCCTCCCTCCCTCCATCCCTCTGACGAACTTCTCTTCCTGGTAGCCTCTCCTCTGCCATGCCCTTGCCTCCTACCCTATGGCTGACAGTGACAATAGCCATACTGTGGATGCTAAACAGCCCATTGTGACGTCTGGGAGGCAGAACTACAAGTTCACATTGAGAAAAACATAGCCTTCCTGCTAGCACTGTGACGGTTGATTCAAGTTAGCCGTATTAATGAAGTCAAGTGTAACTGGACAGGGCCGACTCCAGCGGCCATATCCTCTCTTAATTACCTGGCTTTGTCTCGGCATGCTTGTCCTTAATCTGACCTAATGTGGCTAATAACTGAACTTGAGAACAATCACCAACAGCAATTACCAAGAGCGGCCAGCAAAATGATGAATACTCAGGTGAATGCGCCAAAATAGTTTGGTGGCTTTCACGATGGAAAGGAAGAAAGAAAGAAAGAAATGCAATGTATTCATAGAAACCAGGCAGTAAAGATTTATAGCAAAGGACCTTAATAATTTGCATCAAAAGAAGAATGAAACAAAACAATAAAGGGAAAATCACATCTAGTTCGAAACAAGATTCTTATCTTCCCACTTTGTTACCAACCATTTTAAAGGACACAAACAGTTTACTCCCTTTACTTTAGCTTTCTTCCCCTCCATCCTAACATAAATATGTCTTCAAGGAGGTCTTGTTTAAGCCTGTAAATTCCTTGAAAGTGGATGAAATTAGGATCTGCCTATTCCGGTTACAGTCCCGGCATGGTACTGACAAAAACAGATGAGTGTTTCTCCTGAGGGAGGGAATTGTGGGTATGGAACCAGTTAGCACTGGCTGTTATTGCAGCTGATCATAAAAGCCTACGTGCATGGGAATTCCATTATAAAAACTGGAAAATGTTTGTACCTATAAAAACATGTTAATGCAAAACAGTTAGGCGAGAGACTAAACTTAACCACAGTTAATAAGGTCATAAAATGGGAACATTTAATGTAAGGCATTACTAAAAGTGTGCTGCCGGGAAAAATAGGATTTTATGCAGACTCACTAAAAACGTATTTAGTCAGAAATTGACCTGTGAGGCTTAGAAAAAATCTGAAATACATTTTATATCATTCAAACAGTTTGAAATATCTAGCTTGTTCATGTTTAATCCGTGATCTCAACCTTTTTTTAAATTATATTTGCTCAAACAAAACTACACCCTGACTGTGGGCCCACTGGACAGGAACCTCCTCTCCCTGGCCCCCCAACGCTGCCTCAATCCACCAATGGGGCGCGGGCAAGCGGATTAGCAGGATTCCTGAGAGGAAGTTTAAACAAGAGGAAACATTAAGTTTGAAATAAAACACAGGAAGCAGGGTTAACTGCAACTCCTCCCAGTCAGTGCCAGTGGCAGGGCTACTTTTTGCCCAATTATCCTTGGTTAACGGGATTAATTACTCTAACTTCTCTTTCTTTTCGTACCCTCCGAGCAAACGGGCAATAAATCCTTCTTGGTGCTCCACAGTCTGAGAGGGCCAGTCTAATTAGCATAACAAGTTACCAAATCATTACGGCCTTAAAGTGCTTACAGAGAAAACAACATCAGAAGAGCACAGGATGCAGGGTGGGATTTAGGAGGGCTATTTAATTGAATAAAAATGTTTGGTGAGGTGGGAAGAGGGGGTAAACACAACAGTGGTGATGTGAGGGGAGGGCAGGGACTGACCCTGGTGTGTCTGATATACAAACACACACGCATTGAAAAACACACAAGGGACTCAGCTGTAATCGCACACAGACCATCAAACGTTGCAAGATTAACAAAACGATTTGGGTAACTATTGCAAAGCCCGCTCTAAACCGGCCTGTTTAGAGTTACTGTAGTGTAAAGTGAATGTAAAGTAAATGTAAAGTGAATGTAAAGTGAATGTAAAGTGAATGCTAAGTGAATGTAAAGTGAATGTAAAGCGCTTTTGTAGACATGATGACAAACCAAACTGCTTTTTGAGCAATTTCGAATTCAGTATGTTTCCAAAGGACAGTTCGGAAGGCGGAATGGGGAAGAAGGGTATCAAACCGCCGACCCAGCTGGTGGACAACCCGTTCAAAGAAATGTTCAACTCCGTCTGTAGACTGAAGGCACACTGCTCCACCCCACTGATTGCTTCAGAGCGCTGGTTCGCCTGTTTCTTCAAAATTGAATTATTATTATTATTAAAAGTAATGTGTGTCCGGATAACACCAAATCTGCGCTTCACTTCCTCGAGCCATTTGCAATACAGATGCCCAGTGTGAAGACATTGAGATGAACAATTCGCAAGATATGCTTTCCACATATAGACAAACGGAAGAGAAAGACGGATATTTTAACATGTTATTATTACATGTCATTTAGCTGACGCTTTTTGTCCAAAGCGACTAACATTTTTAGTACAAACAACATATTAGGGGCCATTTAGGAGTTCAGTAACTTGCCAAGGACTCTTCGGCATGCAGATGGGCATGCAGATGGGGAAGGGTGGAAATTAAACCGGCAACCTTCTTGTTGGAGAACGCCCACTCTACCCCCTAGGCCACACCGCCCCTATATTTGTGAAAAGTTTTTCCTCCAATAGACCTCCCTCTGTCACTTGGAGAGGTCAGGCTGTACAGACTCATCAGTGTCCGGAGACTATGGCCACGTCTGTGAACCTGCAGCAGAAAAACAAAAAACAAATCAACTCCAGTTACGGGACTATTTGCTCACCAGCCGCCACCTTGTGCCAGAACCCACACCGCAGAGTCTGAGGGCAAAAGCAGCCGTTTTCAAGCCAACCTGTTTAGCATGAGTCCCACCCAGTCGTCTGCTTTCACTAACCTGTCTTGACAAGTACCCAGATTAACGTAATCTTATATCAGTGCAGAGGAGCAGAAGAGAGCAGATGGACCCCCTGTGCCCCCCCTCCGACACCACCTCCACCCAACACTAGCACACTCACACACACACTCTGAATCACACAGGCACGAGCGAGCAAATGCAAACTCTCTCACTCACAAACACACACACACACACACACACACACTCACATGCTCACACACACATGTTACAGACTTATAGCTGCAGAGTGCTTAGCATGCAAAACCTGGGCTCCAGCCACAGCAATTAATGTTCTCGCAGCAAATTGCCACAGCTTTGGATGATGCTGTTCGGGGAATGTTACTGTATCTTCGTGCGCTGTGCCTCGGCGAACGCTGCTGGGGTGCGAGCGTGCCAGTGCCTTCATTATAACTTAAGAAAAATTCCCTCATTTGCAAATAAATAAATAAACACACTAATGGGCCATAATTGAATAAGAGACGGAGAAAGAGATTGCAGGCTGGGGAATTGACTTTGGTATTTCTATCACTTGTCAGCTGCCATGTTGAAGTGAGCTTATCTTTTTACAGTTTCCATGGTAAATCTCAACAACTTTGCTGAGCCGAACAGATGGGCTTGCTAATTAGCAGCGCTCAGGCTGTAAGTTTGTTTATAAAGAGAGAAAGGGTTCCAGACATCTTGACACATTTTATTAACATATCATACCTTAAAGCTATGCTTCTTGATACCCACCAGGCTCTTTAGCTAAATGCACACACACATGCAGACACACAGACTTTCACACATGCACACACACACACTCTTTCTTATATTAACATGCCCATGTGCATCGGTGCGCACACATACACTGTACACACCAGGGAAACAATAAAAGTCAGCCTTGCGAAACGGAACACCCTGTATGTGCGCTCATGAATATGCTAAATTAACCGTGTGTGTGTGTGTGCCTGTGTGCATGTCTTTACAGAAGTGCGACGGAGGGTGTGTGTGCGCTATATAAATATGTGTGTGTGGGAGAGATAGTGTTAGTTTACGAGGATGTCATTGTGTGTATCATGCGTCCACGTCCTTGCGAGGGCGGCGGCATGCTTCTCTCTCCATCAGGCCCTCTCCTAAATTCACCCCCTGCCGTTTTGTCAGCTTTCACTACTGTGTGTCAGGACACCGACACTCGATGATGTCCCGAGCAGACAGGGCCGCTGAGCTCCCGGTGGAGCGACGAGCATTCAGCGGCAGGATGGGATGGACCGCGGCTCCGTCGGCGCCAGATAGGCCTCCTGCCGGGTCCCACTTAGGACAGGGCCGCATCACGGCACCCACCCGCTACGCTGACGCAGTGAAATGTGAAAATCTGTGTCAGAGAACGACAATGACACAGGAAGAGTGAATGATAGAGAGCGATGGAGTGGGAGGTTAAAAAGAATCCATCACCAACTTCTGATGATACAGCTCATCTCACTGTTATAAATTTTTTCCTTGTTTTTTTTTCGACACACACACGCCCACGGACGTACCATGGCCCAGTGTTTTCGGCAGGCACACATTGCCATGGTGATCCTGGTTAAGAGGCTTACATTCGGCCCATGCTGATGGTTGCTGGGGGACACTCCCATTGCCATGGTGATGGCTACTGGGAGGACACTCGCATTGCCATGGTGATGATGGCAGGAGCCAGGCATGCCAACCAATGATATGATGGATAGATGCCATGCAGGAGGTGAAGAGAAAACGTGACTAGAATGCCCAGTTGTCATGTCCCCTGTCAAGGAGACTTTTCTAAAATTGTGTCTTCACGTCTCTGCAACAAACAGCAAAGATACAATTTAATACTTTAACAATGGCTAAAAATCATACTTTAATCATGAAGCAGGGACAATAAGACTATGATCTGTAAACACACAGTAGACAAACTAGGTGCTAATCTAAAGAAAACAGTGCAGATTACAGATTACAGATTGCAGATAATGAATTATGGATTGGAAACATGTGAAGAAGGAGCTTCAAAGTCAAAGCATGTGGAAATGCAAAATGCATCAGAGAAAAAAAAAGGATTCAGTCATTGATGGTACAAGGTTGGAGCCTATTTGTATCAGCCTTTTTGTGTGAAATATGCATGTGGCACCTAATCCTACATTCCATCAGTAACAACACAGAGGCAAAGGCGATGGCAAATCTGGTGATTTAGCTCCAGCTAACAACTCAAGACATATTGCCTGCCTCCCAGTAGAGGGAAGCCAGGGCTGGGTTGAGCACCAGTGAGGCAGGATGGGGAATCGGGGGACTGAGGCTGCCTGAAGGTATGGCTCGGCTCCAAATCTGAGTAAATGACCAAAAGTTGCTCGTCTCCTCTTCAAGATGGAAAGTGCTGATCTCTCCCATAAAGACACCGGCCAGCACCTGAACCACGACAGCCCATATAAAAATACCTCATCCAGCTTTGCCTCTAATACTCTAAACCCGATCAAACACATACACACACCAAAAAGGCAGATCACCACATGTTGCTTGTGTTCTCTGTGTCAGGAGAGACTGCGAGTCTCCCAGCCAATAAGAAACAGCACTGAGTGTTATCACTGACCCTCAGGCAATGGGACTTTAAAAACCCACACTGACTGGACAAACAGTGTGTGTTTGTGGCCTCGTGTGCTCCTGCAGCGTATATAGCCCTGTACCTTTGGCCGCCTTCACTTCGCTTAAGTTGACGGTTCAGCTAAGATAAAAGGTTTATTTTTCTTCCTGAGAAAGTGATACAATGCACCAAAGAAAGAAGGTGTTTAAAACACATTGGGGAGAGCGTCATGTCCACAAATCTGTCGCTGCGTGGGCAGGAGCACCCGCGGTACACAGGTGCTATCTCATCGGCCAGAGAAACACCTTTGTCCCTCTCGTACAGAAACAACTGAACCGCACAGTCACATTAATAGAATTGAAAAATGACAAGAATATGTTGGGGTTTTTTTTGCATTTATGTTATGCAATTTATCCATGTGCTGTAAACCTGTGGCTGCAGCTTATCATGAAACTCAATAACCTGCTGAAACTTTTTGTTTATTGCAATCTCCGGATGTAAGCAAACACCCTATAAACACACCATGGGACAAATACCATAAAAGCTTGGTTGTGTTATAACTATTCAGCACAAATGCCGTAATGATGATATAATACAGTCGCTTGGAAACTCAGTCAAACACAAGATCCAGCTAGAGGAATCATTTAGAAGCAGACGATGATTAAAGGCATATATGATGCCTTAAAATAAAATCATACAATCTATTTCCAGTTTCGTTTATATCTCCTAATGATATATTTAAGATGACAGTGGAAACTGTGTATATCTTCTTTTAGATCTCGATGTCGGATGCTACATGCTCAACTTTATGTTTCCGTTTGGTTTTATCTGTCTGTTATGGACAGTCTGGTTTTCACAGACTCTGAGAGTTTTAGAGCCTCTATAACGGATAACTTTTTAAACTTTTGGACGGCTACAATTTGAGACTTTTGGAAACCATGACAGAGTCACTCACAACAGCTTACTGATGGGGTCTTTTCAGTATTGATGTATGGCCTTGGCGGATTCTTCGGGCTCCTGTCACATAATAAACATTATAGCATTGGCTACTAGTGTAGAACACAACATGGATACTCAATGACAAGTGTTGCTGCCCCTGTTGTGCAGTAAAATTCTGCCTTTTACTATGATACGACTGCTTTCATGTGTAAGAGATGAGCTACTATTATTTATGATCAAATCTGATACATTTCCAATGTGCAGCGAGATGCACATGGCTCCTGTTTACACCGGCACTGGCAGGCCTTGTGTAAGTGAGAGTTTACATTACATTAGACTCTCTTTCCATATAACCATTGTTATGATCACAGTAAATATTATATTTGCATCCACTGTTATTGATAGTATCACATGGTTCTTTAGGACAAGTTGTACAAGTAGAAAAATGTTTGTGAGGCTGCAGCGACGTGAAAGTTTCGCCTCAACAACTTGTTCGACAATGATTACCTGAAAAGATAGAAAATGAGAAAACATGGAGGTCCGCATTGCCGGGCAAATGTTTAACCTGACGAGCCGCGTGAGGATACGGAAATAAATGGAGGAGGCATAATGCTGTATTTGTAATTCTTTTGTGATTTTGTTTTCGCCTCTCCACGCACAGAGCCTCGGGGAACCTTATGTGTGGTTTACACCTTGAAAGACAGCCCCGAACCGGCCCAGCCCCTGAGGAGACCAATAGAGAGCCGTGTTACCAAAGTCCCCGCAGAGACAACAAGCCATGTGAAGTGTGAAACCCCTCGCCAACACGCATTTAAGATTTCAGAGGCGCACATCAGTAAGAATGGAAATATTCACAGCGAAAGAAGAGAACGGAGAGAGAGAGGGAAAGAATGGACAGACTGCTGTTTGACAAATATTGTGAGACGTGGTGAAGGGGTGGTGGTGTTTTCATTGCTGACATCAACATAAATTTTCCTGGCGCGGCTCTCCTTGCCCAGCGTGAGCCCAGCACTGGGAAACTGGAGAGGAAATTCTCCGAGCCGCTAGGGAGGGGAATCAAAGAGCCGTGGCTCCGAGACCTCTAACACACTGAACTCCTCGCTGACCCCACGACTCTCCTTTACTCTCTGGCTCACACACACACAGTTACATGCAGAGGCACAAATCAAATACACACTCACACACATGTGGATCCACAAGGACAAGCAGTCAGATGGGCACTACCACATTCAAGATCATTTGGGATCAATGCTCATCACTTAAGCTCCTTTCAGACGAGCGCTGATTCCCCGCACTGTCTCCGGAGGAGGTGTGTGTTTGAACGCAAATGTCCGAGTGAGAGCAACTGGATTATCTGCAGACTAGTAAGAAGTCCGTAGAAAGTCCGCAGAATCCGATAGCAGGGGATTCCCGGCTGGATTCTAAGCTTGTAACACGCGTCAGACACAAAAATATATTCTCAGTAAACTAATAGGCAACAAATATGCCAACAGCCTCATACATGTAGAAGACACAGACCAAGATGTGGAGAGAGCTTGTGGTGAAAAGAGCCGACCCCGGTTTCGGAATGAAATCACGTGATCTCCACAGCGGAATTATGACATTCCTTCCTGCTTCTGTGTGCTGCACCCTAGCCTGAATAATGGAAAGGATCTGCTGCTGTTGGGAAAGCGTCTGTGCAGAGAACCTCCCGCTGGGGGGTGCCTGTGTGAAAGGCAAACTGCGGGTAATGTCCGTAACCAATTCTTCGGACTGTACCCGCAGGTAATGTCTGAAAACGGCTTTTGTGTCTTCAGTGTCCGGTAAACAGTATTTGTAACTCTCTGGTTTTGGTCGGTGAATGAGTTCAGGTAGAATTTGTGTGTAATTGTGTGTGTGTGTGTGTGTGTGTCATACTGAGCACGTCTGCACACACGCATACACGTGCACCTCAATTTAATGATGATCTAATTAGCCCCGATATCCTTGAAATGTCGGGTCCCAGGAAGTGAGGCCATGCTTCGTGTCTTGTGCGGCATTCGAGTGTGAACATGCGCATGTGTGAGCACACTATGCCCTCAGACTCGTTGGAGGCTGCACAATGAACTTGACGGCCGTTCAATTCTATGCCACAGCGAGTAGGATTTCCAGCCCAGCTCCTCCGAAAAGAAGCACACACACAATGACGAGCGCCGTAATGAGGAACTCTTCCACGCCGTCACACAAAAAAACGCACAATCTGACAATTTGAGCAGGTGTGGCAGGCAACTGGTGCAAACACCGAAGGCATCTATGCGTGTGTGTGTGTGTGTGCATGTGTGTGAATCTCATCCTTGGTCGCTGCATAGGTTCTACGCCCAGATGCAGTGACCATTCATAATTGGGCACCAGGTGAAAGAGGGTGCAGCTGGCCAGACTTGCATGAATGGTCTTCCTCCTGACCCCTGCATGTGTGTGTGTGTGTGTGTGTTGGGGGTGGGGAGGGGGGAGCATGATGTGCGGACAAAGCGACTTTCAGATGCCACCACAAAAACACATCATCAATTTGAGAGGAAGGGGAGAGAGGTGACGGGAAAGGGGTTTAGAACGCTGCTCAAGCATGGCAGCCTGTTCAAATGCTCCTTGTCTGTGTGTGTGTGTGTGGAGCAGTCTCGCCCCACCACCCACTCAATGGGACACAGACAAGACTCTCAGGGGGTGAAGGGTGAAGAGGGTTTCAGTCCCACTGTTCTACCCTGTAATAGAAGGGTAGGACATTTGAACATTTATCATTCTAGACGCAGTGATTTTTATAGATTTGAATTGTTGCTAATCTTTTCTGATAAACCAATGAAGTTCAAACGATGGTGCTCGTTTTTTTATGTGTGTCCCCAATCAGAGAAGCCACGAGGTCCCCAATCAGAGCTGGGAACAGACGCTGGGGCCCACTGAGGTCTGTCAAAGTGTGCAGGCCGTTTTAATCCACTCTGCTGGAAGTCTCCTCTGTAGGCGTGCGCATGTGTGTGCATGCATGAACCTCTGGAGCGGTGGGCACGATAAGCCACAACAAGATGAAAGCCGGCTCGAACAATGATGTCATAGAGTTCCACGGATTTTCCGGGAGGTCGGCAGAGTCAGACCTGAACGAGGCGCAGGCCCCCATCACGCTCGGGCCGTAAGCCTTCCCTCGGCTGGAACCACACGACTCCGGTGTGGCTGCGGGATTAGCCGGCACAATAGGTTGGACGCTCTCTCACTTATCCATCAACATCATATTTAGAGTTCCCCGAGCGTTGGTCCCGCTCTCCCTGCCTCAGCGTATCTTTTTGATCCTCATTTCTCTATATCTGTAAACACTTGTTCTCCCCTTCCATCAAGGAGGAAAGAGAAGAGTGACTAGAGGACTCCAAATAATGCAATTAAACACTGACCGCAGGGTTCAGTGCTGCTTATCAATACACCCAGCAGGGGAGCAAAGACCAGCTCAAACCAGGGCTTCAGCTGTCTGCTCTATGGAGACAGGCATTTTGTTAGACCACGGCTACAGCCTCTCCAAAGCCTTCCTTCATCTGCACACGCAAAATCACACTGCATGCAACAACAGGTCTCAAAACAAGTCAGGGAAAAGGAAGGAAGGAAGGGAAAGGAAACACGGACACAGATAGAAAGAAAGAAGGGGGAGGAAGGAAGGAAGGAATATGCTATATTGTGTTTTTATATTTTCAAATAAAATCATGTAAACCATAGCTTTATTATTTAAGAGAAAGAAAGAAAGAAAGAAAGAAAGAAAGTGTGCTAATTGAGGATGCTGGATTGGCTACATTATCCCAGTGTGCTGTGGGGGCCTGTCTGTGCTCAGTGGTGAGGACATGTTGCTGTTTAACACGCTTCTCCCCTCTTTGCTCTGTCTTACTGTCGGCACAGTCGACCTCCACGGGAGGCTTGTCTGAGGCAGAGCCAGATTGAGAGCCGGCACACCAGCACGGGAGCCCACAGAGCGCGTGGACCAGGCCTCTGCCACGCCGCCCGCCTGCCTCTGCCACCCCGCGGTCAGCCACTGACAAACGCTGGGCCTCTCCCTGGTTCCGTGGTTTTCCCCCAACCTGGACACAGGGCACCTAGTGGATAAACCCACTCATACATAATACACGCTGGCCCCAGGGCCTGGTGTGCGATCTCATCATGCATGTGTCCTCTGCAGAAGGAAATGTGACAGACTGCAGTGAGGAAGTGTGTGTGTGTGTGTGTCTGTCGGGGAAGGTGGCGTGAGAAGAGAGCGGCAAGGGTGCCAAGCAGAGCGGTGCGCGGTGGCATGGGGCCTCTCGTGCGCAGTGTGTGTCCCTCAAGTTCTCCCTCATCTACATAATGAATATTTGCACCAGGGAGGATTGGTTCAACTGACACAAGGCCACATCAGGAGGAATGAGTGTGGGATCCACTGGTGTGAGGGGCTGTGGGAAGAAGGAGACAGAGGAGCAGCGGAGCCAAAATGGCAAACGTCGGCAAACATTGGCAAGAAGCTGGACTTTCACACCCAAATATGCAAAAATACAAAAAGAGCGGTTTTGAGCAATAGATAAAAGGGGAGGGGGGGGGGATATTTTCTGTTCAAAGTGCGACTGGATTGATGAGTGAGTCTAAACAAACAGAAGTGGGGAGTTTAGTGAACAGAGCCAAGCACTTAGGGAACATAAAAAGCAGCAAAGCCCTGGCGAGGTGGTCCGGCTGTTTCATTGCTCTGCAGGCTGAGGAATCAATGGGAGCAGGGAGAGAGGGCATTCCTGGATGACTGACTGACACACACACACACACACACACACACACACACACAGAGGACCATGCAGAGGAAGGGCTGGAGAAGAATTTTAATGGCGAAACGGCTTTTGCAGCACACCATCCTCCACATCTTCATCATCGCCCTCATCACCATCATCCCTCCCCTGCGTCCTCGGACCATCATCTCCATCGTTTCCATGACGCATTGCCCATTTTCCCGTGGAGCCAGGGTGCGAGCTGTATCACCGACCACTGTGGTTTACTCCAGGCCATCCCGTCCAGACCAGGGTGGGCCTCTGAGAGGGAAAACAAGCAGTGGTTTGACAGCAGTCCTCTTCTGTCTGCAGCTGGACAAATGGACTATTGAGACAGGTGGACGGCATACGCACCAGAGATACACACACTAATGGACTGGCAGTGTTATCCAAATACACAACTGCAGTAGTCTCGTGACATCTTTTCACATGTGGCTGGAAAGACTCTTCAGTTACTTAAAACTCTGAAGAAGACACAAAAACTAGAGTTACGATTAGCTGAACACAAATCGCAGCTCCTATTAAGAGACGGTGACATGAGTGTGACGTGCACACCTGGTTCACTGTAGAGGACACACAAAGCGCAGAATCCACTGTATATCAGCCAAAGCAATTAGCCAAACAGGGGCTCACAGAGGTGGGCTTTGATCACAGGACTGTGAAATATTTATGAAGAGATGTGATACATGAAATGAGCCCCGAGAATGAGTGTCCGTGGGGGTCCAGAGGAACCCCCCCCACCTCAGAGGGACCTTCAGGGGAGGTTTGCTCCAACACACAAGAGGGTCAAAAGGGAACCATTCAAAATGAAGGGCAGGGGAGGCTGAGCAGGCCTAAAATGGCGGCTTACATTTTTAGGCAGATAGTGGGATATTGGGGGGGATAATCCACGGTTTGGAGCGGGAGCCGCGGTGCTGTGTATCCGAGGGGAGATTCTCGGCTGATGCGCTCGGCTCCACTCGGTTCCGCTCAGACAGAGCGCAGGAGTTTTAACACGCTCAAGCATGCGCTAATTAAAAATCCACACTCTGCATCATAGCTGCAGTGATCAATATTCCTGATTAACTCATCTATACATCACCGCAGCACACAGTGGACTCAGCCGCGCGCGGGAAATGAACCGCTTTCACTGGTAATCGTTTGCCTTTACGTACCATCTTTAACAAATAGGGGTTTATTTCCAACTCAAAGTCATCATCAGTTTCCCCGGCTGTCTCCGTCATTATCAAAGTCATTACCATTCATCTCCAACTCATCTTGCAGAAGGTGTGGTGTAAATGATGTACATTCCACCTGTGATTAATGTTAAACCAGTTTGTAGATCGCTGCCCAGGTCGCCCTGCTCCTCGTCCTAATTGATTCACCCTGAGAGACTCGAACAGTGGAATGGTTTGATCCTCGAGCCCCGGTAATAATCAAACTGCCCCCTGGAATATTTTCACACTTGGCAGCATGGTGGGGAACTTGGGATTGTTAAAGCAGCCAGGGAGTGCAAATTTGATAACATTCAGAAATCAAATGGGAAAAGAGCTTGTTAATAATCCATGTCACTTTTCATATCAGTAGAAAAAAAATACAAATTTGCACAGTTTTTGCCACTTACTTGGAATTGTTAATCACAGAATGTATTGTGTGCTAAATAAAAACCTTTTGGCAGACTTTATTTAAAATTCTTCCTGCCAAATAAACCAAAAGAATATTTTCCTGTTGTTTGACTTTTAATTGTAGATATGTACACAGAGCTGAAATCCACAAAAGCGCAGATGAACATCTCTCTCATATACAAAAATTGTATCATGTGTGTTTACTCTACAACTTCACAAGATGAAGAATAACTCATTTGAATGGAGGTACAATCAGGGCCCGAGCCAAAGTAACGCAGCAACAAAAAAAAAGAAGTTTATTGTGTGTTCCTTAGGCAGAAACACAATAAGCAATCATGAAGCAGTTGGGACAACATACAAGAGGTTTTACCTGCGGAGAGTGAAACATCCACACCTTAGAATTACATCTACACTACAGCGGATATTTTTAAAGTCTTGTTTCCCCTGCGTTTAAAACCATACAAGAACAAAAGACGGTCAATTTTACATGCCCACATGAAAAGCTGCACTTTGTTTCAGTGACTTAAAACATCGTTTGCATGTAAACGACATGTTTGTTTTACAGACTATCTGCATTAGATTGCAGGACAGGGGCTACAGCTTTCAGACCAAATTAAGATTTTCACTTTGTATTTTCCACTATTTTGACATTTCATAATGGACTGTTCCTTTCTGGATATAACATGAAACAGCGTGTGGATGCTGTGAACTGTGTGGCCTAGGCCCTCTCTCCTTCTCCTGTTGTTAGTTCAGCCTGAGCTGGGGGCCCCAGCCCAGGCTCCCCGTGCCCCCTGGCCAGACCAGCTGTCCTCTAAGCGAGCCCGGAGCGCTTCGTTGCTGTTTGTTGAGAGAAAGTAGAAAGAAGAACCTTGAACGTGACCCTCTGAAAGGCTTTTATTCTCCGCTCACCCAACACAGACCACGCAAACTCCCCTCCTTTGTGTCCCCCTCTTTATTTAACCCTGAGTATTTGCTGAGTTTCTGCTAAAAATCCAATTAGGTTAATTTGAAACAGTCCTGGTGAGGGAACTTTATCCTTTTGGTGCAGAGATAACTAACCTAATTAAGACAAGACCTCTCGCCTCTTTGAGCCTGGAAAATAAGGAAAGATAAAGAAAACTTGTCAGAGATTAGGGTTGAGATTAGATTGCTAAAGCAAACACTGGAGCGGGGGCTTCATCTTTAATCGCCCTTAAGTTGTTCGGGGCTCTTTCAACACTAGATTTTCCCTGTCGTCAGTTACACGGAGCCGAGCGCAGGTAAAGGTGATGTAATAATGCAGAATAATAAAGAGAATGTAAAACATTTTGGGGGGAGAAAGAGAAGTGGGGGATGTGATCAGACCACCTGTGAAAGTATAGACCATGATTGATAGTGTTTTTATAGAGACCCTTTAAAGGTGCTGGGACATGTGACGCAACATAGGGGCTGGGCTGTTCAGATGACACACACACACACACACACACACACACACACACACACACACACACACACACACACACACACACACACACACAACACACACACACACACACACACACACACACACACACACACACACTACACACACACACACACTGACACACTCATACACAGTAAACACAAACAACAGGCCTGCTGAGTTTAGTTTGCTCCTATCAGCTGGCTCTGGCCAACCACGCAGACCACCCCGACTCCTCAACTCCTCGCTCTCATATTGGGACAGGAAGGGGGAGGGCGGTGGCTGGGAGGGGAGTGTGTGTGTGTGTGTGGATGGATGGAGCAGGGTGGGGGTGGGTGGAGCTCGGCGCAGGGTTTTCAAGGGGGGCCCTCCACCAAATTAAAACCCAATCAATGAGAATCTCCCTCGGCCTCGGTCAAAGCCCCTTTGCAACTAAAGCCTGTTTTTTTTTATTAACCCCCCCACCCCCGCCCCCCCTTACCCATTTCCAGTCCATTCTCGATGTCACCCCCCACCCCCCACATAGCCGATGCAATGCCCCCTGCCCCCTCCCCCCCCTGACCCACACTCATCCAGCACTGTCACGGTAGCACACTGACTTTAGGCGATGGCCTCTATATCTCTCTGCTCCACAGCAGCTCAGGATGACAACACACACAGTGGCAACTAATCCCAGAACAAAGTCCTGCAAAAAAAACACCTGATTAAAACAATTTAAACTTTTTAAAAAATATTTCTCAGACAGTACTGGGATGTGTTATCAGGCAGCTCTTACTTTTCCTTTTTTCGCAACCTGCAGAATAATTCCCCGTGCAGTGAGACAGCAACAGGACAGTTGTGTTTTTTCACTGTTAAAATGTTACACTTTCATCTTCACTGCTGTTTACATCAATAACTGGTGAACAGACTCATTTCTCTCTTCTTCTTTTTTTTGCCTTCGGGTAAATGCATCTAAAAAAAAAGTCTACATTTCCTGCTCTGTTGATTTGAAGTGGATGTAAACAGCCTAAAATAAAACACAAAAGGAAAATCTCAAAGCTCATTGTTTCATTTCAGATTCAACGTGCCGGAGCAAAGAGTCAAACCACACTGTCCTAATATTTACTGGCTGCACTGTACAATTATGCACTGACAAGCGTGCTTTCAAACACACACACACAGGAGCACACACACACATGCCACCTGCTGAAGTGGAGATGGAGTAAGTCCTTTCTGGCTGAAGCCGAACAGTGGGGAACAATTAAACCAGAGACATGCTTTTGATCACTTGGTCATGTGAACATGACAGGTGACCATATGGCTGATAGGATATACTGGAGTGAACGACTATCAGGGCTTTAAACTCGCTGGACACCGCAACTACAAATGGATAAAGAAAATAACGTAGAGATCCATTTTAATGACTTTTACTAAAAGTGTTCTTTACACTGCTGGATTTTCCATGTGCTTCTGAGGTTAGTTCTCATGCAGGGAAAATGTCCCTTTTTGGCGACCCAATCTGTTTTCATTCCTGTCTTGTTTTGCCGAACTGCCCCTTGTGTGAATTGTGGAAACCATCCCCAACTAGTGTGTGCATGTGTGTGTAGACAAATCCCCAAAAAAAAACATCCTCACAGTGATGCAGACTGAAAACGCACCAGATCATTAGGCTTTTATGGCGGGATGGGCAGACAAGAGAGAAAGGAGACCGAGTAACAGTCTGCCACCGCAAACAATCGCTAACAGATGCAGGAGCTGTTGTTACCCGAGCGGCGAAGGGGGTGAGAGAATGGAAGGTGAGGTCACATACATATTTGTGGCAGGATGCAGCCGAATAGACCTACTGTGTAATGTGATGGGATTGGAGACCTTGGTAACGTGCATGCACATGCAAACAAGCACGCAAACTCTCTCCCCCCCCCTTCACACTCACACAGAGCTGGGAGAACAGTATAGGGTCCCAGAGGCAGTTTCCATCTAGTAGCAGCAGGGGGAGCAGCTCCACTATTGTTCTGACTGGATCCAGGCCCAAGGCTCTGGGCTTAGGGACTGTGTGTGCCCAAATAAAAGATTTTGTGGTTGTGGAGGGTGTGTGTGTGTGTGTGTGTACTTGTACGGATGTGCATGCATGTTCAAGGGGATGAGACGAGATTGGCACAGGAATGAAATAGCACCACACCACACAGAGACTGGTGGATATTGTTTCCTCGACCGTCCCTTCCTGTCTCTCTCTGCCACCTGGACATTTGTGTAAAAGAAGCACAAGAGACAAGTCAGAGGGTGCTTCTCTTAGATTGCAGTTTCTAGAAGAGTAAAACATGTTATTGTTGAACACGGCAGACATCCTGAAAGTGGCCAAGAGAGGAACCGTAAATTGTAGATAAATGAAGCAGGAAAAGACTTCTATATTTTTTCTCCTCACAACAAATCACCTGAAAAGGCCAAAACCAACAAAGATGGTTTTCCGAGACGTAGTATTGTCTGTGCAGCAGCAGCTTTTGTGCCACAGAACTCCACCGTCATTTGAAATGGTTGGAAACACTTTATTTCTCCATTATGGTGAACGTGTCCAGTGTATTTTATTCTGAATGATTACATTTTTTATCCCAGGAGTAGCTCCTTGTAGGGCAGATGCCAGTGAACAGGCTCACAGCTGCAATTACAGTATTGAGAGGAATAAACTACTCTGGCTTTCTTCAGTGTAGGGAAGGAATATGTCACCCAGTGCAAATGCATGTTGCTTTTCTATGCGAATATAAATAGTCTAAAGCAAAATTCATGCACGTGTGTGTCACATGCATATTTTTTATGCATTTGTAACAGGGTGTTTCTTAAGTAGGAAAGTTTATATAATTCCTTATGTAAGCATTACTCATGAAAATAATTAATTCTATTCTATTAATTTCTATGCTTTAAGTAGCAATATTGTGCAAAAGAAAAAAAACACAGAATTTGGAGAGGTGCATTTCTCACAAAGCCACAACACAAACTGCTGCAGCTTTATTCCAGATAGCTTGGTTCAGTCTAAACAAGCAAAGAGTGGATGATGAAAGGTCTTCTTTAGCATGTGTCTGTCTTAAAGTGATGAGTGTAAAAATTCACATTAAGCCGTAATGAATATTGTAATCTAGTGAGTTATGTTCCTATAGTTAGACATACTGTCTTATAGACGTATTGTTACTGAATAACCTTTTAATGCTGTGAGCTCCATTAATAAAAGTCTGTTCATTCAGCTGGAGGCATAAAAGTCTAATGCATTTCAAAATCAAGTCAAATGACATTAAAAGTAAATTGTCTAGAGGCCGGCTGTGGTTTAGTGATTGGGATGAAACGATTTTTTAATAAGTTTTGTATTGTTTTGTTACACAATATCAATCATTTGACACAGAATTTGAATTATAAAAACAATGGAAAATGGGACATGTTTACAGATCGAACACAATGTTGCAACTAGACAACTGCGTCCATTGTGTGTGCGGGTGTGTGTTTTTGTGCTGTTAACAGACGACCTGCGAAAGATACTGAATCTACAGTGTTTGACTACGCTAATTCCTGTTTGCTGTGTGTGTGTGTGTCTCTCGCACGGCCATCACCGGCCTGCGTGCTTGTGGTCTTTGTCCCTCCTTCACAGTTGTGTGAGGACACTCGTGGTTAGTGGCTGTTAACAGCACAAGTGTTAAAGTATCCAAATTTGGACAATTAAAGAGCCGCTCTGCCAGAAAAGACGGATGACGGCTGTTGGTGCAGAGGAGAGCCTTTATTCAACAGCTCACACTTTCTTTTCTTATGCAATGTCTCGGGCTGAATGTGGAGTTTAACAGGCCACTTCACCTCAAGAGCAGCTGAACTGAAGACACACACACACACACACACACACACTCATACATATGTGCACACAGACACACATAAATGCAGCACGTGCCTAACACATTTTTCCCATTTATTTAAAAAGGCATATGACTCGAACATGTCCATACTTTACTAAATTTATTCCACTTTCACTCTCCATTCACTTGTTGAAGGAGAAAAGTTTGATCAAGCCATTTGAGTGAAGAATAGATGGCAGATGACATCACGTGGAGTCGGACCGAAGCACATACGGTCCCATCAATCTCCTCTTCCCTTTTTCTCTTTTTTCAACCATCGCCTTCTCCTCCCTGCTGAACAACAGACCTGAGTCATTTGCCAGTGGCCCGGTGCATGTGTGTTTGCGTGCGTGTCTCGTTACCTCCGACAGGACCCATCACCTTGTCCACCACGGCAGAGCCAGGCCAGGCTGACCTTGGCTTTTTCCATCAACGATTCATTCTGTCGCTCTGTCTATCTTCTCCTCAAAGCCTTCATCTCTCAACATTGTCTCCCACGGCTTCGGGTCGTGCACGCTCATGTGAGTGTGTGTGCCTGCAGGAGCGTGTGTACTCTCCCATGGTTTAGGGGGAGTGTGCATGTGTCAGGTCCAGTGAAGGTGACACCTTATGCCTCGTGCCGAGATAATGAAGGCTTTAACTTTACAACTCAAGCATATCAGATTGCAGCACCACAGTCTCTCAGACACGCGCCCCCAACATGAGTGATCTGAATGGGTCGCCACCCTCCATTTCATGTGCACTGTAAAAATCTGCCAAAAGGCCTCATCATCATAACCATCGCTTGTTCCGACTTCAGGATCGGGTGTAGTGAGACATGTCGCGGTGCACACACGCTTGCACGGGGACACACACACCCAGCGAGGAGGGCAGACGAGGCTTTGCATACTGTTTACCAACTGTTACGGCAGCCGGAGGCGGGGAGCACTGTGTGTGCATAACCTCAGAACATGTGAGAGTGAAGATGTCAAAAAATCATTCAGCTACCTCACAACTGGGCTAATGTGGTGAGGGAGAAAAAAACATCCCTCCTAAATTCCCTCACTGCCTCTCTTTTTCTGTGCTTTCTCCTCAACTCACCTTTCCTCCCCCTTTCATTCAGGAAGGGTTCTTTCCATAATAAAAGGAACCTGTGGAACTAATCCTTGCAAATCTCCTGTGCTTTCTGTCCTATACCTCCAGGCAACACAGCACACTGAAATCCTCCATTTGCATGCCTAAACTGCACTAACTGTGAATAAACCCTTTTAGCTGCTAATGTAATAACATCTCCATTTCAGGAAAGGAGCAGGGGGTTAGCCAGCCCTCAGAGATTCAAGCAAACGCACCCCTCTCCCCTCCTCTCACCTACCCTCTCTCTTTTCCCCCTTCTCATCCTCCGCAGCACAATGGGCCCGGCATACAGATGCATCCAGCAAGCCCGCCTTATCAGCCACATCTAGTTAGGGTCAGCTTTGGAAATGGAAGTGGAGTCCGGATTACAAGCAGATAAGCAAGAACACACACACACACACAGTCCAAGAAGCAGCCCGCCAGCCTCACTTGGCTGGATCGTGAGGATTAGAAGTGACGCTGAACAGGATTTTAATTTTCATGTGTCTCTTTCTTCTGAATAACAGCTGCTGGAAGATAAGAAAAAAAGTGATAGCTCCACTAATTATATCTGAATCATAATTACTCTAAAAGTGACGTCTCGGCTCTTGTGATCTTCACAAGTCAGTGACTGTGTCCTTGTATCAAAATTAAACACTGAATTCTGGGAAAGAGAAAATCCACTTGTAGTGTTTGATGCCATTTTGCAGAATCTAATTGGCCCCTGCCACTCTGCATCTCTTTGAGACAATCCCCCACAGAACCAAGTCCCTGTGTTAGGAACATTAACACTGAGGGGCGGGACAGAGGCCACAAGACGGGCTCGCTGCACCACACGCTTTCAGAGTTACGTAGCATTATTTTTCCACAGTCATATCAAGATGAGGGTCAGAATACGTAACAAGCCCAGCGTTCCTCTGCCTCAGAGCAGGTAGCGAGAGATGCCAAGATATCAATTTAATTGTCCAATTACATGGAATATAGTTGTTCACGCCCGCCCTGAACCAGGCACTCCTCCCCAAATCCTGTTTTTCTTTCGGCTGTTGCAGTGATTCCTCGTTTTTTTTCCCTTCTCCCCGTGAATTAGGGCTTGAACGGGAAACACTGCTCACGTTTCCCCCTCGGAGAGCTGGCGTTTACTACCTCACAGAGTTCACATGAATAATATTAACTTCAAAGAGAATTTCTTGGAAGCCATCTGATCAAGCTGTATCATACATCGCTGTGACATGCCTATAACGCATCCCTCCTCTCTCTATCTCCCTCTCTCCCCCCTCTCTCTCTTTCCTCTCATCCCTTTCTCCCACACACACACACACACTGTACACACTGACACGCCTAACGTACATTGGTATTCTCCTTGTGTAAGCGGGAAGATCCAGTTACTTCAAAAGGACCCATTCCCACTACTACTAGTACTACTACTACTTACTATACAGCACTGATAAGACTACGGAAGCTGAATGCTGCCGCCGTGCACTCTGACTCAAATACACAAAGCAATATAACCTATATGTTGAAACATCTATCACACAAATTGTTTGTAGCAAATGTATTCTGCTGACCCATTTTCTCTCCATTCATCCAGCTGAGCAGTTTTACCTTTCTCATTCAAATTCGCTCGCAGGAGCCGCACAACAGCCTCCATTCTCCATCCACCTGTTTCCAAATATTGCAGTGCAACAATAACGTGCATATGCATACGTACTGTACACAAATCCACACCAGGTTTAAACGCACATTGGCTGGGTATACGAGGGGAGTGATGGTGGAAAGAAATGATTATTCTCGATGTTTGATGACTAAATAAATAAACAGGCGCTTCATGCAGAAGCGGGATGAGAAAGCACTGTGGGGGGAAAACAGCTTGCAGCTCTGCCACTCATCCCAACCGATTCCACCAACCAACCAAATGCCAGGCGAGCCCCCCGAAAAAGCACACATGAAAAAGATGAACTTATTGAGGTCTCTATTTCCATGGCAACACAGAATAGTTTTGATGATGTTCCTTCCCAGTCGGCAGGCAGGGCTTGGCCGAATCACGGCACAGATTGGTGCTCCGTGGCTTGTTACTAAGGGCGGGTTTAAAAAACGTGCAGAGAGAGAGTGTGAGAGAGAGAGAGAGAGAGAGAGAGAGAGAGAGAGAGAGAGAGAGAGAGAGAGAGAGAGAGAGAGAGAGAGAGAGAGAGAGAGAGAGGCGCAGATGGTTGGAAGAATTGCCACTTTGAAGAAAACCCCAACCCACACTCACAACTGGGTTCTGCAATATTGATTTGAATGGATGGAAGGGAAGAAAACCTAGTGGCCTATGAATAAGTAAGTAATGGATAATATGGGCTAAATCAAAAGGCATTCAAACTGAATAGGATATGTGTTCTCAATGATGCAGAGGTCCAGTGCGTCTTTCTCTCTACATGAGGGCACAGCAAACTATGGTTCTGAACAGTGCTGTCAAGCCTCCTCATGTCATGTCTCCAATATCCCGCAAGTACACAGAATATAGATAGAAGAGCAAAAGAGAAATGATCAGAAATCTCCGCTTAATGGCTCAATCTCATTTAAATGAACTAAAAGCTCTTTGCCCAAACCACTAACCCATGTGGGTATCACAGAGCACGTGCCATTACTACCAGTTATTAGATTGCTGCATTGACTGCCGGCTATTTTGTTGGGCTTTTAAAATCTTAATTACAAATTTCTTCACAGCACTTGAGAGGCCCCAGTTCTTTTTTTGGATAAACAACACACAATCATCGGGGGTTTTAATTTAGCCAGCAGGAGGACTTGTGCTAAATACCGTCTATTTGAGAGAAACTTCTACATCTCTCCCACTCTCCTCCTCTCTTTGTAATAAACTCGCTCCTCTCCTCCTTTCCCTGGGCACAGAGCGGCCGTATATGAGCTGCAGGAAGTGGCACAAGAAGCTCAGGGCCCCGCCAGGCCGCGGCGGGCTGGGATCCATGTACAACATGACCACACTGCTGTTTAGACAGGGGCTGCCGAAGACGCCGGGGTTGATAGCATGGCATCGTTTACACAAGCACGCCGTTCCCTCTGTTATCTCCCCTTCCCTCACCTTTTCCGATGCCCCTCCCGCTCCTCCTCCCTCTTTTCACTTCGACCCCACAACCCCTGAATCCCCCTAGCACGCGGCGACATGGCAGACGGGCCGCCACGCAGACAGGTGACCGTAAACAATTAATCAACATGGTGACACCTCTACATCTGCCCGGGCCCCAACATGGGGAGGGGAGCTGTCAGCTAGCAAAACAAAGCAGCCCCTCAACACACATATTAGCCTAACACACACACACACACAAAAACACACACACACACACGCACACAATAATGTTGGTGAGTGGCTCAGTAGCTCATATAAAATGTCACTTGCAAAACGTAGAGGCTTGTAGATATAAAATATTTACAGTGGAAACGCTGTGATATTACACGGAGCTTTTAACAACTGATTTCTGCCATAACAGCTGTTCCATGACCTGAAAAATTATCCACTGGGTTTCAAGATCATCATTTTCTCCACCCTTTCCATCTAAAAGCAAACACCAGTTATTCTCTTTGATTGTCCATTAAAAGGTCTGCCCACCTGTGTTACAGTCTTTGTCTACACATACAAATGAAGGGGAATGAAATTTGATTCAAGGTGTTTAATCTATTCAAACCAAATATGAATAAAATCTAAATTTCAAGTGTACCCTCGACTCCTTTAATCTACAAAGGAAATACATATATGGTAGACATTTATTTGGTTTAAATATCCAAAACTGTCTCCTCAAAACCGTGGAGAAATAAAGAAATTAAAATAAAGGCATGGACTACGAATTTAGAGTATTATCCAGGGAATCATTCTTAGCAAGTTTGCAATTGCAGTAGCAAGGATGCGACAATAAACCACCATTATTTTTTCACTTCTGTTTTTCCATCATCTCTACAAATCAGCCTCGGAAATATTCAGGTGGCACATCCCCAAAATGCTTTCATTTTTAATTGAGCCAACATGTGGATGTGGTCTCGCTCTGAGGATGTTTTTCCTGACACACCACCATTGTCTTAATCCAGCCACCCTGCCCCCCATGCCCTGGAATCACCCTGCAGGCCGTAGAGCAGAGAGCTGAGTGGCATATTCATATGAATGAGTTGAGCAAACAGGTGATGAATGTCAGAGCCGCTGGTGGCCTATTGTCGCCAGGGACAAGGACAATATGAGAGGGGAGATGGAGAGGTCAGCGCTGGGATGTCTGCTGCTAAAGTTTAAGCCATATGACTTGTGCCATCCATCAGCATTAGCACAATCAAATAGGGCAGCAGCTGCCCAGGCTGTGATGAATTTGCTTATGTGCACATGTGTAAGACTTTTCCTCACAATGACTTTACACACATCCGCATGTTTCCTGTCATGGCATTTAACGAGACTCTTAAAAAGCACTTTGATGTTGTTTCTGACTCATATTTTGCCGGCAGTATAATTTGAGTCGGATCTTGTTGACACTAAGATGCAGAAGGGTAGAGTGTGCCTGTGCACAAACACTCCTGGGGATTCTAATAACAATGCTGGGGTCCCGGGGAGCCACAGAGCTGCTAGAGCTGTCAGGCCTTTTGTTTCAGGGGACCACTCATTACATTACAATCCCAAAGATAAGGATTCCTTCAGGGGGTACAGGAGGCCACGGAGGAAGAGGAATTGTTCCTCACTCCATGGGCACCTTTCTGCCTTTGCAAACCCACAACGCCGTGCTCCGAGGAGAGCGGAGGGTAGGCAAATGGCACGGCTCACCTGGTGAGGGGAGGAAGGGAGGAGAAAAGAAAAGGAGGAGATTGAGGAGGAGAGTAGAAAGGGGAAAAAAAGAAGTAGGGTTTAGATTAACCTGCCATTTCCATGAAGGTAATCATTAAGCTGCCAGTGGGAAGCTTGTGGGATGAGAGCCAAAAGAAAAACCAGAAGCTCCCATTTGATATGGTTTGTTGTTGAGAGAATGCCATCGATGGATGGGAGGCGAAATGTACAGAGGGGGAGATGTTTATGATTGTTTTGTGTGTGTGTGTTGTTTGGTGCAGAACTTTGACTGCATCTCACACATCAAATTGGAATAAAGTGTAACATGTGAATGTTGTGACAAACGAGACACACATGTAAGAAAGCGGAAGCAGGTGAGAATTGGGAAGCGTGAGGAAAGCTTCCCTGGGGAGTGTGTGTGTGTGTTTAAATATACTGTGTCTGTGCTTGTGTGCGGAACATTAACAGATAATATGAAATAATAATTAAAGCACTGCTCATGTAATCATAATCATTAATATTAATATAATACCTCTGATATAACCCATGTAACACTTTCAGGCTACAAACTCTCACATTTCCCATGGAGACAAGGAGTGAAAGGTTATCAGAATGTGGAGAGCTAATCACCTGACCACACTAACCAACATAGAGCTCTGCTAATATCAACCAGGACTCAAAAAGAGACACATCAATTCTGCTTATTTAGCTTTGCCAGATACAATTTGATCGAACCATAATTTCTACTTCGGTGTTCGGTGTGTTCAGCAGCACTCCCTTTGCCACTGAAGTGAGTGTTACAGCTTTGTACAGAGCTCATATCATAGAGAGGTAGATGAGATCAGATAAAGAGATGGACTTAGATAACAGAGGCCGGGATTAAGCTGCTTCAGGCTACATACTCATACGTTTTCATTCTGAAATGGGGGTTTAAAACACAAAAGATTGTTTAAAGCTCTGTATCAGTCACAATCCACGTCCATATACTAACACACCAGAAAAGGTACTTTACACGACCAGTCGCATAAACCGGGCAAGTGCACACTGGTGTCAACAGGAAATAGATTGTGGCTGTTGGTTGCTTACTTACAGAAAATGCCTCAAATAGGAAACAACAATGGTGAAAAGCAAGAATGTATTTTCTTTGACCAACTACAAAGTAGAATTTTACGTTTTTACAATGTTTTGCATCCATCGCTGGTAGTAGGGAGTAGTGTGGACGGCAGAAGTGAGAATCTGCTGTACTGCATTAAAAATACTTCTTAGTCTTTATGCCATGTTAGCCTTTTACTCATTTCACTTTCATAAAATATATATTCAAGGTAGAATAAAGAGGTTGATTAAAAGGGGCTGACAAAAGCATCGGTTTGGAATAATAAAGGAGTTCTGATTTGGTTAAAAGTTAATGAAGTAATAATGTGTTTTTGTAACACATTTCAACTTTCAACTTTTTCCATATTTCGTATTCAGATGAGACTCAAACATATTTGCTGTTTTCCAATAATTAGCAACATATGAAGTTAATTTGCTGAGAGCAAGTAAGCCTGGTGGAATGGGGGCCGAATATGAAAGAGTTGTTCCTCAAGTCATGTGTTTTTGAATGAATGCAAACAAACGTAAAGTGTGGTTGTGCATGTGTATACCGGAGAGGTACTTTTGTATAGTGTGTGTTAATTAAATGAAAACGTGTAGATTAAGCTGTTTTCAGACATGACCTGTGGGTACTGTTGGGTCCGGACTTTACCCCGACTGTGCAGCAGACAGAGGGAGGAAGTAACACATATTTATTCTGCTCAGATTCATCATCCAATTCTCCTGACTTTCTAGAGACATTGTACTCGGTGGCCGAGCAGAGAGAGTCTGCAGAAACTGCGAAAGGTTCTCACTTTGACTTTTAAGTTCACACAAGCAACTCTTTCGCAGAAAACACTGTTTCTGCAGGGTTAAGTTTATGTCTGAAAGCAGCTTTAGTCTTTGTTGTTCCCCACATAGCACCATGCAGTTAACATTTTATATATCTGCTTTGTGGTATAACCTAGGCACTTTGGAGTAATCCTGGACTCAGTCGTACAAATGAAGCCGAAGTTTGCCCTTGAATTTCCACGTTACTTCACTTTCAACCTCCAAGTCATATTTTAAATGGCATCATTTCAGAGTGAATTCAGACCTGGTCCAGCGAATTGTGTTTGTTTATTTGAACTCATTCAAAGTCTAAGGAAATGTGGTAAACCGACAACAGACCTGTGTTTTAAACATCGTCGTCATTAAGGTCTAAAAGACCAGACTATAATCAAAGAGGGTGAAGAAACCAGCTTAGTGATCCCACTCGCTCAGACAAACCGACACAACACTTTCATCCCCTCGCTGCCTCTTTCTCTCTGTGCTCTTTTAATGTTCCACAAATGCCACAAATACCGTGTTTTAGGCAAAGATTAAAAGACGACCATGAATCTTTGATACTTCGCATCTGTTTATAGGGTTCCATGTGTGAGCTCTCTCTTGGCTGGAATAAAACAGACTACAAATGTGCTGAATGTTCAAAGTTTTCTTTCCTTATTTTCCTTATTCTGTAATTCATAATGACCCCTTGAAAACTAGTTTTAGGACTTTTATTACTTCCGTATCCACTCTCCCTAAAACGTTGATCCACCGAGGCACTGGAGGGGAAAGATTCTGACTCTAGATGCAAACATACAAAGGTTACATTTTGCATCTGGTCATGTTGCATTTCCGAATGTTGATCTAAGCTACGAGCCTTGAGGCAGCTTATGTCTGCTGCCTTATTCAGACCACAGACTATGTAAAGATCGACGACGTACTCTTCACCCTGTTGTACAAATATGAAGCCAAATAAAGGTGTCTCCATCTTGCGCTATTTTATGTTATTTGGAGAAAGATATTTGTGTGAGGTAGTTGTCCTGGTGTGGAGCCAGGATATCAAGGTAATAACAATATATGAGCTTGACCAATCAGGAGCCAGTCTCAGCTGTCAATCATGACGTTTCAACCTCTTGTCATACCATCACACAACTAGTTTTTAACTTACCAACATTTTTTGGGTTTTTAATGTATATCAATTTGATAACAAACAATACCTAACATGACAGAAAAATATGCGAAAAATGTATCCAACATGCATTTGACTTTGGTCCTTGTTCTTCTGCCAACATTGAGGAGGCAGACTTGACAAGCTATACTGGAGGAAGGTACCAGGGGGCGATCCAGAGCATCTGATTTCCCTTTCAAGGAGCTGTCATGTTGTTCATCTTTATATAAATTCTATGGGACACACCTGAGATCAACATCCGTGATCCAACCACAGGTGGACAGCAATTATGATTGGATCTCACGTTTAACTGTTCAGAGGAAGAAATGTACTTTCCTTTGTCAATCCTGCAGAAATTGAAAGAGGGACGAAGGAGGCCGGGTCTAATACTTGTCGTACTTCCAGCGAACCAAATCACCCAGGATGTTCTATGGACCTCTACCATATGTCCATGGGTTTTTCAAAAAATGTCAGTTGTGGACAAAACAAGCTCAGGCAATTTGATATTCTCAGATTTAGCCTAAGAAAACATTTGCCTTCACATTTCTAAGAGAATTGGTCCATTTGCATCCTAACCCACCTCTGAATGGGTGATAATACCTCATGCATCTCAAGTACATTCACACCTGTACCTAAAGCTGTCTACTTGGGACCAAATCACCCACGACGCATGTTAATACCCTGCATGAAAAGGAACCGCGATTCGCTGGCAGCAGTCCTGGACAGCCACGATCCTCTATCCATGTTTGCTCCTCTTGTGTTATCATTTAGATTGTCTAATTATCCATACAGAAATAATTGCTCCTCCTCCGTGCATAGCGAACGCCGAGCCTTGTGCACCCGCGTGAGCAGGGCACACACGTGAATCCATGTTTGTGTGCAAATCGAAGTTTTCACCCTGACAATCACAGCTTTAATTAAATTAAAGCAAAGGTGTTAAAGCTGTTGATTGTCAGTCTGAACCGGCGACGGGCACATAATACAATGCATATCAATGCAGTCATGAGTGACTGCAGGCCCCCAGGTGTCAGCCAAATGAGTGTGAATATTCAGCTTTTTCCCCTCCACTTAACTCTCATTTCACTCTGATGACATTTTATTAGCCCTCACTTGGCAGTGCTGGCAGGTAAGCTGTATCCAATGAAAACAGATTATTTGCACGGTTCATTGTATCAAACACACACAAAAAAAATGTGAACACAAAACAAAAACCATCTGTGCTGGTTTGGACGCTTGCTTTTTTAGGTTTTTCACTCCCTACGTACAAAGAAAAATACACAGATCCAAATGAGATGGGTCTATAAAACAGCACTTTTATCATTGATAGCAGCGTTGTTGTTTTTTTGTTGCTTTTAGGCCTAAACGAGACACTTTCCTCCCTCCGTCCCTCATGCAGCCGGCCGTGCTCGGCGCACGCTCCTCGTGTCAGGCCAGATCGGAACTCGCTTATGGCCGCTCCCTTCCTCGGGCCGACCTATTCTTTCCTCTGAGCTGCATATCGATACAAACGAAAACAAGTTGCCAATCCAAATAAACACCATGTCAAGGAGTCATCCAAGCAGACAGAAATATCTGCCCAGCATGATACCATAGGGCAGAACACCGCAGGGACACTGGTGCTCCTGACCTCACAGGGGGTCCGCAGGGGCTGGAGAGGTGCGTGTGTGTGTGTGTGTGTGTGTGTGTGGACGTATGCGTACTCTCACATGTGCATGGGTGCACATATGAGCATCTAATCATGTGTGGGCTTGTGACTCTATTCGAGACATTTATCTGGTCAATAAGTGCTATCACTGTTATTGCAGCCCCTGCACTGTACTATAAGCAATTGTGAAAAGGCTCTAATATAGATTCACTCCAGTAGAACGACCACTTATCAACTTCTCCCTGCAGCATAATATGAGGAGACTGATGGTCGATGGTCATGACTGCAGCGTGCTACAGGCATCTCTATTTGTGTAGTTATTTGTGTTTTTATCCGGGTTTGTACGTTTAGCTGTTAGCAGGTTTGCCAACAGCATTACTACTAAAACCTACTATTTCCACCAAGCAGATGCAGATTACGGTATTTTCCCCTTCTTCCTTCAACAATACTCCATGAACAAATAAATGATTATGGTTGTCTTCCTTTTGGCTTTTATATTTCTAGAAGTAGACAATCATAAGTAGGATTGTCAGGCCTTGGTGAAGGTAACTGCACGCCACTGAGTACCATTCTAATTTCTTAAATGAAACATGAATCAGGGGTGTTCTGAGACCATGGCCGTCCTCCGAGAGATAAAGCTTGACTAGGATGCAAACTCCCTTAAATATACTTGTTTAGTTTCTAGGATATGATTATATTAATCCTAGACACTTTATCTTTACTATACTTTGTGAGTGGGTTAGTTAACAACTTTTCTTTATTATGTGAAAAGACAGCGAAGGACAGACGGCTATACGTTTCCTACAAGGCTCATATTGAGTCATGACCTTTGGAAACAGTGTGTAACAAAATAATCCAAACCCAAAGGTCTACTTAGCTTTTTCACAGGTTTGACTTTACATCATTCTTCTACATGAGATTACAGTTATTATTGGTCAGGGCAGACTGTTAGGGAAGATTCAAGCACTCATTGTTAACAAGTCATTTCAGAGAACATGTTGAGGAACCCCCTTTGGTGCGGCATAAAATAAAATTCTGAATGTCTATGCAGGCCTCAAAGTGGACCCTCCTTGAGGGCAACAATTTGACGCCAACAGCAGTCACTTCCTGTGCTTCCCATTTGAGTAATGATGATTTGGGGGTTAGGACACAGGGATGCTCCCTAAAGGAACGTTAGGAACCTGTGACCTCTACTTGTGTCCCAATGTGGTCCCTCAGGGCCCCATGGAGCAGGAGGCCCACAATAATCGGTTGGACCCCACTGCGCGGGAGCATAGCCACAGCACACCAGGGTCAGAAAGAAGGACAGGCAGAGCCAGCGGTCCACAGGGCAAAGGGGAATGTGCGGGGGGGTGAGTGCCAAGGCTCTCGTGGTGTTTTTAAGGTCATGCTAATTGCCGGAGATGTACAGCATGCCTTCGGTTAGCCCCGGCTCAGCCGCGGAGGAGGAGGTGAAGGATGGGGGTTGAGAAGGTGGTGATACAGGTGTGGACCTTTAATTAAATACCACCGCAAAGGTTAATGCGCAGAACCAGGAACTGCAGTCGCCGTTAAGTGGAGGACATTTAAACATAGCCGAGAATAAGCCCCACACTGGGAACGTGTCCGTGTGAGCGTGTGCAGGTGTACGAGTATGTACGAGTGAAGCCGGGGATGGAAGAGAAGGTGAAGACTTCAAAATAAGACGATTCAATTCATTTCTCGTTGCAGGTGCAAGAAAGTGAGTTACAGGTATCGCCAATTCGCTTCAAGCACAGAAATAGAACCGGGCTCATTCTGCGAGGAGCAACTAGTTGAAGAAGATATGAAGAGCAGTAGAATTAAAAAGCACGTAACTCCTCATCAGTGGTACGTGTGAGCTCTGGCATCTGCAAGGGTGTCACAATATATACTGGAGGCTATATTAAGAGTCATCGTCACTCCATGAATACCCTTAAAGACTGGGTGTGTGTGTATGTGTGTGTGTGTGTGAGTCTGTGTGACCCTTGATAATTAGTACCATCTGCCACATTAGAACACCTCTGGAGAGACAGGTTATCATCACAGAGGCAAGACGGACAACTTGACGTGAATGTCCCCGCCAGCAGCTCAACATAGATGGATTGAGAACTGGAATTAATGAGAGAGGAAGCAAGGGGGAGCGACCACTAATTCAATTCATTATCTTCAATTATTTCCCTTTATTTATACAATTAAAATATGTCTCACATGTGTAGCAGAGACACACAGACATACATATGCTGTAAGGGGGTTCGCAGCTGTATGCGGAGCGCTCCCAAATTCAAATTACTTCAAAAAAGGAAGATGTCTGACCCCTATTATAATTTTGGCTGCAAATCAGCTGCAGAATTAACCGCACAAACATAGCCACACACATAACTCGTTCCTCAGAGTCATCCACAGGAAACCGCAGCCTGGAAAGAAGAGCTTAGGGACCATCTCAGCAGAATAAAAGATATTCACAAAGCCAACAAATACACACAGCACAAAATCCACCAATTCAAACACGTCCTCCTCAGAGAGACCGGCCGCTCTTTTTGATCTCGCATCTCAAATTAGAAAAAAAACACACACAACTTATTGTCTTGTTGAAGCAGCTTGTAGGAAAAATTCCGCGCACGTGAACAGAGCGGTGTCGGGTCTCTCTGCGGCGCGCCGGCCCGCGGTGCATGATGGGCCGGGACGAGGCCGCGGACGGTGGCCAAACCAGTGGTTCTGGTTGATCCAACTACCCAAACATGCTATTAGGCTTTCACTCAAAGCTCTAATTGGGTATTCATGTGGCGTTTTGTTTGTTTATCACCGTGCTGCCACTGCACGTCGTGGTTCAACACATCTCATTTTCATCCTCGACATGAAAGCGCGAGACAGTGGAATTTGTGCACTGTATTTCAGCCACAAACATAATCTCAGTTAACACAAGCCGGTCTCAGTTCTCTTTCGCTTTGAATTACCACCCGCAGTGGTTTTGTTGTCCCCAACCCCCCCTCCTCCTCGACATCCCTCCCCATATTTTGTTCAACAATATATTCTGCCTTTAAAAATTCCCTCATAATATATACCTTTCTGCATGCAGAGGAGTGAGAGGGAAGACGGCTCACCAGTCTTTCGGAATGAGTGGGTGGCAGCGGTGGGCTTAGTGTGTGGTGACGTGCTCAGAGCAGGATTTTTTAGACATTATGATCAACATGGGACCTCTAGAGTCGTCAATATTCAATCTCTCCATTAAAACTATACTCCATCTATGTTCACATCAAATTTCTCCTTTGCTTAAGAAAACCTTTGCCCACTTTTCTCCCAACTGGCGAGTGCACCCATGTCTTCCCTGAAAACTAAACGCTGATTCAGGGACCCTTCGTTGAAAATAGCATTCTTTTACTCGATATCTGTGTTGACATTCCATATCCCATGTTGCACAGCCCCTTCCCCTTTACTTCTGTCAGTCTATTGCTGCTTCTTCATCCCCACAGTTATTTCTTTGCCACAGCCATGTTCTTTGGCTGTTTCCAGGGTTTTGAGTTCGGGGTATGTCTAAGCCGCTGTCCGGCTGAGAGCTGAATCTGGCCTCTTTCAGACTCACAGCTTGCGCTCGCCTCTATACTCCTCCTCCTCCTCCTCCTCCTCCTCCTCCTCCTCCTCCTCCTCCTCCTCCTCCTCCTCCTCCTCCTCCTCTTCCCGCCACCTCCTACTTCTCCTTAGCTTCCATGTTGTGGCGGCCACAAGAGGCTTTTGGGAGTGGGCCAATCCCTGCGACCGCTGCCGCCATTTTCCCAGCCGCAGAACACAATGTCCATCGACTATTATGTACGTTTCCAATGGTGACTTCCACTGCACTCTACATGATGGATCCTTCTTGTTTTGAGTTTTGATCATCAATTCTGCAACTGCAGCAGACAACACAATGTGGAAATAAAAAATGTTACTATGACAAATTTGTTACTATCCTCAGAAATCCTTTTATTACTTCCACCGAGAAAGTTGTGTGTCCACTGGAGTCCATTCGTTTGTCTGTTGGTTGGTTGGTTTTTCAGCCGGATTTAGCAAAATCTACAAAAACTAAAAACTAAAAGGACAGGAGATGGGCCAAAAAGGAACCTATTAAATTGATGTGCTGATCCTGACAAAGGGGCGGATCCAGAAATAATTCATTAGGAAGTTATTAACATTGGAAGCTGATTTTTTATATTTTCAAAATTTCCCCCAAATAATGCATGGATCTTGATGAAAAAACTGGGTGTGTGCATTTTGGTAACCCTAACCCTATACGTGATTTCTTGAGGTGTATCTACTCTACTGTGTGTCATTCTAGTTTAGATCTCAATTAAGGTAACTTGAACAGGAAAGAGCCCACAGTTATATTCTGTCCTGAATCTTATCATGAATAAATGACTACACAGCCCATATCACACTGACAGTTAAACAATACAAAATACAAAATGTCCTGTGTAATCTTCAAAGGAGTTATTGTATCGACTTGTTCTCTGATCTCAGCTGATTCAGGTGATAGACTTTTTACATGAGGAGGACGCTCCTGCTCGGTTTTCTATTGATCCCTGCCAAAAAAATTACATCAACACTGTTGACGATACACAGCCAAGTCACTCTCAGACACGCAGCTCTTTATGTTAATATGATCACTATTTAGCAGGTATGAGATGAGTGCTGTCACATTAACATAACATCCTGTCGCTCATATGCCTGCGCGCTCTGTCAGCAAGCCTGAGCCGTGGAAATGATGTTTCTATACAAATACACTGGAAAATGCCAATATGGTTTCTTGGGTAATGGAAGTGAAATCACCAGGATGTGGTTGGGGCGGATGGTGGCTGTACAAGGTGAACCAAAGTCTTATCAGAGACAGGGTTTCACACCTCAATTCCCAATTGTGGTCATTTTCTTTTGCTGATTTAATATAAATAAACACGTTGCCTCTGAAATCCCTGTGAAGTTTTCTCTTCATTAAATGAAGTCGTGAGTAGCTTCACTGTGAGGAGAGGGAAAATCCGTCAATATACCCTACAACAGCCCTAAATTAAGGCTTCAACAGCGAATTAAGTTTTAAAAACTCATCACTAATGCAGCCTGTAAAAGCTGAGACCAGGATTCTTCCTCGCTATCATAACATTTTCAATTCCCTGCTGTTCCTTCTCACCGCTCCCCGCTTCCTCCCGTGCTCAAGGTGCCAAAACCTGTTCAAGCACACGTCTCTCTCTCCGTAAACGTGCTGTCACGTCTGTAGAAAGCCTGAGGATCGGTAAGTCACCTATGTCTGAATGTCAGAAAGCCAGCGCGTTAAAAATATGGGTGGTGCCAGCAGTGTTCATATGGGCCTACGACACATTTGAGGAGGGCTACGCTGACATTGACGAGCGTCTCGGCACGAACCTTGTGTCACCGCGGTTTTTGAGATCTGAACTTCTGAGCAGAAAATGAGCAGCTTTTAAGTGAAAAGCAGAAGCTGTCCTGAACTCCTTTTCGCTCACTTAGCCACCTCGCTACACATCGAGCTTCGCGGCTGCTGCTGCCTGTTTGAAAGTCCCTGCCGTGCCTTATTACCTGTTTGATTATCTATATTTTCCTGTTATTGAATTTGCTGAAAGCACACACACAAACGTGTGAACTGAACTGAACAGCGGGAGCAGGCAGATGTGCAACACGGCGTCGGGAGGAGGAGGAGGGCTGCTCGATCTCACATATATCACAAAAGATGCTAGCACGACAAAAAAAAATTGTCAACGATAAGTGTGAAAGCAATGTGTTTTTACTGCATCTAGAAAGAACTAGGGGAGCCTTTTAATGGTGACACACTCATGTCTTTTCCACACTGATCTCAACTGCTGTTTCCTCCCAATTAACAGTGTTTTTATGGTGCAGCAGAGGAGGCCTCTCGCCGTTTACTCCACACATGGATCGACTTAGTTCTCCAAGAAACTCGGCTGCCTTTCCACAGAGTCACACAAACATCCCTCCGCAAGAATATCTGATGGGCCAGAAAGGGTCTGCTGGTCATCTTATAGCCCCTCCTGGTTGCTGGCATTGTTTATACATGCAGATTGAAGATGCAGCATTCAGCTGCTCTGTGCTGGCACCCTGGGCAGAATGGTATAATTAAGTGAATTGACTAAAAGGGATGCAATGAATATCCCAACACAGTGTCAGGTCAGGCCTGCTCACAAATTAAAGCCAGGGGCCAAAGAGGGTAAACATGAATTTATCTGAGTTGGGGAAGCAGAGGAATGTATTCAGCTCTATGTTTCACTAATTATATTTATTCTTGGATGGTATGGAATAGTTTGATTGGATTGAAATCCGTTAAAGAAAAAACTAAAATCATGCCTTAGACACCTCGTTCTCAAAATACGTGTGTGTTATGTTTCATGATGTTTCTGACAGAAAATATAAATTACACGGTAATTTACACCTTAATGTTCGTTTTCAGATGCAATTCATTAGGAGAAACGTGTACGAGCATTGTGTAATCTCTCGCTTTCTTCTCACTCTCGGCAATCTGTGCACAAACATACATAAACACGACAATTATAATTTAGAAAACAAATAGCACTTACAGCCTCTCAGTTGCGCACACAAACACAAACACACGTATACCTGAGGAGCATGTGGTGGTGAAACTGGAAGCTAATTAAATGACATACAACAGCACACAGGGGAGGCATATTCAGGGAATCCTATCACCAACTTCATCAGAACAGCAGAGGGAGAAAGTACACACGCTTTATACGGCCCTTGTTATCAAGTAGTTTGTTTTTCCACCAAGTGCCGCAACGGTAAAAAGGAGCTTCTTCTTTAAATCTATGTTTACTCTGAAGGATTACGGCTATGACACATTATGGAAGAGGAAAACATGGACAGGCAGGTTTGGGTAGCATTAGTTATCTAATTAAATATTTATTTAAAATCCCATAAAACACCCAATAGGTGTTGTGATAATAATGACATAAAGACCCACATTGCCATGACCAGAGTCTTGTCGCAAGTTTAGATCAAATTAGTTTGCTTTCCTATATATTATTGAAATTTCTAATCATTGAAGTTAAGTAAATATCTTGCAAGCATTAACACGATGACCTAGTTATGAGAAATAAACTCCTCATGGAACTTTATTAAGACACACAAGATAAGAATGATATTCGATGGCTTTTGAATTGAGCATAAAGCCCAAATCTGTGGTGTTTGACCAAAATGAAACGAAACCTCATATAAAGCATGAGAAACTGGTTTTAATGATCTTGCATTCTTAATAATTCTCAAATTAAATTCAGTGCAATCCACTATATCAAATCAAACGTGGTCAAATCAATACACCGGGGTTGGCATGAAAAATGTGATTAGCCTGTAGATGTAGAGAGCATGCTAACCACACACAACCTCACAGTCACTAACTGGATAAGATGAGCCAACCCTGCAGCACGTTGTGGAGTGGGACTGATAATGACCCC
Source organism: Pseudopleuronectes americanus (assembly GCA_038501795.1). NCBI lineage: Eukaryota > Metazoa > Chordata > Actinopteri > Pleuronectiformes > Pleuronectidae > Pseudopleuronectes > Pseudopleuronectes americanus. Next base: position 6,051,517 of record CM076727.1, read on the forward strand.
CTTTGTGGACATGAAGTGCCGCTCCATCTGTGGCTGCATGGAGACAATAGAGGAGCAACCCCAACCTGCTCTGAGGATCCTCACCCTGCAAGAAAACACATTTGCATTGCGCTCTCGCTGATGCCTTTGTGTTGTGATGTAAATACTCTTTTAGCCATTACATGAATTGAAATCCAACAACAGGCAAATTGTCCAATTCCAGTGCTCCTACACTTTAGCATTAAAAACAAGACATCTGCATTAGAACTGCTTCGGCATCCTCAAGAACCACTTGAAGCACTCGGAGGGTTGCAGTCTTTTGTCACAGCCGATGCGATTCCCTATATTCAACCTGGCCCTATAGTTCAGTGGGGAGGTGTTGAAATGTGACTTGATATATTGCGCATCTCCATCCTAGACTTGTGAGCCCCCATACTGTAAGTGTCCCATTAACAGTTCCTCCAGGAAATGGGTGCGATTGACTCTGGAAAGCTTTCCTTTGTGTTTCCAATGCATGGCACTATTGATAGCTTAGCCACAGAGCGAGGCAATTAAAAACAATCAGGCACTCGTCTGAAATTAGGAAGTGGAAGAAATGGCGTGATAAAGGAAGCAAATGCAATATCGTTGTCACAATCATACACACAAATGCAATCAGACAGGATATGAAAAAGAATGGATCTGTTTTGTGAGCACGCACGCTCGGGTCTGACCAGAAGGTTGTTGTTTATAACGTTAGACTGAGGAGGCTGGGAGCAGGTCTATTGTGCGTCAGGCATGCCTCTTATTGGTGAACAGAGCCCCTGCATGTCAAGCAGAGGTGGGGCACTGTCCCTGGAGTCCACTATCACAGCAGGTTAACCTGGCACTGCTTTTCTAAGGACTGATTGCCAGGCCCCCCGCAGCTCGAGGTAAACCGACAATTTTCCATCAGCAGGGAATGTGGCTTTATTAGTAAAAGTAGGGAGGAGGAGGAGAGGGCGGTGTATTTTCCTTTTAGATAAGAAAATAGAATACAACTTATAAGAAGGCATCCAAAACTTGAACACAGATTTCATGTTTTGAAGATTTTACTTTACAAAGAAGCTCCGGGAAATCTGTCAGAGTATAAAACTGTAAAAGACGTGTGGATCTCATCATGCACAGACTTTCTGACAGGACGGAAAAGATTTACCTGAATAAAAAAAAGGAACCGCAGCCCTTCTATCAAATGAGACAGACGCTGCGAACAGCAAATCGATATCATCCCAGTGTGAATTCGAAAAGGCCAACTCCTCCAAAGAAAATAATATTTCTAAACAAAACACGAGTAAATCTACAAACAAACATATACTAGAGGAAAGAAAAGGTGGAAAAAAAACACAAGTTGGAGGGCAAGCATGCGGTGCCGTATGGTTTTCAAGGTCTCCATTTGTTTTTCCGTGTTCCACTGTCAGGTGCAGGGAGAGAGGCGAGCGGCGGAGAGAATGGCGAGCCATAGAGGGTTAAAAGGCCATGGCTGGGATTATAGCACAAGTAAGGACCCCATACTGGGGCTTGACATGCCGACCAGCTTACAGTGCATTTTTCTCTGACAATGCAGGGTCACACACGGTCAGAAGGCATGAAATGTTTTCACACACATGTTGAAAGACAAGCGAAGCGCTCAATGTTAAAGAGCCCAAAGGTTATTTGATAACATTGTGTGTTTTAATTAGAAATTCGTGTTTTAAGGTCAAAATCCAAATTCAAGGCCGTTTAAGTCACTCTGAGCTTGTGGCGTTTGACCTGTGAGGTCACGCTCCGCCATTGGCTGGAAAGTTTATACCCTGAACGTGCATGACGCTCTGCGATTTGATACATCTAAATCCCAGTCGTCCACTATGTGCATAAATAATCATGAATCATGGAACCATTGGCTGATCAGGGCCTTTAGAATTTATTCTGAAAGAAAACCTATATGTACATAGCCCATTACTCTCCCTCCACCATTAATGAGAGGCCACTGTGCGTGAGGACATAGCGAGGGCCGGGTGGTAGTTACCGATCAGCATGGGAGCGAGCTAATCCTGCTGCTGATGAACTCATCTGTCTGTCCGTCCACTCCACCCCAAACATGTGCTAACACGCCATAATCGTCATAATTCTGCTCGTGCCCCGGGCTCTGCCACCTTAGCCGCCTGATTAGGGCCCGAGTCCCAACGGTATCAAAGCTTTGGTAATTCCACCCTTAGCTTCACACCAGCCTGTCTATTGCTTTTCCATTAAATATGTTATATCTTAGGCGGCGCGGGAGGCATGTGTTGAAGCACAAGGAGGGGAGCCGGGCCTGGTATTGTTGGTGGAACTCTTTGTGACAAAAACGAGGATGCGTCTCTGCGTGTCATCTACAGTCCTCCCCGATGCAGCGTTGGATTTTCTTTTATCAACAGCCAGTAAACGACACTTTCCAAACATTTAACACTTGGGGGAATTTCTCATTCAATCTGAGTGCGTTCAAACTGCAAACTGTTTACCCTCCTCCCGATCGTATGTGTTTTTTTTTATCTCCCCAGCCGTGAAAACGTCTGTCATGAATACCACTCTTTTCATGTGATTCACCATCCTCCTGCTTCACCGCAAGCTGCTGTCAGCGGCGTGTCTGATTTATTTCTCAAGTGTTGGTGGGACAGAGGCTCCCGCGTGGCACTCCTGGACCAGGAAGAGGGGGGAGATCCAGAGGGGCCAGGCAAAGCCCCCCCTACCTCGACTCAGGAGACGCTAGGTGGGAAATAAACTTAGGCAACACTCCTGAAACGGGGCACCACACACCCATCAACGCCTCCTTTGCAGGCGAGCGGAGGAAACAACGGGCGGGGGGGTGTGTCAGTCTGAAGGAGAGCTGCTCGTGAGGTGGTTTTTGGAGTCATGTTTATATTCATGTTCCGCGAAACAAATATGGATCCCTCCAAAAAAAATACATACACAGAGCTGACATCGAGAAGAGTGAAAGCACGCTGACAAACGTGTGGTACCCTGACACTCCTTAGACGTTGTATCACAGTGTGCATGCATTCAGACAGACACACACACACACACACACACACACACACACACACACACACACACACACACACAAACACAAACACACAGCACTATCCATCTCTTATTTTGACCTCCAGTCTCTGGCCTATCTCAGCTTCTGAAGTCAATCACAACTTCTGCTGTTGCTGGAGTTAATTGTTTACACGTACACAACAAGTAAAGAAACAGATTCCGGTGTAAATATCACTTGTTACTTTTCTGTTTTGGAGAAAATATGTAAGACTATGGCAACTTTTATCATCATGACCTTGATTTTCCTGAGGGCCCCTATTGACGTAGGTGGATTTGAAATGTGAATGGCAGGGATTAAACAGGAGGCGGCTGCAGGAAAAGCTCAAGACTATTGATATATATATAAATCACAGCACTGGGCAGCTCCGCCAGTGACAGATTGATTCAATTCACTCAAAGAGAGAGAGAGAGGTAGCGCAGGTTGTTCCTTCCTGCTGCTGTGCTCGGCTCCCAGGTGACCACATGTACCTTATATATGTTTATTCCACTATACCCTTTTTGCTGGTGTAACACAATACATTTCCTCATAATGGGACTAATAAAGGACTATCTCAGGGATTCAGTAAATTCATTTTGAATGCTGGTGTTCATTTTACAGGGTTACTAACTTGGAGAGTGTTACACAGCGGTGAACACTGCCACAATCCGTTACTGACAAATAAATCAATCCCGTCAATGAGGAATATACAAAAACACCCCGAATGTAACAGGACCGGAGTGGACGGGGCATTGACATGTCAAGTGCTAAATGACTGCCTGTCAATACATTCACTGACCAGAAAGGTCTCTCACTGTCAAGGGACCGCGAGGTATAAGGGGAAGAGGAGACCAAGAAGAAAAAAAGAGAGAACTGAAGTTGAAAGTCAATCAAATTAGCTCCTTCCGGCCCACCACACTCGAGAAGTGGAGGTAAGCAAGCAGAGGCTCTTCTGAGACAACTGACAATGTCTGTGGGGTGCAATCCCAGCGGCACCCCGCGGAGAGAGGCTGGCACTGGTAAGCCTCCAGGAAAATGCCTGACTCCTTCACGTTTACGATGACATTAAACAATATTCACTGTATGTTTAAAAAAAAATGCAACCAATAGCCTATATCGGTTCTGTGACCAAATGCTGCTTCTGATTGAAATGCTGTAAAAAAAAAGAAAGAAAAGAAGTGAGCTGCTGATTTGCATGTGACAAAAGCAGCACCAGTGTGTTATTTGTTTGTCTCCTCCGGTGAATGGAACCCTCTGGAGGGAAGCAGACAGTGGAAATGTTGTTAAGATCAGAGTGATAATGACTTACTGAATAAGAGTCGGCATCGCGGGGACCGCAACTGGTTTGATCCCTGTCCTCTTTCATTTCTGTCTCATTAGATAAACCTGTGGAAGTCAGACAGCCTTTTGCCACCGATGTGATTTAAGACATTAAACATTCAACACAGTCGTGTCACAACACATCACAAATTAAATCATCTCAAATAAAAGGGGGGAATTTACAAAAAAAAACTCCTGTCGCTGTTGCCTTTAAATTAAGCTCATGTCAAGATTTGAGAGAAACAGAAAGATACCTGAAGAGAACAGAGAGCCCAGCAGACGACAGATGGGGGGCTTGTGTGTGTGTGTGTGTGTGTGTGTGTGTGTGTGTGTGTGTGTGTGTGTTTGTTTGGGGGGGAGTAGCAGGGGGCATATTCAACTCATTCCTGTGTCATGTCGTATAAATCTGTTTGAGTACGAGTTGTGACTTTTGTTTTTTCTGATCACTCATGAATTGAATGTGAGTGACAGCGAGTGAGCATGAACACTGGGCTCACACCTTCCTTCACTTGAATGAAAGTTGTGTTATTTTTTTTTCTTCTTAACGGTCCTTAGAAAACTTTTCTGATGTGTCACAATGAATGTTCAGACAAGGAGATCAACCTGATTTACAGAAGAAAAAAAATGAATCACAGATTACATCTTCACATCTTTATACAGTTTTAGCGATGACCTTTTAGTTTGTTGTCACTGTCAGAGAAATTAAATCAAACGCTGTTCAGCGTGTGTAACTCGGATGACAAAAGAAATCCAACATTTGCTCATTTAATGCACTATTTTCTTTTAAAATCAAGATATCTCATGAATGATCATGTTAGGCGGGTTGCCATGATCAGTTTTTCACACAACACAGACTGAGCCAAGCTGGTGTCAAAACAAAGCATGTGCACACGTCTTTTCCTACTTTGCACATTTCTTCTTGCTTTGCACTCATCTTTCTAACTTTAAACGTCTCTTTTCCTACTTTGCACAATCTGATAATTGTCTTTTTTACTTTGCAATCATATTATCTTGCTTTGAATTCATCTTTTCTTACTTTGCACTCGTCTTTTATTGTTTTCAAAGTTTTCTTTTTCAACTTTGAGAAAAACATTTATGCAAAACATTGGAAATTCCTAATAGTTTGTCCAATAGTGATATTTGAAATTATCCTTAAAGGGAGAAGTAATGGATTTGGAGCTTTGTAATTTAGTTTTCAGCGATTCACATTAAACTACATCAGTTTATTGTACAACATGTTGTTGAACTTGACTATGAGCAGGGCCTGAAATGCATCTTTATCATTGTCAGCCTCATCTGAGATGATCTTAGTGACACAATTGTGAGCTTAAAATATGAAAAGCAAATTGACCAAGAGGTATGTTCCTTTACTAGCCAGCATTCCCATAAAACAAGAAAACACACACAACACACACACACACACACACACCCCACCCGGTCACCTTTCCACACAGTGTCCCTCAGGGCAGCGCTCTGGTGTGTTTGAAGATCAAAGCGGCCGAGGTAAAACAGCATGTTTACAGGTGTTGGGAAATTGAAAATTTCCTTGGCTGAGTGTGGTTTTGAATGGAAAAGGAAGTCTGCGATCATGTGTGTGTGTGTGTGTGTGTGTGTGTGTCTGTGTGTCTGTGTTTGTGTGTGTGTCTGAGGGGGGTGCCATGACAGTCTGCTTTCCTACATGTATTCAAAATTGGACTCTCATCCCAACTTGTCCCAGTTTGCCTGAACCACAGGTTTCCGAGCCGTGAATACTTTTAAAACTACTGATTACAAAAGGCTTGTATCAGCAGTGTGCGTCTGGTTTGTGTTGTATTGTGTTTGCAGATAATTGGCCTTTGGTTTGTACAGCCGCTCCCGTCTCCCCGAGTCTTGGCGGCAGCAGAAAAGTTCCCTGAAAACACTTCACATTAGCAGCACATTATCCACTGTGGTGAATAAACAGATATGGCAAGGTGTTGTTGTGTGGGAGCCACGTTGAGAACCTTGCAGCAAAGGCAACACCAGGGGAGGATGCCGAGTTTGCGAGGGATTAGTTGAATTCTAACAATTTTGGGAGAGCGAGGGGGGCGTGCACAACAATAAGCACGACCTCAGTCGAGCTCAAGTATGTCATTTACTCTGCACCTCTCCACTTTGTGTTTCTCTGTGTGCAGGAGAGGAACAGTCATGCCAAGCTTTCTGCATGAAAGGGAGAGTGTTTAGCTTTTGAGGCTATTTGTGCTTCTGACTCTGTGGTGTTTGTGTCCAATGGGAGGTGCCTGCGCCAGCTTCCTTAAAGGAGTAGGGGGTTTTGTTTGTTTCTGCGCCGTGCCAGGAGAAGTGACAGCCATTCCGGCTCTTTCACAGAAACACATTCATCTGTGTGAGAAAAGGCGGCCGCTGAACTGCAGATGAAAGGCCACGGGGGCTGCGTGGCACAGGAAGGCAGACTGTACATCGACTTCAGCACAAACACAACACACAGGCCATGTCACAGGGAGACAGAGCGAGGGAGGGAGGGAGGGAGAGAGAGAGAGAGAGAGAGAGAGAGAGAGGAGAGAGAGAGAGAGAGAGAGAGAGAGAGAGAGAGAGAGAGAGAGAGAGAGAGAGAGAGAGAGAGAGAGAAGCAAATAATTGATATAAGAAAGGACTTCAGTGTTGTATTAGATTGGATTTTAAGGATGTATTTAATGCAGTACTCATTATATATAAGGGCCTCATGTCATAAACTGCCTCCTCCTTCCATTCACATCATAGAGGCACATTAAAACATTATTATGACATAAAAGGTCAAAGTCACAAACTTAAATTCATATCAGAACATAACAATTGTCAGATGTGATGTAACATGAATACATAACGCCACATTTTACCTGAAACATTGTTTTTATTTATCATTTGATTGTTTTACTTTGGTCATGATAGTTTTATATATATATATATATATATATATATATATGTGTGTGTGTGTGTGTGTGCGTGTGTGTGGGTGGGGTGGGTGAGTCCGTATGTGCGTGTGAGTGAGTGAGTCTATAAAAACACACGGGCCGCTGGCCGGACGCGTTCATTTCATTAGAGCAGCTGAAATTCAATTAGAGGATCCAGCGTTTGTTTAAAAAAAATAAAGTTTTCTTTCCAAACACGTCGGCTGATAAAACTCCTGTTGTTTCTGCAGACGAGGCCCATTGAGGAAGTTTCACGTCGAGAAACGAAATCAGTTCTAAATACGAAATTACAATGAAGTGAGTGGTTCAGCCCTGACACATATTCACTCAAGGGAAATGTGGGAATTAATACGTTTGTATAAAGGCACAAACAGGAAGTTTGGCAAATAGAAAGTCGAATTGAAATAAGAAATAAACATGAAACGTTCATGATTAACATATAAGTCATTTCAATCAGAACAAATAAACACTTTGAGGCAAAAGTTATATTGAACTTTCTTTGCTACAAAGTATTACATTATTATTATTATTACTATAAAGGTTATTATGATTACTATAATTGGTAAAATAAATAATAGTACATAATTGTTGGAACATCTTTGCTGATTTGGAAGGAATTTATTTTTGGCTTTTACAAACTTCTGTGTTTATAAATAATTAATTGCAAATAGTCACAGCTCATGTTGGTATGAAGTATTATTTATCTATTAATAGATTTTTTTTCATTTAGAATAATTCTTAAGTTTTTTTGGCACCCGACATTTATTAGATTTGTTTTTTAATGCTAGTTTTTTACTCTACAACTCTCACTTTGGATTATTGAAGCGTAATTCAAGCATAAGAAATATCTCATGTATGCGTGTTGACGGTTCATATCTTAAGGTAAATTCTATTTGAGTTGAGGGGGATGTGTCACGCAGGAAAAGTGAAATGGTAGCTCTCAGAGGCTTTATAAAGAATACGAATAAAATAAAACATAACAATATGTTCTCCTTTAAATAACACTTGGAAAAATTAAATATTGACGCTGCTATAATTGATTAATAATAAATGAAAAAGAAACAATAAAGTCTCAGCGTGCTCTCGTTTTATTCTTCAAACGCTTCCACCTTAAGAAGATGGATGTTGATACAATTTATTTCTAAATCACATCCTCATAGATTTTTATTTTCGTTACGAGCCAAATTAAACAGTGCACATTAAGTGTATATACGTGTGTGTGTGTGACGGAGAGAGAGAGATAAAGAAAGAGAGAGAGCTGAAGATAAAAGCACCTGAAATGTCTGACAGGTCTGAGACGTGCGTGTTGCGGTTGCGCACCAACAAGTGCAGCCTGCAAGACATGCGCACACACACACACACACACAACACACACACACACTACACACACACACACACACACACACACACACACACACACACACACACACACACACACTCTCTCTCGTGCGCCCGCTGTAGGTCATCGCTTGTGAAGGCACCAGAGCAGATTTCATTCCCTGGAGGCCCAGCAATCATCACCACCGCTGCCTGATTGTTTTCCCCCTCTCACTCCCAAACTCCAGCCATGAGCGCACAGAGAGAGATTTCAGCTCTTTGCAGCGGAGCTTCATTTCAACAATGTTGTCCCAAATATCGACACGCTGCCCCTGTCAACTGGTGTTGATCATAAAAGTGGCCTGTGGCAGCCCCCACCCCACCCCTCTCTCTCTCGCGCGCGCGCTCTCTCTCACACACACACACAGAATGAATACCCTAAATAACGCTGTATCTGATGACACATCCAGAAAGGGATTAAATAAGTAAATATTTGTCATTCAGTGAGTCTCCGCGTGCTGAACTCCCCAAACACACTACAAGTATTGCTATAAGCTATTAAAGAAGTTGTTTTAAACTGGAATCCATCACGAAACCATGTGTGAAATAAACTCGTGCTTCCCAGTGGATTTAGTCTGAGACAGAGTGAAATCCACCTGCTGAAAGGATGATAAGGATCTGGACATTCAAATGTGGACTGTGCCAAAAGATTTCACTCAATAGTATGAATAATATAATTGCAGTTCATTGCCTCTAACGGGGTCTATATGTCTTAAATCTAACAGCAACCTCACATCGGCATCCAATAGGTTTCCCGCAATTAAAGATGTAGATACGCGCGGGTTTTACGCAGGATACAAATAACGCACTGAACTTATCCCTGCAGAGATTTCCTCCTGAACTTTGAAATGATCTCAAATATAAAACTTAAAAAAAAACACCAACACAAGGAGGTGCAGGCTGAGCTCTGTGTCTTCACAGTACAGTCAACAATGTACAAGGGGCCGTGAGAGGTAACAAGAAGGAGGAGAAAAAGTGCTTCCTTCTCCGCGGATCAATATCAGCTCAGCAGGAGCCGAACAGGAACCGGCATCGACGCACTGTGTGGAGCTGACCTTTCCCACTCCCCACAGGTCATACCTTCCTCCGCCGGAGAGGTCACCGGGCCAGCTACTGAAGGGGACCATTAGGAGGCGATTTCCAGAGCTGAATAAGCTGCATGTATAAACCAGCATTTTTCTCATCGAGGTCTGAGGTGCATTCTCTTTTTATTTCCCTACTAAAACACAGATTTACGCGCTTTTGATTGGCTGATAATGTAAATATGCGAGGTGCACCACGGGGGATGTTACCAACTTATGAACGTGGATTTTTAAGTAAGAAAAAATTACATAATTTTTAAGCAAGATTCTAACTGGTTTTAATTGATCTCGTTTCTGGTTGTAATCAGCCTCGTATCCACCTTTTTATTTACTACATAGTTCTGCGAGCCAAGTCCTGTGAGCAGCTTGTATAACAGGAGGCAGCAGCTCCATAAGAACAGACTGAGTGAGTGCCACTTGCTGCTGCTGCTGGGAAGACTGGGCCTGCAGCGATATCCACCATCACTAACAAATCCCACTACGTGATTGCTGCAGGTTTCTGAACATCCATGGTGCAGACAAGACTATTAACAGCAACCTATTCACACACAGGCGTGTGTGCAGTTAGCAGCCTCACACAATAACAAATAAACAGCTAAAAAGATAATTTTTTATTTATTTAATGCATCTAAAGGTTATATTTTTCTATTTGGTCAGCTCGGACCATTGTGAACCTACGTTTGTGCTATAAAAGTTCACTGACATTAACGTGTGCCATTATCCTCACTCACAGCAACGTCAAATTAACACATCTGAAGTGTCTGTGCTTAAAAAAAAACCTCTAAATGGATAGCAGGGCCATGGGAACATATGGCCAGGAGGTTTCATCCATATAGGTCTAAGCCAAGTCAAGTTCAAGTTCACGGCTGTCTCAGCCCAGCACTCTGCAGTAAAGTGTCCAGACCGAGGGGGGAGGGGGTTTACATTTACAGGCTGTGTTTTCAAATAAACTCAGTAACTGACCTGGGAAAATACAAAGTGCGAAGATCTGATTTGTGGAGGAGGGAAAAAAAAAGTGTGTTTCCCCTGTTCATGAACACCCTTGTATTCACCCAAGCCCCAAGTGTGAAAAATTTGAGAGAAATTGCTTCAAGTTTGCTTTTATCTTCTCATTTAAATTAAAACAAATAAATGAAAAAAATTCAAAAGCTTGGTTGTGACTATAGCTACAAATTAATTCCCTTTTGTATTTTATTTTAATACACTTCTGACTGTGTTCACGCGTTCAAATGAATTCCCAAATCACTGGTTTATTTACAGCGTCCCAGCACCCACATTGTGCAGGGCCTGGGAGCAATGGAGGTAAAGCATCACAATGATTCTAAATGATTCTCTATGCTCTTAAGAGAATTAAGAGCGTAAAGATTTTTTTCAAGATTTGATGTCTAAATTAGAACTGAGATGTTATTTTTTTGCATCTTGACAAATAGATTAAAGCCTCAAAAAACAAGAAACAACTCACTATAGATGCACCGGCCGCACAAAGCATGAAAAATCAAAGCAAATATTTAGCACTTGCAACACCTTTTATTATATTTGTATGCAGTAAAATTCTTATCACAATAAGGAAGAAAACACCTCTTAAAACTTTCAACAAAAGCACATAACGAAACAACTGCCCATGTTTAGCTCATAATTGTACATATTTATAGTAAAGAAACATTCTTTATAAATACTGTTTCATCTGTAGCAAGTAAATACCATAATTTAATTACAAATGGATAAATATGGCAGTTGATATTTACAAAAGGAGGGATGTATAGTTACAGAAAACCGAACGGCACAACGTTTATTTTCCTCACAATCTTCCAGATAGTATTTCACAATTCAAACTTGCAAAGCACGAAACATCACAAGTTAAGCCCAGCAAACTAAAACATACATTCACAAGCATAATATTGTGGTCTGTTTGAGTTAAATGTTAACTTTGGCACTCTCTCTCCAGTTTATAGGTGTTAAGTATAGTACAATCAATTTGCCTTAAGATCACAATATTCAACATTATAGTACAATTTAATCGTAATATGTGCACTAAAAGTCCAGTTAGAGAAATAGCTACCATTGAAGGAACATCTATACACCAAAGACTGACAAACTATCACAACCAATGGGAAAAGTGGGCTTTTAGTAATTATTTACAATATGAAATACACCTCGAATATTATACATATTTTTCCTCTGTTGGATATCATCGTCTTCCCTGGTGGATCAGAAGTAACAAAATAAAAAATAAACAAATGTTTGTGTGCCTCTCGTGAGCACAGGTCCCCCAAAATCTCCTGCTGGAGGTTCCAGTGCTGTGAGAAGAGAGTGTGTGTGTGTCGCCTCATTTCGCCCTTAGTCCTAAACATACCATTCACTGAAATTGGAGGATAGGCCACTGTGACTGGTGGAGTTGTGGACGGCGGAGGCTGGGGACATGGTGGTGTTGCTCTGGGTCTCGGTGGTGGGGGACACCAGGCCTGGAGGCGTGGAGGATTCATACCCAGAGCTGGCTGCTGGTGATGAGTCTGATGGAGGTGGAGATGCTTCATGGACCTGAGGAAAATTAAAAGAACACAAATGAGTATTTGAAATCTGACACATGCATGGGAAAGATACAAATTATGTTAAGCTAGATGTGAATTAATTATTCACACTCCACAAAAGTACCACTAACATTGGCACTTGGGTGTAAATAACAAATACACACAGGGCATATGTAATCAACACACATTTCCTGAGAGGGGTCTTTACCTTCATGTGTTTTCTGAGGGAGCTGGGGTGTGTGTAGGACTTGTCACACATCTTGCAGAGATAAGGCTTGTCCGACGTGTGAACGTGCATGTGTTTCTTTCGGTCGCTGCTGTTTGCAAACCTTCTGTCACAGCCCTCAAACTCACACTGGAACGGCTTCTCTCCTGAAAGGGGGGGAGCAAAAAAGAAAAAGACAGTGAGATATATTGCAGAGAAATGCCTCGGGCAGAGTGTGTAACAGTAAGGATCTGTGCGCGTCATTCAGTGCGTAAAATTAAAATCTGAAAGTTGTGAGTGTGGAGAAATATGAATGTACTCCTTAAAAATACACAGTTTCAAAACACCTCGTACTTTAGTCACAATTGATTCGGCCTATGCAAAGTTTGAAGCGTATTTAGTGAATGGGATGGGGGTAGCTTCTACGTCTTATTTAGCCTAAATAATGCGCATAGTGATTTGGAGGGGGTGGGAAAGAGGGGGATCAGGCCGTCCTCAGTAGGCCTACAGAAGGCGTACCATTTGCTGGGAGACAATAAAAATCTAATTAGCACCTGAGCAACTCTGTGGCACGGCACCACTATGTATTCCCCACGAAAATAAGTCCAAATGTGAAGGGCTGGTAATGGCCCCCGTCTAGCACCTTAGCTCCTCTATCTGAAGGGACGCATCGCAAAACAAAAGGCAAATCCTCCGGCATGAGGGGCACCAGGGCTCGGCTAAAAATCGACACACTCACAACTACTCCACAAATATCAAGAACAAATCGATCATGAAATACGCGTAGAAATGTGCCAGTGTGACACAATGCGTGTGCGTAAAACTGGAGAAGCGGTTTGAGCTCTTTGATAAAACGCGTACTATCGTGAACACGCTACCGTGAAGAAACTGATATGATTTACTACGAGCCCTGCAGCTCTACGGTGCACGCTACGCGTTGGCACACTCCCCTTTGACCCATTTTAAAGTTTACCCCCAAACACCAAACCATCCACATATCGAGTTTATTTTATTTTGCTCCGTGCGTAAACGACTCAATAAACAACATCCGCTAGAATGTGACTGTGCGTAAACTGAAGAAAGAAATGGCACCACTTTAAAACAATTAACTCTCCGAACGTGCTCCAAAATCTACTCTGTTTCTACTTTCTTACTATCTACTTAAACAGCCTGAAATAGCCGTTGATAATCAGATCTTAATGTGTGTTTGTCTTGGCAAGGCGCGTTTGTAGCCCTAATACCAACAGCACAATAATTACACACACGCTTAAGTAACTGCAACAACAAAAGCCTTATCCATACAAATAAAATCAGGAAAATGTTCTAGTGCGTAATAATAATTACCTGTGTGTGTTCTCTTGTGGATCTTCAAGTTTTCCGAGCGTGCGAAGACCTTGCCACAGCCGGGGAAGGGGCATGGGAAAGGCTTCTCCCCGGTGTGCACCCGAATGTGGTTAACCAGTTTGTATTTCGCCTTGAACGGTTTGCTCTCCCGGGGGCAATCCTCCCAGAAGCAGACGTGGTTCGTCTGCTCCGGTCCGCCGACATGCTCCACGGAGACGTGCGTGACCAACTCGTGCATGGTGCTAAAAGTTTTGTTGCAGCACTTCTTCGGGTTGCTGAGCTGCTCGGGGTCGATCCACTTGCAGATGAGCTCCTGCTTGATGCACTGCTGCCTCATGTAGCGGAAAAAGGCACCGGGGTGGTGGTGGGCTGCCATGTTCATCCCCATGTTCATATTCATGGAGCCGTACTGGTTGTGGAGCTGCGCGGCCGAGTACGGGTCGGTCCTCGGGCTGGAGACCTGGTGGTACTGCTCGGAGCGTCCGAAAACTTCTCCGGGTAGTCCGAGCCTCATCTGCCCGTTCAGGACATTCGGGGAGCCGTGGGAGCCATGCTGCTCGTGGATCCCGGGGAACAGAATGTGGCCTTGAGAGTCTGTGTGGGAGTGATGGAGGGATCCTGCCGAGGGGCCAAAAATAGTGTGTTGGCTGCTCGCCGGAGAGGATTCTCCGAAGCCACGGCTGCGAAAGAGAAAGTCCCTGGTGGAGTTGAAAGGGGAGCTTGCATACGATGTGACATGGGCGGCGTGAGCCCCCAGAGCCGCAGCGGGGTAGCCTGGCGCCTGGGTGGTGAAGGCAGAGCTCTGTCCCGGGGAGAGATCATGGTTCAGCTTGAACGCGCCCATGTGTGCCGAGTCTACGAAGCTATTTTGTGCCAAACTCAAGTCTCTCTCCTGCATCTCGCTGGCTGAGTGATGCCTGGCAAATGAGCCCACTCCCAGTCCGGGGAACTGGTGACCGGCATCCAGTAACATTATCTCAGAGAACGAATTGCTTTCTTTTTTTTAAATGTGAAAAATCAGCTACAGCGAATAAGTTACAGAGAAGAACACAATCAAACGATAATGCTGGTGCGCATCGATTCAACTTCCAACCTTGGAAACACCATATCAGGTGTGATTCAAATCGTCGCTCCGGTAATGAGGGAAGAAGAAAAAATCTGCTTGTCTGTGTGGAACACTGGATTTAAATCTGGTGAAGTTGTGGGTGAAAAAATCCAAATGAGACGAAGTGAAGAGTTTCCGTGTCCCCTCCTCTGGACTGCGACAGTTGGTCTGCGTTAAGAAAAAACGCACTGGAAGAAATAAATAATTATCTTACTAGGTGTCCTTTGCGCACACAGAGCGAAAGTAGCTGGAGCATCTCAGTGAAAATCGCTGCTCCGATTGGGTATGTGTTTATTTCTCTGGCTTGCCTGCCTTTAACGCGGAGGGTCCCTGTTTCTCCGTGGACTGGCTCTACCTCCTCTTCCGCCCCCTTTAACTGGAGCCCGTTCATCCAGTCCTCGCAGTCTCATTGGCCGACGCAGCTCATCAATCCCAGGTGCCCCTCCAATAGCAGGTAGCGGCCAGGCGACTTAATAGCGCATCGCCATTTTCCACTAATAATTACCGCCTACTTTTAGGGAGAACATTTGGGGGGCATGGAGGCGAAAAAGGAATACGACTTGGAGGAGAAGAGCGAACATGTTCTTGTTGTGTATGCTGCATATGGATCATGTTGTTGAGTGTTACATATACAAAAATGACATTACCGAGGGGCAAACATTAAGATCCAGAGGAAAAAATGTGTTTTTTACTCAGAGCAAATATTATAAATCTGTTTACATTTGCAAACAACAATAAAGAAATTCACCTTCATGCTATACCCTGCTATTAAAAACAGAATTATTATAACATAACCTTGATAACTGGACCATTCGGCACTATAAGGTTCAGTACGCATGTCAATACAACTGTAGAAACTAGTTTGAATTATGCGCAGGCACCTTCACATAAAGCATCACACACTGTTTGGATATTAAATGATTTCATTAACCTAAAAGTCTTAATCATTGGAAGACTGAATGGCAAACAGGAACTGTGTTAATATATTCAGAATCAGAATCAGATCAGATGAAATCTCTTTACTATTTTGTTATTATTATGATTTTTAAATAAACTCTGTGTGCATGTTGCCTGAACATCTGTCTTAAATATTAGTAACAATAACATTAATTTTATAATCTTCAATATTTTAATCATGTATTAATAATTTAAGAGGTGGTTTATTGCAGGATTCAAATCTGACTAAACTTAAACTAAACACAGCTGAAAAAAGGATGTGTGGCTCCAGATGGTGTTTTTTTCTTTTTTCACTGGTTGTAAGAACCACAACTGGGCCTGTAGTAGTGCTCCACCAGTGGTTGTTGGTTCCTTTAATGGTTCCATATGTTGCTGGTTCTGCCTCCTCGGTGGTTCTCACATTCACCACACCAATTAAGTGACATGTCACGGTGGCGAGCTGCGCTTCAGATCCGAGTAAACCATTAGTGGTGGTGTGTTTTTCCTGAACTCACGATGGTAAAGTTTTCAGCAATAAAAGTCACGTCTTTATAGCTGATAAGGAGTGAGGGTGAAACGGAGCTTCTGTATGAGAGTGGGCCCTCATAGAAAACAATGAATGCACAGCCATATTGTTAACTAACGTTTCCCTCGTGGGATTTCCTTTTTGGATGTAGTACAGACACACACACATTAAAAAATTGAAGGAAAAATTTACTGGCAACTTTCCACTGCGAGTACGCATGCACTCAATCTGCTCTATCCAGGCGATAGACTGCACCACAGCTGCTCGTTCACAGCACTCGTCAAAGGAAGGAGGATATACTCACATTTTCACCCAAAAATCCCCCAAATCCCACAAGCTCTCCTGGTTCCAACACACACCCGTAACTCCCTGAGCTCTCCGGTGTTCTGTCAACCGCAGGAATAACGGTGAAGGCTTGAAGGACACGTTTTGAAAAAAAAACTTATTTTTTGGGGGGAAATGTGTCTCTCAGCTCAGAGTGGGACAGGCTGCGCGTTGTGTGCCATTCTTCCAAGTCTGTTTCGACCCGCACCACAGGAAACACAGGAGCTGATCCAAGTTCAAAGTCACGTCTGCCGACCCCTATAAGAACTTCTTTATTTCTCTGGGAAGAACCACAGAACCGTCCCCGGGTAAAGAGCGAGAGAGAGAGAATTAAAGAGAGGAAGAGGGGAGGAAGAAAATCTATCGGGTAAAGCGGCACATGGCTGAAGGTTCTCCCTTCTGTTTGGGGAAGAAAGGGGGTCTATTGAAAATCCCCCAAAGAGCAGTATTTCAACAGGTCTTAGGAGCAGCAACTCACAGGCATGAAATATTAGCCAGGGCTTGATCCGGAGTTAGAGGAGAGTTTTGACGCAGCAAATTACACCAATAAAATCAATAATGCTGATCACACCAGGAAGCGTTGCCTGTGTTTTAATTTGGGGAAAAGGGGGACATAAAACATATTTCTCCCTCTGTCAACTGACAATATCAATATGTTGACACGCTGGAAGGTTACTTGCGTGCCTCCCGTGACCTTGTGTTTCATGGATGTTTGACCTCTGACCCGTTAAGACCACATATGTTGCCCTCTTGACTCCTTTTGGTAAAATAACCCTGTTTATGACAAAGCGCCTTTGTTTTAGAGTGAGGGAGAGAGAGGAAGAGAGGGGCACAGAGAGAGAGGGAGAGAGAGAGAGAGAGAATGAGAGAGAGAGATTTTTAAGACGGCCCCTTCTTTCGTCTGAGGAAAACCACAAGTCAATAGTTTAGTTCCATAGTTTTTAATACTGGAGCAGTATCCTTTTATTACGTCATACATTTCAATAAATTAATGATGGAATTTGTATGACATTTTTATGTATATATAGGGGGGGAAATTCCCGTGCATGTGGCGTTTAATTTATTGTGTGTGTAACCGGGGTCCTTAAACACATCACGAGGGATGCACCCCCTGCCCCTCTGTGTTTCTGTAACATTTATAATATTAATTTATAAAATACAACGGGACATACATGGTTATACAGGGAGGAGTTAAAATTTTTAATTTTTAATTAAAAAAAATACAGATAAGACATGGATGCGTCTTTAAGGAAAGTAAAATGAGACAAAAAGTTGTTATTAAGTAAAGTGATTGAAAAAGTTATGATTGAGTCAAATAATATATTCAGACCTTTCGCTTCAGTTGCTGCTGATCAAGTTGATCACATTCAGTTACAGCAGAGGAGCACGTGCAAGTGGGATATAACATCCCCTCACTCTTTTAAGAAAGAAATCCATTATTTCTCTGATTGTTGATTGATACATATATTTTTTTTAAATACTAGCTGTTGTTCAAGTTGCAGAATCCTTGCACCAAACACTGACAGGACTTGTAGTTCGAGGCCGGACGAACCCAAATCGATAGGAAAGGTGTGTGAATGAAGACATATCGATGACACATACGCGTCCTGCTGTCAACAGGCACCATTCAAATGGCTTGATCCGTCACAGGAGGGGAAGTTACGCGGAATCGTTGCCAAGGCAATATCACCAAAATTTAAAATAAATTACATTAAGTCATGTTTAGCTTATTTGCTTAAAAAACAACAACAACATATGAGCCATTTACAGGACCTGCCAATAAATTCACTACAAATAATAAGAATCATGGATTAGGCTGTAACAAGCTTGTCTGAGTTTACTGTGGAGAGTTTATAACTCTAATAAAGGTCAGCCTTAAATCGTTATATATGTAGGCCGGGCCTTAAATAGTTTTAATGGGAATTTTTATTGAGGCATTATGGAGAAAAAAAAACCCTGATAAAAAATTTAAGACATTTTACTGTTTTTCCTATCTTCAGTATTATATTATGATTGGAATGACAGCATCCAAAAACCATTGAGCCCAAAGCCTCTAAGAGCTGTGGTCAAATTATTGAAATGAACACACACGGACTGAATATATACTTGTGACGATGATGATGAAGATTATTAACCTCTCCAGGGGAAATTATCACAACTAATCTGTTTATCTTGTGTTTTTTCATTTCTTATTTATTTTTGCATTTTTTTTCAAATAAAAATATTTGCAGCCTATAATTAAACTCCAAAGCATTTCCACAGGTGCGTTCTTGTCATTGTATATTTCCCTGATAAATCACGTTGTCCTGTATCTGGGGTGCCTGTTGGTCCAAATGCGTTTTTACCCAAATAAATGGAACTTTATGTCTTTGCAATTCATCCATGCAGCTGCTCCATGCGTACCCCCCTTGTTATTCCCATATGGCGAACGTGGAATCACGGCGCAGACACTTGGACACAGCGAAGCAGAGACGAGCCGGGCTGCGCTCGTCACACAAACTGACATTTCGGCTTATCCACATGCGGCGGCACCAGTAAACAGAAAGCCGCGCAAACACAACTGCTGGTAACTCCGTGAGTACAACTTTTTGGAGTCAACAGCGATAAAGGGAGTGAGGGGGCGGAACCCTGCTGAGCCCCTACGCTGAACGACAGCCAATCGCTTCGTTCCCCTAACTGCCAGTCACCGAAATCCGTCCAATACCCGCAGTGCCATTTCTAAACTGTATTCCCCACTGTGTCCTCCAACTGTTGTATGTTCTGCCAATCGCTTGAGGACAGAGTGGGAAAAGGAGCAAGCAGAGTTAGAAGCCGGACAAAAGAACTTATAGAGCCCTTATATACATATTTTCCTAATGTTTTAGAGCGCGTGGTGAGGTGAAACACATTTGCGGAGAGCGCGGATGGACTTGTCAGTGTAGTTATGGAGCCCCCTTTAAGCAAGAGGAATCCAGCGATAAGATTAGCGGATTTGGCAGCGACTCAACCCCTTCCTCATCAGAATATGACAGGCTTCCCGGGGCTAGGGGGGCATCACCCTCTCTCCCACCATGCCCACCTCCACCCTGGGGAGCTGGGCAACGACCCCGGAGTGGCACTCACTCCATTTGGACCAGAGCACATGGCACAGACAAATGCTCTCAAACTTAGCCCATCTCAGCACATTCAGAGCCATCCCGAAGCCCAGACCGCGGCATCTTTCACTTCTGCTCAGACCACAGTTGGTTTCCCCGTGGCTCACCCCCACTCAGGCTACTCAAGCAGCAGGGACTTCATCCTCAGGAGAGAACTCTCAGCCTCTGCTATGCATGCACTTGGCGACCAGCATAGTTCCGCCTCCTCCCCCCATCACCATGGCATGTTCATCTCCCCAACAGGTGCTTATGGGCACGCGGAAAGTGGGGCCCATTCACTTTTTACTGGACTTCACGACCAAGCGTCCCAAGGTGCCCACCACCATGCCCTCAACGGGCAGATGCGCCTGGGTATACCGGGGGACATCTACGGCAGGCCAGAGCACTTCGGGCACAGGCCAGAGCACTATGGACCCTCTTCTCTCCACAGCTACAACTCCATGAACCTCAATGTGAACCTCGCTTCTGCTCCTCACGGAGCGGCGGGGGCGTTTTTAAGATACATGCGGCAGCCCATCAAGCAAGAGCTGATCTGCAAATGGATTGACCAGGAGGTGAGTCAGAAGAAGCCCTGCTCCAAAACTTACAGCACCATGCACGAGCTGGTCAACCACGTCACGGTGGAGCATGTCGGGGGACCGGAGCAGAGCAGCCACGTCTGTTTTTGGGAAGAGTGTCCGCGCGAGGGAAAGGCGTTCAAAGCGAAGTACAAACTGATCAACCACATCCGAGTTCACACGGGAGAGAAGCCGTTCCCGTGTCCTTTCCCGGGATGTGGAAAAGTGTTCGCTCGCTCGGAGAATTTAAAGATTCACAAGAGGACTCATACAGGTCAGTGCTTCAAATTGTGTCCACCGTGCTCACGGCAATCTGAAAATATATCCCACTCGATTGCGTGGCATTGTAGCCTGTAAGAGGCGACCTGGTTTTACTATTCACATCCTAAACGGATGGACGGTGCGACCGTGCGTAACAGAGCGCACAAGCGAGCGGAAAAGTGTTTTTATTCAGTGACGCTCACGCACAGTGAGTAAACGTGTTTCATTTCTTATCTTTAGCATAAACCTTTTTTTTTACTCACAGAGAGCCTGCATTAGGCGTGAGGGTAGAAGGGCATATGATTTGCAAAACGTGCTTACGTACATACAGGGCAGCGCTCGAGCACGCGTAAAAGTAATTATCTTCAGGCGTAGGACGTTTACGCAGAAGCTCAGTTTGTGCATCGTCCAGTGTATGTCGCGTGGTTCACGTTATCTTAACATAAAGTGGGTTGATTTAACCAGGAGGAGTCTGAAGTACAGACCATCTCCTCCTTTAGAGAAAGATAGTATGGCGTGGCACTGTCCAATAAAAATAACTGCATCATGGTGAAAAGCTGGCCAGAGTTTCAGGGAGCTTAAAGTTCAACACAATGTTTCCCAAACATTAAAGGGATCCCTTAGAAGATGGATGTCTTAGCTGGTGTATAAACCTTGTGGGTCAAGTTAACTTAATGTTGGCGTCCTGTCACCAACATGGGTCAGGCCTCTACACTGCAGTGAATGACGCTAAATACAGAGGAAAATAAAAAATGAATGTAACAAAATGTATAAACCACAAGAAAGTTCAGGGGACACCTTGCAACTGATTGGGATTTAAAAAAGTAACATTGTTCATGAAACCAAAATGTTGCATGCATGCCCTAGAGTGTTGGGACAAATCTAAAAAAAACATGTTTTTCGTGTGTGTGCGTGTGTGTATGTGTGATGAGTTATAGCTAAGTCTGCCACACTACATAAATGATTCCTGGTGGTCTCCCCCCCCACTCCCCACATATGTAGCCAAAAGGCCCAAAGGCATGTTACACACGTTTACACAGGAAAACGCTTTGGACAAGTGGGTGTGCAGTGGTGGCTCCAACGTACATGTTTAGTGAATACGTTCTGCTGCTGAGGAGGAGGAGGAGGCCCCAGTGGAGAAGTGCAGTTAATGGGGAAGGGCCCACATGTCGTACTTATTTAAGGAGAACGTGTTGAGTAGCTGTGCTCCATTGAGTTACAGGAGATGGAAATGAATTATAATCTTGTGGTGTGCGTAAAAATGTGAAATCCCTGCATGGAGACATGTGGCAGTATTCCACATGGCACAGACTCTAACTGTTTCTCCATCTCTTCTTCTTCCTTCAAGGAGAGAAACCGTTCAAGTGCGAGTTCGAAGGCTGCGACCGAAAATTCGCCAACAGCAGCGACCGGAAGAAGCACTCCCACGTCCACACCAGCGACAAGCCCTACTACTGCAAAGTGCGCGGCTGCGACAAGTCCTACACGCACCCGAGCTCGCTGCGGAAGCACATGAAGGTGCACTGCAAGTCGCCGCCGCCCCCGTCCAGCGGCGTCACCTACATCTCCTCCACGAACCCCCTCGGCGACCCCCTCTCGCCCCACTCCGACGCGCACAGGAACCGCTCCGCGAACCTCTCCCCTCAGGTCACCAACCTCAACGAGTGGTACGTGTGCCAGGGGAGCGGCGGGCCCAACCACCTCCACACCCCCTCCAGCGACGTGCCCACGTCCGACTCGGACGACGAGGACTCTTTCAGACACACAGACCCGAGGACGATGCTCTGATGCCCCCCCGACCACGTGACTTGTCCAACGCCATCTATAGAGTAAAGTGTGTTGATCCATGGTGAACGCGCGCAACGTTGGGATATTGATCTGTTATTCTTCCACTGTTGTATGATTTAAACGCAGCTAACACACACACATGTGCTCGGTGGATGCAAAGCAGGCCTGATCACAGGAGGAGGAAATTCCTCTGCAGTGACCCTTGACCTTTCAGAAAATATAGATCACAAGTGTCAAAATAAAACATTCAACCGATATTAGAAATGAAATCAAAAAGGTTTAAAATCATTGCGTCTTATTCGAAAGGACCATTTTTCCAATTTCAGAAAATATCTTTCAAATTTTTTTTACAACAACCCCAGGATGCAGGATTTAATTAACTGCATGTCTTAGGACTCAACTGGTGTGATGAAGTGTCAATTTCCATGTGACCTCCCATCATCACCTTGCAGTTTAATAACTGGGCTGCTATCAATCACTGTCACATCCCAGACATTTAAGGGAAATAAATGGTACCGCTCCTGTAGCATCACAACTGGCAACTCAACCATTTGATGGACAGAATCTAGTGGGAAGAGTTGAGGCTTTTTATTTTGTATTTTACAAAATTTCATTTCATGTGATTCCTCTGAGATGTTGAACAAACTTTGATAAAGTGATAAGGACAAAAAAAAGAAGAAGGAGGCAAATCTGTGTGTCTTAAGGGTTCTCATTTTATCTTTTCAGATTTATACAATTCATGTGTTTGGATGGAATTTTTGTAATATTTAAGAACTATTTAAAACTATATTTTATGCACAATACACACGTGTAATGCTCGTTAAAGAGTACGAGTAAGTCCCTGGAGACCCTAAATGTCTACACTGACAGGCTTTGACCCTGTAGGATTTGTATATATGTAACTGTGCTGATGCTTGTGAATGTTGTGTAGTTTTAATTACAAAAAAAAATTTGTTGTTTTGTACATTGTAATTTATTTGCTGGTATCAATGTTGTACTGGAATTACAGAAACACCAAAGAATAATAATATCAGTTTTGGTGATGCGTAGTACCCTGCTGATGCTGTTTTTTTTTATATCTTTTTTTTTCAACCTGTTTTTTTAATTTTTAATTGTGTTCTGTAAAAGACAAAAAAACATTTACTTGAATAGGCTGTGTAATGTGAACAAGTCCTTTTCTCGCATGCCTTTTGTAGTGACCTGTCTTTCTCTCTGAGGTGCATGGTCCCGTTGGACATGATGGATAAAAAAAAGAGATGAATCAGCTATGACTGTGCAGACCCTTGATGTTCACATTTTAATTCACAATATACATTACTGCTTAAGAAATAATTAAAAATAACAGGAGGTATACATTAATATTAACAAGTGTCAAACTGTTATGGTTTTTATGAGTGAATTTGAAGGGATTTTGATATTTGCAACATATAAATGGAATATGAATCCAGATAGACTGGTGTGATTGTGAGATTACCTTTTTCTTTTAATGTGAGCTGTAAACAAGGTTTAACAAAACATTAATGTCAGAGCCACCTCCGATGAAAACCGTAGAGGCGGCTCTGTTCACTTCTCCCTATAAAATCCCTCAGAATTGGGCCTAACGGGCCAAAGAGGCTGGTATAAACTAATCACTGAGCTAATGGGAAAACTTATAGCCCCCTGATGGCGCTGCCTCTGAAAGGCGCGACGGCACAAAGCAGCCGAGGCATGAATCATTCATGGGAAAAATAAAAGATAAAAAGATACGCGACAATACGCAGGGCCTTGTATGGAGTGTATAAAACAAGTTCCCCCTCTTATATCCTCCATTAAAACGCGCAGGCTCACTTTCAAAGAGTTGCCTGTCCAGGCCATAGAATTAAAATTGACCAACGCGAGTTCCTGCGCCACTTCAAAGGCTGCAGCTTTCTGCGGGGAGAGGCTCGGCCGCTTCACGGCGCGTTAGGATTTCTATGGCGATTGGGCAGCGAGACGCTCACATCCCAGTGTGTCTGCAGGAAAAAACACTAACTGCCACTAAATGAAGGAGAAGCGCAGGATGCTGTCTCTCCGGAAGATAAGAGCAAACCCACCGGTGGCAGGTAGACGACGCACAAGCTCTTTGGAGGTATCTGTGTTTATTCACCTGGGAGGACATTTAGAGAACAACAACAACAACAAGAAAGAAAAATGAAAATCCTAATTATGAGCTTGCATGCTGCTTCAATTAAGACACCTGACTTTGGTCAACCTGGAGGATGCTGAGACTATGTGGCCGTAAAACACACACTCTTAATCAGCTCTTGGAGCGAGAACAATCACAAATATTAACCTCATTTTACAACCATGGAGGAAGGAACCACTTCAGCAGCGTGAGCACGAGCTTTAATACAAAAAGAAATACAAGTGCAGGTTTGTCTGGCCGGGCTGTAAATATAAGGCCTTTATCACTTTTATAGCGGTCCTCTAAAAAGCACTTCATCTGCTGCTCCATTCAGGGAGTACGAGGAGCTGCGGGCCTCCTCTCCACCTTTTAACAGGACCCAAAGAGGAGCCTGCTCTTGTTCGCTCCTGTTTGGAAACAAGTGCTCAATGAATGTTGCAAAATAAACACGGTGAAGAATAACCACAGACAGTTCCTTCGGCATTAAAGAGGAGGGGGACTTAATAAAAGGAGTGAAGCCGTCACCCTTCAGTGAGAAACGCTTTGAAGTAGAACTTATTATCTGAGAAATACTTTTTGGTTGTCCTAACGACGCTGCTGAATGGGAAAGGCGCGCCTTTGTCAGCGATTTGTTCTCCTTTAGTGGGATGCCCGTGGAAATCACTTACATGGGCCACCTTAACACACTGCCTGCAAATCAGTAACCGGCAGAGTCAGACATGCAGACGCCACTTTGGAGAGGACAAAGCCGAGAAGTCGCAGTGAAAACGCCGCAGCCTCTCAATTGCGCCCTTTAAAGGGGGTGAATGATAATTTCTCAGACGAGCGTAGGACCAAAACAAATGCTGTCTTGTCAGACTTTACAAGCATTATCCATCTCCTGAATGCTGCTGGCACAATGCGCACGAAAAGTGGCCAGTGGAGTGATCACGTCGGTCACCTAAAGTTTGGAGTTCCTGTCAAAAGCTGTGTGCGTCACTGGATGCGAGCACCTGCGCGCGGAGCTGCGTCGGAGCACTTCAGCAGCAGTGGAGTTGGGCTCACTTATTGTAGGGAGGTTCGAAAGAGGAGGGGGTGTACAGTGCGTATTTGTGGATTGGTTATTCCATTTAATTTTAGTTCAGATTTTAGTAAACAATTTAAACCAAACAGGGGTGGATAAAACACTCCTCATATCAAGTCCAGCAGAGCAGAAGCACCTTGGGATAGCTGCCACAAAACTAGAATTAAAGAACGAAATAAACGAACTAAATCAGAATAGTATTGCTCCCAAACTTTATAAATGAAACTAAGAATAAACTGACTCCAAGACAAGTTTTTAGGAAATTTTATTTTTAGTTCATCTTGTGTTTTTACAGTAGAGCGAAATATATTTTTTCTTGTTTTCTAATAAAACTACAGCTCAAGCAGGGGACTGATTAAACATATTAAATATTACCTTCGTTTTTTATTGTTTCCACTATTTATAGTAGTTTTTTAAATCCGGGTATTATTTTGCTGCTGCTTTTCACTTTACCCCCAAATCCACCGTGTTATGTAAAGTTAAGGAAAAACAGTTGTAATAACACTATATTTTTGCGCACTGTCAAACTTTGCTCTGAAGCCAAATAGGCAGATTTCTAAATAACCACTGTACATTAAAGTGGATTAGCCACAGACACACACACACACACACACACACACACACACACACACACACACACACACACACACCTGTTTGTGTGGCTGGGTCTAAACTTTGTCACAGTGTGAAGCCTCCGTTGTTCAGACTCCTTTTCTCACAAACACACCGGTTGCCACGAAGCCCCTGTGCCATCCAGGCACTTTGCCCACTTTCCTCAGAGCCCCATGTACCTGCAGCTACAATCTCAAGTTTCACGATCAAGTCAGAAAACACACGCGGTTCAGCTGCTGCTGCTGCTGCAGCTTTCCCCGTGTCTCTCCAAGACTGCCTCCACTCGGAACTGCTGTTTTTTTCTTCCAGTGGCAGCAAAGCGCATGGACTCAGCTTTATTTCTACTCTGCACACAGGCAGTGCAGATTGTGCAGTGCAGCCTGCAGGGGACAAGTAAGTTAAAAGGAGCAACTCTAAACTTGTGTATATTTTTGGAGAAGAAGCATCCATCCCCTGAGTCGTGGACTGTGGAGGCTGACGAGGGGGACTGTGGAAAATCTCAGTCCGCTTTTACGCACGAGCAGTGGGGACGTGCGCGGTGGGAATGTCGCTCCTCTGCAGCCCAACTTCAGCAGCTGTGGTTTCACCTATTAGCCCCGATGTCTTTCCCAGAGGAGTGAGGGAGTTAAACATCTGACAATGCGCACGCCGGGGGGGTCACTCGACTGACCTGTACTTGGTTTTAGTTTCATAGGAGTCTTCATTAAATCAATTACCCAGCGAGCACTTGATTATTTTTATTTTTCCTCATAACTCAAACATGCTTTCCCTCTCGTCCCTGCGACACTTAGACCCGATGGTGTCTTGCGGGTTGTGGCGCTTCAGCAATTAAATGTAATTATAACCTGCAGAGCACCGTGCGTCGTGGAGGGGAACGGAGAGACTGTCCCCTCTCTTACATTCCAGGTGTGGTGGCAGTAGGATATGAGTTCCATTAGTCACAACAGCTCATCACTGTCCTCATGGAGGAAGTGTCTGACTGTTTTGCTTTAGTTTAATAACTTTACTACTTTTAATCAAAAAGGAGTCAAAGAATGACTAAAATATTTTTCTTCATCCTTTCAATTTGTGTTTATGTAAAAAAAATAATGAAATAACATCTAAACGAAATATGGGAAATAAAAGGTTACACAGGACAAACAGGTGCCAACAGGTAGGCCTCTGTTAAACACAGAGTTAGACTGTATATTGGCACTAAAATATTTATTGTTCCAGCCTGAATTATATATTATTTATTTTTCACAAATGCATCTGTTTTTAAGAGTAGAAACATTTTGTCTCCAAAATTACTTTATATTGGCCTATATGTTAATTATAAAGCATTTTATTCTACTTTGCCCATAACAACCAAATGATCCCTGACATGACAGGTTGTGTAACACCAGAGAATAATAATTGTAAAATCCAAACTAACTTGTTAAGTGATCCAGTTATTTATCTGATTTTATGTTGTCATGTGTGTCCCTGCTACTTCATGCACTGCTTCTCAGAGAAGCATGATACATCACTCAGAAACTGACATAATATCTGGTGGCTCGGTAACATCTGTGGGGGTAGAGACTTGGTGCCGGTCCAAATGCCCCATCCCAGGACTGGGAGCCACTCCAAGGCTGTAGGTGAGGAGAGCAAGGTCGTCCACGGACAACCGCATGAGCCAGGCCCTGCTATACCTGGCCCTTATATCGCCCACCGGCCAGAAAGTAGGAACTAAAGTGCAGATAAGCGAGAGCATGCTGCCCCAGTAGTCTCATACTGAATGACAGGGCTTTTCCTAAAAGCCTCTAAATGCAGGATGTAGGCTTCAGCGTACTTGGAAAGTGGAGCTGAGCAGGTGGAGGGAGATGGGGAACTATATGCTCTATCAGAGAGCAGCAGATGGACTTTGTAATGTAGGAGATTTTGATGTGTGCCCAGGGATGATACTGCTTACAGGATACTTACGACTGAACTAAAAGAAACAGCTTCACCTCTGGCACATGAAGAGCATCCTCTCTGAGACAGAATCTGTTTCAGTTAAGTTTCAGAGAAGTACTTTAATGTCAAGGGTTGTTTTAGAGATCACAGAACTATACTAGCTTCACGATGAAGTATATATTCCTTTAGATTTAAACTGGTTATAAAACTAACCAAGGACACAATCATGAAATGAAGGCCTTTGTTAGTTTATTTATATATAACAGATTGCTATCACCAACATAATCCAGGGTTTAATACAAATCAATGTATCCACTTCCCTTTAAACCTTTTTTACTATATATGATTGATCAAAATGATTTCAACAGCATAGTGCCAGTCCACCATTTTAATCCACCACCACTCTGCTTCTTCTCTCTTACCATTACTCCCTCCATCGTGGCCAGAAGATTGGCATCAGTGCCGGAGTTGTGCAGAACTATCACATCTGCAACATCAGAGGGTTTGACCCTGAATGCATCTGGTTTTATTGTGGAAAAGGTTAGCATTAAGTGTGAGGGCTAAATCGTTCTATCACAGCCAGGGACTGGAAGAAGAGGAATAGGGTTGTGACCATAAGGAGAGAGGAGGCACGAGTGGACTGAACTGGAGAATCCCTCTAAAAGAAAGACAAGATTCCATTTGTGCCAAAAGCAGATAAGGGATCTACTCCTGCTCGGCCTCCTGCCTCCTGACTGTCCCCACATAGCTGAGCCACTGCATGTTCATCACGGGCAAACTGGTGAAGCTGGTTACCAATCATCTTCAGCTTCCAGTCTCCCAGTAGGCGCTCTAATCCAATGTGATAAACCAGTGCACTATAGCAGTAAAGTATCCAGTGTGGAGGCAACGCTGCCTCCTCAACCATGTGGAGCGCAGACCTCCCTCTGGTTTCATGGAGGTGCATGCCGTGAAACCCAAACATCATAAGCCTCACGCCCATTCTCTTAGACAGATGTGGGGTTTGGCCGTGACAGATATGGCTCTGGACGAGCCGAAGAAAATGTGGTGTCTTGATGTTTCCAACTGACCAGGGATAAGCCCGAAAGGAAATATGGCTGGATAGGCAATAAGACTGAGATATGGGGTCTCCATCTGACCGATGGCTTCAAAGAGCGGAGGTTTAGGTCTGCTTGGGCCCAGGATGAGGTTTAAGACATAAATGATTGAATATCAAGATGACCTATGGTACTAATAGCGACCGGGATGCACCTTTACCTCAACTTCTCCATTCCTTACGTTCTATACCACTGAATAGAGGTTTGGAATCCATTAGCATTGATTAAGAAACCGAAACGTTGATGTTGAATGAAAGAAATCTCCACCCAGTACTGTCCAGCAGCACACCTATTAAGCCGAGCTCTCTCTCTTGCAGCGAAGATGCTGATGACAGCCATAATGTGTCTGGTTGTCCCACAGGACACTTAGCTCTGGACTTTCCCAATCACAAGACTAATTGTATAATTAGGCCGGCTCCGTCGGGGACGGGCACCTTTTGGCCCTTCGCAGACACTTGCCATGGTAAATGACAGTAGATCTCACAAACTATCAGAGCTTATCCATCTCAGTGACACGTAAACCTTGAGAGATGGCAGCATTTTATTAACATGACTGATAGTTCACCACAAGATTGAACACATAAGTGGTAGCTCTCAGGAGACGCGTATGGTGATTACAAAGATCCCCTCCACTCCATTGATAGCTTTACTTATTTTTGAGGGTATGATTTTACATTTTATAGCAGTTTCTACTTGGATTGTGCAAAGAGGAGCCAGAAGATGAGTATTCATGGCTGCACAGTGGTGCTTCTCTATCAGGAGGGAATTGGTCCTGAGGAGGAATACAAGGGGCCCCACATCCGGATCAGAAACTCCTCATTTCCCTACCTCAGCCCCTCCTTCAGATTCCCAGCATCACCATGCACATCATTATCGTTGTCAAAAGTTGTGGCACGGGGTTTTATGAACTCTCGGTGACGGGCGGGGGGCTGTGGCAGGCGCTGCCCAAGGGGGAGCCGGGGAAGAGGGGTGACGCCAGGTGCCGGTGCGTCAATTCTGACCGGCCATGGCGAGGTTAGGCCCCTTCTCCATCCAGGAGGGCCCCATAGGTGCCCTCATTACGCGGGCCCCTGTAGCACCAAGCGGCGAGTGCATGGAGCGGAGAGGTGCGACTCCTTGCGCGCAAAGTCTGCCTCTCCCTCCTGGCCCCTGTCTGTCTGTCACAGCTCCTATAGGGAAGATTCACAATATGAATTATAATAAGCATAATAAGTAGAGCGCGGCTGCTGAAGAACAGAGAGGGTTTTGGGTAATGGCGCATTATTAGATAATCAATTTCACAAACGCGTCTGAGATGTCAAATAAACCGAGAGCAATGAACTGAGTCATCACTTTAATAGGACTTTTCTTTTATTTTCTTATTCTAACAAAATCGCGCCCGACAAGAGTTTAAAAAACAACTAAGTTTTACGCATGAAATCCTTTATGAGTCCAACCCGCGCCATCGCGTCCCATTGCATATTTCATGATGCATTTCCTGGGAGCTAACGGAGGGAGTTTCTGGAAAGTTCCAAGCTGCACACTGTGACAGAGATTCAAAGGGCAAGTGGTGCTTCATTAACCGTATCCCCATTTACTTCAGATCCCCCCTGAGTCTCAGAGAGAGCGGATTAATGTCAATTACCTGTCATTTTGCAACACCTACAATATGTTGCGTGCGCTCGGGGTTCAATGAGTTTATCGGGAATATTTTAATATCGTAATTATTCGAATTAATTAATTGAAATTGTTACATTTGTCGTTAGTAGTTGTAATGTATAGTCGAAATGGGGTTTACTCTAAGATGCTGGTGTGTGTGTGGTGTGGTGTGTGTGGTGTGTGTGTGTGTGTGTGTGTGTGTGTGTGTGTGTGTGTGTTATCGGTCATTATATATAAAAAAGCACACATCTGATCAGCTTCCACATTTTAAACTAACGACTATTTAAGTGCGTTCAAAATCGATCGAGTACAAGTGTTTCTTGAATCCTGTTTAACTTCAACTTTTAACAAACAAAAATGTCACCACACGATTTATATGTTTTGTCTCAATAAGGCACTCGTCTCTGATTCGAGCCAATATCTGTCACCAGCTCAGTGAAGGTGCTTCCTCTCATGAAAAGGCCTAGATTAATGGAGTGCTATATTTACGCACGATGGGTGCAACAAAAAAAACAGCACCAGTGCACCGGACAAAGAAAAAACACTATAGCTCGAGGACCAATGAGGGGGTTTCTTTCACTTTTCAATCACTTTTAGTCGTGCCCGGGATTAGGAGAGGGCTCTTGACTCTCTCTTTCACACAAAACCAAGAGTGCTTGTCAGCAACTCGAAGGAGAAAAGGAAGAGAATAATACGTGAGTCCAGGGTTATCGTGTTTAATTGGATTAGATGGGGTCGTGTTGAAGTCCAGAGCATGACAAACAAGAGATAGAGACGGCGAGACGACGGAGGATAAATTGGATGCAGCCTTATCCAAATCAGACACCTCCTCAAAGAAAGGCCATTATTCAAAATTATTGCGTTTCGTTTTGAATTTAGATTAAAGATACATATGTGTGTATGATTGTGATCAGAAATAGTTCCTGTCTGGTTGCCCCTCCATAAAAATGAATTGTAGCAGTGTGAGGGGGAGAGCTGTGGTACTTCAGAGGTTTGTATTGTCGGGATTGTGTTGTTGGCTGTGTGCTGCGCTCATCTGTGCGTCACGCAGCGGCAGCAATAACAAGGTGCGCGCAGCTGTGTGTGCAGGTGCGCGGCCTCCACCTGCTCGACGGCACAGAGAGGGGTGAGAGGGAAAGGGGGTAGGAAAGAGTGGGATGGAGGGAGGGAGAGAGGGAGGAAGAGAGGGAGGGAGGGAGGGAGGATGGCGCAGATCAAAAGCTGCAGCTTTCGATTGTGCAGTGAAATGGGAAATTATCAGAGAACTCACATCGTTGTGTGTCGCTCAGGTTTGAACCAATGCGTAAAAGAAGACGAAGCATTTGAAGACTCGAAAAAATCCCTCGTCAAACACTGAAATTTAAACTCCAAGAGCTTTATATTTAAGGTTTGGGATTATTTGAACTTTGAACTGAAGCTGACAACCTGAAGTTGTTATTCATTAGATAAGGGGCTGCAGAAAAATGTAAAATGTAAACCCCTTAAAAAAGTTAAAGTTGGATTTGCGTAAATTTGCTGGAAAACATTTAAACACAATGTTAAAGGCGTTGACTCACACTTTTTGTCCAGGTAATCGTTAAAGAAAAAAAACGAGAGAACAGCGGGATTACAGTGGGACGGACGCGCGCGCACACAAATACGCATATATTTCAATGTATTTGCTAGTGCAATCTTCCACAGTGGATTGCATTATAATTCCCCTTCGATAAAGACGCACGCCCCGTCATTTTCTGGGGGGAGTTCTGATCTCATCCATCGCCTGTTTGGCCGCTGACCTGCTCGTTTTATGAGCTGCTGTTACCTTCTCTCTCTCCCTGCCATCACACCGTCTGTGTCAGTCCCGTAAACTTCCCACCGGTCGGTCCTGTCTGCTGCGTCCAGGGACAACACACAGAGACCGGGCTCCAGCCTCTCAGCCTCGCCTATACATCTAATCGAAGTGGGACGTTAACGAATATGTGACAGATATTTACACTTGAATATGGAAACAATTTAATACACACCACATGATTGTGTTTTGCGCACTAATCTGAACATGCAAATAAAACATGAACGAGTTGAGTCTGTATTGGAACAAATAAAAACTTTGTCTGCAGTCAAGTTGAAAAAGTGCCAGATCTGAGGACAGATGGACACTTGGAGTTAAAAAAAGTTTTTTGTCTCATTACCATGTCACCCTCCTCCCCCTCCTCCCCACCGACACCCTTCCGTCCCTCAGTCCTGCCAAGGCGCAGACAAAGCGGTCGGGTTTTTTAGTGGTCTCTGCCGGGGCCGGTGGGTCTTTTGATCTGGGCCCGTTAAGGAGAGGGCCGTCTGGGGAGGGGAGGTGGGACTCAGGAGGGAAGGTTGTGTTTTTAACTTAAACTCACCCTTGTTTGTGAGACATAACACACCTGAAGGAGACGCGCGTCAAGTCTTTAGTCCGTTTCATTTATGCGTAATTGTTGTTTTTTCATATTTACCCTCCAGGTGAAAAACACAGTCGAGGGGAAATACGAACCTCCGAGGGCTCAACTCTGCAAGAAGAAGGAGACCCTTCATATGGAGGCCTGCATAACTTTGGTGCATGGGTTCAGATAAATAATAAATACACAAAGACGCCTCCTTCTCCATCACCTGCAGGACAGGCCCGTGTGCCAGGTGGGCTGCAGCTGTAAAACTCACAATATAAAGTATATCTGCCTGGATGGTGTTGTGGAGGAAATATCCACACTTGTGCTGCAGTGGTAAACAAAAACAAAAACAAAAAACATTTAAACCAGCGTTAAACCAACAAATGTGTTTAGATGCACAGTATATATATAAAAAAGACTTATGTCATGATAAAGGTGGAAGAAAAAAAAAGATCCTGATTCATGCCACTCAACTCTGTCCCCCTCAGTCTGCCTGCAGACGGAGACACTGCAGACAAAAGGTCTCCCCAAATGAAGTTAGTAATGGTCCACATGTGCCAGATCACTCATGCAGCACAGACAGGCCGCGCTGAATTTCATATCATGCAAACGATCAGAGAGAGAGAGAGAGAGAGAAAAGAATAAAGGAGAAGAGGAGGTCGGACATGCGTCTGTCAGAGGAGAGGGAATAAAAGAGGATGTGGGTTGAAAACGAGTCGCTGGAATTTCAGAGGACTAAAATTGGAGGAATAATGGGCTAACATTTCTGAAAGAAAATTCAGTTCCGCTTTCGTGCAGATTTTGATTTTAAATTGAATCTAAATTTGATGTTTGTATTACGTCAAACGTTCCAAAATTGCTTTCCGGATTATTCCAATAGTTATTGTTAAATTATAAATTGCTGCATTAAACTAAAATTATTAATTTCACTTTAATTTGAATTATTTCTGTTGTATTTTTTTGAGAGAAATAATTTAAAAGGAATGAAGCAATTTGCTGTTATTAGGATATATTCGATGTTTTTTATTCTAAATGAAGGAATTAGTTTTCTTTCCACTGTCTCAGGAGCATCGCCATATTGTAACCTCCCTTAAAACGTCCTCGTTTATTTCAACTGCATTCCTAAATATTGAAACAGAGTTAATTAGCTTCAACTAAATGTTTTATGTTGATCAGCTTCTGCAGCACTTTTAGCTAATAGCTCTACACTCCTCAAACTGTGCCGAAGCTCCAATAACGACGTGCATTATTGCTCGGGAATAATCTCCTCCTTTGCTGCAATTAGTTTGTCATATATTGTCATTAGAAGTCTATTAAAACATCAAGTCATTATTTGGAAGGGGGGGGAATCCCCGGGCGGGTGGAATTAGAATAAAACCATCTCTGCCACGCGGGTCCCATTTAGATTAATGGAAAAATATGTAAAACATTTCGTTTTAATTTTCCTCTGACGGTGTTTTGCATACATGCATTTTCTCCGCCTGCGCGTGTCCCTCATAATTTATGAAAGCAATCTCGACCAGCACATTAGCGGGCTATGAAGTAACTGCTCGCAGCCTAATTGATTCCCGTCACAATTTTCGTGAGGTTATAATCGTGTTAATTGTAATTTACTCTCTCAGGGAATAAAACCAGAGAGATGTGTTTAAATAAAGGCGCCGGGCGGACTGGGGAGATTATATCAGTTCCACACATAATAGAAATGTCATGTAGAATTACACAGCGGAGGCAGACAGGGATGCATTCCTCTAATCTACAGAGATGTCATCGAAATCTTCCTCTCGTTTCTCTCTCTCTCTCTTTAAAAATGTTCCTGAAGTGCAAAGTGGTCGAGCTGCAAAGAAAGAGGAGAAAGAAACCAGCTCCGTGAAGACCAGAGTTTGTTTCACCTTTATCCAGAGAGGAAGAGGGAGGGAGGGAGGGATAGAGAGAGAGGGAGAGAGAGAAAGGCGTGGATATGGGTGGAAATATCAAACAGCAACAATATTATTGGTTTGAACTAAAAAAAAAGAGAAATAATGCACGTGGCCCATTTGAACACCTATACAGGATTGTTGTGTTCTGTTAAAAATCCAAACTGGCCAACTGATTTCCTAATCATCCTGATTTCTCCCTCTCTCTGCCTCTGCAGGACGCCCCGAGCTGCTTCCTCGGCTTTGAGATCTTCCTTCCTGTCTGTGGGGGGACACCTGTTGGTGCAGAGCAGCTTGGAAAAGCCAAGTTGTTCCCATCAGACTCGTCTCTGTCCCCGGTGCAGTCACCCGGTGAGCCTGTGTTCAGCCCTGAGCTGGATTGGGAGGGAACATGGGGTCTTGCACTGATTTCCTGCAGCCTTTCATGTGCTCTGACTCATTGGAGGGGATTTGATAAACATTGGAGGAGGTCAGATGTTTTGCAACTACAATCGTCTCAAGGCCTCAGAAACAAATGCTGCCATCACAAACAAAAAATAGCTTTAATTGTATTTAATATTCAATTCAGAATCGTATACATGTTTAATTGTTTATATAATATAAACCAGCCAGTGCTTTAAATTACTCATACAGGAATTGAGGTATTTGAAACCTGTCCATTCATTTCAAATTGCACAATGATGAAGCTACAGCAAATGACAAATTAATTAAATAAAAACCCCACAGTTTAGTTCATCAAAATCCACAGTTTCATTTAATTGGAAAACAACCAAAAACAGTAGATATGACGATTTACACGTTATGATTTAAACATCCAGCACAGCCTACTCACAGTCTGTGTATGAGACATTAATAGAAACATCCTTTTCAAATATTTTTACGATTCGAGTCCGACAAAATTCAGGAATATAACACGATGTCCGGCGTCTGTGCTGCAGTGGCTCACAAAGTGGCTCCACCCAAAATAACGCCACACACGTCTGACAGGGTTCTGTCTCCACCGACCTCAGTGTGTCGATTTGGTGAAAATCAAACAAAAGGCGAAATCGTGACAGAAAAAAAAAGAAGAAGTGAGCTGCCCGTTAGAGACATATGTGGCCTTATGCCAAAGAGACAGCTTACTGGTCTGGGGTTTGGACCGTTGCAGCAGTGGTTTCGGTCTCTTTTTTTTGTGTGTGTGTGTGTCTGGCCTGGCCTGGCACAGATCACAGTCCTGCCCCAGACACAATAGATGATACAGTAGGGGAGAGAGAGAGAGAGAGGGAGAGACACAGGGAGAGAGAGAGAGATGAGTGGATGAGGTGGGTAGGGGAGGTATGGTGCCTTTCATTACCATGGTCACCAATGGCACTATTAACCATTCAACACCCCCCCCAATTATCCTCCCATCCACAGTCAAGAGAGACAAAGCCCCGGTCCTGGTCTGCTGGAGCAACATGGCCACTAATCTGTCTCACTCCAACATCACACCCACCTCTCTGTCTCTGGAAGGTCACATGTGCCCGGCCGCACGGAGCCACGTCGCACACACATTCGATGACAGAACAACAAACCGGTTCAGCTCATTTATTTTTTATGATCAACGCCGATAAAAGCAAAGCAAATGCCGATAAACGGTGGAATTGGCCGAGAAGCAATAGCTGCAAATCCAAGTTCAACTTTTTTTTGTTGTTGTTGGTGTGTGTTTAAATGAGAGGCCGGGTGAAGAACACCGCCGCAGCGTGTGTATGTATGCAGTGTTTATTTTCCGTGCAGGTCATGGTGTGTCTGACGCCGCACGCCTTCTCCATCAAGACCACAGGCTCGCAGCTTCCACAGAGCGAGCTGCATGTCTTTACTAAGGAGACTGACAGGAAAAAGCTAAATCGTGAGTTAACACACTTGCATCTGCGGCTCTTTTTTAGTTTTTTTTTCTGCAGCGAGCAGGACTTTGATGTTTGTGAGTTAGGCCCTGGGCGGGGGGGCTGAGGCCTGACTGGAAGACTGGGGCACGATGAATAGATCAACAACAGTGGCTTGTTGTGTTTGTTTACCCTTTCGCCCAGCTGCCCGGACCATGGAGATGCAAGAGCATTCATCATGACTTAGAAGAGATGGGAGGCATGGGCGTGCATGCACACACACACACACACAACACACACACACAAACACAGGAGAGCGTCTTGATGGTGCACACACTGCCAAGAAAGGGCCCTGCATATGGGCAATAATCTTCAACGCTTGGTTTCCAAAGGTTTTCTGGTTGGTGCTCCCTACATGCAGAGTTTATATTCATGAATACATTTGAGTATACAGTCAAGTAAATGGACCTCGGCAGAAAAAGAGAAACTTCACCACAACTGCCAAAGCACACAAATTAATTGAATCGGACATACGTGTACAATTATTAAAAAACGTGAATCAACACCAAACATTCCCAGTGTCCTTTTATGTCAGGTGACAAAGTCAAGTTGTTTTTGAAGTGCTACTTTTTGTCACAACATTTGTGACCTCTGCGGCCCCCGGTTTAGTGGTGTGTGGTTCCTCCCGTTTTGGTCCCATCCCAATTTGGTGTTATTGCTCCGACACCGCGCTGGAGAGGGTTATGATGTTCTGCGCCTGCTTCAGCGAGGGCATGTCAATCATGCTGCCGCGGAAGGTGAACGCACCCTGAACAGGTCGGCAACAGGGCCGTGAGCAGAGGGAGACACGTTAGAGACACTCACAGTACTGGCACTTGTAAATATTCTCTGATTAAGGATAAAGTAGATGGATTTATCATGTTTTTGAATTTTAGACTTGTTTCAATGGTTTCAAGATGTAATAAACTAGGAAACAAGCATTACAAAAAAAGGATGCAGGAGAAGAAAATGTTTTAATTATAACATCTTTTGGAATAAAATTATAAAATATTTTGAAACTTTAGGTTAGGAGTGCATATTTTTAAATTTTTCTTCTAAATCAGGATATCCAAAATCCTAAACTTGGAAATACAGTCTATGGCTTGAGGTGGGAATTATGAAAAGCAAGCACCTGTCGTGTTGTTAGACAAAGAGACCGACCCTGCTCACTGTTCAAAGCATTACACACACACACACACACACACACACACACACACACACACACACACACACACACACACACACACACACACACACACACACACACACACACACACACACACACACACACACACACACACACACACACACACACACACACACACACACACACACACACACACACACACACACACACACACACACACACACACACACACACACACACACACACACACACACACACACACACACACACACACACACACACACACAAACACACACACCATGGGATGGGTAGGATATGAATCCCTCGGGCGATGCTTAGTAGGAGCAGGCCTGGCAGGGAGAGGTGTGGGCAGATTGTGTATTACCTCAGCAGATAGCCCACAGAGCTCAACACATAGGATCCAACCATGCACTAAATTAGGAACAATAATATTGTACACTTAATTTGCTCAACCAACCCCCCCCCAACCCCTCATCCCCTGTGATGTGTCTGAGAGTCACCCAGGGGTGTACAGTATGTATTCTCTGGAACTACAGAGGTGTGTGAGGACACACAAAGGATCAGGCTGAGTCCCAGTACGGAGACAGAGAGACAGAGAGGACCCCCGGCATCAGAACACACAACCAGCACAATTACAATATAATGCTGGAGATGCACATTTAGGAAAGTTTTGTTTACCAAAATAAAATCCCCTGGATATTCTTTATGTGTGAATGGACTGTTTATCTTTTAACAGATTTTTTAGGAATGCACAGTATTATTTGAAAATTAAAGAAACATATAAATGAGGTTGAAGTAGAATCACTTTTGACTTGTCCGTACATTCAGCAGTGGCAAAATTACATTTAAAGCAAATAATAAAACCACCTTTCAAGTCCTGTATGACTCTTTCCTTTTCCTGGCTACTTAGGTTCAAAACACTAATATAAAAGAGAATAAATGCATTTTTTATTACCAAAATTCTGTGATTTTCACTTGGCGAATATGTTAATTTTACCTTGCCCTCCTTTTGATGTTGGTCAAAAGCAGCAATGAGCTCTTTGGCCCATTGGACCCTCTCCTGACTGGGGGAGAACTCCTCCTGTACAGCCTGGATCTGCCCTGGGTGGATCACCTGCTTACCTGCACACAGAAACACAGAAAGGGGAATTTAGATTCCATTAAATACAGGAGACACTTGAACTTTGACTTGCTGCCAGGGATGAATTAATAACACATTTTGCACCATTGTAAACTGCTGCAACAAAGAGCCGTTTGGAAGTGAATGAAAAAATAAAAAGTCTGAGATTGGGGATGGATTTCTGCCAAGAGGGCGGTGACAATACATGGAGGAGGAAGACAGAGGAAAAGGGAAATTCAAGAAGACCAAACTGTATATTTGTGAATATGTGTGAGTCTGTTCAGTGAAGTGAATCAGAGACATGATGAAGGATATCAAGTGTCTGCTCTCGGGTCTCAGCCTTGTTGACAAGGAGAGACTCTGCTGAATGCCTAGTTAGACTTTAATATGTGACTGAGCAGCACACTGATGGAGAAGAGAACAGCCTAATTGTGTCTATACGCACGAAAGCAGACACACACAAATAAACAAGATGCACACAATGTGACACAAGTCAAGTAAATCATTAAGAACATGCCAAGGAGATAAAACGAAACCAAACAGCATTCA
The DNA here is from genome assembly GCA_038501795.1 of Pseudopleuronectes americanus. Lineage (NCBI taxonomy): Eukaryota > Metazoa > Chordata > Actinopteri > Pleuronectiformes > Pleuronectidae > Pseudopleuronectes > Pseudopleuronectes americanus. The sequence continues at coordinate 6,091,449 of CM076727.1, forward strand.
TATTATTATGTTCAAGTAAGTACTAAAAGTAAAATCTAAAGTAAAGTAAATACGAAGAAAATTAGTTGTCGTCTTCATAAATTAATTTTTATACTGCATATAAATTCCATATATTGAGGTTATAGATATGTTTCAGCAGTTGCACACATTTCTTTACAGAAATAACATCTTGTCTGAAACTGCCAACACGGAGTTAAGGCTCTGACACAATCTTCATCCCCCTCCTACCCCTCTACTCCCGTTCCCTCTCAGTTAAATGTGGGCGAACGCCACAGACATAATCCCGTGTACATTTGCAGATCAAACTTGTAGTGATAAGTTAAGGTTATGAAATGTCTGGTGAGAACGACGGCTCAGCGGCAGCCAGCAGGAACTCAACACTTTAGGGCTTAGCGCTGTCGCCGACAACAAATCCTTCAAGGTGGCTAAGCAGGCGGGCAGCACGGGCAAAAAGAAAAAAAAGAATGTTGCCAGGGAGAGGGGAGGAGAAGAGGAGAGGTGAGGAGGGGAGAGGAGGAGGGCAAGACGAGGGGAGGCATGACAGGAGAGGAAAGGGGAGGAGAGAATCCACTCCCTTCCTCCAGCTCCGTTCACCCCAGTTAACCTCAGGAAAACACACACCACAGTTACACAATCAACACGCTGCAGGTGAATGCTCGAACAATAACGGGTGAAAGAGTTTATTGAATTAAATGCACTTCATAACAAATAGATACCCTTGAGGGATGTTTGCATGAGACAAAATGGGTTCAAAAGCAACTTTTTGTTTGTGGGTGCACGATTGATGATGTGTGTTTGTGATAGACTGTAACTCAGGTTTGAATTGCTCGGACTGAAGGCCACACGGCCAGAAAGACAATTTGACACAGGGGTACAAAACGATCTATTAAAGTCAGGTCACAGTCAAGGTGAATGAAAGAGACGTAGCCGTGACATGTCATCGCTGAGCATCAGAAAAAAGAGAAGCACAAGAAATTATTTGTTGCTGAAGCAAAATTGTCTGTGTGGATAATTTCACAGTAATGAAAACAATTATGAGGGTCAGTACAGCTATAGACCTGAATCTAAAGTGGATGGACGAATGCACAAAGTTAACCGTCAGTAAGGAGCTTTCAGAAGACAATATTCTGACAAAGTCAATGTTATAGAGTCACGTTTTGTAGTGAGCAAGGTAATAGGTTCAGATGGGGCATTTGTGAATGAGTGCCTAGTTGCTGTTGGATCCAGACCAAGTGAAATGAATCCAATGTCCCAAAACAACATCCCAGAGTGGGTTACTGATGCAGCACACGATATTGAAAGACAATGAAGGAGACGGCAATTGGCCTGTGATTAAACAACATAACAAACGGCGCACAGCTAGTCATTTCGGTGCGTGCGATTACGGCCAAGTTTGATTCCAGGTAGGAATTCCTGTCTTTGCGAGCCATGTGAGGCACTAACCAAAGGTGAGGATTTGTTTGAGCAAGATATTTTGGCTAAAACCAGCCGTGAACAGCATCATCATCACCTGACACCAGTCGCCTTGTCAAACAGAGAAGCAGCTCCAGCCGTGGCATCAGGGAGGTTAGTGTGATATACGTGTTCAATAATTTAGTATGGCCCACGAAGGATGTTATGAAACCTGAAACGGCCCTTGATAGGGAAAAAGGTTGGCCCCCTGCTGTTACTGCACACTTTCTGTTGAACAAACAGCCTGAGGACTCCCTAGGGCCACAGTGTGTGTGTGTGTGTGTGTTTGTTTCTGTGTGTGTGCATCTTCTTGTTTGCAGCCGGGAAATTATATCGATATTGGAGTATTTCTCAAACTTTTTCTATGTGAATGTTGTGAATCTGTTTCACTGCAGTATGTTTGTTGCATCCTGTGATGAATGAAGCAACGCAAGTTTTTCTCTGCCACCTGCTTTACCCAGTCTTTGTTTGTTTGTGTGTGTGTGTGTGTGTGTGTGTGTGTGTAGGTGTGTGTGTGTGTGTGTATGTGTGTGTGGGAGGACAGGAGGATGACTGAGTGAAGAGACACAGACAGGGTGATTCAGGTGCCCTCAGTCACAACCCATTGGTTCTCTTAAAATGCATCACTCGTGCCCTCCAGCCAATCCTGGCCTGCCATGTGGTGCTGGCATCTCATTGGAGGATTGCTATTTAGCAAAGTGCTCTCAGGCGAATGATAGGCAGGGTCCCGGGGATGGTAAGTGAAATGCAGTCCCTGAAAGCAGAGAATATTGTCAAACTATCTTAAATTTTGCAGAAGGCAAGATATTTTTACTAGGATCCTTGAGTACATAGTGCAAGGTAATTATAAAGGTTGCAGCACTATAAAATATCCCAAAATTACAATCCTCCGAGACAGATTAGATGTCAAGGTTATCTCTGGGCGCCTTCACACTATTCTGTGAACCAGTAGGAAACCCCAGGTTTTTTTGTGCTCTGTACTCTGTGCTAATGGGTCCTGTATGCAGCTTAGGCAGTGACAAGGTCAATTACTGCACAGGTAGAAGCTTTGGGCTGCACCTTATTATTGCTTAAGCACACTCAGGCCAGTAATAGCTGCCAAGATTATACTGTACAGAGTGCCCATGGCTTGTAAGCCACTAATCCAGAGATTTGAATGGCACTTTCCATATCAAATCTGACCACTCATTTCATCGAGCGGCCGTCAGCGTCCATCCACTTTTATACCTGATATCACTTGTGAACATCACCTTGTGCTTTCTTCAGTGAATTTCTGTTTACACAAATCATTCTGATTCACACTAGCATTAACAGAATTTAAGAATATATGTAAATATTTGGATAGATTTTGGGTTGAGGTTGACGCATTGCTTGGATGGTGAAGAATCTGAAGAAGGTAATTATTTCATTATAGACCTGCAGCAAAGAAAAAAATAATAAATTGCATGACAAGTGCTGAGTCATTCTGGTGATAACACACAGTCAAGCCAGCCGGCAGCACCAGAGTGTAAAGATGGCATATGAGGTCATGAGGAAAATCAGTTTGTGTATGAGACAACGAGAAGCTGAGATGATGTGATGATATCATATGCAGGTTCATACATGTGTGTTTCTAGAGCAGTGCAACATAGAGAGTTTCGACTTGACTTTAAGCCAACAACCTCATGTACTCCCTCTCTGTCTTAAACCTGACTAATGCTTAACGAAAGACAATTTTTTGTAACCTTTCAGCACAATAAACAGAACAATATTTAGTGATGTGTAGTTATTTTTCTGGTTTGACACCCCCTGGATATTCTGAATTAATCAGTTTTCAAGGGATGAAAATATCAGAACAAATACATCTCATTTACTGAATGGATTTTTTGGGATATCCACTTGGAACAGCTGTCCTGCCCTCTGTGTTCTGTTCCATGCAGTCTGCAGGGCAGATCCACATGCACGCATACACACATTCCTAAAGCGTTGCATGGCAACAGAGACACAGAGCGCTACCACATTCTGTTAATAACTCCCTGTAATCATACTTGTAGGTAAGCACCTGAGTTCACAAAACAGACACAAAACCAATCATAACAAGAAACTAGTGAAATGTCGCAACCACTTTTAAAACCACAAACACAATAATCATTTCAAGGTTAAATTTCATTACAATGTGCATTACAAGTAACAATTCAACAGCCAAAAGATTTTTACCATCCTCCCACATTGGAGGAAACATTTAAAAACATAAAATTGTATCAACCAACTACTTTCTTATTCTCAAGAAAGAGCAAAAAGAAACAGTAACCAGGGGAAGGAGAAGTAAAATTTTTTCCTGTATGTTGATTGCAACAGCAAGTTGTAATTGTGCCAAAGGAGAGAGTGAAGAAGATGCAGCATATAAATAAAGAACAACAAATGAGAACGATGCGAAACTACTGCAGATTTCCCTTTGATTAGATTCGATAGTGGAAACTTCACCTGTGAAGCCCATGAGAGCGCCCTCTCTGGCCTGCTGCCTCAGCCCCTCCACATCTTTGTAGTCGATGTAGACCAGATCGATGGCCTGTAGCCCAAATGCTTTGGTGGTCACCACCACTTTCTGTCGGGCGTAAAGGAGCTCCCTGGCATCCTTAGTCCGTGTGGCACCTCAAGGAAAAGTATGGGGTTATTATGGGTGAAATACTGAATAATGTCAACATTTATCGCAAAAGTCTTACGTGAAAAGTTTAGTTGTTAATAGTCTCACTAAATCAAGACTTGACTCAAACTTCTTAAATATGACCCTAAATGCACACGGTATTTTGTTGGATTTCAGAAGTTAAAAGTTTGAAACCACTCCTTAAATCTCGATATTAAAAATAACTTAAGTCCTCGAGTTAATGTTCAGCCGTAGAAAGCACATGTTGGGGGCTGGAAGTACAAAGTAGCATACAATGGAATCACAAAATGGAAGCACTTAAGTACCTCTTTTTCACTTGCACCACTTTTCTTTGTTTTATTTTTAAAACAGACCTAATGGGTTAAACTGACTAAATTAACTTTAAAGATAGATAATGTTATAAACACAAGAACCGCTTTACTTCTGCTAAATAGCCACAGGCTACATGTTATAAAAACCTCTAAAGTTGGCTGATTTATTAAATAATAGGAGCTGGTAAAGGAAATTTCACACTTTCCTCTCATTTATCATATTTATCTGTCAAGACTCTCACATATACTACATCCACAAATCATCCCATATCTAAATAACATAATTGTAACCACTTTTTCTGCAGTCGTATAATACTTTACCTTTAAACATTTGGATTTTACACCTCAGACTGTTTAATTATATGATCCTACATGCGGGAGAATAGCACAACTGAGTTCTAACAGAGGAAATGTTAATCTGGAGGTGTAACAGCTACCTATGCTGGCACAGAAGTCATCAGAGCCAAACACCACGCCGTCATGGTGGAGACCAGCCCTGGGAGCAAGTCGACGGATTTCCTCACACACCGCCTGGAGAGAGCATACGAATATTAGCATAATACAGGCCGACTAAAGTGACACAGATGCAAAGGGGGGGGGGAGAAATGTTGGACATCTTGGCATAAATACTGTGGAGGAAATCTAATTATGCTCCAATATTTCGACCGTGGTTCAAACAGCCTGGTTTCCGTGTTTCCTTTGCAGGCACAGAAGCTTCCAACATGCACATCATCACACTCAATTCTCTCTAACAAATACGCCAATAAGTACATATCTGTCAAATCCATAACCTTCACCAGCTTCCTCTCCATGGAGACTGATTACTAATGTACAAGTCCACTAAATATACCACCTGCAGGCACATACATTATACATACATCAAAGTAAACGTACACAATGAGGAGCCGGAGATGCCTCTTACCACATAGCTGGCCCAAGACACTGCTATGAAGGGTTAGAAATGGAAACTCTGTACTTTTAAGTTGCTTTAGCAGTTATGTACTGAAAGCATGTCAGTTTCAGTCCACATTCTACTACCATTTATCTACTGATGTAAATGTTATTGTAGCTTATTATCTTCGCCAAGGAGGTCATGTTTTCACCCCCGTCCGTACGTTGGTTGGTTTGATTGTCAACAGAATTACACAAAAAATTACAGAATGCATTTCCACAAAACTTGGTGGAAGGATATGACATGTGGAACAAGAAAAGATACATTCAGACTAGCAAATCGAGGAATTTCTTTTAGAAAGGGCGTTTTCCCTGATTTCCCAGATTCTAATATACTGTCCTTGCTGTTAAAAATGAATCATTAGAAGACTGATATCTATGAGTGTTTGCAATTTGGAGCAATTCCCAATTAAAATCCAGGTCCAGTGGGTATAAATGTGGTTTCTTGAGGAGGTATGCTTTTTAGCCACTATACATATTGTTACATATCTGTATCTGTAAATGTTTTAAAACTATGTCCAAATAAGTCCACAAATTGGTGCAGATTGTAAGGGGGACTGTTTGGCCTGGGAGGACAGTTGTGCTCAGCAGGGAACCATTCAAGTCAGAGACTGTATTAGAGATACTTTTATTATTTCATAACATTTTGTGTAAAAACATGAATATAAATGCAGGCTCTTCTTTCTACATGGAAAAAAACAAGACTTTGCTGGAATGTTTTTTATGTTTTTCAAAAGTTAGACGCTGAAAAAATCTGTGGTGAAAAACCAGCTCCATTGCAAGATAAACTAATGACCACAATTACTAATAAATAATGAGCGTTACCTAAATAAATAAATAAAATTTGGAATGTAACCGTCTGTGGTGAAGAGTGTGAAACAATAAGAACACGTCTCCTGCTTTTGCTGGCCTCCAAATTAATTTTGCCACTAGCTGTGCCACGGCGTTTTTTTTTCTGCTTCATGCTTGTAACCTGGGGTTCAGTCTGGGCAAAGTTACAGGGTGTTCTCAAGAAAGCACACAGAGGCACCCCCTGTCATCACAACACACAGGCACACACTCGCGAGCACCAACACAGCCACCGAATTAGAGTGGGGAGCTAAAAGACAAATCAAAAGAAGGACAGACAGCCTGTTTCTCCCCAAATGCCCAAAACCATGCCCTTTTTCCCCATGTAGCTGAAGGTCGTGCTGCACTATAACAGGAGCTGCTTTGATGCTTGCCAAAATATCATTAAGAACTTTTCCACTATGATGATATTAAAACAGCTCTAATTAAAAAATGTCAGCATGTCTGGAAAGGGATGGAGACAGACACACACACACAGACACACACACACACACAGACACACACACACACATACGCAGACATAGAGGAAACAAAAAAAGGCTCATTTTGAGGGACTGTCCGAAAGCTTTGAATGCCTTTCATATTGGACACGTGGAGGGCTCCGCTCACCGGCGCCGTCTTTAATCTAAAGTGAACAATGGAGGAACATGCAAAACATCTTATGCAGGCAGTTTTTTGGGGGAGAGTTGTTTGTAATTTACCTTAAAATTGAGCAGGCCCACAGCGGTTTCCACAAAGGTGACCAGGCGAATGGGTTCTGTCAGTGCGTGTCCTTTCAAGTTGTGCTGAAACCTGTCAACAAACTTAACACACAAGGAGAGTCTCACGCACAGCTCATTAACAACACCCACTGTTTCTGCGAATGGAAAACAATAAAGCCCCCCCAAATAATCACAATGAATTAATTTGATCTCATGACTTTTTGAAATTATAGTCATCACGTTCATCAGATGTTTTGTTGGAGCACATTATCTGTGGCACTTAGCTCCAGATAATGGCTACAGACTTGTGACCAGCTTGGATCCATTTGTGAGGCTGTTGACGTTGTTCTTCAAGAAAGCATAGTGTATTGCATCAGAAACTGAGAGACTGTGTGAAGGTGAATTCAAAACTAAAAGAAAATATATTCAGCCATAACGATTGTAAATGATGTGACAGAGTCTTCAAAATCCACCGTGGGGTAAGACAGACGGAGGAGTAAAAAAAGGAAATCTTATCATTCCAGAAACTTCCTTTTGATATGAATCTTGACACCTTTATTACCTCCACTGTTCCCATCGCAGTCCTTATTCAGAGACATATCCACGAGGGTTCAAATGGCAGAGAAAGCAAGCAGAGGGAGAGCGGCAAAAAAAGCCAGTGAAATGAAATATTTTACATTATCACCAGGGTTTCCCCTGTCGTCTGAAGTCTTCTGCTCTACCTTCTTTCAGAGGCTCCGCTCGACTACAGCGCGGTTTCCCCTGAGAGAGTGTGCACACATGTAAATGTGCACATGCACAAACGGGCGCATGCATACACACAGCAAAGTGAAGAAGAAACAAAAAAAAGGGGGGGGGGAGAAGAAACAAGATTTGGGATGTCTGTGAGTGTGTTGTACTCCCACATTATTCTGTTTTACGTCCCCCCTCCATGGCAGGGAAGAGCGAGACTGGAGCCACAATCAGAGTGTGATGTGACACTTTGCTGAGGCCTTTATTCTGCACGACTCCTGCTAATATGCAAGCTCACCTAAGTAGGCCTTTAAAACCAAGTTCAATTCTTTGAAGACCAAAGCATTCCAATTTTTTCCAACAGACCAGTTCACAGCTAGCCCTGGACTGCCAGTGGGGTAGCCCAAATTCCTAAATCTATCATCTGGAAACACACAAAAGCCCCCTCCGTCAGATATTTCCTTTCAAAGCCAGTCAAAAAGGAAAAAAAAGAAAAGAGGACTTATAAAAAAGCTCAGAGTAGAAATGTCTAACTCCATGTGCCCGCTTCCTCTCCTTTCTCTTACTCCCTCTTTGACACACAAGGAAAAAGACAGATATAAATAACCTCAGGTACAGCTCGGCTATTTTCCTAAACGAGGAGCAAAATAACCCCCGTGCTCGCACTCACCACTCTTGTTCTCGAAACTGAAAGAGTGGGCCTCCATTGAAGGATTTCAAAAAATAGGGGCAATTTTAATCATCTCTCCATTCAATCTCAGTTGGATAAATCATATCTGGGAGATTTGCATAAATACAAACCATCAAAGACTTTTCATCTTCAAAGAGGTTTTCAAGACCCAATAGGCTTTGTACTGTAATCATCTGAGGTCACAACCCTGTGGGAGCAAGGCTGCTATGGCAACATAAAAACTAACGCTGGGGGCTTAGCATAATACCGTCCGTCTTCTCTTCTTCGCAAACACGGGAAAGGGTGGGAGCGGGGGTCCGAGAAGGAGTGTGAAAAGAGAGTGTAGATAAACCTATTTCTGCGACAGAGGAAACTAGGTAGATATGGTCCATTGTGGGGGAGACCTAGCTGCTATTACACACAGAGATTACCAGCGCTAGACGCCGCCCCGCGCAAAGTCACCAGCCCCAACCAGGCTGCAGCGAGCCAAGTGGGCTGAAGGAAAACAAATGACAGCTCAATGCGGCACCACCGACGAGAAATCCTCCGAGCCCCTTTGATTACATGTTTCTGTCCCTCTGCTGTATTCCCCTATTCAGCTATTATACACTTTGAGGGCCTGATTTGCGCTGCATAAGAGCTACTACAGTCCTCCGTCATTGTTGCTCCGGAGCATACAGCAACCATTAGCTGCCAATGGCTCTCAAATCTAGGACCCTTTAATTTGTTATTCACTGCTGAATTGGAAAAAGAAAAGAGAAAAAGAAAAGGAGAAATAACACCTCTTCTTGCCATTCAAAGCCACGCTACAAACAAGCCCTCTGACAATTTTCACCACCCAATCATGAAAAGAGAAGGAGGGAGAGATGGAGCCGGAGAAAGGAGGCTATAGTGGGACAAGTTTCAATTAATTTTCTTCAAAAGGGGGCCAGATTAAATGTTTCCGGCCTGCTGAAGTGTTCATTTCACAGAGGGGAAGCGGAGAAAGGGATGAGGGGAGGGGACAGGAGGAGGAGTAGAGGAGGAGGAGCAGGACAGGGTGCGATTATTTTTGGTCCCAGTGCACACCAAATAGTGTGGTGGGCGAAGAATGCACATGGCTCCGAATCTGTGTGAGAATTGTCCCCAGACAAAGGAGGGAGTTACGCCTGTTATAGCCCAATAAGGCCTGTCAGTCACACAAGGGCTGGGGGAGAGGAGGAAGGCAGAGCTAAAGATTTCCACACAAAGGGAAACAAGCAAGTCCATCTTTCAGCGACAAATCAGTCTGGAGGTTCCTGTGCTAATATCAATAAAAAGAGAGAAAAATAAACAAGTGAGGGATTTACTGCACTGCCTTACAAGAGTGAGGGGGAAAAAAAATCAGACACATGTTTACAACGCTGACACAAATAAGACACATGGAAAAGCCAATGCAAAGCAGAAGCGTGGTAGTAGAGGGGGGGGGGCAATGATTGCAAAGTTGACTTTCTTTGGAGCACATGCACCTGCTAATGCAGAAACACACTGTAAATCACACGTGGAAACAGATTTACAGTGCATGTAAAGGCATTTCTCCTGGAGGGGAAATACACTTTAATACTTACAATAAATACAAAGCGTTTCTCAGGACAACGCATTGGTATAATTGCCCACATTTAGAGCGCTCAATGTGTTTGTGACAATTTTCACAATAGTAACTTACTTTTCATTTTAAATATTTTATGCAGAACAAATTGTGGCTTTTTTTTTAAGTGAGGAAGAGGAGAAACGACTGAGCTCAGGGGAAGAATTAGCGAACACCTGTCAGCAATTACAAGTGGAAGAAAGAAAGGGCAGCAGGAAATAGACGTGTTCTAATTAAAACCACTAGTTAAAAACTTCCTGCTTCTCCAGCCAATACCGTGTTTGACTACACACAATTCAAATATAGAGTGGGGACCAAAAGTCTGAGACCACATCTCATTCAGATTTTATATTTATACTGTTAGTTTATGTCTTTGTTGCTATATATATAGAGAGAGATTACAGAGCTATATATATATATATATATATATATATATATATATAACTCTGTAATCCTATTTTAATCAGCAAAACTGTATTCAGACAGAAACAGTAAAAGAATGCAAACAACAACCTGGTTCCTCCTGGTGAGTGACCCATATGGAGCTGATCAGAAAGGCCTGTATTAATGATGTCACTGTCTCCTGACCTTTCGGGTCCTGACATCCGTACAGCGCCCCTTTATAGGAAGCCAGAGGGATGGCCGAGCCCAGACAAATACCTCTTAACTAGGGCACAGGCCAAGTTAATTGTGTACAAATTGCAAATATTAATTAACAAGAACATGAAAATGGGAATAATATCAGAGGAAAATCATAAAAAAACAATAATGTACGCATGCAAAAGTTGCAAAAGCTTCTAACATTAATGACTTTGTGATAGGTGATTATTCTCATACACTAGATCCTCAGTAACCGGGATGATATACTTTGTTTGTAACACTTTGCAAAATGTTTTAAGAGTTGAAATACATTTGATGTAATGCAAGCTTGGAGCATATTTATATTGATTAACCCTACTTTGACTTTTTTTTTAAAAACAATTCCTAGCCAAATATGCAACACTGTACAAGCTGGTCTCCAGTAAGGGTCAGCAGTGGCAGAGGGCACCTTTGTGTTGTTACAGAAAGCTATCGGGCTTCTGAGGCTAATCTGAAGAAATGTCATCCGTTTCTTGAGCTGCAGCCAAGAAAAACACTCTGTCCGTCCCCGAGTCCTGCCACAGGGATCGATTCCCACTTTTACTGGGAAATGGAAAAGCTTGTTATGATTGCTTTGAAGATTCCTGTGGTGTCCTCTTACTCCACGAGTTTGTGTAAGAGCACCACTGTGTTGCTTTAAAAGACATCCAGAGGCGAAAGAGACTTGGGTATTTTTTTAGTTTAGTTTTCTGTTCTCATGTATATTGTTTGTTTTTTATTGTTGTTGGTTTGTGTGGTGCATTGAAATGACTCCAGGAATTGGTCAAAATGTGTAACTTACCCACTGCACCTCCTGTGTGTCCTCCACTTTTGGTAACATGATGGCAGGAGGGAGAACCTCACCCTGCAGAATGACACGCAGGTCATCTTCAGCCAGGCCACTGGACACCGAGTTCACCCTCACACATTTCTCCGTCCGCCCCAGATCCAGTTCCACCAACATCCTGGGGATGGTCTCTCTGGCCTCTGTCTGCAATAAAACACCAACAGAAATTGTGATGATTGAATGAGATGTATTTCGTCAGATTCCAGTTTGGAGCAACTAATACAAATGCTCATTCAATTCAAATTGTGTGACGTTGTAAGATTTAAAATATACTTTGAAAGCAAGTGTAGGTTTCGTCCAGGGGGCGTGACGACTAAAATCAGCAAAATATAATATAAAATGCTTGATAAGGACAAAAGTATTATCATGAGGAGGTGAAAACTGCTGATTAGGCCGAGCTGAAGGCCAGCAGTCATCACAATGTTGAGCTCAGCATTGAGTTGAACACATAAGTCTGTTCAGCTAGAGATGTGCTTTTTGAAAAGGAATTTCAACATAAATCAGGCTTTAAAGATGGATGCTTTTGACCAGATTGGAAAGAAGAGGAAAGCTGACATTTATTTTATACATAACGGAAGGAGCATGTAATAGTGGTCAAGGAAAAGTTCCCTAAAAACACAACTCAGAAAAAAGGAATCAGTAATCATATACAGAGGAGTTAACCAAGATAAACCAAGGGCTTTATTCCACAGCTGATGAGTAAAACAGGATATCACTCCTCTTTTCATGGATATCGTCCCAGTTAAAGGGCAAAGACCTTAAGTGGCTGATCCAACAAAACACAACACGAGGGATCTGACACTTAATCCTGACTGAGACTATAGAAAAATAGAAAAACATTAATGTAGCAGCTTTCAAATTCTGTGATCAAGTTGTGGATAATAAGCTTTTACCTTCACCTCTGTCTGTTGGTCTGCCAACAGGATTAAGCTAAGAAAACTGAACTGATTTCCATCAAATGATCTGCAGGGGTTAGGCATGACCCAAGAAGAATCCAGAAGATCGGGATGAACGGAACGGGGGGACAGGGGGGGGACACTAACCAGGAACCAGGCAAGATAGGATGCTTCCTGAGCACCTTTCTAGTTAAATTTCTTATTTCTTTTTTTACACATTGCTTTGGGCCTTTACTCTTTTAAGAACGTGTCACTTTTCGTTAAAACAATCACATCATAAAAATAAACACTGCATAAATGATATGATTAAAGTGGATACTGACAAAGTTTGTATCAATCTGGAATCAGACAACAGTCCATCCACACATAATATGGCACAAATCAACAAAACAGAGGCTGCACACTCTCAACACAAGCATCGTATGAGATGAACAGGCAAAGTGATGGGGAAAAAAAATATCAAAGAGAAGCCTATAGTCCCAACTTCTATCAGTAAAACAGTAGCACACGCCTCTATATTCAAACCAGATGCTGGGCAACAGGAACGGAGAGAGAGACGGATGAAATGGGTGGAGAGGTTTAGCTGGTGAGAAGAGAGAGGTGCTCAGGAAGAAAATGTGGTCTGAGTTAAGCAGCATGAGGAAATGGTAGCTTATGAGTTGTCAGGTCTGATCAGAGGCTGGAGCCCTTGAGTTTGTGTGTGTTTAGAGATGCTCAGATTTTATTTCTCCTTCATGCTACAGAAAGAAAAGAAAATATCTTGAAAGAAAAATAGTCTCAAAGTGACTAGGTTACTGTATGCACCATAAAATGAAACGTAGATAGCAGTGTGCATAAAACCACCAAGAGACTTCAGTCCCCTAAATATGCCTGATGAATGACTATTTTGTAAAACAGTTAAAGATTTTGATAAACTGACTTTATTACAATGTTAAAGAAAAGGAAAAAAATAAATCCAGGACAACACCCCTGCTCTGGATCAGGGGTGGATGTTTGTGCAATGTTGCTTTGAAACAAATGGAGCATCATGCAACCTGGTGAAACAGCATCTGAGAGGAAAGTCCCTACTGACTTATCATTAGTAGACCGATCAGTGGAGTACCGTGTGTGTGTGTGTGTGTGTGTGTGTGTGTGTGTGCATGAGAGGGAAACTGTAGACAGATATTACATGGACAGCCCATACATCACCATATCTTGTAAAAACTGAAACCGACCCGGGTTCAGTTGTATTAGATCTTATGAGGACCCGTGCGAGGGTCAGGGAACAGCTTCTGAGACAAACCAGCCCTTGCTCTGATCTCCTGGTATGCAGAACTGTACTTCATATTACGAACACCCCTTCAGTATCAATAAAATATGGTATCAGAGTACATATCAAAGATTTGCTGGGATTTAATAGGGGTCACGAGCGGGCTGGGCTGCCGCGTGTCATCTGCGTCTCCCTCTTCCCTCCTGGACTCAGACAAGAGGGATTGTCACAGCGTATGATGAGTGCTCTGTGATCTTTGACTCGTACTCAAGTTTTTCCTGAAACCTCTCTGTTGCTCTCTATTACTGTCGCTCTCATAAGCCGAGACAGACCCGTGACTGTATCTCGGTAACTTAAAACGGAGGGAGCGATTTACGCGGCCATAATTCACTATTCATAAACCTGCTACTTGGCGGATAATATTCTGTCTGTCCCTCTGCAGTTCATGGTGAGCGGAGAAAAGTGATATGAGGCTCCTTCGTGTAGCAGGAGTCACATTGATCCCTGACCAAACTAAATAAACAGTGAGCCAAATGATCAGAAAGTACGGTTTATCAAATTCACAGATCACATAGTCTGGAGATCGTGGAGTCTCTGGCTCCAACCTCAGCCTGATAGCAACGTGATAGGCAACGTGCATTAATAAAATCTTTTATTGTAACCAGACACCGTGATTGCAAGGATCGTCTCCTGCGCTTTTCTCCTTCAACAACTGTATTTCTGAAACCATGAAACCAGGAATGGCTGTGGGGATGGCCAGGTCACTGTGCACTATTCCTTCTTTTATCTCCCCCTCCATCTAAAGTGAGAGAGATTATTCAAGACACCTTGACCCCTACGGGCTCCGCCACTCCGAGCTTGAATAAAGCCCTTTGAAAAACCGATATTTTACATTAATGGACAGCCATCCAACAAGTTGCTTCAAAGCTCCCTCCCCAATCACACGGTGTCCCACGGAGAGCTCGCCCCGACGTCAGCTCCATCTCCTCTTTGATTTCCTCCATCATCCTCATCATTAGAAGCTGACACACAGGCAGGCAGGTGGGCGAGCAGTGGGCCAAGCACGCACGGCTGTTGAACGCATAGATGCACACATGAAGCTTTTCAAGTGTAGAGAGGCTGACCTTCCAGGAGAGCGAGGGCAGCTCCTTAACACACAGCCTGAGTCTGGACGCTCAGGATCCTACCGAGTGCTGTGTATGCGTGACCCAGCATGGCTGCTGGCTTGTAGACACCACATCAGACTGGAGCTTCCAAACCGATGTGTGTACAGGCCACAGCGGTATCACCTTCTTCTGCAGCATCGGATCACGGACGCCCAGCCCTGCCCGACGTGCTGCTTGAAACCAGCCACGTCAAACATCACCTCTGGACCGACTGAGTCGAGACGCACACTCTGTCCCTTCATCCAATTTAGATTAGACCTCAGTCCAGCAGCAGTTATAGCTCATTTTATACAGAAAACCCCAGTAGATTGCCAATAAGTAGACCCCTCGTCAGGCTGCCTTTGCTTGTTACCTCTGCCAAGTTTTCACCCCTGTCCCTTGGTTTGTTTGTTGGTTGGTTGGTTTGACAGCAGGATACAGAAAAAAAAACTCTAAATAACTTCCACAAAACTTTTTGGAAAGACAAAACATGGGCCAAGAAATAACACATTAAATTTTGGCGATCCAGGAATTTTTCATCAATCATCAACATTGCAAGAGATAGGGCGTTTCTTTAATTTTCCACTGGTTTTCCCTGGGAATAATTCATGGATCTTAATGAAGAAATATCTTACATTTCGAGGGGACTGAAATCTCTCTGAGTCATATAATTTGGAGCAGCGTGATGGATTTTGAGGAGACTGTTGTGTCAGATGTGTACAGTATGCACTTCTTCTAGCTTACACTGTACTGAATAAGCTGGCATTTTGTCGCCCCATGTGTGATTTTAGACATCATGCCTGTGTTAATTTGGATGTGTCGACCATCACTGCCAGGATAAAAGCATAACGAGAATGTCCTCTATTTGATATCCACAGTTTTATACTAACAAGGGAAAAAAGCATTGTTACATGTTTTAAAAAAGGCACAAGAGGGCATAGATAATTTTTTCTAGTAAAATATAATTCATACATATTATTCATACAAAGAGTATCAATTGTTTAATTTATAAGAATAACAACTCAATGAGTAGACTAATGCTGTATGTTTCATTCTCATGGTATTATATATACATATATATATATAAAAGTGTGGAAAAATCATACGTGACAATGAGCGTATCCTATTTTTTCTTTTACCTTTTGAGAGCTGGCGTTTTGCACCCTGCTGTGCAACTTGCGGTGCCAATGAACCAATGACTGTCGCAGGCGAAGGCTGCCTGCCTGAAGTGTGACTGAGCATTTGTTCATTTGTCTTTGTCAGTATGTGTGTCAGGGTGGGTGTACGTGTGTGTGTGTGCGTTTGCAACCCTCAAGTCATCGTGGATGGGTTTTTGACAAGTGACATGCTGCACTCCAGAAAGCTGGAGTGAGATGACTGACTAATTCAGGCTATGTTGATAACTGAGATGTAGCAGAAGGAGATTCAGGCGTTTCCCTCTGTCAGTTGTGAGCACTCTGTGTTATCCACTATCCTGTCAAGCCAGAACAACAAGACATAACTGGCAGGATGGAGGCGGAGGAATTTGTAAAAACTTTCAGAACCGATTGCTGAGCTAGAAGACAGCTAGCTATTACACTTAATTAGCCATGAAACAATCTCATTAGAACTCTTTAGTTTCAGTCCATCACAAGCTGTATTGCCACGTCCTCTCCTTTTTCATAGGGACAATGGAGGAGACCATGCTCATTGTTCGGCATTTTTTAGATGAGATAAAACTATATTAATCCACCGACCAGGGAAATTCAGTTGTTACAGCAGCAGTCAGGTCAGAATTAGGCAGACAGAAGAGGAAAAATATTGTAAAAAGGCAACAGAATAAAAATGTAAGAAAAAATACTGAGTATGTATATCATATGCACCTATCACTGGTTTGTAAAGAAATGTTATAAAGTAAAGTCTAGTGTGTACATAAACAGAAAATACTACGAGTAGAGTGACATGACGACTGCAGTATTGTTGAAGTAGTGACAGTGAAACTGAAGATGAGAAAAAAAGTTGGGAACTTGTGACCAAGGTGCTAATAAAATTACTTTGTTTGTAGGGGGGGAATGGGGCAATTCCTTTGACAGTGCATTGGGAGGATGCAAAACTGGACACTGTGACTGGAGGCCTGTGTAGGCTTATTTAATCACTGTCCGAAAAACAATAATACAATATGTATTTTTATCATCAGTTAAATTACAAATGAATTAATCTCTTGCTGAACAAAAGATAAGGCTTGGCTGCTTTTTCCCCCTCATGCGCCAACATCTGCTCCATTCCTCTCTTCCTCCTCCCATTCTTTCATGTTTTCCTCTCCTCGTCAGCTTCTCCATCATCACTCCTCTTCCTAGGGTTCGTATCCCAGTGTCGGGTGTGTTGCACAGCCCACGTAGCACAGAGCAGTGCGGGCCGCTGCTATGCCAGTAAAAACACAAGAGTGTAACTGGATAATGAGAGCAGGAGAGAGGACCTCTCTGTTCTCTGTGTCTCAGCATTTTCGGATCCCTCGCTTGGCCACAGTCCTCACCCTTAACCTACGGTATCTGGAGCTGCTGCGAGAATGTGTGTTTCAAAAGGCAATCAGAAGACCAGAGAAGGCAGAAAATACAGTCTGTGAAATCTGAGATTTATATTAAATCTAAAAAGACACACATGATACATAATTCTTAAACTTTCCCTGCTTTAAATCCCTGCAGGCTCCATGTGCTCCAACACAAGACTTCTCCATTCGGTAGCAGTGAATGCTAACCTCAGGCCTGTCATCATTCTCGTCTGGCCGTGACCTCTCAATTGCCTATGGTCTCCTCTGTAAGGACTCCATTCAATACCTGACACTTAAAGCAAAATTATTCAACTATGTTACCTCCAAATAACATTTTTAAATTCATCGCACCTTTTTCATTCCCACGCGGAGGCATTCTAGGTTTAGCGGATGCTCCTGACAGAGCAGTTTACAGGAATATGTCGCACACCACCAACCAAGGGTCCAGCCATACGAAGACGCTAGATTTGTAGATTTGACATCTGCTGTGGATTTAAATGTTTCCGTTCAACCAGATTAATGGAACACTGACATCATGACATGAATGCTGGTTTGTTCTGAGATGATTATTTAGACTTTGTTGCCTAATTGATTGGCTTCGTTAACAGTGAATGGGATATTTGTTTCTGTTGGTACACTTCTTCCATGACCCTTGACTACTTAACAAATTTAGGACGCCAGCACCCAGTAATAACATGTGGCTGCAAAGGCCACCGTTGCTGCTGCACGACAAAAGTTACACAAAGTCTTGCTTTAAACACACCCAAACACATCCACTGTGACAGACAGCTGAGTTTGGAATGGAAGGTCTTTCTGATCTGGCTGGAACAGGGTCTATTTTCTGGCTGAGCAGCTCACATCCCATTTGTGAGTCTTGGCAGCCCGACTGGGAGTTTCTCTCAAGTCTCCGGGGTCCTCTGAGGTGTTGAGCACAAGTCCACACGCACGCTTGCACACACACACACTCACATATATAGGGCTGTAAATACATGCACACACTGACACACACTAAATACAAATGTTCAGTATTCATAATTCAACTGGCTATCATTATTTCCCAGGAGTTCATTCTGTCAAGAGTTTAGTCATTTGAATCCTGTTAAATGTAGAGCAGATCTTTCAGTGTCCTCTGAAATAACACAGTGAACACTGAACTGAGGTCATGTATCAGTTGACAGTTGGCTGCATAATTTATGTTAAGTTGAAAATCTCCGGTGTCAGACATAGTTCATGCATGGACCACAGCTCAAACATTGACTACGCTACATCTTAAAGTTAATAGACCGTAATAATGTAATCCACTCTACAATAGGTTCTCTATTCTTCCCTCAGTTGCTCTCGCTGCAAGCAGACAGGTGTATCTGGGGACCTTTGGTAAAAAAGTGCGACCAATGAAGGGGGGGGGCACATCAAAAAACCAAGTGCACTTTTATCAGGGCACAAATGAAAAGGTTACAAGTTTAGTGTGAAATAATTAATTTCCCAAAACTACTTATACAAGTCACAATACATTTTTAGATAAAACAACTTATAACAAACAGGAATATGTGATTATATTAATGTGAAATGCAGCTACATTGACCAGATGATGGTGAGGGATCACCAGGAGATACGTGGTACCTGTAACATATAATCCAGTGCAATATCCCTTTAATAATTACCACCTTAGTGACATTGTGAAGGTTTATTTTGTGTTGATGTAGGTACCAGCTACGCAACTGTCTTGTTTATCTATAAGTGGAGGAATCTGTGTCTGTCTGAATATTCGGTTTTATCAACAACCACTCACCCGATTGACTTATCAATCTCCAATCTCACCTCATATTTCTGTAATATTTCATAAGACAAACCATCCTAGAAAGTTATTTTCCACAAATTGCATCAACGAAAACATTGTGAAATCAAGTATTTCAATGGTTCTAATCACACCAATGTTCTCATAAATATGTAATAAATACAGAGTCACTGGTTTCTGGATTACACATGACCTATAAGAGCTAATGGGGGTGTTGATCAGTTAAATACAGGCTATCTTAGATGTATACATTTCTCTGGATCTGTAATGTACAGACAGTGAACCCAGGAAACTGGTGTGTCATACTTGACTGATGCACAGTGGGCTGTCAACTGAAACAAGTTGTGTATGTGCATGCCATCTTACGTGCGTACGTTTGTGTGTGAATGCCTTGCCTGTGTATGTGTCTACATGTGCACGTTTGAGTGTGTGTGCATGTTTGTGTTCTGCATGTCTTGTGTGATTGTGTGCATTTGCAGGCGCGTGCTGGTGTGTGAAAGGTGCTCCCCGTCGTGTGGGCCGCTCCACCATGCCATCTGGAGAGGAAATCGAGTGTGAAGTACAGTATAGTTTGGGACCAAGCTCCGTGGCAGTGGCTCAGCAGTTAGTTCATTAGTTCCAAACTTCCAGGGATTAGAAGAGAATCTCTATGGCAGGGAGGCAGGGGGGAGTCAGGGAGGATGGAGGGACCCATGTGGGGAAAAGAGAGAGCAAGAGAGACAGAAACACCAGGAGGAATACTGGACCATAGGGCA